>CM029659.1:7942120-8667120 GCA_017311315.1 Dendrocalamus latiflorus
TTATCCTACATAACAAATGCAACAAAAAAAATCTAACTAACTATTTTTTGTTTCAGTATTTGTTATGTACTATTTAAATCACTGCATTTTAATTTTTCAGAGGAAAAATGAAACTAATGCTACCTTTTTGTTCTGATGCTGGCTTAACTAGATGGTCCCCTCTAATTACCGGCAAAGCGAATGCATTGGTGCTATCTAGGCATGTTTTTTTTTACGAGACTATCTAGACATCTTCAATTCAGATTGGTATTGCTGGTAGTGGACAGGCTTGTGCGGCTCCAGTCTGGGGGAAGTGGGTTGAATATTGTTAGACTAACTTGTGCCGGTATGACAGTATCTATAAATTTTCAGTCTTGTCATTAAATCAGGCCCAATGGTTTTTGTTCTCTATTCTAAGAGTCAAAAAATCTATTAAACCGAAGAAATAAATCCCTATATATACTTAGACAGATCTATTAGGGATTCTGCGGTTGAATTCTACGTAGGCTTGTACGTAACCCTTGTCAGATGATATCGAGATGAGCTAGACTAAGGTTCAAATCGAACCGAACTCGAAAACACTTTGATGGAACAGGACTAGGGTTCAAATTCAACCAAACTCGAGAACACTTGATGGAAAAAGACTAGGGTTCAAATCCAACCAAACTCAAAAGCACCCAAGGACATCTATATATTACCTCCCATCACCTGACAGTTGTAGCTAGGCTCTCCTGGCTTCAGAGTTTGCCTGCCACAGAAGCACTGTTCTTGCCACCCAATCTCCATGGCTTCCTTTGTCTTCGTCCAAAATGCATTACATGGTAGGCTAGCTCTGGTACAGGTGTACCCGGTCGTGCCGGCTCAGCCATTAAGTTTTTTTGCCACTGTAGTTGCGTACAAACTTAGGTACAATCATGTTCTCATGGCTGTCCAGAGTTGAGCCCTTGTCCACGCAATTAACGGTAGCTTCTGTGGCCGTAAAACCTTCAGAGTTTTAGGCGGCCACTATGTATACAGCCTGTCAAATACTTTCCAAGTGCATATCAAATCACGGATCATTCCTAGGTACATTGCGCAAGATGTAGTGACCAATGTCGACATGGGCCGGATCGATCGACATAAATCCAATTTGATGAAAAAAGGCTGTAAGGCAACGTTGTCCTATGCTAGCTTGTCAACTAATACTACACGCTTAATAACTGTGATGACCGGTGGCCTGTGAAAGCTTGGAAGAAAGAGAGAAAAAGAAGAACGCCACAGGGTGATCGGAGAAGAGGCTTTGGGGAATTTACAGTGCCTTGTGCTACAGTCGCCGTCGCATTCGGGGACGACGGATGGATAGGCGACCTTGAGCGATTCACCATCTGTATTATTGGATCATATGGCCAATAATTCGCCTCGCTACTCGCTAGGCCCTTAGCCTCTTGGTGGTAGGCAGCGCCGGCAAGCAAAGGTTTACTAGGGTCATGGTGCCGAACCGTCTCAAGTCTCAACTTGACACGGACCGCAGCGGCCGGCGTGCTTGCCTAGCTTAGCTTCAGGTGATGCGTGGGGGGCGCAAGTATTTCCGTAGATGACGCGATCTCGACACGACGTGCTTTGCCTCTGGTTAGCACGCTTGCGCTTTCGTTCTCGCATCTCCTATCTCTTGTAGTATATTTATTTATTTTCTTTGGAGGAAAACTACAGGTCGGTGGACATTTCTTGCCCCAGCCCCAATACACCACCTTTCTTCGCTCACATTACTCTCGTCTTGGCTCTTTTTCTCCTCCCGAGGAGTACTACTCGTGCTCTGCTCCGTTACGCTTTTTATTTTTGTGTAGGCAGTGGTCCGCGCCACTTTCTCCTCAGTTGACGAGTGGCATGTAGATACGGCTCGTTCATGCCTAATGGAATTAAATCATCCGTTTGTGATGGGCTAGCTACGTTTCCCATGATGTGATGGCCAAGAAACAATTCATTCCAGCGCATGAATTTCCTGAATTGTGTAGAAACGATGCTTTGATATGTGGAATTTTTGGTGCTGTTTTTCGCGTGCTCCTCGTGCAATTATGTGGCTTGGAGTTGGAGGAACTTGCGTGGTAGCCAACCAAGGCGGAAGAAGCTAGACAATGGAGATCGTTATCTGGAAAAGAATCTGTTTTCTTGATTAATTCAGCTGGCTAATTGCATGCAACCTTATTTTAGTCCAAGCAGGGGAACTGAGTCAACTGGCATCTAAAATTGCTTTCCTAGCTCCAGCAGACAATTGCTCTTTTCACCCTTTTCTTTTCGGATTAAAGGGAAACCCTGGTTTGTATATGTTGGGTTAATCTTATTGCATATGTGTGTTGTAGGAATGTGTGACAAGTACTCGTGTGTACGAGTACATGTAGAAGTTGTGACGGCGTGGTCAAAGCTGTAGTCGAATGCGTGGTCGAAATATCAATCGTGGCCATGGTCGAAGTGACCATGGTCAAAATGTTAGTCGTAGTGGCCGTGGTCAAAGTAGTCGCAGCGATTGTAGCCGTGAGTACTGTAGACATCATACTCGGAGGAGTACTGTAGATGTTATACTCGGAGGAGTACTGTAGACGTCATGGTCGTAGAGTCACTGTAGCAGTCGTAGTGTCATGGTCATGTGATTTCTATAGCAGTCGGAGGCCTACTGAAGTGGTTGGTGCTTGAAAGACCTATGTGGTCGAAGTGCCACGTTCAAAGGGCTCGAAGCCTGTGTGTGTGGTCGTAGGCGTCTGAGTTAGTCTTAGCGAGACCGAGTCTAGCGGGTAGTGTGCGAGTCATAGGGATTGTGGCCGGGAAAACCGAATCAGAGGTAGTCGTGGGTGAGTGGCCTGTATGTGTGGCTGATTTGTATCTATTTAAGCCATGTAATTTGCTAAGCATTTAGAGCCAAAGAATAACAAAGTAAACACAGAAAAGGTGCGAGTAGTTAGCACTGCAACCTCGTGCCTCAGTTTTTTTGTGTTCAGTCTTGTTATTAGCTCCGTCATCTTGTTCCCAACTCCAGTAAACCACTTGTGTGCGTCAGTCAAATGTGAAAACGTGTGTTTGAGATAGGCTGGGCCAACAATTGGTATCAGAGCTTGTGTTTATGTACACCTTTATTAATCCATGTTGCGTTTGAGCTCACTGAGAAATGTCAACGACGATGGGGGCATTCTGAAGATCGGCGATGGGAGCGTGCCGAAGGCATCGACACGTGAGGGCATCATCTCCCTCTTGTATGCCATGCTCACGAGGAGCAACTACACGACTTGGGCTGTGAAGATTGAACCCTAACCTCATGCCTAGGTTCAACCGAGTTTACTCCCCGAGCCACAGGTCCAAACGGGCTGAACACAACTAAACCCACGGAGCAACGGACTTATAAGTGGTATTGATCCTTCTCCCCCAAAAAACTAATCCAATGGGTGAGGTTTTCCTCACACTTATAAGTTATGCTTTTCTTTTTCCACAATCAATGTGAGACTATTTCTAACATTCTCCTCCTCACACATTGGTTGTGCACTTTTGCAATCATGAGGTCCAAGGAGATTGCATTAGGATTCTGATACCAATTGTTAGATCGGACCCTGACAACATGCTTAGGTCTAACCGGGTTTACTCCCCGGGCCACAGGTCCAAACAGGCTGCACACAACTAAACCCACGGAGCAACAGACTTATAAGTGGTATTGACCCTTCTCCCCAAAAGACTAGATTAATGGGCGAGGTCTCCCTCACACTTATAAGTTATGTCTTTTCTTTTTTCACAATCAATGTGGGATTATTCCCAATAGTACAAAAGCCATTATAAGTTTATGATGCTCCCTTAGGATTAGATGGCCTGTTTGGTTGAAGGTCTGGATAATCTGCATGACAAAAAGTGTTACGAGTAGCTAGTATGAGAATTATATGATTTTTGCCTGACTAGGCGAGCGATTGTTTGATTTGAAGCTTATGCCTGAGAGGAATATATACAATTGAAAGAAGAAAACTTACAACATGAAGTGTGCTTTCATTACACATAAACTAATCTCCACCTCGTTAGTTTGATCCGAGCATCGCGGTGGCATGCAACAATGTCAGTGGTGGGATCCGGACGTTGGCTACGGAGGGATCAAGGTGTGGTGGTGACGAAATCCGTGCGCGAGATTGAATCATTGGTGGAAGCGATGGGATCTAGGAAAAATGGTGGTGCTGCCATCCAGGCATGGTGGTGGCGGGCGAGGTCAAATCAATGTGTACAACGTCGATTCAATGGTGCTTTGCACGACAACGACACCATCGACAGGCCGCATGATGACATCGTGCGGTAAGTGTCATAGCAATTTGTTACGCTACCGCCTGGAGCTCAGGCGCTCGAATTGCCGGAAGGATCTAGGCTAGACAAGCTCTTGCTTCGCCAGGTGGCCAACCAAACAAGCCACCCTCGACGGTATGACGTTATCTAGGTGTTCCTATTTTAACTCATCTAAAAAGGTAAAAAGACACAATGTGTTTACGATGATGGTTATGGTTTCAAGGTTCTCAATGGTGTAGCCTCTCCCTCCCTTCCCTCTCTTCTTTGGTGCTGACATAGTTTCTCCCATCGGTGAGCTCTCCCTCCCCTCCCCCCATTCGCTCCTCCTCCCCTCCCTCTCTTCTCTGATGTTGGTACAGCTCCGCACCCCTCCGTCTCTCCCCACCCCCTCCTCCAGTGGCAAGTGGCGACCTCGCCGCCTAGCCATGCTACCTCCCCTCCCTGTAACCCCCATCATCTAACCTAATATTCAGTGTGTCACCTTGCCGTGCCTCTGTCCATAGCTGCCCACTAGCCTCTACTACTGCCCACCAATAGACCACTGCCTCCCCAACCTCCCTCTACATACGGGGGGCATAGTAAACCCATCGCCGGTGGTGGCACCCCTTTGTCTACGCAAGAACGAGAGTGAGCGCGATGGAGCAGCGGCCAAGAGAGACATAGCAAGAGAGAGGATGCTATACCGTTCGAATGGTATATCGTTTTCTAGTTTTTCTCTAAAAAAGAGTTCTAAAAGTGGCAACACGTAGGATCGAGTATGGCGACTCAGATGGGGGTGAATGACTCTATCAAAATCTTTCCACAAATATCGTCAACAACATACAGTAAAAAACTAAATTCATACTTTATCAAAGCCCTGAGCCAAGAAATGCAAAATCCCAAAAATTCAAAATCACACCGGCCAAACCTCTGGCTAGAACCAGTAAGACCGAACATTGTCAGCAGTCAGACCTTTGACTGAGAGCGGTCAGACCAAAAGCTTCATGGTGGTCAAACCGCTATGAACAATGTTTAACCCACTGTGAATAGTAAAATCAGGTGAATGAACAACAAAATCAGCACTGTTTTAAATCAAAAATCAATGTAACTTTTGATTGGTTGATCCAATAACTTGAAATTTTGCATAAACCTTCGCTAGAATGCCATGAACCTATTCCAATCAACGATCAAGAAAATTATTGCCCGAAGTTCTGATCTTTTTTGTTCGAAAGAAGGTTGCAACAAAGCCGGGCAAAAGAGGAAAACTTCGATCTGCTCTTGCTCGTGAGTCCTAGATGGTCTAGGTGACCTGCGATATGTTCTAACATATTATAGCAAGCTAGAACATAGTACGAATTCAACCCAAAATACTCACAAGACCAGAACCCAAAAATCACATCTCTTTTGAGAAAACCGAGCAAACTCAAGAATTTCCTCTAGATCATAATTAGATAGATAGAATCTTATCTCTAGGAGACATCTCTGCCTCTTATACATCCTTGGCACCAGAAAAGCTCAAGAGAAGAGAAATCCAAATAAAAAAGACAAGAAAATCAAAAGAATAAGAGGAAATCCATGGCACAACTCACTTAGACAAACTTTACATTTTCATTTCACTTGGAGAGAAATATTTTTACAGTGAATCCATCAAGATAGTAGAGCTCTAAGTTTGGAATACACACACAAGGCTCTAACACAAAGAAACTCTAACCCTAACACTCAAGTCTCTCACAAGACTCAACTCAACACAAAGGTTATATAGTGGAGGGTACCACCTCATACTTAACCCTTACAACGAGCCACTACTTAGTGGATCATACCACTTACATATGGGAAAACCTAGTAACCCATACATAAATAGGTTTTACACTCTCACATACTTGCACACTTTTCAAAACATGACTTCCAAAGGCTCTACAAGTCCGATAAGACCCTCAAACCACAATATGTAACTTAAACCACTTAGGCTAGCACCGCGATTTTATAAATCACTGCTTCACTTGATTTCAGATAATTTCTCAAATTGCCAACTGCTGGTCTTTACGACAATGTGATACCCACGCCTTATTGCCAAGATCGTACGCCTGCATCAAGGTTGTCGCCACCTGAAACGTCCAAGTCCCATTGCACACCAACATTACTCTACACTCCGTGATGCCCAACGCTTTGCTGTCAAGACCATACGCCTGCTCCGAGGAATGTCACCATTTGAAACGCACAAGTCCATTTGGTACATCACATGCATGGATTGTCTCTTCAGTACCTTTGTTTTTCTTCCGTGCTTCTTGCCTTGAGATGTTGCTCCACCCGAACTTATGTAACACGCCATAGCCTCAGAACTCATTCCGTAACCTCGGTCTTGAAGCTGCCCACAAGAATCATCAAAGCACATACACACCAAAGAACAAAGCAATCGATCCGAGTACAAATGATATGCATTTGACTCTCCATCAGTAAACCATATGCATGGACACACGTTATGACTCACACATACATAGACTCTCCCATGACTAACACTTATACGCGTTTTCGCCGTGACTAACACCCAAAGCCAGACCCAGACAACAACTTGACACAGGGCCGATCTGACTGTGGCACACACGTCGATCAGATCGCCCACAATGCAATAGGTCAAATTGTACTGGCCCAGCGGTCAGGTCACTTGGCTAGGCCGATCTGACCGGAATTCTAAAACAACACAGTCAAATTTTAAATTCATAAAAATCAAACAATAACAAATAAAGTGAGACACTATCAATAACAAATACTTTTCACTCATATGACGTTACACATCGTGAGTTCATTACGTTGGATGGAACATTTAGTGGTAGTACTCCAGCTACTAGGATCCATTTCCCCTTGGCACGGGGAGGCACACACAAGTGGGTGGTAGCTAGGAGAGAGCACGCAAGCTACACAACTAGCTAGTGGGCGTGCTGCAAGCGTCCATGGTTCTTTCCTTTTCCGAGAATATTTGGACAAAAGTGTGTGCAGTGGTGGCGATGGCGACGGGATATACACACACCCCTCGTTCGTGCCTGCGCGCGGAAATGGCTCGTCGGAGACCTCGCAATCGGTGCACACACGAACAGTGCGCACGCGAGCGACCGCCTGATCATCCGGATTTGACCCGCGGTTTCGCCGACGTGCTCGGTGAGACGCTGAGAGGAGGTCGTTGTGATGTGCAGGGACGACGTCCGTGTCAGGAAGGCGATCGTCCATTGGTCAACGATGGAGGAGAGAGCGTTTCTGTTTCCTCCTAGTGCTCGCGATCGAGTGACATGAGGATTATTTCATACTTGGGAGTAGGGCCTGGGGGATGAGACTATGAGACAAAGCGAGGGAGAAAACGATAGGGAAAGAGAAATGAGAAATTGAACCATAGCGATTCAGCGCCATGGGAAGCGAAAAGAACAACAAAAAAATTTTGTGCTGCCTATTTCAAGCGAAATGCCATTCAAGTATGAGCATTGTTTCTAGCAAATTTTGTATGTTGTATTTGAATGCAATGTTATTTTTACACCGTATGTCACCCGCTTCATGTGTAGTTGTGAACCCAGAGCCCGTTTGAAATACAAGAATTTCATAAGAAACACTTCAAATATTCAATTTCTATGTAAAATGGAAAAATTCCCATATTACACAAATCAAGCCTAAAGCGAAAGAACGGTGCGGTGCTATTCACCTCTACCCATACCATTCAACGGTAAATGTTATGAATCCCAACCAACTGCAGACACTAATCGCTAGGTCAAAGTCAACACAGACGCACAATCCCAACCACTGCAGCACTAATCGCGAGGTCAAAGTCAACACAAGAGGAGACACCAACTTTGTTTCCTTTTTCTATCGATCAGAAAAACAAAGCAAAGAATCATATGCATAAAGCGTGTACCCCGATATAAAGAGCGCAGAAAATAACACACTGTTCCGATAACGAGCTCGTGGCACGGTGGCAGCATCGGTTGACCTGCTACAGGCTACAGCTGCTTGTTAATTTGGTCATGATAGGATCAGATACAGCTTGTTATGAAACCGATAAGATAAAACACAAAACAATAAAGAATGATGAAGAATACGAGATAGAGATTTAACATAAAAGCTCATTTCGAGGGAAAAATCATGGACACACAATCGATAAAATTACTATATAAAGAGAAGTTACGAGCACGAAAAACTTAGGTGTATATTAACCATATGACTAAACGAATACATATATAGGTTAGGGATCAGGGTCCCTAACAAAGAAAGGAATAGAGTCATAATCAGAAATGAAACTAGAACAATAGTAACATTATCGAAGACGGGAACAACATCCTGCTTGGAGTCTCAGAAGAAAACGGTGTAGAGTTATGGTCAGAAGCGTCTCAAGTAGTCATGTCTAACTCCAGTCAATGCATGCACTTTAGAGCACCACGTCTGATGTGGGTCAGTGCAGAGTTCATTACAGACTCGAAGATGATCCTAATCATAACTTCCAATCAGTTCGCATTGTTTCCTAATCGAACTCATCAAGCGGTCAAAAAGACCAACAACAGTTTGAACCAATTAGATTCAGATCACAAAATACAGCAGTCAGGTTTGTAGTTTTCCTATGATCCAATGCAATAGCTGTGCGAAGACGATGATATCTGATAGTGTCGGATCAAGGATTTTCAGGACGAGTGTTCAGAGTTACAAAAATTTTATTTAATGTAAAACATTAAGGTTCACGATATCAAAAATATAAAATACAAATTGTTCTTACTAGAGACAATATCTGAAATAATTTAGAGAGATTACAAAATAATTAAGAAAATTGCAATCTAACTCAACGTTCCTTCATAGCTTGGAAGCGAGATATGATGTCATTATTCTTAACTTGCACAAAAATTCTTAGTCAAGAAATGTTACCAAGCAATCATTTAAGTATGTCTCTCCTATCCTATTCCTTAGCTTATTCTTCACATGATTTATCGAACAAAATTCTCTTTCAACACTCACAGTTGCCACAGGAAGAATCAATACCAATTTGAGAAGCTTGTAAATAAGTTTATAATTGAGGTTTTTCTTTGTTTCAACAGGCATTATGGAAAGCTCAGCAAGATTTTTCACTTCTCTGAAGCTTAATTTCATCTCTACGCATATCAGCAATGAAGTGTGTAAGTTGAAAGGAAAGATGCATCATTGTTGTGCTTGAGAAATCCTTAGAATATAATTGAGAAATCTTAATCAAGTTGTCATTGTCATATGCAATGAATGAATCAATAGGATTGAATGATGACATAGAAACAAATTTTGCGTTTACCTTGTCAAACTTGTCACTAAGCTCTCGAAGTTCCCTATCAATGATACTTAAAAATATGTCAACATGGAAATGATGGAGATTCTTGACTTCTTTGAAAAACCTTTTGGATCTTGCAACTAGCTTATACAAACCATCTATTTTAGCAACTTTGATGACATGCTTCACACAAAAAGAAGTGACATATTTAAGAAAAGATTCCTATCCATCATCCTCCTGCAGTAACTGCAATGGAGTCTTTATCAAATAAATGAGATCAATAGCATTGACAATATTTTGATCCTTTTTCTTTTTTGAATGCTCTAGTCTACATTTCGAAAATCATGATTCACCTGTTACAAATCAACATAACATTGACAGATTTGTGAATCGGGGATTTCAGAATTGGGAATCAAGAATGAAATTCACCTATATGGTTGCCGATGCCCAATGCTCAATTACTGCCTATTGTTTTTGCAGCACTCCTTGTCCCGCCGGATGCCACCGCCCTGACCCATCAGCCGATGCTCACCGCGACCACAGGGCTGCCCTGCCGCATGCCGCTCCTTGCACCACTGCCTGTGCCGGTGGCTGCTCGGCGCTTATCCATTGCCTCGCTCCCTGCTGGCTTGCGCTTGCCCCATCCATCATTGTAGGCTACATCGCTGTCACAGAAAGCGAGAGGGGTCATACAGAGAGAGTTAGAGAGAACTAGGGCGTGGAGACAGTGGTGTCGTAGACACATGGGGCGTGGTGATTGTTGGATGCTTGTGCCTTGGACGATCGGGTTGTGCCTTGCCAGTTGGGCTGTGTGGGGATAGAGAAAGATTGGGATAGGGAGTGGGTGGGACAGGTTGAAATCGATTTGAAGGATGAAATACGATATTTTTAAGCCCACTAGTATATACATCTAAAATATCTGATATATACTATTTTTTGCAAAAAAAATTGGATTTATATCTGTACGCCCATGTCCCTTACTAGATCAGCCCCTAATATCTGAGCAAGCCACTCCGCCCCCGCCGGCCAGATCATCACGTACGGGCGCTGCTCGGCGGCGGTGTTCGTCGCACGCTTTTCGAACAGCGCCGGCCACATGCGGTGGATGATAGCTCTGGTTATCTAATAAGCTTTGGCGCTGCATCTGCACGCATGGTTGTGCCTAAAATATTGCGCGGACGGTTCTCCCACTTCGTTTTGTCTCGTGCATGCATAGCTGTGCATGTGCGTGCGTTGGTCCTCTGTTCTGTTCTGCAATTGCAGGAACAGGAGACCTGCATCACTGCATGGCTCTGTGGCTGGCTCGTGTGGATAAGAAAGAGCTGGCATGGGCAGGAGAATGAAACGAATAGCCGCTTCCTTTTTCTTTCTTTTGGAGAGAACATTGGCTGCTCTCTGATAGGAATATAGGATACGATAGCACATTGTGATCATCGTTTCTCAGAGGCTGGGCTGCAATGGGCTCCACCTTGGGCTGTGCCTTCGGCTCATAACTTTGGGCCGTTTAGTCCAATGTTATTCGCGTAACGGGCCGGAGGGGTCTATCTAAGCTTTATGGGCTTCTTAAGAACGGCCTTTGTTATTGCTCTATTGTGGGCTCGAAAAACACGGCCTTTTTCTTAGCTACGCGACGCGGTTACGCTGCGGTTTGCGTTGCGGGTGAGGCCGCTTGAGGCCGGATGGAGGCGCAGCGGGTTGAGCCCGTGTGGGCGAGGCCTCTCCCGGCTCCCCAAGGAATTTTTTAAAATAAAATACTTTTTATAAATATTATAGAAATATACCACCATTCTAAAAAATTACAGAAATAATCTTTGATAGAGACTCTATCGCAATTTCAATTGATGACCGAAACTTTATCTTCGAACGGATAGACGACAGAGTGCCACATCGGCACCATGCATTTTGTTGCCATTTTAATCGGTGACAGAGAGACCGATCGTCAATTGAAATGGACAGAGGTCTCTGCACCCTCTGTTGACCAATTGGTGATAGAGACTCTATCGCAAATTCATTTGGTGATAGACTCTTTGTCGCCAATCCAATGGGCAATAGAGTTTTTATCGCCGATTGAAATGGTGACAGAGTCTTTATCGCCAAAGAGTCTTTGTCACTATTTCAATTGGTGACAGAGAATTGCACACATAGGATTGGTCCTAATTGAAATGGCGTTAGAGATTTGTCGCTATTTGAAATAGCGACAGTAGATTATTTCTATAATATTTTAGTGGTGGTATATTTATGTAATATTAATAAAAAAATATATATTATTTCTTTTAAAAAATCGCTTCCTAGGCTCGGCGGCCCTTTTGCTCCTGGCGCACGTGCCTCCACGATTTTTTTACGCACCGTGGCCCATCGCCCATATTGATCTAAGCGACTGGGCCGGTGGCTTCTCAAGCGCGGCTGCTTGCTGCTCGGCCGCTAAGCTGAGGGCCGGACTGGTGGCCGTCGGAGGCGTGGCGTTTTGCACGAGGCACTCAAGGCGACAGCCCCGGCGAGGCGCGCTTCCCCCACCACGGCGCGCGCCCTCGCCAGCGCCAGATCCCACGGACGGAGCGCATTGCCTTCAGGGCCGTTCCTGTCATCTTGGAGGCCCTAGGGCATGATAAAAGTGAGACCCTTCATTTTAATATAAATATGTAACAATACGTTTTATATCAGTTGTAAAAGATAAAGTTCAATACAATAACCATTAGACAGTATGTCACAAAATACAAAATGCAAAATATAAAGTACTCATTGTTGACAAAATGCATGTATACATGCTAACATACATGGGCTAGGAGCCCCAAGTTTTTGTGGGCCCTAGGCGGTCGCCCTTGCTGCCTAGGCCAGGGCCGGCCCTGATTGCCTTTGGTGAGTTGATGTATATAGGCCTGTTTGGTTGGTGCCTAAGCTTGCCATGCCTAAGCTTAGGCAATATGTGGCTGCCACAGAAAGTGTGGCTAACAAAATCGAAGCCACACTTGTGGCAAAGTTTGGCAAGAAACTGAGTCTATGACGTGTGGGGCCGGGTGCTAAGAAAGTGTGGCATGCCACAGTTACGTCAGTGAACCAAACAGCTACCTAAAAACTGTGGCACGCCTAACTTGTGGCTAGACAACTTCTGGTCATGAACCAAACATGCCTATAGTACGCCCGGTTTGTCCTTTCGCCTGTGCGTTTTAGGTTTCGAGCGGGGAGGGCGCCGCTGGTCGGGTGGGTGCCTCGCCGCTGTCGTCCATGCCACAGGTATTTCGCATCTAGGGCCAGTGTTGGCGAGGGCTGACGAACGATGTACCAGTGGGCTATTCGTCAGTAAGATTCCTTGCTAAATCGTAGTGGTGATTGTAACGCCCCCGTTTCCAGGGGCGCGTACGGACACGGCATTCCGTAACTATTCACGCATGAACAGTTATGGAACGTCGCGCAAGAGTATACCATTGCATGCTTACAACCAAAGTCCAGCATATATTTCACATACGGATTAACATCCATTTTTCAACAGCGGGCGTGCAAGCCCAAAGTAATTACATTACAAAAGACTTCCAGAATCCGCTTGAGCGCGGCGAAGACCTAAAGCCACGGATCCTCGTCGAAGAAGAGACCCTCAGGGACGTCCTCGACGGGGAGACCTTCACCTTCGTCTTGATCCTCTAAAGAATTGAATTAGCAAGCCGTGAGCCAAACAACCGGCTCAGCAAGTCCCAAAGGGACCCTAACTTACTACATGCACGGAACATCAAAGGAAGAGAGTATACTTGGTTTATTAACTTTGAGTGGATGCAGTTTTATTTGCAAGCATTTTATAAAATGGACCCAAAACTACTTCTTAAGATCTCAGGGGTTTTCACGAAGAGTTCATTAACCAACTAATCAAGTTAAAGCATGTACAAAACTACTTAAGCTTCGCGGCTGGAATCACCCAAGTGACACAGCTCCATTAACCGGGAGCACGGCGTATTCGAATACCATTTTATTGACTCTGCAGAGTTTGCTCAGCTTTACCCACACGCACCCTTAACCCTCATGACTGAGTTAGGGAACCGGGTCTTTTCGCTGCTCAACCCTTGGTATACACTCCACCCGATAGATAATAATCCCGCACAATCCTCGGGCGTCCGCTGGCCAGCGCGGAAAGCCGGACCCTAGTTGTGAGGACCTATCGTTGTCTTGCACTGACTCCCAATGCGGGGTTTCACTTAAGTTGAGCAGGTACTAAACCAGGGTTGACAGGTCAACACCTGTGGTTGAGCGATCACTATGACATTTGCTCAGCGTAAGGGTTTCAGTCCTTATATTTTCACATGGCCCGCAACCTTACCAGGCCCGCGACCCAACCTAGGGTAAGCGGTGGGCGAAAGATCTGTCTTGCGGCGCACCACCACCCCCTACCTTCAATCCTAGGGTAAGAGATGGGCGAATATTCGTCTTGCGACGCACCACAACCCTCTTACCCTACCTCGTGCACGCCGGCACTCTCCGCTCTAGGGCACGGTGTCCCATACCACCCTACCCTAGAGTCGGGTTTTCCAAATTCTATTGGCCTGAAGCCACAACCTTATTAGTATAAAGACTTTGCATGATAGTAATAACCTACAGTTATCTAGATTAACAGATAATTATTTCTAGGGTTACAAAGGCATGGCAACAAATTTAACAGGGCATTTATCGGTGGTAGGTTTAACTATATAACATGTCATTCTAAACATTTTATTTTTACTTTGAATTAACATTTCACAATTAGCTCAATGCAAATAACATAATAACGTAATTAAATGGCATGGGATACAACATGATCAAAGGATTTGGGACTTGCCGTCAATCCGGTCGATCTCAGCTAGCTCGAACGTAGAAGCTCCTGGATCCTGCGACTGCACTTGAGCTTCCGGGATCTCCGACACTAGCGCAAACACAGAAAATAACATAAATCCGGCTTGAGCCTAATCAAGCGAGGAAAAATAATCTATTTAATAAGGAGTAAAAATGCATAAATCCTTCAAATGGAAATTTTAGGAATTTAATTGGGATGAAACTGTGGAAAAGGAGGTCACCACTGGGTCTAGAATATTATTTGGAGCAAAGTGGTGAAATTTGGGAATTTTTGGGATTTTCTGTAATTTTCTAGGATTTATTTGGATTTTCTGGGATTTTAGAAATTAATTAAACTCGGGAAAAATCGGATGAACAGTGAACGGCCCGGCCGCTTGCTACAGTGCGGCCCGGCTCACGGTTCCGGCCCGCTCGGCCGAGCGGCTCGACGCGCGCGCGTACGCGCGGGAAAGGAGTGGGCCGAGGGGAGCGGCCCACGCTAGCGTCGCCCGCGCAGCTCGGATGTCCGCCGCGTGGCCCGGGTGGACGGCAGCGGAGTGGCGAGTGCGGGCGGTCCAGATCGAGGCGGGGACGAGGAATCGGACGGCGGGGACACAAGGAGGCGGGCGAAACGGTACGAGGGAGATCCGACGGCCCCGGTTAGATATTATAGACGCAAAGGACGGCCGAGTGAGAGCCACGTCGCGAGGCGGGGTCGTCGTCTACCTCCAGCCGCTACAGTGCGGCCGAGGTAGAGCTACGGCGGCGACGGCGGCCCGGGCGCAGGAGGGGGCGCCAACGGCGGAAAAAGGTACCGGCGGGCGTGGCTCGACATGGGGATTCCATTTTTGGGCTTTGGAAGGGGAGGGGAACAGAGGAGAAGGCGGGAGGAAAATGGGGGTGGTTCGGCCACTTGGCGGCGAAGGAGGTCACCGGCGACGAGAGGGTTCAATCGGGGGCGGCTACACCGACAGGGGACCCAGAGGCTCACATTGGCGGCGGTGGTTCAAGCCGAGGAGCCCCGAGTTGCTCTAGCCACGGCGAGGTGCGACGGCCGAAGAGGGAGCTTCGTCGCCGGAGTTCCTCGGTGATCCTCCTGTGCAAACAAGGGTATCAACGGTATAAGCGAGTGGAGAAGATGCTCTGGTGAGGGTTAATTGGAGAAAGAGGACGGGGAGCGGAAGATCCGCTCACGGGCGTCGCCGGCGCAGGGGAGAGCGGCGACGGAGCTCTGGGCAACGGGACTTCAATCGGCTGCTCTGGAAGGTGCGCGGGAGTGGTGGGAGGTGTTTGCGGGCGAGGGAGAAGCTCGGGGAGCAAAGGAGTGAGAAGGAGCAACGGGGCGGGTTTTATACCCGAGCGGACGGAGGGGGAAAGCTTCGGGGAGAAGGAATGGGCGCGGCTGGGGAGTCAACAGGAGCAGGTGGGGGTTGCTGAGGTGTCTCCTCCGCGCGGTGAAGTGACGCCTGGCTCTGTAGTGGCCTGATGGCGAGGCGACAGGAGCAGGTGGTCGGGGCGGCATGGCGGAGGCGCGTCCGCACGCGGGGAGGGGAGGTGGCGGCCACTGGCAGGCGGGACCGGGGCAGGAGCGAGGTGACGTGGCACGAGGGTGTCCACGACTTCGAGCGAGGCTGTCGGGGGCGCGGGCGCGGAGGAATCCAAGGCGCGGCGCAAAGGCGGTGCCGACGGGCGCAGGCGCGCAGCGCGTGTGCGAGGGGGGGGGGGGAAGGCAGGGAGCGGGGTCGGGCGTCCGCGCGAGGAAGGGAGAAAGCGGGGAGGGCGCAGGCGCCAGCGGGAGAGGAGAGGGGAAGGCGCCGGGCACGGGTGAAGGCGGAAAAGGAGAAGGCGCCGGAGAAGAGGGGCAACGCCCAGCCAAAAAGGGAAAGCGGGGAAGGGGAGAACTTTCCCGAAAAGGAAAGTTTCGAAATTTCACTCAAAAATCGCAGAAATTCAAGAAAATTCATTTTGAAATTTTCCAGGGCTTTTCAACCTACCCCCCTTAAAAGAATCTCGACCCCGAGATTAACTTGGTCCAGGGAGTAAGTTGGGAAATCTCGCTGCAAGTGTGACTCTCGTTCCCAAGTGGGCTCATCCGCGGTGTGATTCCTCCATTGCACTCTGCAAAACCTGACGTTCTTGTTTCTGAGCTGCCTTTCTGAAGCTTCGAGTATTTGTAGTGGTTCTTCAGCATATGTGTAGTCATTCTGTAATTCCATATCTGATAAAGGTACTTCATTTGTTGGCTGTTGTAGACACTTTCGAAGCGGAGATACATGGAGCATATTGTGTATTCGTGACAAGTTGGGCAGTAGCTGTACTTGATAAGCTACCTCTCCAACTCTTCTGATTATTTGAAATGATCCCACATATTTTGGTGTTAGTTTGCCTTTGACTCGAAATCTCTTGACTATCCCGAATGGTGTAAACAAAACCTCCGACTTCAAAGCTCAGGTCATTTCTGTGGTTATCTGTATAGCTCTTCTGTCGGTCTTGTGCAGTCTTGAATTTGTCTCTAATAATCCTGACATGTGCTTCTGCATCCTGAGCAATTTGGGGACCAATGAGCTGACGCTCTCCAGTTTCTGACCAGTTCAGAGGTGTCCTGCATTTTCTGCCATACAAAGCTTCACATGGGACCATTTGGATACTGGCTTGATATCTATTATTATACGAGAACTGAGCAAATGATAAACAAGTACTCCATGTTGTTCTATACGCAACTACACAAGCTCTCATCATGCCTTCTGAAATCTGGTTTGTTCTTTCTGTCTGTCCATCTGTTTGAGGGTGGCACACTGAACTGAAGTTCAAGTCAGTGTCCATAGCTTCATGTAATTTCTCCCAGAACTTGGATGTAAACTGTGCTCCTCTGACTGACACAATCTTCTTCGGAACTCTATGTAGTGTCACAAGTCTTGTTAAATACAACTCGGCAAGCTTATCCTTCCCATAGGTTTGCTTGATCGGAAGGAAATGAGCCACCTTGGTCAATCTATCAACAATGACCCAGATAGCATCATCTCCCTCACGAGTCTTAGGGAGTCCAGTAATGAAATCCATTCCAATGTTATCCCACTTCCATTCGGGTATTGGCGAAGGCTGCAACAATCCCGATGGTTTTTGGTGGTCTATCTTGATCTGCTGGTAGACATCACATTTAGCTACATACTCTGCCACTTCTTTCTTCATCTGGTTCCACCAATATCTCTTCTTCAAATCTTGGTACATTTTGGTGCCTTCTGGATGAATTGAAAATTTGTGAGGAATGAGCTTCGGATAGGATTAATTCTCTTAATTCCTTCTTGTCGGGTATGCAATAGCGACCACGGAAGGTGAGGATTCCATGTTCGTCTATCGTATTCTCTGATGAATCTTCTTTTTGAACTTCCTTTTTCAGTTTTTGAATCTCTTCATCTTCACCTTGTGCTGCCTTAATTTGATCTGCCAACAATGGTTGGAGTTCTAACACTGCCATACTGTCTTATTCAGTGATTACTAAATTCAGCCGTAGGATATCTCTTTGCCACTCTGGCTGTGTGAACAGGTACTTCAAACTCTTGTGATCTGAGAATATCTCACATCGATTCCCTAGCAGGTAGTGCCGCCAAATTTTGAGTGCGTGCACCATAGCTGCTAGTTCTAAATCGTGTGTGGGGTAGTTTTCTTCATGTGGCTTCAGCTGTCTTGAGGTATGGGCAACAACTTTTCCATCTTGCATAGGTACACATCCCAAACCTTGCTTTGAAGCATCACAATAGATTTGGAATTCCTTTTCTGGGTTGGGCAAAAACAACGCTGGCATGGTCGTCAACTTGGTCTTCAACAGCTGAAAATTCTCTTCACAAGCATCTGTCCATGTGAATGGTTTGTCCATCTTCAGTAGCTGAGTGAGCGGGCGAAATATTCTTGAGAAACCTTCTATGAATCGGCGATAATAACCCGCCAATCCGAGAAAGCTTCTCACTTCCGTCACTGTCTTGGGCTGCTTCCATTCCATAACTGCGGTAATCTTTTCTGGATCAACCTTGACTCTATCTTCTGATATAATGTGACCCCAAGAATGCAACTTCTTTTAGCCAAAAGCTGCATTTATTGAACTTGGCATACAGCTGATGTTCTCTCAATCTAGTTAATGCCATGTGTAAATACTCTTTGTGCGCTTCTTCACTCTTAGAGTAAATCAGAATATCATCGATGAAGACAATCACGAATCGATCCAATTTTTCCATATGCACCAGATTCATAGGGTTCATGAAATAAGCTGGCGCATTGGTTAAACCAAGGGAACGACCGTGAACTCCAATAATCCACACCTGGTAATGAAAGCTGTTTTCTCTCGATCTTGCTCTCAGATCTTGAGCTGATGGTAACCTGAGCGCAAGTTGATCTTGGAGAAAACTTTGGCACCCTTAAGCTGATCAAACAGGTCATCAATTCTTGGGAGAGGGTACTTGTTTTGATTGTGATGGCATTCAAACCTCTGTAATCCACACACATTCTTAGTTCTCCATTCTTCTTCCTCACAAATAAAACTGAGGCCGACCAAGATGAAACACTCGGTCGTATGAATTCTTTTTCTTGTAATTCATCTAATTGCTTCTTTAGTTCTTCCAACCCACTGGCTGACATTCTGTACTGGTGCTTGGCAATTGGCTTGGTGCCTGGAACCAACTCTATAGTAAGTTCTACTTGTCTATCAGGGGTTTGTCTGGCAATTCCTCTGGAAACACATCAGGGTATTCCTGTACTATTGGTACTTGATCAGGTGTGGCTGCTATCATGTTGATCATGCGTCTTTTTGCATCCTTCAACACCTCTCGGTCTGTCTCCACTATCACTTTCTGACCTTCAGTATTGATTAGTGACACTGTTTTGATTTCACAGTCTACCTTGCCTTTGTTTTTGGCTAATCAATTCATGCCTAGAATGGCATCTAACCCTGACATATCTAGTTGAAGCAAATCTGCTCTAAAACCTACCCCTTGGATTTTTATATTAAGTCCCGCACAACCATTGTGGGACTCCATTCTAACTCCAGGGGTTTCAACCACATAAGATCTTGGCAATGCAACAGATGGCAACTGATTTCTTGATGCAAAACTCTTTGAAATAAACGAATGCGTTGCACCAGGGTCAAATAAAATCAATGCAGGTATGGTGTTGATTGGGAACATACCGGCAATGATGTCACTAGCTTCAGCTGCATCTTCTGCGGACACATGATTTACTTTTACATAGAAGGTGGGTCTGGTACGGCCTTTGCTTCTGCCTACAGATGTGAAGTTGGTTATGCCTGCGGGTGATTGAGGTTCGGTTGCTTTGACCTGCGGATAGCCTCCTTCGGGGGTGCTAGAACCTGACTGTGACTTTGTTTCCTGCTGCTGCTGGTTTTGGAATTGGAGTTTAGCTGCATCTGATTTCAAACTCCTCCTGGGACACTGATGCTTGTAGTGTCCAGTCTCTCCACAATGGAAGCATGCATCTGTCCTTCGTGGACAGCTGCTAGCAAGATGCTTGCCACCACAGGTGAGGCACTTGTTGGCGGGTGGTAAGGGAGTGGCATGCTGCTGAGATTGTCCGGACTGGTTCTTTGGTAGCATCACATACTGTCGGGAGGGTGGGGATCGAAATGAGGATGATCCCGAGGTCTTGCTTCGCTAGGTACTATGCGAAGAAGACTGAGATTTGTGCACTGCTTTACGCTTCCTGTAATCTTCCATTTCACCTCTAGCCTCTTCTGAAGTAACCAGGCCGTTCACCATATCGTGCAGGTCTTTGAACTTCATGGATGAAATATGGAACTTCAATGGCTGTTGCAGTCCTGCTCGAAACTTGCTCATTTTCTTATCCTCGCTGTTAACATCCTCCGGAGCAAACCTGGACAAGTGGTTAAATTGATGCAAGTATTCCATAACAGTGCGTCCACCTTGTTTAAGCGCTAGGAATTCTCGGCGCTTAGCCTCCATGATGCCATCCGGTATATGAGCCTTGCGAAAGGCATTAGAAAACTCTTCCCAACTAATCTCTCTGTTCTGCAGTGTGCGTTGATAGTTGATCCACCAGGTTGCTGCAGCGCCCTGCAACTGATGGGATGCATACAACACCTTTTCTTTATCATCACATCGAACAGTGTCAAGTTTCCTTTCCACGTCCACGAGCCAATCCTCAGCTACTATGGGGTCAGCTGAGGTGAAAAAGACTAGTGGACGTGTTTTCATAAAGTCTGCCCATCGGGTGGAAATTGGTGCACCATCCCGAGGAACATTGCTTCCACCTTGAATTCCCGGAGATCTGGCTGCAATCTGTTCAATCAATCTGGCATGTTGATCCAACACTCGTAATATATTCTGCTCTCCTTGATGTCGATTCTGCTCCAACATTGCTATCACTCTGGCCAATGTGGCTTGATCTGTGGCAGGTGCACCCTGCCCGTTGGTCTGACCACTCTGCTCTGCCGGATCCATCTGCCAATTGGGAGCTTGAAGTCAGCTTTGCAGCGGCTTTGGCAATCAAGAGGGGATAAGTAAGACATCGAATTTTTAAGGTAAGTATAGGATGAATAGGGTAAGAACGAGAGCGAAAGGGGATAGGAGAAAGCCTTGAACGCAGGAGAATTACGGATAATTAAGCAAACAACATAAAGGATAAAGAACATAAATTTACAAAATGCAAGTGGTACACAAACCACTTAGGGTTCATGATTACACCTGCTTTACATTACAGAAGCACTGCTACTACTCAGGATCAGTCTAGTCTAGCGAACAACGGCTACTCCTCCAGCTGCCGAGAAGCGAAATTTTGAAGTTAGACAAGTAAGACAGTAAACATTTTGCCAAAGTAAAACTTAAGCAGGAGTAAACTAAGATAGATAAGGTAGCAACAAGAAAGGAAGAAGACAGCAATAATACTTATATTTTTCGTAAACCCTTTTTATGGCTTTAAATTAAGTTTTGCGATAAAATCGCTTCTTAGTTTGCCTTAGGTCTCAACCTACGGTCAAGAGCCTGCTCTGATACCACTTCTTGTAACGCCCCCGTTTCCAGGGGCGCGTACGGACACGGCATTCCGTAACTATTCACGCATGAACAGTTATGGAACGTCGCGCAAGAGTATACCATTGCATGCTTACAACCAAAGTCCAGCATATATTTCACATACGGATTAACATCCATTTTTCAACAGCGGGCGTGCAAGCCCAAAGTAATTACATTACAAAAGACTTCCAGAATCCGCTTGAGCGCGGCGAAGACCTAAAGCCACGGATCCTCGTCGAAGAAGAGACCCTCAGGGACGTCCTCGACGGGGAGACCTTCACCTTCGTCTTGATCCTCTAAAGAATTGAATTAGCAAGCCGTGAGCCAAACAACCGGCTCAGCAAGTCCCAAAGGGACCCTAACTTACTACATGCACGGAACATCAAAGGAAGAGAGTATACTTGGTTTATTAACTTTGAGTGGATGCAGTTTTATTTGCAAGCATTTTATAAAATGGACCCAAAACTACTTCTTAAGATCTCAGGGGTTTTCACGAAGAGTTCATTAACCAACTAATCAAGTTAAAGCATGTACAAAACTACTTAAGCTTCGCGGCTGGAATCACCCAAGTGACACAGCTCCATTAACCGGGAGCACGGCGTATTCGAATACCATTTTATTGACTCTGCAGAGTTTGCTCAGCTTTACCCACACGCACCCTTAACCCTCATGACTGAGTTAGGGAACCGGGTCTTTTCGCTGCTCAACCCTTGGTATACACTCCACCCGATAGATAATAATCCCGCACAATCCTCGGGCGTCCGCTGGCCAGCGCGGAAAGCCGGACCCTAGTTGTGAGGACCTATCGTTGTCTTGCACTGACTCCCAATGCGGGGTTTCACTTAAGTTGAGCAGGTACTAAACCAGGGTTGACAGGTCAACACCTGTGGTTGAGCGATCACTATGACATTTGCTCAGCGTAAGGGTTTCAGTCCTTATATTTTCACATGGCCCGCAACCTTACCAGGCCCGCGACCCAACCTAGGGTAAGCGGTGGGCGAAAGATCTGTCTTGCGGCGCACCACCACCCCCTACCTTCAATCCTAGGGTAAGAGATGGGCGAATATTCGTCTTGCGACGCACCACAACCCTCTTACCCTACCTCGTGCACGCCGGCACTCTCCGCTCTAGGGCACGGTGTCCCATACCACCCTACCCTAGAGTCGGGTTTTCCAAATTCTATTGGCCTGAAGCCACAACCTTATTAGTATAAAGACTTTGCATGATAGTAATAACCTACAGTTATCTAGATTAACAGATAATTATTTCTAGGGTTACAAAGGCATGGCAACAAATTTAACAGGGCATTTATCGGTGGTAGGTTTAACTATATAACATGTCATTCTAAACATTTTATTTTTACTTTGAATTAACATTTCACAATTAGCTCAATGCAAATAACATAATAACGTAATTAAATGGCATGGGATACAACATGATCAAAGGATTTGGGACTTGCCGTCAATCCGGTCGATCTCAGCTAGCTCGAACGTAGAAGCTCCTGGATCCTGCGACTGCACTTGAGCTTCCGGGATCTCCGACACTAGCGCAAACACAGAAAATAACATAAATCCGGCTTGAGCCTAATCAAGCGAGGAAAAATAATCTATTTAATAAGGAGTAAAAATGCATAAATCCTTCAAATGGAAATTTTAGGAATTTAATTGGGATGAAACTGTGGAAAAGGAGGTCACCACTGGGTCTAGAATATTATTTGGAGCAAAGTGGTGAAATTTGGGAATTTTTGGGATTTTCTGTAATTTTCTAGGATTTATTTGGATTTTCTGGGATTTTAGAAATTAATTAAACTCGGGAAAAATCGGATGAACAGTGAACGGCCCGGCCGCTTGCTACAGTGCGGCCCGGCTCACGGTTCCGGCCCGCTCGGCCGAGCGGCTCGACGCGCGCGCGTACGCGCGGGAAAGGAGTGGGCCGAGGGGAGCGGCCCACGCTAGCGTCGCCCGCGCAGCTCGGATGTCCGCCGCGTGGCCCGGGTGGACGGCAGCGGAGTGGCGAGTGCGGGCGGTCCAGATCGAGGCGGGGATGAGGAATCGGACGGCGGGGACACAAGGAGGCGGGCGAAACGGTACGAGGGAGATCCGACGGCCCCGGTTAGATATTACAGACGCAAAGGACGGCCGAGGGAGAGCCACGTCGCGAGGCGGGGTCGTCGTCTACCTCCAGCCGCTACAGTGCGGCCGAGGTAGAGCTACGGCGGCGACGGCGGCCCGGGCGCAGGAGGGGGCGCCAACGGCGGAAAAAGGTACCGGCGGGCGTGGCTCGACATGGGGATTCCATTTTTGGGCTCTGGAAGGGGAGGGGAACAGAGGAGAAGGCGGGAGGAAAATGGGGGTGGTTCGGCCACTTGGCGGCGAAGGAGGTCACCGGCGATGAGAGGGTTCAATCGGGGGCGGCTACACCGACAGGGGACCCAGAGGCTCACATTGGCGGCGGTGGTTCAAGCCGAGGAGCCCCGAGTTGCTCTAGCCACGGCGAGGTGCGACGGCCGAAGAGGGAGCTTCGTCGCCGGAGTTCCTCGGTGATCCTCCTGTGCAAACAAGGGTATCAACGGTATAAGCGAGTGGAGAAGATGCTCTGGTGAGGGTTAATTGGAGAAAGAGGACGGGGAGCGGAAGATCCGCTCACGGGCGTCGCCGGCGCAGGGGAGAGCGGCGACGGAGCTCTGGGCAACGGGACTACAATCGGCTGCTCTGGAAGGTGCGCGGGAGTGGTGGGAGGTGTTTGCGGGCGAGGGAGAAGCTCGGGGAGCAAAGGAGTGAGAAGGAGCAACGGGGCGGGTTTTATACCCGAGCGGACGGAGGGGGAAAGCTTCGGGGAGAAGGAATGGGCGCGGCTGGGGAGTCAACAGGAGCAGGTGGGGGTTGCTGAGGCGTCTCCTCCGCGCGGTGAAGTGACGCCTGGCTCTGTAGTGGCCTGATGGCGAGGCGACAGGAGCAGGTGGTCGGGGCGGCATGGCGGAGGCGCGTCCGCGCGCGGGGAGGGGAGGTGGCGGCCACTGGCAGGCGGGACCGGGGTAGGAGCGAGGTGACGTGGCACGGGGGTGTCCACGACTTCGAGCGAGGCTGTCGGGGGCGCGGGCGCGGAGGAATCCAAGGCGCGGCGCAAAGGCGGTGCCGACGGGCGCAGGCGCGCAGCGCGTGCGCGAGGGGTGGGGGGGAAGGCAGGGAGCGGGGTCGGGCGTCCGCGCGAGGAAGGGAGAAAGCGGGGAGGGCGCAGGCGCCAGCGGGAGAGGAGAGGGGAAGGCGCCGGGCACGGGTGAAGGCGGAAAAGGAGAAGGCGCCGGAGAAGAGGGGCAACGCCCAGCCAAAAAGGGAAAGCGGGGAAGGGGAGAACTTTCCCGAAAAGGAAAGTTTCGAAATTTCACTCAAAAATCGCAGAAATTCAAGAAAATTCATTTTGAAATTTTCCAGGGCTTTTCAGTGATGCACAATGTGGGTGGGATGAGCGATGTGCTTGCTCGTTATGGAGCATATCAGACGCTGTCAGATTCTACTCTCGGGTCATGTTTTAATATTGTCCAGTAATCCTAGTTCATGTTCTCTCCTCTCCGTTTATTGCGCGATCCGAAGAGTAAACCAGATAGGGCTAGGGATGACAATCGGGCGCGACAGGTACAGATAGTGCTCATCTATACCCGTACCTGCGACCCCGATTTATGCCCACGGGCCACAGGCATACTCGTAAAGGACGACGGGTGAAGAACCTCGTCTATACTCGTCGCCTGTGGGTATGTCCGTTTACCCGCGAACTAAGAGTCACCATCTGAGAGTTGAACTAATGACATGTACATACAAACAACAGCTGTTCCTAAGAAATATAATAGCTATCAAAAAGTTTATAACAATCAATAGCAATTAGAGATATGAAAAAGTTTATAACAATCAATAGTAATTAGAGATATTGCTATGATTGGACCATCTGTCAATCTATATCGTGGGTAAACAAGCGGGGCGGATACATGTGGAGCTTACATATATCCGTACCTGTTTACTCCACGGGTAGAGTGTTTCTCTATTTCCATATCCGTGGGTAAAAAAATATCCCATACTCAGCTCCATTAAGATATTTACTCATTGATATACGAATAAACAGGTATAATTGCTATCCCTAGACAGGACTAGGCATGCGTACCAATCTATTTTGAACCACCTACCTTGTACAGTTTCTGTTATTATGTATAGAAAGTGTGCTTTATGTAGCTTGTTGAGCTAGTTATTGGATCCTCATGCAGGGTTTGGATTCTCCGACGTTTTGGGCCTCTTGATGGCATTTGAGGCTATTAATACTGTGGATTATGTATTTGCAAGGTGTTGATAAAGCCCACCTGGTGAATCCACCTTTGATCAAAAGATAGTGTTTTCAGAGCACTCACGACAGAGAACACTCGAACCGACTTGTTTGAAGCAGAGAACACTCGAACTGACTTGTTTGAAGCTGTGCACCTTTGACTATTGTTCTTTACAGATTATAGGAGTAAATATTCACAGGATTATAGGAGTGTCGAGTACCCGTGGGCCATGAACTCAATGCAGGTGCATTTATGGCCTTGAGAGAAGCATGTAGTTGTTAGGCATGCTGTACATGGTAGGAACTACTCATGAGCTTTGTTAGGAAATTAGTTCACCATGAAAAAAAGGCTAGGGAACTCCATTCAGATTATGCATTGGTGCGACTGTTGATTTCAACACCATTTCTTTCAGTTTCACATGAGCGATCTTCAGTTCTGCTTGACCTCCTGCTTCCTGTTATGTTTGTGCAGGAAGTTCAGAGCAACTTGTGTTGGAAATTGGTCCATAAGTTGAGGCTTATTTCCTTTAAAAAGTTTCAAAGTATGTATGATTTAGTATTATATTGCTTAGTTAAGTATAGGAAAGATAATTTATAAGGTAGAGTACTTGCCACTTCTTAAAATATGTGACATATGGTATGAGGATGGCATGAAGATGACATTGGCTAAACACACGTGTGTGCATGTATTCGCGTATTTTCATATGGAAAATCACGTGACTTGCCTCTCCAGACACTTTAAATCAACATTTTGTTTGTTGAATTATACCATCATCTTTCTTCTTTTAACTGGTCATGAGACTGCTTAATTATCATTATTTGATTTAAATTTCAGTAGTTACTGGTGGATTATTTCATTTTAATGGCGTCGGTTACTGGAGAGTAATTCGTACATCTATAAAAGACCTAGAGACGTCTAGGCTTGGCAGACTGAACTCCTCTATTTTCTTTCCCACGTTGTCTTCTTTCTTCCTGGTGAATTTGTATTGAGTATTGAGTGACTGAACCTCATTGGTATTTCCTCTCGGCGTGCACGGGAAGGAGGGAGAGCGGCTATCTTTGGGTCATTGTCGTAGAGAGTACCTACACGGGGCGGTAATATGGTCTCTACACAGCGCAACACGTGCGACCGCTCATGCTCTGCTTCATCTACATTCTGCATTGCATCGAACCACTGCTTCCTGTTCTTTCTCAAGCCCAGTAGTAAGTCATTTGTGTGACCGATTGACTTTATTATAATATTTTCTTGTGATTGTCTGAAGTACAATGAGTAGCATGCTGTTAGGTTCGTTTGTTGCATCACTAGTCTTTTACTATATTTGTTTCCTAGTAAAATTTGGAAGTTAAATATTATCCATATTTTCAACATTTTAGAAACCTTATTGTAAACTTTGTTACAATTCAGCAATGACTGGTATTTTGGATGCAATGAAATCTGAGAGGTTTTCTAGTCGGGACTTTCGTAGATGGCAGACTAGAGCTAAGTTTTAGCTTATGTCTTTGGGGTTATGGTGAGTTATCCATCCGCAATATCCATTTATGATTAACCAGTACATACAGTTCAAAAATATGAACAATATTGCTCTTGGCTGCATTCTGACCATTATGATAGATCGGTTTTATGATGTGTATATGGACTATAAGTCCATCACATAATTGTGGAATGCACTAGAGCATAAATATACAGAGGTAGAGGCAGTTGCTAGCTTTACATGTATGAGCAATTCTTCGATTTTAGCATGAATGAGACTAAGTTTATAGTTGGATAAGCTCATGACCTCCAATTGTTGGTTGGTGAGATTACGCACCTTAGCTGTGTGTTGCCTTCTAAGTTTGTGGCAACTGTTATTGTTACCAACTACTTCCTGATGGGATTTTGCCACTAGCTTGAAGTACAAGAGGGAAGAGATTTCTATTGAGGATCTCATTGCTGCCTTTGATGTGGAAGAAAAGGCCATAGCAAAAGATGGACCTAGCACTTCTGGTCAGAACAATGCAAATTTTGTAGAGAAAAAGATTGCTATAAAGAAGTACAAATTTAATAAACCAAACAAGACAACTAGCTTTAAAAAGAAGAAAACAAAAAAACTTAAGAGACATCACCTGCTTTGTCTATGGAAAGAAGGTCATATGGCAAAAGGCCGTCACTTCTATAAGAGCAGGGATGGTGAACAATAAAAGAAGAAGACTGTCAATGCGATCATAGGTGAAGTATGGTAATTCTCATATTGTCTTTTCAATATGTTAATCCACTGATTGGTGGGTTGATACTGGTACTAATGTTCACATATGTTCTGATATTTTAATGTTTTTCTTATCAGGCAGCAGAGGGTTCCTCCATCCTAATGGGAAATAGGTCGCATGTTTCTGCTTTTCGTGTTGGTACGGAGGATCTAAAGTCTACTTCAGAAAAGATTGTCCACTTGAATAACGTCAGCATGTGCCAACAATAAACAAGAACCTCATTAGTAGTTATTTCCTATGTAAGGATGGTCATAAGTTAGTATTTGAGTCAAATAGAGTTGTAATATCTAAGTTTGAGAATTTTGTTGTTAAAGGCTATAAGAGCAGAGGCTTGTTCCACCTAAGTACTTTAGAGTCTTGTTATAATCTGAATGTTACAACTAGTTTAAATAAATGTAAGGCATATGTGGCATCGTTGCTTCTGTCATATTGGTTTTGATAGTATTGTTAGAATGTTCAATTTAGATTTGATTTCAAAATATAAAATTGTTAAATGATCAAAGTGCTAGTCATGTGTGCAAGCAAAACATCCTTAAAACCCATTTAAGGAATTAGAGGACGAAAAGAACTTGGCAACATTAGATCTTGTTTATTTATATTTGTGTGAAATGAATGGATTGTTGACACAAGGAGACAAAAGATATTTTTTTTAATTTTATTGATGATGCGATATGCTATTACTATGTGTATTTGCTAAAAACTAAGGATGGAGCTTTAAATTACTTTAAGATTTATAAAGTCGAGGTTGAGAACCAATTAAAGAAGAAAATAAAAAGACTGAGGTCTGATTGTGGAGGAGAGTACATCTCTTATGAATTTTTCCAATTTTGTTCTGAGCATGGAATAGTCTATGAATTTACACCACCACATCCACCCCAATCAAACGAGTTAGTTGAGAGAAAAAACTAGACACTAACATACTTGGTTAATGACATGTTAGAGAGTGCCGATATGCCTAAGGCATAGTGGGGGAAGTTATATTGATAGCAACTTTCACTCTAAACAAAGTAACCACAAAAAAATAGTGAGATTACTCCATATAAGGGATAGAAGAAGAGAAAACCTAATGTCAATTTTCTATGAATTTGGGGGTATTTGGCAAAGGTCAATATACTATTGCAAAAAAAAGATAAAGCTTGGCAAAGGCGGAAGGACTCCATCAAACCTAGCTGTACGTACAACAAGCCGGAGCTCCTACACAAGTCATGCTCTCATGTACTCTCCACTTGCGTGATTGTGCACATGGACCCTTCAAACTTTATGTCTGAGTACTTCTTCAAGGAGAGGGTGGTGCAGGTGTGGTGTTGGGAGATTAGGGGGTTCAGGTTGTGGGTAACTTCGCCACCTTGGATATTGCAAACAAGGCCTAGATTTTAGATGTTGACATGCTGAAGGGTGGGAAGGATTCATCGGTAGAGTCATCGGATTACCAATGATATGGATGAAGTGCAAGTCGGGATGTTGGGTAGACGCTGCGGGCACTACAGCTAGGAGGGCCACACAGTCAGACGATGCAAGGTACCTGCTGAGGAGTAGGCACACCGGCATGGTTTGTGGTACCACTTCTTCAAATGTGCAAAGTAGGACCAATATTGGAAATCAATGTACATTGCCATCCGTATTTCGTTAGTTCACACATTTGATGTACGTAGTGCTATAGCACCTGTATTTTACATTGCTTGTAATGTTTATGTAACTGTTGTTGTACTATCCCATTTTAATTTGATGTACGTAGTGCCGTAGCACATTTATTGTATGTTGCACATACTGTTTATGCAACTATTGTGGCAATATCCCTTTTTCATCACTTTTCAAAGTAGTGTCCTAGACGCCTAGTATTGTTTTGTTTGTTTTCTTACAAGTTAGATTTACTCCTACTTTACTTTCGTTGTTTTATTTGCACGTATGTGCTAACTTGAAGTTGTTTTCAGGTATGGCTCATGACCCTCATGGATCGGAGTGGCCTTTCGGCCTCCTGGAGGAGTGCATCGACTTGGGTACATCATGTGTCGTGTTGTGTCTCGCATCCTGCGGGCGGGTGCGACACAACTGAGTTGGGGGTGATCCGCATCTCGGTGGCAGTACCTTCTTGCCATACGTACATTTTGTATTGACATTTATTTTCTTTGTAGGCACAGTGCTACCAATCTACTACCTCTCGCCGGGATGGTGTAAACCACAGACAAGGATGAGCCAGCACCACCTGTCATCGGTGATGATGGAGACATCCACAAGTGGCCATGGCGCTTCTCGTTTGACCACTCCCTATTGACAGCTCTCGTGGACCAGTGGCGGACAGAGACTCACACTTTCCATCTCCCATTAGGGGAGATGGCCCCTACTCTACAAGATGTCTTCCTGCTGCTCGGCCTCCCTATTATGGGAGGTGTTGCCTTCGTGCAGGAGGGCCCGACGGACTGGCACGTCGACCTTCAAGCTAGGTTCGATGGAGTCCTTCCACCTTCGACCATAGCCAAGTACTACATCATCCCGGAGGCACAGAGGCACGGCCTGCCCTTGCGATGGCTGTTGTAGTTCTGGATAAGTGTTCGACACCCTACCCGTTGGGAGCGTTGTGCTCTCCTTTCTATACTATGGTCTTAATAAATTTTTGCTTGTACTCAGGTTGAGCGGATGGACCATGACGCCGATGAGCACCAGGTATCACGCCACCTTGAGGTCTACTTGTTTTGGTTGTTTTGTTGGGTGCTATTTCACCAGCAGGCATGGCAACACCGTTGACGCATGCCTCGTCGCGTATGCTAGGGCCATCACCGATGGGCAGGCCCCCAGATCAGCTGGGCTTTGGCCGCACTTGCTGCCACCTATCGTGGCTTGTGCGACACATGCTGTAGGTCGAGGTTGAACTCCATCCTCACGGGGTGTCCATTGCTACTGTAGCTGTGGTCATTCGAGCGCTTCAGCTTTAGACGGCCCTTGTTGGACGACAACGCTCCCTACAACCACGAGATATACCACGTGGGCGAGGTGGATCGGCCGACTGTGGGCTCCCTTTGGTGCAGGCGACAGGTGCATACTCTGTCTTGTGAATAATTTCTTCATATAACCAATCATCGTATGTAACAGCTTATGATGCTTGCAGGTACAATTTGCGCACGTGCAGGTGACACGGGCGTACGAGCCATTCGTGGAGCAATTCAACTGCCTCACAGCAGACAACGTGTGCTAGGAGCCATACTCCCCTCAAGAGTTACAAGCCCGCACTCCTCACAACCTGTCCACGCTGTGCTGGTGCGACCAGGACTACTGGCTAACTCGCAGGGCACTTGTGTTCGATGTCTTCATCGAGGAGTATGCGCCGCATCGGGTGATGCGCCAGTTCGTCCTACGGTAGGTGGTTCTAGTACCAGTCGGGTGGCCTGTGCCCAACAACGTGCACGGGTGAGTAGTCAGCACAGATGTCCCTCATTTTACTACTGTCGCGTACCCACAACTTCTAACTACATGTTGCATCTTGCAGGCATAGTAGGAAGGGAGTCAAGAACAACACAGACTGGGGGAGGAAGATGGATACGTGAATAAGTCTGTGGGAGGCCGCGTTGCAGGACTGTGTGCAGGAGGACACACCCTACGACCACAACATCTATGAGGACTACCTTCGTTGGTACTGTCCTTGGACACGTACCAGGCTGGTACTTGCTGTCGACCCAGCATCGACCAACACGTACCCTGTGCACTTCACGCAGGACGTGCACCGCGCGGTACGTTACTTCATATTTTGAAAACTTTGTTTGTGCCAACCCCCTTACAGGTTTCACCTTGTCATGTTTTCTTTGTACGTGGGCATCGGTGCTGAGATTGAGAGGGACTCCCACTCCTTGTTTCAGAGGATGACCGACGGTGTCGAGGTCACATACAAGGAGGCGGCCCAGGCTTTCCATCGTGTGGCAGCTTAGGCCACACATATTCTTTCCCAGCTGTCGTGCACCAGGCTCCCAGAGGTTGACATGTGGACGCTTGGTCGACAGTCGGTACGTCCATCGGTGCCATCCTGTCCAGTAGCACAGCAGGCTGGAGGGTTAGCGTGGCCACGGGCAGCATGACCTGATGAGGCGGGAGGCTGGCCAGGCCACGATTGACACCACGTCGTCCCTCTGTTAGTACAGAGACCCATGCAAATTCTTCAAGTCTAAGCAGTGATTCGGCCTGGGCATGCATTATTGGGGTTGCATGAACTACTCATCTGACTATCCCGACCACCGTTGGGACACGAGCAGCTATCGGCAGCTAGTAAGGACCAGTTACAGTGTGTTTTACTACTATTTATTTTTCAAAGTATGCACTAACAACCTCTCCCGTATACCCGTAGAGCCTAGAACCACTATGTGGCTACTATAAGTGGATCAACCTAGAGATCCACCCATATGACCAGTGGACTATCGACTTCGAGGAGTGGAATGTCAAAAGGACCTATGAGATCCAGAAGGAGAAGCACCGCAACGACGAGCAAACCGAGCGTATACGTCAGGAAATGGAAACTCATCTCAACGTGTGCACACGCAAGGAGCACGAGGCTCACAAGATGGAGCATGAGAAAGAGAGAGAAATGACAGCCAAGGCCGAAGAGGCCACCGAGAAGTTCAACTTTGAGCTTGCAAGGATGAGAAAATGGCCCCAGTCCACCCAGTAGGTTGGGTCGTTCCAAACTAGTCCCTCGAAGGTCCAATTTATTTCTATTCCAAAAAGGCGCATATGTACCATAGGAGTACTTCAATTTATTGCATCGTGCATGATGTAACCAAACCCTGTGCGATGTATTATTCCCAAATGTATTATAAAGTCTATTTTAATTTGCAACATCAACTATCGTCATCTTTTCGCATTCAATTCTTCGCATAGCAAGGTATCCAATAACATGAAAAAAGATGAGTTCTTGAAGTATGCATGAAATACCTACGCATCTTTCATCAGCGGTACTGTGTACCATATGTCCATCCTTGTGCCTCATGTTGTACCACACAGTCCACATATTAGTCATTTTTTCCAGGATGCAGTATGTATCACTTCCAGGACAAGGCCTACAAATATTGTGCAGGTGTTTATCATGGATATATACGCTGAAGTGTCAAAGATTATCAGTCCATAGATGTATTTACGCTTAGTTAAAATGATGGTGTCATATATGGTTCGCAGATAGATTCTCTATTTTTAAGTTATGGATAGTTCGCGAGGGATGAACTTTAAAATATTTTAAATACATATATATAATAAAAAATAGGCTCCAGTCGCTCAATAGTTGAGTGATAGGAGTGCTGTCGCCTGGCGGTTGGGCGACAGAGCCTGTCGTCCGATCGTTAGGCTATTGGATGCCTGTCACCTAATGCTAAAGCTACAACCTTGCTATCACTCGACCACTGGGCGACAGGTTCCAGTCGCCCAATGGTTTGGTGACAGGAGGCTGCTTTCACAAAAAAAAAACAAACTGCAGGTATATTTATGTATTTTTGAATAAAAAATGGATTATTAAAAAATCAGAGAGCGGCTATCTTTGAGCCATTACTGCAAAGAGTATCTGCACGGGGCAGCAATATGGTTTCTGGGTAGCGCAACATGCGTGACCACTCCTGATTCACTTCATCTATGTTCTACACTACATCGAGCCTGTGTTGCTTCCTGTTCTTCCTCAAGACCAACAGTCAGTCGCTCACACAATCGATCAACTTTATTATAACATTTTCATTGTGTATTTTCTGAAGTGTAATGAGTAGCCTGCTATAAGATTCGTTACTAGTCTTTTACTATATTTATCTCCTAGTAAAATTTGGAATTAAAATATTGCTCACATTTCCAACAACTTGTTGGTTAGCAACAAGAAATTGTCTCACGATTTTCCATTGGAAACTCTAGTATTTGATTATTTAGCACCTGGAGGTAAATTTTGTTTCTTATAATCTTTGAAGCAGCTGACCTTACTTTGAGGTAGATGTTTTGATCGTGAGTAGAACATTTTAATAAGACAAAAGGCACAAGTTGATTTATGATTGTGTACTGTCTCACATCTTAATTGTTTCCTTGTATTCCTCTAGCCTTGTTTCTCAGCATCATCATGATTGTAGGAAGACATCGAGCATTTGAGTGGAACAATTCATTGAATGTTGCTACTGGCGGCTGCATGTGATGTGGTATGAAGTAGTGCAAGTCAAAGGGATTCAAATTTGCAGAAGTAGTAATAGGGCCTATTCTTTTTGGATTTGGATGGTGGATTTTGGTTAAAATTGATAAATAGTAACAGCTGGTAGAGAAGTCGTAGTATTTTTTGGGCTGATGGCTTATGACTTTTTGCTAATTAAGCTGATTGTGCTAGCTGATGCAATGGTATGCATGGAAACCTAGATATATGTGTTTTAGCTTCATCGAAATGTTATAATTGCCCCAGATGACTCTTCTGTTTATGCAAATGGAGTTTTAACCTTGTCATCAATATGAAGTTGTTGCATAGTTATGGTTGTACTAATGCATGTTGTTTTACTTCTCTAAATTTGCACCCAAAGCAGAGTTGATATACTCTTTGAGTAGTAGGTGTTAATTGAATTTAGATTGCCTTTTCCTTACAAGCTCGTAGAGGCAAATTTATTTTTTTGAAGAGCATTGCAAAATTTGATCATGTGACTAGTATGCTTCTAAAGTGCTCTATTGGAGCTCAGCTTGAATTGGTGGTCAATACGGTTACTTTTCATGTTTCCTGTGCTTCTCAAGTATGTCCATAGGATGTTGGTAAAAGTTGAGAGCAGGATATGTTGAGCTTGTAGCTAGCTAGAAGGAAATGTAGCACATGCAGCACTTGTTGTAGCTCATAGAGACATACATAGAAATGGTCTTTGCAAATTATATATGTTTAGCACATGCATACATGAGCATTCAACAATAGTATTTAAGCAATACATGAACAACAGGAGTGTACACATTTGACATGTTCAAATTAAGAGATACATAATACTGAGGCATACATAACCTTGTAAGCATACTTGCAACCGAATGTACTATAGTGGCGACAATATATCACGTGACTAGAGCGTCCGCTATCACATCGTATATCTGATTCATGTGTACATCACCGGTGTCCAAAGTGGTGTCTAGTCCGGAGGAGCCATAATCCAAGCCTAGGTGGGGATTGTCGAAATCCACGTCGCCTTTTCTAGCGTTAATTATGAAATTATACAACACCATGGTAGCAAAAATTATCTTCCTCTGCGTGACTACGTCAAAGCGGGAGATGCATTCTAGGATGTGTTATTTATTCTTCCACACACCAAAGGCACACTCGATGATGTTGTGTAGTGAGGAATGTAGGTAGTTAAACATCTCATTGCGGCCCCATGGCTGACCACCATTTGTGAACTCAGCTACATGGTATCGACGTTTCTGAATTGCACAAGGTACCCTTTCCTATTAGGATACCCCGAGTTGACCAAGTAGTACTTCCCTGCGTTACAAATTACCAACAAGTCTATCATATGGACATACATAAAAGATGTATTTGTGCATTGTAACAAGGAGAGTAGGAGTTGTACCTATGGGAGGATATGGAAACACGTGGCCATAACCATCCAGCATGTCAAGTAGGATGTGCATGTCGTGTGCTGATCCGAGCCATTTGGTAATCACAAGGTGAACTACATGTCGAAGTTGCATATGGCCATTACATTCTGGTTAGTGTACCCATGCTGGTTAGTGTGCATGACATGTCTGTTGGTAGGGACTACAACCGGGATGTGGGTACTATCGATGGTACATATGGTCCCAGAGAAGTGAGGGTAAAACCTAGATTCCCTCAATCTGTCATGCACAACACTCAAGCTTGGATCCACAGGCCTCACGTTATCTGCCAACATGGTGTATGCGCAGTCCAACACATGATGAAATTTAGTGCTCACAGTGGATCCTGAATGCATGAACTAGTTGTGAACTTGGTTGTTAGACTGCGGCACCTCCACAATCGACAAGAACATCCCTAATGCTTCCTTGGAGAGTATGCTTGTTGATGATTGCAAACTATACTGTGTGACAAGGGTGTCATACAGCATATGAAAACACGCATGATCTATCCTAAACATGTTGTGGCACAACTCCGGTGATGCTAGTTGTTCGTCAACCCATTCAAGGCTAGTCTGCACTAGTGGGTGTCGTGGTTACGGACCAGACAGGAAGAGAGTATGGTAGTGGAGAGTTAGGTGAGTAATGGCTTAGGTGCTTCTCCCGAAGCCGTCGAAGGTCCTTGCGCTTGCACACTCGGCTTAGGCGTAATACCGCCGCAGTCTGTCCGCATTCCACGTGTGGTGGAACGTTTGCCCATCCAGGGTGGCTAGGCGGTATGCTCCGTTCTGTAGGGCTTCCGCGACGATGTACGGGCCTTCCCACCTGGATTCGAGCTTGCCTACCATCTCCGCGTGGAGTGCCATCTTAAGGACGAGGTCTCCTGGTCTGAATTCGCGTGGGTACAGCGAACGATCCCGACCGCGCACCATCTGTCGTGCGTACTTTATGACATGCTGTGTTGCGCTTGCCCGGTCTCCGTCAAGGAGGTCCATGGACAGTTGGCGCTCCTCGTCTGGTGCTTGGACGAGGACCCTTCGCGAGCCAGCCTTTATTTCCTCAGGTGTGACTGCCTCGTCGCCGAAGAGGAGCTTGAATGGCGTGAACCCCGTTGGGCGTGTGACCATTGTACGGAGGGACCAGAGGACGCTGTGGAGCTTGCCCGGCCACTTCCCCTTTGGTAGCCCGACAAGGCGCTTCTTGATCGCGGCGAAGATAGCACCGTTCGCCCGCTCCACCGCACCGTTGGACTGTGGGTGTCCAATCGAGGTGAATCGAAGTGTGATGCCCATGTTGTCGCAGAATTCTTTGAACGGGGCTGCGTCGAATTGTAGACCGTTGTCGACGGTGATCTCCCTGGGCACGCCGAATTGGCATATGATGTTCTGCCAGAGGAAGCGTTGCATAGCTGCCGAGGTAATCTTGGCCAGGGCTACTGCCTCCGGCCACCGGGAAAAGTATTTTAGAGCGACCGCTATGAACCGCAGGTCACCTGGGGCCTTGGGAAGCGGTCCCACGACATCGATGCCCCACCGTGCCAGCGGCCATACCGGAGGTATGGGATGGAGGCTCGTCGGAGGCCTACGGATGGCCCTTCCCATCCACTGGCAACCTTGACAACGGCGCACGAGATCTTGGGCATCCGCGACAGCTGTTGGCCAATAAAAACCCTGCCTGAATGCCTTACCCACTAGAGATCTTGGTTGGAGGTGCGAGCCGCAGAGCCCCGCATGAATTTCTACGAGGAGGCGCTTTCCTTCTTCGCGCGAGAGGCATCGCAGGAGCGGTGCGTAGATTCCCTTTTTGTAGAGCACCCCGTCGAGCACCTGGAAGGACCTAGCGCGGTGCTGTAAACGCCGGAGCTCGGTGGGGTCGTCCGGTTCCGCGATGCCCTGTAGAAAAGCGAAAAGGAGTTCCCGCCAGTCACCCTGCTGGGTGATCTGGTGGACGAGGGCCACATCACGGTTATCCTGCGCGATGGCTGCGGCTGGCAAGACCTCGTAAAATGCCCCTCTGGGAGTTGGGAGCTGCTGACTGGCAGCCTTGGCGAGGACATCGGCTTGCTCGTTGTCTGCCCGAGAGATGGCCTTCACCGTGACACCCAAAAAGTGCCGTTCCTTCGCTCGTACGGCTGCTAGGTACTTAGCTAGCTCCGGGTCCTTGGCCTGATATGACTTGTCCACATGGCCCGCCACTAGCCGTGAATCAGTGCGGACAAGGGCTCGCCTCGCTCCCATCGCTTTGAGCTTTCCGAGGCCGAAGAGTAACGCCTCATACTCGGCCGTGTTGTTCGTAGCAGGAAATGCTAGGCGCGCCGAGTACAACAGGCGTTGCCCCTCAGGTGTGGTAATAACTGCGCCAACCCCTGCGCCCGCAACGCCGTAAGCTCCGTATACCGCGTCTTGGCGCCCTGGAGGGCTTCGGAGACAAAGTACACTGGTCGCTGGAGAGCGCCCTCTTCGAGGACGAGTGCGGCGCTGGCCGCCGTTGCAGAGGCGGCGAGGTAGAGTAGGAGGGGAGCCTCTGGTGTTGGGGCCACCAGAGTGGGAAGGGTTACGAGGTGTTTCTTGAGGTCATCGAAGGCCTTTGCGCAGTTGTCGTCCCAATGAAACCCGTCGCAACCGCGGAGAGTCTTGAAAAATGGCAAGCCTCGCTCCGCTGCCCTGGAGAGGAAATGACTCAGGGCCGCCATGCGACCGGCTAACCTCTGGACCTCCCTCGTCGTCTTGGGCGGTTCCATGCCCAAGATGGCGTCGACCTTGTCGGGGTTCGCTTGAATGCCTCGTCCGGACACGAGGAAGCCCAGGAGCTTGCCCGCCTACACGCCGAAAACACACTTGTCCAGATTGAGCTTGATGCCCGCCTTCCTGAGGTTGTCGAAGGTCTCCTGAAGATCCCGACCGTGGAAGGCGAGCTGCTTGGTTTTTACTACCACGTCATCCACGTAGGCCTCCACGTTCCTCCCTAGCTGGGCGGCTAGAGCCAGCGCGACGAGGCGAGTGAAGGTTGTGCCCGCGTTCTTCAATCCGAAGGGCATCTTGACGAAGCAGAAGGTCCCAACCGGCGTAATGAAGCTGGTTTTACCTTCATCGTCCTTGGCCATGTAGACCTGATGGTAGTTGGAGTAGGCGTCCAAGAAGCTCATGAGCTCCCACATTGCGGTGGCGTCGACCAGCTGATCTATGCGTGGTAGAGGGTAGTCATCCTTCGGGCATGCCTTGTTGAGGGCGGTAAAGTCGATGCACATACGCCAGGCACCGCTGGCCTTTTTGACCAACCCCGGATTGGCAAGCCAATCCGGATGTTGGACCTCGCGGATAACCCCCGCCCGAAGGAGCTTCGCCACCTCCACCTTGGCCGCTTGCTGCCGGTCCATGGACATACGACGAAGTTTTTGCTTGACTGGTTTGGCCTCAAGGCGGATCGCCAAGTTGTGTTCGATGAGGGCGTGGTCCACACCTTTGATATCCTCCGAGGACCATGTGAAGACATCTATGTTGGCCCGAAGAACTCGGAGCAAGTCTTGCTCTACGTCCGAAGGGAGGCCCTCGCCTATGGATACAAACTGCCCCTCCGCCTGGAGAGGCATTCTCTTAACTCCGCCCTCCGAGTGGGGCTTAGGTGTCCACCCTGGGGAGGATGGCGTGTCCGCCTGGTATTTGTCGGCGAGGATGTGCACCTTACGGTGCAGTCTTCCAGCGCTGGTTTCGATGCTCTTAGCCATATCCTGATCGCCGAAGACGGTGATGACGCCCCGCTGGCCCGGGAACTTCATACATAGGAAGGCGTAGTGTGGGACCGCCTCGAAGGAGTTGATGGTAGGCCGGCCCAGGATGGCATTATATGAATACGGGACGTCTACGACGTCAAAGACGATATCTTCAGTCCTAGCGTTGTCAGCCTGGCACAAGGAGACTTGGAGGCGTACCTGACCCAAAGCCTTCAGTTTCTGGCCTCCGAGGCCCTGGAGGAGGGCTTCCGATGATTTTAACAAACTCCGAGGTACCCCCATGCGATCAAGGGCCTCTACGAACAAGATGTTTGCGGAGCTTCCTCCGTCAATGAGGATACGCCTGACGTCGCAGCCTGCGATGTCGGCCTGGATGACCAAGAGATCTTGGTGGGGGAATTCCACGCCCTGGGCATCGGCCGACGTAAAGGTGATGCTGCGATGCGACGTCTCCAGAGGTAGCTGTGTTGGGGAGGTGCTCGACGAAGAGCCTCTAGTGATGACGTTAACGCCACGGCACTAGGTCTCTCCCGGGGGCCCCGCGCGCGAGGGACTGCCTTGCGTATGCTGTACGTGGGCTACTGCGGAGGTCAGCGCCTCCGAGGCCCGTACTTGGGCCATCGCTTGTCGCAACGCCGCGAGTTTGGTGCATGTCCGCGTGAAATGGCCCCAGTAGCCATGCACCTCGCACCATCTGTTGTATTCTAGGATTTCCTGCTCCGCACGCGGCTTTTCATCGGGCTTCCTTCACGTCCCCCTCCGGCGCGTGGGGTTAAAGCGGTTTCCCGGGGAACGCCTTGCCCGGCGAGGACGCGGCGAGCCTTTTAGGGTCTTCGCCGGTTACGCCGGGGCTTGCGCCTGTCATTTGGCGTGTTTTGGTGCACCCCGGCGTCGACGCGCTCATGAGTGTCACCCGTGGACGCTTGCTTGTGCTTTGTCCGTGGGTTGTCTCTTATGCTTCTCTTTTGCGACATCTCCTCTGCCTGACCGGCATCGGAGCTGTCGCCGTTGCGCCTCCGCGCATCCTCCTCGGCCCGGGCGTACGCTTCCATTTTGTCGAAGAGTTTTGCCACCGACTTGAGTGGCTTCCGCGCGTTATACTCAGCGAGCGGTCCCGGGCGGAGACCTTGCACCGCTGCATTGATGACGGTTGTCTCGTTGACGTCCCCGACTTGGCAGCGTACCTTGGCGAAGCGTTTGAAGTAATTTCGGAGCCCCTCTTTGGGTTTTTGCTTGACTGCGAAGAGCTGGCCCGCATCGACATGCTTGACGTAGTTTTCCTGAAAGTTGTTATAGAGTCGATCGCGGATCTGCTCTCACGCGTAGATGGACAGCGGCTCGATGGTGAAGAACCATGAGAGCGCCACCCCTTGTAGCACGTGGTGTTGTCTCCGCCAGCGGCTTCGATGGCGGTTTCGTACACGCGTACGAATTCTCGCGGGTCTGTGTCACCTTGAGAGACCATGTGGAGGTCATCCCGTGTGTATGATGAGTAATTGACATCGGTTTAAGTAAATCGAGTTTGGTTTGTGTGGTCGGACCCTTGTCGTTGCGTGGTGCAATGGACTCGGTCGGACTTGGTCATTCCTGGTCAAAGGGTTTAGGTTGCATATTCTGATATTTTGACAGGTTTGGACTTCATTATGAGTAAGTATGATGTGTTGATGCTATTATGCTTTGATGTATCGAGCGGTGCTATTTGATGTGTTTCTTGGTTGTGATGACTGCAGGATGTCGAAGCGGAGTCGTGGTGAGACACGAGGTGACCGGACTAGACACAGGGAGGTGTCGAGGTCAGAACGGTCGGATGTGTCGAAGACGGCGGAGATTCGATGTGGTTGCAAGTCGTGGACGACAAGGAACACGGAAGCTTCCCGGAAGGTGCAGGAGGGGCGAAATGGGAATTTCGCAAGGCTGCACAGGTGGAGGTGGTTCCGTTCGAGTTTAGCCAGCGTAACGGGTTGGAGACCCGTTAGCAAAGGGCTATAAATAGGTGTGAAGGGCTGCATGCCCATGTATGGCTTTGGGAGAGAGCTAGGATTTTAGTGAGTCAAAAGAGGCTTTGGGAGGTTGTTTTCCCTTTGCTCTTTAGTTGTTGAGAGTGGGTGAAATGGACAGAGTGTTGTCTCCCGTAGCTCCCTCATCCTTGTGTGTGTTCTTGAGTTGTGAGGCTTGAGGAGAGGGAGAGGATGGATTGAGCCACCATGTAATCATTCCTCGTTCGAAGGTTCATGCGTATCGGGACTCAGTTGCAATCCTTTTGTTCCCAGGAATGAAATTTCTGAAGTTTCTTGTTCGTGCTCCTGTGTTCTTCGTTTATTTCCCTCACTGTTGATTTTGAGTCTTTCTTGATTTCTTGTTGGTGCTTGCTGGAAAGGCCCAAAATGGGTTGCTCTAGGTTGGGATGTTGCCTCAAGATCATTTGATCAAGTTTCCCAAGCACAAACTTCATTTAATCTCAGATTTGGATTTTGAGCTTGCTCTGTTCTTTTTGTTCCCTTCTAGGGTTTGAGGTGAAATCTTGTTTCCCTTTGCAAAATGGCTTGAAATTTGGCATGGAGAGTCCAGAGGCTATTAAGTAGCTATCCTCAAAGTTTCATAGCCAAAGGATCAAAGGTTGAGGAGTAATTTGATTTTTGGCTCAGCTCTTGCAAGTTTTCAGATTTTTGCTATAATCTGAAATTCTTGATTCTAGGGTTGATTTCTTTGTTCTCTAGATCCTCCTTGCTATTGAGTATGTATTGGTGATGTTTTGGGCCAAAAAGAATGGAAGAATTCCATCATTCTCATGGTTTTTCGAAGATCTGAATATTTGCTGTTTGCTGATTTCTTCGTGCGGTACTACCGCTCCTCGAGAGGTACTACCGCTCGGCTCAGCGGTACTACCGCTCGTCTCAGCGGTACTACCGCTTGCAGTCAGACTTGTTTTGCATTTATTTTTCTTGACTGTTTCTTTTGGATCTGGTTTAGCCTTGTTTCTGTGACTTCCAGTAGTGCTTATCTTCTTTCTTCATAGCTCCCATAGCTATTGGAGAAGAAGCATAAGTGTGGATACTTAAGGGGCGAATTTAATTTTAGAAAGCGACATTCACCCCCCCACTGTCGCCATTTCGGTCCAACACACCTTTATACGCCTCGATGACACTCGGGAACTTGAAGTCCTCGGGCCATGCTGCCTGCTGCAGGCCCGCGGAGAGTGGGGACTCTGGGTCCACGCGCCGTAGTAGGACGCGACCGGGCGTAAGGGCGTCACGGCCATCCGCCCTCTTCGGAGTGGGCTCTAATGTGACTGCTGGTGGGATCTACTGACCCCACGTTTTCTGTATACCTTGCACGGCTCCGCGAAGATCCACCAACTCCCGTCGAAGCATGCCAAAGGTCGTCAGCAGGGTGCTGTGTCCCATGGGCATGACCAAGGCCGCTGGCGTGTCTGGGTTGCCCGCCGTGGCAGCGCGATGGAGTTGGAGGTCGATGAGGGGGTCAGGTGCCGCGGCGGCGGTGGGGTCGAGTGTCTGGGTGGTGATGGCAGGATCGAACGTTGCGTCGGGAACACTGGTGTTCGCGACTGCCGCGCTCGCGCTGCTGCCCGCGCCTGCTGCTGCCCCAGTATTGACGCGAAATCCCATCGCTCCCGCCTTCTTCTTCTTCGCCGCCGATGACGAAACTTTCTTTGGTGCCATCCTCCTTCAGATTTGGAGGCTTATCCTTGTCCTCCCCACGGACGACGCCAACTGTCGTGGTTACGGACCAGACAGGAAGAGAGTATGGTAGTGGAGAATTAGGTGAGTAATGGCTTAGGTGCTTCTCCCCATGGCCTGTGCTGTATATATATCCACATGGGGAGTGCTTTTACAATTATACCCTTACATCCGTAAGTACCCTACAAGGGCACTTTTGTCATTATACATGTCCCATTCTAGGCCTTACATTCTTCTTAACAGGCCTGCTGGGCTTAGGTGGGGGCCACCCCTACAACAGTGGGCAATTAGGTTAATTAACCAAAAGAGTGTGCCTCGGTAAGAACTTAGATGAAATAATCAGGCCATCCAAAGACTATGCCACACTAAGGAGTAATTAAGAAAACTAGCAAAGTATGCACTAGTGAGCAATTGGGTAATAAACTAGCAAACTCTTGGAGTAATTAATCGAAAATTTTGTCACAGTAAGGAGTAATTAAGAAAACTCTCCAGTTCTAAAGTATGAAACAACTAATGAACTAGTGAAACATTGTCAAGTCCAAAGCACAATTGCATTACTTGGTTTTGCTGCACCCACTAGCCACCGACATCATCGATTGAGCAGGTCTGTGGGTTTATTCCCAAGCTTGTCACATTCAATTTGAGGGTTTTCTAGATGGTGTAATCTCATTGCAATGCATCACAGTGATTCTTGAATTGCTTTCTTGTGTATTGCCGTTCGATGCACTCCTTGAATTTCCTCATAAGACTCACGTACCCACGCCTATTTAGACACCCCATGGCACATTTCTATGCCTCAACCTCCTCTTAGAATATTTTCAGCATTGCAGTTTGGGCATCATCTTCCCTGATAGTGGAGGGAGAGCGTGCCTTGTCTATCTAGGTTAAGGCAGTGGGCAAATGAGGGACAGAAACACTGGTCGTGAGACCACGACCAGCAATGCACACCACAAGAAATGCACCATCATGTCAACAAAATTCCAAAAATATTAGGAAACGCAAAAATAAAGGAAGAAGGTACCTTCGGCGTGGCCGAGAGAAGGTCGGCGATGGGCATGAATGAGATGGGGACCTCGCTATGATGTCCGGCGGGAGAGATGCGAGCAGAGGGCACAATGGGCTCAACGAGGCGGCATGGTGAGGTGGCTGGAGCTGCGCGGGTGACATCACACTTGAATCCCCAAACCGGGAGAGAAGGGCACGTTGGAGGCTAACTCGAACTATAGGGAAGACGTGGTGTCTGATGTGGAGGCGGAGGAGGACAAGCTAGTGATCGAGTAGGGTGGCACAAACACCGAAGCCAATGCCGACCATGAGGCGAATGCCAGTGCGACAGAGGTGGTGGAGGAGGGGGTGGGGAGAAGGGTGAGCCGGCAAAGGACATCGGCAAGGGTGGGAGGCGACCACAGATCGAGGGGGCGGTAGATACTCAAATACTAATTCTAAGATACTCCAATGCGATTTGGTTAAAAAAATTTCATCAGAACCCTTTATTTTTGCTATATACACTTTTTCATGTATAAAAAGAGTACATACACAAATTGTGTTATAAAAAGTAGATTTGTGTGAAATTTTTCATGGAACTTACTCTGGAATATCTTATAATCATTATTAGAGTATACTCAATTAGATAAAGAGGTATAATAATACCATTAAAGAGGTACATTAGATGTGGAAGTACGTACTCCCAGGAGTATGTAAACAATTTCATACACACACATGTATGTATGTATGTATGTATGTATGTATGTATGTATGTATGTATGTATGTATGTATGTATGTATGTATGTATGTATGTATGTATGTATGTATGTATGTATGTATGTAACGACGTTATGATCAGATTGCCCTGAGCTTAATCTGCGCCCCATGCATCGGACGCAACATTACCACGGTATGCGGCGCATGAGTATACGACGGTGCGAGCTCGAACTCAAAGCGCTGAAGGATCATGCACAGCGCCATCTTGGCCTCGAGCAGCGCGAAGCTCTGGCCGATGCAGATCCGTGGCCCCCAGCCGAACGGGAGGAACGCACCCGGATCCTTGGACGCCTTGGAGATCCCCTCCGCGAACCTCTCCGGCCTGAACTCGTGCACGTCTTTTCCCCAGATGTGCGGGTCGTGGTGGATGAACAGCACGGGCAGCTCCATGATCACGCCGGCCGGGTACGTGATGCCTCCGATCTCCATCTGCTTGTATGTTTTCCGGATGAACGCAATGGCCGGTGGGTACAGCCGAAGAACTTCGTAAAGGATCATGGTCACCTGCACCACAGGTCAGCAAGGTTTTATACCTCCAACAGCACAGTCGTTGTTGCTATGAAATCAATTAGTATGTACTCACCGTTTTGACGCGATTCAGGCCTTCGTATTCAGGTTTGTTTTTCCCAAATAGGCCTAGGACCTCCTCCTTTGCACGGCCCTGCCACTCCGGATGCATGCTTAGTACGACCATGGTCCATGTGAGTAGTACTGATGTCGTCTCCATTCCTGCAAAATAGAACAACTTGCACTCCTCCATGACCTCTTCAGTTGTCATTCCCAGGCTGTATTGGCCATTCTTGTCAGTCTGTCTCATGTTCGACTCTAACAATAAGCCCAGTAAGTCATATTTCGTGCTCTCGCCATCTTTCATAGCCTGCATTCTTTTCCCAATTAGACCTCGTAGAATTGATTCGATCTCGTTATTTATTTGATGCATCCTTCGGTTGTTTTTGGTAGGCAAGGACCTGAAAATGGCATACCGCTTTTCATTTCCAGTACAAACGAACTTAGAGTACTAGGAGGTATTTTTCGATCACGAAATAACCTGTCGACTTTACAAAATGGTCCTCAATGTTAAATTAGTATGAAGTTTAACTGGTACTACGTACATGTAACCGGGAATGACATTCTTGTGCATGCTTGTCATGAGGCGCTCAGCTTGCTCGGACTGCAACTGGAAAATCCGTCTTCCCTCAAGGTAGCTGCTGCCGAATGCGGTGCGAGAAATGACATCTCCGGTGAGGCTCTGGAGCTCCGGCCAGACATCCACCTCGCACGAACCGTCAGAACCAAGGGACTGAGTCCATCTGCCGACAAGCTCTTCGCAACAAGCAGAGAACGCCGGCAGCATGAGCTGCAAATTAAGCCATACACTCCAAGAATCAATCACAGTAAATGATTCACAAGCCTGTAAAAAAGATTGAAAGAAGTACTGTACATATGAAACAACTGTATATACCTTGAGCTTCTCGATATGGAATGCAGGGTTGAGGATCCTCCTGTGCTTGACCCATTTCTCGCCGTCGTAGCTCGCTACGCCTCCGGCGAGCAGCTTGGACCACTTCGGGAACTTGAGCTTCTCGAAGTGGCCGAACTTGTTGGACATCACGTCCCTGGTCAGGTCAGGGTCGGTGATGATCACCTTGGGGATCGGGCCGAACCAAGAGATGCACGTCTTGCCGTGCTCCCGGACGGTGTTGTAGAGGAACGGCGCGACATGGGGGCCGATGTTGTGGCAGCGCAGCGGCATCGGCCTCGACCACGCCTCCTTGTTCTGCCTGCCGTTGTCGTTGACGTCGCCGGTGAGGAAGCGGTACGACGTGCCGCGGAGGCCCTGCGCGCGCAGCGCCCGCTCAAGCCGCCGCGGCCGCCACCACAGCCGGTGCAGCAGCCGGGCAGCCTGCCACATGAGCACAACGCCCAGGAGACCGTACACCAGGAAGCTCCATGGCACCGAGGCTGGATTCATCTGCGCTGCAAGAACCATTGCTCTCGAGAGAAGTGTGAGAAGAATGTCTAGAAGATATAGAAGTGTCACTGGGACAGTAGTCTCTGGTGCCCATTTGTTTAAGCTTCTTATTGAGTATAATTAAGTCGCCTTTTGGCATTTCGGTCTACCATGCGATAGTCCACCATGTGCTCGTAAGGAACTTGGAGGAGAAGAAACACCGACGGCGATTGGATTGGCCCATATTGACGCGCGGGATGGCCACCCACCGTGTGGCGGCTGTTTCGTTGCTGCTTCGTGTTGTCTATGTGGCCTCAGGAGATTTGTCTGTACTTCTTGACTAAATGGCACTTTTAGCACTGTTAAAAATCTAAATATAGAAATAACGGTAGATACATGGCAATTGCAAAAAGATACTTTTGCCATCCGGTTATTGTGCGGCAAACCCTGAAAAGCTGACATATCAAAGAAATGCACGTTGGACATGTACCCAAGGTCTACCGCATGGCCACCATGCGACCAAGAAGTTAATGACTGGGACTAATGATCTAAAACACGGTGGCCGTATGGCAGGCTGCTCAACCTCACAGTGGCCGTGCGGCAGCTAGCTCGGTCGCACGATGGTTGTGTGTTGTGGATTTCTTTGACGTGTCATCTTTTCAGGGCTTGCTGCACAGTGATCAGACGATAAAAAATATCATTTTTACAATTACTACGCAATTACCGTTATTTCTATATTTAAACCTCAAAATAGTACTAAAAGTGCCATTTAGTCGAACTTCTTTGGGAACCGCGCAGAGTCAGTCCACCGCATAAAACATCAAATAGTAAAGCACGATTGCAATAAACCGCATGGCCCCAAATCTGCAAACAACGGAATGGATGGATCTTAGAGAAGATTACGCCAAGTGTCTCAAATTGGAGATACTCTTCAAGAATAAGCTAACACTGCATTGCATCCAGTTAGAGAACAACATAGGCATCTAATATTTGACTGGCTACTCTTTAGCATGATAATATCCCATAAGGGTTCTAATTGGTAGTGCAAACAGAGCAGATAATTTTTATCTGACCGACCGACCAAAGGTTCACAGAGTGAATCACTACTACAAACATAGTCATCACAGACCGTTTCAGAATCGTCGAAATTTATGTGCCTGTGTCACAGACGATTTTCAAACTGTTTGTGGTATATCAGATATGGTTCTTAAACATAGCCGTCTATGATATTTCCAGCACTGCAGTTTGGGCATCATCTTCCCTGATAGTGGAGGGAGAGTGTGCCTTGTCTATCTAAGTTAAGGTAGTGGGCAAATGAGGGACAGAAACACTGGCCGTGAGACCACGAGCAGCAATGCACGCCACAAGAAATGCACCATCATGTCAACAAAATTCCAAAAATATTAGGAAACACAAAAATAAAGGAAGAAGGTACCTTCGACGTGGCCGGGAGGAGGTCAGCGATGGGCATGAATGAGATGGGGACCTCGCTACGATGTCCGGCAGGAGAGATGCGAGCAGAGGGCACAATGGGCTCAACGCGGCGGCATGGCGAGGTGGCTGGAGCTGCACGGGTGACATCACACTTGAATCCCCAAACCGAGAGAGAAGGGCACGTTGGAGGCTAACTCGAACTATAGGGAAGACGTGGTGTTTGATGTGGAGGCGGAGGAGGATAAGCCAGTGATCGAGTAGGGTGGCAGAACACCAAAGGCAATGCCAACCATGAGGTGAATGCCAGTGCGGCAGAGGTGGTGGGGGAGGGGGTGGGGAGAAAGGTGAGCCGGCAAAGGACATCGGCAAGGGTGGGAGGCGACCACAGATCGAGGGGGGCGGTAGATACTTAAATACTAATTCTAAGATACTCCAATGCGACTTGGTTGAAAAATCTTCATCGGAACCCTTTATTTTTGCTATATACACTTTTCCATGTATAAAAGGAGTACATACACAAATTATGTTATAAAAAGTAGATTTGTGTGAAATGTTTTATGGAAATCACTCTAGAATATCCTATAATCATTATTAGAGTATACTCAATTAGATAAAGAGGTATAGGGCCTGATTGGGACTGCTCTGCTCCAGGTTTTTTAGCTCTGCTCCCAGTTTGTCTAGCCAAACAGATCCAGCTTCAAGAACTCTGCTCCAAGAAAAAGGTGGAGTTGAGGGCCAACTCCACATTTTTTTGTGGAGCTCCTCAAGAGGTACTCCAGAAACTAGAGATTCATACCTCCTCATGGAGTTGAGGGAAAATTACCCACCTATGCCATTGATTACACAAACATACCCCTTCGTTCTTTTTTCTTTCTTTCTTCCACACGGCCTCCTCACGCTGCGCCCCGCCGGCCGTCGCGGCTGCGGCCGCCCCGCCACGCGCGTCGCGGGCGCACCTCCACTCCCTCCTGGCCCTCGCCCACCTCCTCCCCGCCGGCGCCCCCGGCGCGCCACCCCCGCCTCTGCTCCTCGCGTTCCTCACCCCCCACGCCTTCCTGTCGCCGTCCTTCTGGCCCCAGTCCTTTGCCCCCGCGCCCTTCCTCTCCAGGCTCCTCCCCCTCCTCGCCGCCGCGCCCGCATCCCCCGCCCTCTCGCCCGCCATCGCCACCACGCTCCTGGCCGCGCTCGACGTCGCCGACCCGGCATCTGCGCCGCTCTCCCGCGCCTTCCTCTCCGCCGCAGCCGCCAGCCCCCCGCCGCTTCTCCCCGCAGATGCCGCGCCCGTCGCCGCTCGGCTGCTTCTCGAGTGTGGATGCTGCCAAGCTGCAGTGGTGGTGCTGGTCTGGAGCGTTTCAGCTATGGATGCTGATAGCAAGTCTTCCAAGGATATGCTCCAGCAGACTCTTGCTTGGTTCATCGAAGCCACCAAGTCCTGCATCCTCTCATCGTGGCGGAAACTGAAGATTTGCGAGGAGCTATTTTGCACACTGCTCTGTGATATGATAAGCTGTTTAAGTAAAATACAACATATTAGACTATTAATGAGGTAATGTGTAAATGGTAAATGTTATGTCAGCAATACTGACTATGAACATCTGTTATCTTCCTTATTTAGAATCAATTACAGGTTCTATGGTTGTATTTAGCTACTAGCAAAGATGAACCTTCTTGTCCTATTATTTGTGCTGCTGCTGTTGGAATTTTTACACATAACAAAATGTCATCGCAGGTGTGTCAAATCTATCATTTTCTTGCCTTTTTGACATGTTAGCCTGTTGATATGCTATGCTCACCCTCCTGAGTCATGATATACCTTATTTGCAAGAGCGTTATTTGCTGACATATTTATATGAAACAGGAACTCATGGAGACTCTTGAAATCTTCATTGGACAGCTAAGGCAGTTATTTGGTCTAAAACCAAATTATCGTGCACAATACATGGATGTGGTAGTTATTATGTATCGGAACACTTGCATTCGTAGTCATTTTGGTTTAAACTACTCCCTAGTTATCTATGGACAATTATTTGTATTCGAATGATGGACTTTGTTAATTATCTATCATGCACGTTGCAATTTATGGGACAAAAGGATGGAATTATTTGACCAAAATATTTGTTTTTTGGTTTTATCGAATAAATTAATTGCGATTATAATATTTTACATCATATTTCAATTGGCAAAAAAAATTCAGTTACATATGCTCCGCAGACATCAAAACATACACCAAACATCATTCAGGGGCACATTGGACCTTTCTCAGGGAAACCTCACATTCCTGGAGCTGGAGCTAGCTGCGTGCCAAACAGGACCACCTGCTCCAGGAACTCCACAGTGGAGCTGCTCCATGGTGGAGTTGGTGGAGCAGAGCTGAAAAAATTAGAGCAGAGCAGTCCCAAACAGACCCATAATAATACCATTAAAGAGGTACATTAGATGTGGAAGTACGTACTCCCAGGAGTATGGAAACAATTTCATACACAGACACACATGTATGTATGTATGTATGTATGTATGTATGTATGTATGTATGTATGTATGTATGTATGTATGTATGTATGTATGTATGCATGCATGCATGCATGCATGTATGAAGCCTCTTTTGTACTCCCAGATGTCATTACACTCTTATGTCGTATCTCATAACTTAAGGAGTATTTTGCGTAATGGAGGGTATGTAAGTGTAGTATATGAGTATTTAAGACCATCTAGGTGGCATGAACAATTTTTCAGAGGTGGTATGTATATTTTTTTTGACACACTTCTTTTTATGTGCGTATATAAAGGTATTTACAAAATACGCTAAAAATATGGACTTTCTTGCAATTTTTTCGTGTTGTTCATATTGGAGTATCTTATAATTAGTATACAAGTATACCTAAAGAGATAAATGGGTATTTAATATTTGTTTAGGTGGTATATTAGAGGTGGGTGTAATTACACCCAGGAGCCATATATATATATATATATATATATATATATATATATATATATATATATATATATATATATATATATATATATATATATATATATATATATATATATATATATATATATATATATATATATATATATATATATATATATATATACACATATATATATATAAATAACAGGGGCACCATGGTGCTCAAGCTCAATGATTGAGACTTTCCATCCATGATTGATGCAGCATGCTAAATTAATGATTTCCTTTCCAAATCGATGCTTTTTCGAATTAATGAATATTGACGGGTTTGCCTGATATATTATATATCATTGCACTTGCACGCATCTAAAAGCAATCCAAAAGCAGAGAGACTTGGTGCCTAGACATCAGGGTGCCCCATTTCGGCATCCTATATATGTGTGTGTGTACTATTTTGCCCGCAGGTGCAGAATGCATGCCAAAAAAGGTACTGTTGTGTGTGAGTAAAGTTACTGCTAAACACATGTAGAGATACTATCAGTTGTAATACTATACAACTGACATTAACTCTACATGTATTTGATAGTAACTTCATTCATGCACGATAGTAACTTTCCAGCACGCACAGTGCACGCAGGCACAGAATACTAGAACTACAATTCCAAAAGCTAAATCGGTGTGACCTCAGGCATGGTATCGACAAGTACGATAAAAATGCATCATGAGTACACCAAACTTCTCTAGGAGACTTCGGCCCGTTCATATTGGTTTTTGCTGATGTTTTTTTTTTTGCTTTAGTTTATCAATAGTAATAGCTTGTAGAGAGTTGTATGGATAAATAGAAACTCGTATGCGATATTGGCCAATATAAATGAAGTCACTATAGTGTATACTACAATCGACTAGTAGACTCCGCTTTAAAAAGACACTCAGTTTGAAAGGTAGATATTATAGAAAAATATTTTAAACAACTTTTAGAAGCCAATATATATGACTTGACTACAAACCTATGCCTAGCTTGCCACATCTCACACCTCTGTGAATCAGCTTTCTCCTCCGTATCTTTTCTAGCTTCAGTATGGTGTATGGACAGTAAAAGATGATAGGAGCGCAGTTCCATCACCAACGCTGACCCACCGGCTCCCGCCACTGTTAGCGACTGTTACTATCATCTGATTAAATATAGCGTCCCAAGGTAGCTTGCAGCTTAGCCCTAACAAGATGATCCGTCTTACCTTATGAGGGCGCTCATACGAGTACACTCTCCCCTAAAGGCACATGGAACCAGGGTTCAAAAAACCAGTGGTCACCAGTCGGTAACTGTCGGAAACCGAATTTATTGGTGGGAACTGGTAAAAAAAATTGGTTAGATTATTTTTAGGTATAATGCATTTTCTAGGTTGATTTAGGACTTTTTAGACCTTTTTAGTGTCAGATTACCTATTATATAAGCTAAATATGCTTTAATTATTGTACTCTCAACTTAGTTTTTTTAGCGATTTTCTCTTTTTTTTTGCATTTCCCCCTTTTTAAGCAGTTTTTGGTTACCGGAACGATTACCGGTTTTCAAACCACCTAAATTCAAATTTTGATTCATAAATTTTGAACGATATTTTTTTAGGTTTTTCAATAACTAACTGGTTATTGGTTTCGCCCGCCGACCGGGACTCTCCCTGGTTCCTGTTTTTGAACCTTGCTTACTAACATGTTTTCTCCTCGCAACCATGAACAAACGAGAAACTCAGACCAAAGAGGAAGGATGCACTAGAAAAGTGGATACCCTCTAGAATTTCCAACCACACCAGTACGTCGTGTCATTGTTACATGGACCAAGAAAGTCTAGGCGTAGTACAGGATGGCTTGGTTTCTAAAATTTCTAGATGGATTCTGAAGTACCATGTAAAAAGGTCCAAGATAATATTGTGATGAACTATTACAAGATTTATGGAGTAGTTAAATGGTTTTGCAAACAGTGCATTTGGTTTGGACTGTTTTCTAGAAATCCTAGAATAATTAGAAGTACCGCAGATATTTATGCGGTAGTACCGACATTGTGAGCATAGTAGTTCTACTCGAACGATAGTTCCACTCTGAGTCACGGTATGTTTTTCTCCAGAGAGGTACTATGCGAAGAGTGAAGGAGCGAAAGTACCGCTTTGGGCAGCGGTAGTACCGACATGTTAAGTGCGGTGCTACTGATCTTTTTAGAAAAATAGAGTTTTGTGATTTGAGTCATGGATTGAGTTGGGATGACCGGGGCCATTGGATTAAGCTTGTATGATGTGCCTGGAAATTTTTTTTTTGTCTTTGGATGTGTAGGGTCGCTTGGAGTCAACTATGATCAACGACGATGATTGGGGCTAGGATCATGGAGGAGTTAAGGCCCAAAATGATCAAGGATATTAGGTGAGACGGCGAGCTCAAGCATGGCACAAGAAAGGTGGGAAATGTTGAAGGCGAGTTCGAACGGCGGGACAACGCTATGTGGCTTGCACGGGATAAGTGAGTCGTGGTTTAGTGGAACCGGGACGGGAGAGACTTGGCGATGTGTGGCAAACTAGTGGTGTATCTATACATAGCAAGCATGACAATTGCTTACAGTGGTTTATGTTGACCAGGTCAAACAAGGGTATTTTGGTAGTTTGACCAAAATGCCGGAAATCATCTTGGATTAAAACCACAGTACAAGAGCAATGCGTTGGAAAGCGGTTAGGTCAATATGGAGCTGGTTTGATCAAGGCTAAGGATTTAGCGGATGCACATTTATGCGCTTTGAAAAGCATGCAAAAGTGACCTTGTGTGAGTAAAACCCTTGTGTGTGGGGTTAACGGGTTCCCCCATTGTAATAGTGGATGGTATCTACTAAGGTGAATAGGTGGCTGGTTGTCCACCTATAAAAGGGGGCTGGGATGGAGACATGTATGGTTAACCATCCAACCCATCTCTTATGCTCACTTCTCTAGGGTTAGGGTTTGAGAGTGAGTACCTTGAGTGTTATTTATCCTTCAAGGTAGAGTGGCTATAAAATCTATCTCCTCAAGTAAGCAATAAATCTATCTTTGATCATCTCTATGGATCCCTCATGTTTTGATTGATTTGTTCCTGATTTGGGTGTGTCTGATCTCACCTCTTCCCTTTCTTGATCTTGCTGTGCCAAGGATATATAAGAGATGGAGATAACATCTGGGAATCTATCTCCACCTATCTAGGCGCTTTGATTGAAAGTTTATCAAGAAAACCCAATTTTTCTTAATTTGGTCTCAAAGTGTGAATTCTTGATCCGAGAGTTTTTGACATGATTTCTTTCGTGATCTTATTTGCTGGGATATGTGAGAACATATCTAAAGCCATCTTGGCCATCGTTCACCCATGAGCAAGTTATATTCACTGATTTTGGTTTTGGCTCAGTTTCGATGCAACTTTCCTTCAAACTGAAAAATATCTCAGCTTTAGCTATGAATTTCGTGATCGATTATTGAAATATGTTCTGATAACCTAGAGAAAATCCCTATGAAATTTTATGTCATTTGGATCTACGGATCAAAAGTTCTCTCGTTTTAGTTTTTGAAATCGTGTTGAAAATACTATTCATCCTGATTTTACTGTAGTAGCGGAAGTACCATAATTACTGTAATGGTAGTACCATGGTTACTGTATCAACAGTAGTACCACAATTACAATAACGATTTTTCTATTTTTGCTTATTTTTTATGGGTTTTAAGTGTCTGAATTGTTAGTTTTTGTGGTGGGTTTCCATCCTAATCTTCATAGCTTTGTAGTTATTGAAGTGAAGGATTGGTGAATATTTTCAAAAAATTTTGAGGCACTATTCGCCCCCTTTGTTGCCATCTTCAGTCTTTCAATTGGTATTAGAGTTCGGTTAGCTCTTTTCATAGATCTTAACCGGTCTTTAGTGCCATGGTAGTAGACAAGTATTTCACCAAGCTGTCTCTCTTCGATGGGGTCGACTATCCCTTTTGAAAAAGTAGGATAGAGTCTTACATACAGGCTCAAGGCAATGTGATTTGGAGAAAGGTTAAGACTAGATTAGTTGTTCCTATCGAGGAGCACATCATGGCTATGAATACGCTAGATGTGGAGGCAAATGCTAAGGCAGGGAACATCATCATTCAAGATCTTAGCAAAAGTGAGTTTGATCGCATCTCTTATCTCACACCCCTCGATGCATAGCATGAAGGCACCACTCAGATCAAGACTGTACGACAAGACTAGTACAAGCGAGAATACAATAAGTTTGAGATGCTTGCTGGTGAGTCCTTGGATGAGTGCTTTGGCAAATTTCACAAGATATTTAGCAATCTCTAAGCTGTTGGTCCTACAAACTCTGAATCAGATAGTGCTCACTAGATTCTTTCAGCTTGGACCTTAGAATTTGAGAGATGAAAGTGACCACCATCAAGGACATGACTGATCTGTTGACCTTGACTCTTGACATGTTGTACTCATGTCTCAAGGCTCATGAGATTGACATCGTCTCTCGCAAGACGAAGTCGCGATCGATGGCGTTGGTCACCAATCCCACTTCTACCTTCGGAGCATCATCTGATGGTGCTTCTAGGTTCTCCTTGGCTGCTTTGTGTGAGATGAGAGATAACCAGTTTGAACAGTTTCCAGAGAGTGACCTTGCCCTCCTAGCTAGAAAGTTTTCACACATATACAAGAGGGTTAGGGAGAGGAAGAGAGGAGGTCCGGTGATTTGCTTTGAGTGTGGTGGCTGCAACCACATTCGAGCGAACTGCCCAAAGCTGGATAAGGGTAAGAACGACTATAGCAGTGTGAGCAAGAATGACTATGGTAGCGTGAGCAAGAATGACTATATCAGCAAGAACTGCAACAAGAAGCCCCAGCTCATGATCAAGGTAAGGATAAGAAGTACCACAACCTCAGCAAGGCCAAGAAGCTCTTCCACCTCATCCTCACCACATTCAACAACTTCGACTTCAACGACATGGAGGGCTGGGGCGACAACGACGGCAAGGATGATCTACAGAAGGACACTAAGGACGACGACAATGACTTCACTGCCATGTGCTTCATGGCTGATGAGAACGGCATCAGCGATGACAATATCTACAGTGACTCTGATGAGGTATGTCCCTCCTACAACCAACTCATTGATGTTTTTCTCAAGTTAGAAAAGTTTTATGCTATCTCTAGGACTAGGTGTGGTGAGTTAGAGGAGGTAGAGTGCTTGTTACGGGAGCTTACTTCACTTAGATCCGCTCCCTCCCATGACGATTATGATACATGTGCTTCCTTGGTTAGAGCTATGGAGTAGCTAAGGACCTTGCATGATAGTGTGATTTCTGAGCTGGATTTGTTTAAGGTAGAGGATGTTAGTCTGTTAGCTGAATTAGAAGTGGCTAGGGTTGTTCCTTCTCAGTCCAATTATGTTGAGACTACTTTCTACACCTCATGTGAGGATAAGGACAATACTTTTAGAGGTTTATATATCATGCTCCTTGATCTGCCTAAAATCTTTGATAGTTAAACCAACCTAAAGATTAACTTAAAAAGGCACATCATAAAATCGCTAAAATGCAAGCTGCTTTAATAATTGCTTCTTATGCCAACTACCCAAAACTAACTACTGAACTTGAATCTATTTCCAAGCAATTTCAGGGCATGTGTGATCACAATAAGAAAATGGCTTAATATGCTTCTAAGGCACCTGTTAGCTCACCATGCAATAATTGTGAAAAACTAAAATATGAATTGATTGCATTGGATGAAAAATGTGTGAAGCTAAATAAGGATCTACTAGAAAGGCCAAAATCTAATTGCTTGTTCTGTGTTGAAGACGGGGAGAAAATGGAGGAAATGCAAAAGACATTTAGGGAGAGTTACGAGGCCCAGATAGCTAGGATTAGGATTATCCCTTGTGTGTCTTGCAAAGCTCTCAAGGTTGAGACAACTGTGCACAAGGAGAGATATGTACATGCTATTTGATCTTCTTTTTTCTCTCCTTCTGGTTCCTCATCCTCTCCTTCTCCATGCTCTTCTTGTACTTCCCTTTTCTGGGAGTGTGAGTACCTCATGAACACTTTCAAAAAATTTGTGGGAGTCAAGAAAAGGCTTAATCTTATCCTAGACAAATCTAGAATTTGCAAGTTCAATCAAGGTCTAGGGTATGGTTTTTTAGAGGATGTGAGGAAACATCCACCTGCAGTTGTAAGAGTTATAGCTGGATGTATGATTGAGGTTGCACTCAAGGCAAAGAAGATAGTGTTTAAATCTGCAGGTTTTGTCGAAGGAATCTCTGACAGTAAAGTTGTGCCTCCTGCTGCTTCGACCTCTTAGAAGGTGAAGTATCATTGTACCTTCTATCAAAAAGATGGACATATAGTTGAGTTTTACTTCAGATGTGCCAATAACGTGCGTAGAGGCCGTATTCATGCTCTTAAGGGTATTCAGGGTCAGCTTAGACTCGGAGTGCTTCTAAGACCAACATGAGGTCTAGAGTCGTAGGCAGTTCTTCTGATTTGTCTAGTTTTAGGTAGCGTCGAGGACTTGGTTTTCAGGCTTCTTCTGGTTTTAGTCCTTGAATTGCTTCTAGCTAGGGTTTCTGTCGTCCTAAGGATAGACCTTATTTTCTCTATCGAGGTGGCTATCCGCAGCATGATCAGCATACTATTGTTGGTCAGACCTGCTCTTCTATAGCTGTCGGACCTAGCAGAGGCTTGAGGTTTCCTTTTGGACTATCTGGTTCTATGAGAGACGGAGTGCGTAGACTAGCTAGAGGTCAGTCTTCTGCTTCTGTGACTAGATCTATTGCTCGTTGTGTGACTCAGTACTAGATTCCTAGATCTACTCTTATTTACCCCAGTACCGAGCCACCGATGTTTTCTTCTCACTGACTTAGGTTCGTTGGGCTAGGAAGGGAATTGTTTGGCTAGTTAATTCCAGCTATTGTCGTCACATGACCGGAGACTCCCGCTGGTTCTCTTCCCTAGTCCAATCTCCAGGTTATGAGATAAGCACCTTTGAAGACGCTTCGTTAGGTAGATTCATCGCTAAAGGTACTAGCACATTAATGATTCTTTCATTTTTAAAGATATTGCCTTAGTAAGTAAGCTGCGTTATAATTTTCTATCTATTTCTTAGCTTATCGATGACGATTTCAAAGTAAGCTTTAAGAAAAATGTTTGTAAAATCCTTATTTTTTTTTGGGAAGTTTGGTTTGCAAGATTTCTAGTTTTGAAAGGATCTTTTGTGCTAATTTTATTGAGTCTTTTAGTGATTGTCTCCGATGCTTAGTTGCTTCTGAGTCTCGTGATCTCTCCTTCTAGCACAGGAGACTTGGTCATATTAGCTTTAATCATTTGACTTGAGTGAGTGGCCACGATCTCTTTCGTGATTTGTCTAAGCTCAAGATGGTCAAAGATTTAGTTTATACTCCTTGCCGGTATAGCAAGATGGTTACCACTTATCATCTTCTAGTCACTATGACTATGACTGATGTACCAGGACAGCTTCTTCATATGTACACTGTTGGTCCAGCTAGAGTGTAGTCAGCGGGTGGGAAGTGGTACGTTCTTGTTGTGGTTGATAACTTCTCGAGGTTCTCTTGGGTGTTTTTCTTAGCCTCGAAGGATGAGACCTTCAGCCATTTCCGTGGTTTGTTCAGTAGGTTGTCTGTTGAGCTCCCTAGTGCCTTACGAGCGATTCTTAGTGATAATGGCATGGAGTTAAAGAACTCCTACTTTGAGAGCTTCTGTGATAAAACAGGTATAGAGCATCAATTCTCGTCTCCACACGTCTCTCAGCAAAATGACGTTATGGAGAGGAAGAACTGTACCTTGGTCGAGATGGCCAGGACGATGCTAGATGAGTATGCTACACCTAGGAAGTTTTGGACTGAGGCTATAGCCACCGCATGCCATGATTCAAATAGAGTTTCTCTGAGGGCACACTTGCATCACACTTTTTATGAGTTGAGGTATGGGCGAAAGCCCAATGTCTCACATTTTCGTGTTTTCAGGTCTAGCAGGTGTTGGGCTGTCTTAGGCAGATAGGGAACATGTTTACTCCCTTGTGTTTTAGATGACTAGCTAATAGTCACAGAGTTATATGGGGTAGATGAGAGCGAGTCTGAGCCATAGTAATCCTTCTATCTTGTCTCTACTTTAAGGACTGTCATTTCTTCGCTTTTCCAAGCTTCTTCTCTCATGCTTTTTGGTTTGGTTCAAAAAGAGTTTATTTGAGATTTTTCTTGAGCTTAACGCTGACATAACTCAACTTGAAATAAATTGCTTCTAAAACTGACTCAGTCACTGAGGGAAAGCTAGAATCTTTATGTCATCATATTTAAATTCAACAATATGCATTGTAACGTAAATAAATGGAGCCCTGATTATTATCCTTGTGTGACATAACAAACCTGCTTTACATCTTGCCATAACTTGAGCTAGATTGCCAGATTTATCTTGACCTTCTCTGTGTAGCTTAGCTATTGCTATACTAGCTTCTTTAAATATGAAAAACTTGAATCAAATCATGTCTTGATCTATTGAATCCTCTTATGATTTATGCCATGTCAAATAAGCTAAGTCGACCCTTGAATTTGCATTGAACTTCAGATTGAGCTATGCTAGTTCATCAGTGAAGCATGATTTAGTATTAACTCTTTGCTATTGAACTAAGTCAAGAAAATGCAAAAATATCACTTTGTGTGCAAAAATTGATCTCACCAATCCTTTTTATGAGACACTTGCCATTACACTAGGCATGAAATCAAGAGGAGTTTTGGATGACCAAAATCACTTTCTTAAGCTTTTTATTTGGAATGGTTACATAAGACTTAAGATCTAGCACATGGCTTAAAAAACTAAATTTTGTGAAAAATGGTTGAAGCATAGCTAAAACCAAAAATGAATTTAAAATTTGCCAAGTATGCTAAATTTGCTCAACTGTAAGTAATACTAAGTGGTTGAACAAAATATTTCATTTTTGAACTTGTAGCACTCTAAATTGACTCAGTGGTAGTTTCTTGGTTCCATTTAGCATATTGACATGGCATGCCTCATTTTTGGATACTCTTGGCTACATTATGAACATGAGCACCTAGATATGTTAACAATCTATTTAATTTTAGATCATTATTTATGTGGCTTCAGCTTGGCTATATATATTTTGTTATGATCTAGATAACGCCAACACTTTTATAGCTTGGTGTAATACTTAGAAAGTCAAATTGGATAATCTTCATGGCTTCTAATGCTCAAAATGAATAAGTACAGCCATTTTATTCATTCATGCTTTATCTTCTTTCATGCATCTTGATGACTCCATTGTCAAAGGGGGAGAAAGATTGGTAAAAATGTATATCTAAAGCATGATTTGGGCTTTGTGCAAAATTTTTGCCATTTAGGAGCTTTTAATCTCATCTCACCGTGATCAAGTTCAAATCAAACAATTATTCTTTCATATGAATCTAGAGTGAGATTTCCTGACTTATTTGGTGGATTTGGAGCTTTTTGTGGAAAATTTGCTATTTTCAGTGGCTTCACTCCATTTCTACTTCAGATGATCATGTTTAGCTCTTTACAATTTTTCTTTGACCATTTAGAGCTCTCTTTGCAAAATTCTTCCTTCCTTTTCTAAAATCACCTCCAATTTGCATTTTTTAGTATTGCCAATGGGTACATCAAGGGAGAGATTGAAGAACCACGTGAGAAGGTCCAGGATAATATTGTGATGAACCATTGCAAGGTTTGTGAAGTGGTCAAATAGTTTTGCAAAGAGTGCATTTGATTTGGACTATTTTTTAAAGTCCCAGAAAAATTGGAGGTATCGTAGGTATTTATGTGGTTGTACCATTGAGTGGTAGTACTGATATTGTGAGAATAGTAGTTCCACTTGAACGGCAGTTCTGCTCTGAGTCACGGTATGTTTTTCCAGGGAGGTCTTGTGTGAAGATTGATGGTGCGGAAGTACCACTTTGGGCAGCAGTAGTACGTCAGTGCGGTGCAGTAGTACTTGCATGTTAAGTGTGGTACTACCGATCTTCCCAAAAAAAATAGGATTTTGGGATTTGAGTCATGGATTGAGTTGGGATGACCTGAGTCATTGGATAAAGGTTGCATGATGTATGTCCTAGATAATGTAAGTCAAGTTGTGAAGAATTTATGCCTGTAAATAATTTCTTTGTCTTTGGATGTGCAGGGTCGTAAGTCAACTATGGTCAACGGAGATGATCAAGGCTAGGCTCATGGAGAAGTTAAGGCCCAGAACGATCGAGTAAAACCCATGTGTGTGGGGTTAACGAGTTCCCCCATTGTAATAGTCGATAGTATGCACTAAGGTGAATAGGTGGCTGGTTGCCCACCTATAAAAGGAGGTTGGAATGGAGACATGTATGGCTAACCATCTAACACATCTCTTGTGCTCTCTTCTCTAGGGTTAGGGTTTGAGAGTGAATGCCTTGAATGCTCTTTGTCCTCTAAGGTGAATGGCTATAAAATCCATCTCCTCAAGTAAGCAATATATCAATTTTTGACATGTTTTGATTGATTTGTTCTTGATTTGGGTGTTTTTTTATCTCTCCTCTAACCTTTCTTCATCTTGCTATGCCAAGGACGTGTAAGAAATGAAAATAACCTCTGCGAATCTATCTCCACCCATCTAGGCGCTTTGATAGCATGTTTATTAAGAAAACCCGGTTTTGCTTAATTTGGCCTTAAAGTGGAAATTCTTGATCCGAGGGTTTTTGACGTGATTTCTTTCGTGATCTTACTTGTTAGGACATGTGAGAACATATTTAAAGCCATCTTGGCTATCGTTCACCCACGAGCAAGTTGTTTTTATTGATTTTGGTTTTGGCTTGGTTTCGGTGCACTTTTCCTTTAAACTGAGAAAGGTCTCAACTTTGGCCATAGTTTTTATAATCGTTTATTGGAATATGTTCTTGATAATCTAGAAAAGATTCGTGCAAAATTTCATGTCATTTGGATCTACAGATCAAAAGTTCTCTCAATTTTGGTTTTTAAAATCGTGCTGAAAACACTATTCACCATGATTTTACTATAGCAGTGGAAGTATCGTGATTACTATAGTGGTAGTACCACAGTTACTATAACAAACGGTAGTACCGCAATTACAATGGCGATAGTTCTATTTTTGCTTATTTTTCTTGGGTTTTTAGTGTGTCAAATTGCTAGTTTTTGTGGTGAGTTTCTATTCTAATCTTCATAGCTCTGTAGCTATTTAAGTGAAGGATTAGTGAATATTTAGGAAAAATTTTGAGGCACCATTCACCCCTCTGTTGCCATCTTCGCATTTATAGAAGCGTTGGTCTGCCGTGTTGACTGTCGAGTGCTCCATCTCCGCTACACCACAGCATCCGCTGCACGATTCTTCCCTCCATAGAAAAAAGAGCACAGTTCGTACATCCTCTCCATCCCATCCATATCACTTGCTCCCTCCATCCTCCACCTTGTTGTGGTGCTTATGCCATCCCACTGGCACCTACTTTGCTCTCCTTGCCGGGTTCAGTTCTTGGCTTCTTGCAAGAACCATTTGAACCATTTGGGTCTGTACCTAACTACTTGTACTGACAGGCTAAACGGATCATGCCTAACAGGCCTATACTGGGCTATGTCGGGCCGTCCATTTGTTCAGGTCTGGTACACCTGTGTTTTGGATACTCCATCTCTTTTCTGCTGTCAATTATTGCTTCGCATCTAATCACGACGGCCTGTTCTTTTTGTCAGTGGCTTATGGCTTTTAGACTGTTCGTGAGGGAGAATACGGAATAATATAAACTCACGTACAGTTTTGACTGATATAAAAATATAGTCATTATGGTATATACTACAGTCAATTTATAGATCACAATTTGAAAAAATACTTTATTTAAAAGCTAGTTAATATTAAAAAAACTAAAAATAATTTTTAGAAGTTAAAAAGAAGAGGCCAAACATATGACCGATGCAGCGATGCTCGCTCTCTCACCCCATATGGCCGCACCCTTTTCCCCACACGCACTCGCGCGGCCGCGCTAGTCGGAAACTCAGAACCCACACAGGTGCATTCAAAGCTTTGCACATACTAACTACGTTTCTCTCCTATCATCATTCCATTCTCTCTTAAATGAGCATGTAATACTCCGAGCATGGTTATTCTTAAACAAAAACTTTTGCCTAATCAACTGTTGGAATTTGATGACATCTCGATGTTTCAACCAAAAGGTCTAAAACTATGGCATGAAACTGTTAGAGATATATGTATAGGTTGTTATTCCCCATTGTTATGAGGGGTTCTTTGCATATTTACCACCTGTACTTTGTGTATATATACCGGCCCATTGGCCTCATATGAATACATGCGCTATTCATAACATGGTATCAGAGCCAAAACTAGGGTTTTGGCTTACCTAGGGTTCCGTGCGCCCGTCCGCCGCCGCCGTCGCCGACTCCCGGCCTCCGCCGCCGTCGCCGACTCCTGGCCTCCTCCGCTGCCATCCCCGCCACGCGCCGTCTCTGCGCCGCCGTCGTCGACTCCCCTGTCGCCGACTCCCTCGCCGCTCACGCCTCCAGCCTTCGCCCGACGCCGCCGGCTGCTCCCTCCGCGCCGGCCGACGCCGCCGCTCCGCTCCCTCGCGCGGGCGCTCCCTTCGTCCCCGCCGCCGGTCTCTCCTGCGCCGCCGCTCCGCGCCCGACGCCGGCCGCTCCCGCGCCGCCGCTCCCTTGCGCGGCTGCCACCCTGGTTCCTCCGCCGGCCTGCTGGACGCGCCTCTCCTGGCCGCCAGCCGCTGGACCGTCGCCGACCCGCCGCCGGCCCCACGCTTGTCGGCCGCCACCCGGCTCGCTCCGCCGACCGCCGTCGTCCGGCTCCTAAGTGGGGGCCGCTGCCGGCCCGCCGCCGACCGCCGACCTGCCTCCCGGTCGACCCGCCGCCGACCCGCCTCCTGGTCGCCCCTCTGGCTGCCGATCGGATCTGGTCTCAGTAGCTTCCTTTAGAAGCTAAGGAAAGTAGCTTCCGAAAGAAGCCAAAAAAAAACGTCGATCTAACCGCCGCGCCGTCCAGCGCCGCCTGTTAGACTTCGTTACCTTGGTCGCCGCGCCGTCCAGCGCCGCCTACCAATGGGCACCGTTTCCCTCCCTCGCTGCCCGGTGATCTTTGATGGTGTTAATTACACCGACTTCGTGTCTCACATGCGCATTCACATGCGTGGTCTTCGTCTCTGGGGCGTCCTCTCTGGCGATGTCACCTGCCCGCCTTGCCCTATTCCTCCGACGGAGCCTACGCCTGTTGCATTGCCTTCGACAGCCGATAAGGCTGCCACTGAGGCCGCTCGCCTTGCTGATGATGACGCTGCCTCTACCTACCAGGAGGATCTGGATTCCTACAAGGATCGTCTGACCGTCTACACTCAGTGGTACGATGACGACGCTCGGGCTGCTGCTGTCTTCATTGCCAGTGTCCAGCCTCAGTTCTCTTCTGAGGTGGTGGGACTCTCTTCGGCTTTCCAGATGTGGACTCATCTTCGTCAGCGCTACGAGCCTTCTGGTGATGCCCTGTACCTGTCCGTGGTCCGCCAGGAGCACTCTCTTCAGCAGGGTGATGCTACTGTTGACGCCTTTTACGCTCAGAGCTCTGCTGTTTGGCGTCAGTTGGACTCTCTCCGCACTGCTGGCTGTCGTACCTGTCCGTGCTGCCTGGATGTACGTGCTGACCTGGAGTTTCAGCGGGTTTACGAGTTCCTTACTCGCCTTCGTCCTGAGTTCGAGCAAAGGCGTGCCCAGCTTCTTGCACGCCACCCTCGTGTCACTCTCCTGGAGGCTCTTACCGAGATACGCGCAGAGGAGACTCGTTTGAGTGGTGCTGGTCTGATGCCACTCCCCTCTGTGCTCGCCGCTCGTCCGCCTGCTACACTGCCTCCTCCAGCGGCTACCACAGGTGGTGGTGGCCGTCCTCCGTCTGGAGGTGGCCGTCCTCACTGTTCCTACTGCGACAAGGATGGCCACACTAAGTCCCAGTGCTACAAGAAGAAGCGGCATCTTTCACGCCGTTCTTCTACTGGCACTAGTGCTTCTACGACGACGTCTGCCTCGACTTCTTCAGCAGTTTCTCTCACCGAGCAGGAGATAGCCAGACTTCGACGCCTACTTGCCGCTTCAGGTTCTCCCTCGACAGGTTCTGCAGGTTCTGCTACTGACTCTTCGGGCATTGAGAGACCACCTCCTACACAGTCAGGTACCTCCCCGTGGATTCTTGATTCTGGAGCATCTTTTCACATGACTTCTGATCCTTCCACTCTGTCTTCTATTACACCTCTTGATTCTCCTGTCAGTGTTCTTACTGCTGATGGTACATCTCTTTCTGTCTCTGGTCGAGGATCTCTGAGCAACTCATCTTTTCATGTTCCTTCTGTTGCTCATGTTCCTCGCCTTACCTTGCAGCTTCTTTCTGCTGGGCAGATTACTGACCTTGGTTATCGGGTTATTCTCGATTCTGACTCTTGTTGTGTTCAGGACTGCCACACGGGAGCTCTGGTTGGTTCTGGCCCTCGGCGCCGTGACTCACAGCGTCTCTGGGAGCTTGACTGGCTTCATCTTCCTTCCGCTGCCACCACCGCCGCCAGTCTCTCCGCTTCTGCCACTTCGTCTACCGGCTCTTTCCAGCAGTGGCATCACCGTCTTGGCCATCTGTGTGGATCTCGTCTGTCGTCCTTAGTTCGTCGTGGTCTTCTGGGGTCTGTCTCAGGAGACGTGTCTTTAGATTGTCAGGGCTGTAAGTTAGGTAAACAGATTCAGCTTCCTTATCCTCATAGTGAGACTGTGTCTCAGCGTCCTTTTGATCTTGTTCATTCAGATGTTTGGGGTCCGGCTCCCTTCGTTTCGAAAGGGGGTCATCGTTACTATATTATTTTTATAGATGATTTCTCTCGCCACACTTGGATATATTTCATGTCTTCTCGTAGTGAGGCCTTGCCTATCTATAAACAATTTGCCACTATGATACACACACAGTTCTCCACTCCTATTCGTGTCTTTCGTGCTGATTCTGCTGGCGAGTACCTCTCTCGTCACCTGCGCAGCTTCCTTGCTGAGCAGGGCACTCTCGCTCAGTTTTCTTGTCCTGGTGCTCATGCTCAGAATGGTGTCGCTGAGCGCAAGCATCGTCACCTCCTTGAGACGGCTCGTGCTCTGATGATCGCCGCCTCTATTCCACCTCACTTTTGGGCCGAGGCTGTTTCCACTGCCACCTATCTCGTCAACATCCAGCCCTCTTCTGCTCTTAAGGGTGCGATCCCTGTTGAGCGTCTCTGTGGTTGTCTTCCTGACTACTCTGCCCTTCATCTGTTTGGCTGCGTTTGCTATGTTCTCCTTGCCCCTCGAGAACGCACCAAACTGACCGCTCAGTCTGTTGAGTGTGTCTTTCTGGGGTACAGTGCCGAGCATAAGGGATATCGGTGCTGGGATCCTGTTGGTCGTCGGATACGGGTTTCTCGGGATGTGACTTTCGATGAGTCTCGTCCATTCTACCCACGTCCTGCCTCTCCTTCGGTTTCCTCTGTGGAGTCTGTCTTTCTTGACCTTTCCAGATACTCCTATATCTGTTTTGCCCTCGTCCACCTGTCCTACTGAGTCTCCACATATTCCCCCTGTGGCCTCTCCGCCGTTGTCGCCGCCTGTGTTGTCTCCTACGACTCCCCAGGCTCCTCCCACTATCGTCTACACTCGTCGACCTCGTATTGAGAATATTTCCGATGAGCCATCTTCTCCTGATGTTTCATCTTCTTCTGATGCTCCATCTTCCGCTGATGGGTCATCTTCTCCTCGCTACGCTCTCCGCGATCGCCAGTCGATTCGGCCTCCTGCCCGTTTTGCCTTTGCTGGCGCAGCTACTCGTGAGCCTGTCTCCTACCGGGATGCTGTTACTCACCCTGAGTGGCAGCTTGCCATGGCCGAGGAGATTGCTGCCCTCGAGCGTACTGGTACTTGGGATCTTGTTCCTTTTCCATCTCATTCTCGTCCCATCACATGTAAGTGGGTCTATAAGATTAAGACTCGCTCTGATGGCTCTCTTGAGCGCTATAAGGCGCGTCTTGTTGCTCGTGGCTTCCAGCAGGAGCATGGTGTTGACTACGACGAGACTTTTGCTCCTGTGGCCCACATGACCACTGTTCGCACTCTTCTTTCGGTGGCGTCTGTTCGCCACTGGTCTGTGTCTCAGCTTGATGTCAAGAATGCCTTTCTTAATGGCGAGTTGCATGAGGAGGTCTATATGCATCCGCCACCTGGGTATTCTGTTCCTGAGGGCATGGTCTGTCGCCTTCGTCGCTCTCTCTATGGCCTTAAGCAAGCCCCTCGTGCTTGGTTTGAGCGCTTCTCCTCTGTGGTCACTGCTGCTGGTTTTTCAGCTAGTGATCATGATCCTGCGCTCTTTGTCCACACTTCGTCTCGTGGTCGGACTCTTCTTCTCCTGTATGTTGATGATATGATCATTACGGGGGATGATTCTGAGTACATTGCCTTTGTCAAGGCTCGTCTTAGTGAGCAGTTCCTTATGTCGGATCTTGGTCCTCTTCGTTACTTCCTTGGGATTGAGGTTACTTCCACTCCAGATGGTTTCTTTCTGTCCCAAGAGAAATATATTCAGGATCTTCTTGATCGCGCCTCTCTCACTGATCAGCGTATTGTTGAGACTCCTATGGAGCTCAATGTTCACCTCCGACTCTCTGATGGCGAGCCTCTTTCTGATCCGACTCGCTATCGTCATCTTGTTGGGAGTCTTGTCTACCTTGCTGTTACTCGTCCGGATATCACTTATCCAGTTCATATTCTGAGTCAGTTTGTTTCAGCTCCCACTCAGGTCCACTACAGCCACCTTCTCCGAGTTCTGCGATACCTTCGCGGGACTATCTCTCGCCGTCTCTTCTTTCCATGTTCCAGCTCTTTACAGCTTCAGGCCTATTCGGATGCTACTTGGGCCAGCGATCCTTCTGATCGCCGGTCTATCTCCGCTTACTGTGTTTTTCTTGGTGGTTCTCTTATTGCCTGGAAGACGAAGAAACAGACTGCAGTGTCCCGTTCGAGTGCAGAGGCTGAGTTGCGAGCTATGGCTCTCTTGACAGCAGAGATTACTTGGCTACGGTGGTTACTTGAGGATTTTGGTGTTTCTGTTACTACACCGACTTCTCTCTTGTCAGACAGTACAGGTGCTATCAGTATTGCGCGTGATCCTGTGAAGCATGAGCTCACCAAGCATATTGGTGTTGATGCTTCTTTCATGAGGTCTTGTGTGCATGATCAGGTGATTACTCTTCAGTATGTGCCTTCGGAGCTTCAGATAGCGGACTTCTTCACGAAGGCCCAGACTCGAGCACAGCATAGCTTCTACCTCTCCAAACTCAGTGTTGTTGATCCACCATGAGTTTGAGGGGGGTGTTAGAGATATATGTATAGGTTGTTATTCCCCATTGTTATGAGGGGTTCTTTGCATATTTACCACCTGTACTTTGTGTATATATACCGGCCCATTGGCCTCATATGAATACATGCGCTATTCATAACAGAAACATCAAGCAATAGGCAGATAAAGCCCACGGAGTACCTGCTAGACTTTCTTTCGACATGTTGCCTGTGAGTCGCCAAGTCTGCAATGTCGTGTAGATAATAGTACTTCTCAATTCAAAGCAGAAGAGAAGCAAAAACAGAAGTTTCAAGAATATCAATTCAGGTAAAGGTAATCTGTAGGGGAATGTGCATTGGCCAATTGGCAGTTCCCAATAAAAAGATCGATGACATGGATGGATGACGATAGTCTGTGCTCCACATCCCCTCATGCATCTGCCCTTACACATTCCAAGAAGTATAGGCAGTTTTTCTGTCAAAAGGGGAAAAAATGCAGAATCTAACCGAAAAGTTTTGATTACGTAGCCACTATCCATACTCTTCAATGCACAAACCCCAAAGACATGCTCTGCAATTAGCAACACTAATTATTACCAGGCAGCCAATTCACACCATTACTCCTTTTCTGTAACTCCCGATCCATTAGCCACTCTTTGTATTCCCTGCATGATTTTTTTTTAAATATTAGCCGTTTCCGGCTTGCCTTTCATCCACTCTATATATTTTTGGCTGCACAGCGCCCGCCATTCTAATCTCTAGAAAAAGAATGGAGCTTAACCAAGGGCATAGGTAAGCTCATTTCTTTCTTGCATCATGCCTGTGATTAGCCATGCTCGTGGCTGAATGTTAGTAGTGGCCTTTTTGCAGCAAAGATAGAGTACAGCGTACATCAGGAAGTACCTTTGTTGTCTGTTAAGTTGATCTAGCCTTTTTGCATGCACCAGCTTGTGGCCTTATTGGACAAGTGTTTGGCCTGATAGTTTCCTGCTTGAAGAGGAAGCACTTCTCTCCAGTCTCTCCTTCCCGAGCTTCCAATCCCAACCATTTTGCTCTACCATTACGCAAAGTAACGTTTTGCAAGGTATGGTTCTTTTCTTTCTAATTTGGACTTATGCAAGAACAGTACTTTCTGAAACTGTAGAGCTCAGTGTCTCGTTTCTTGCGATGCAGACGAGCTTGATGCCATCTTTGATGATGATGTGCTGAGGTATTGGGATGAGATGGAACAACCTATGAACAAGACAGAAGAAAGAGAGAAGAGGTTGCCGCTGCTGTGTTACAGTGAGAAGGGAGCGACCTCCAAGATCATGGGAGCAGACCATGTTAGATCAGAGGAGAAGGAATTGACGTTCGAGCTCGTGTCGCAGTACTTCTACATGCCAATCACACAAGCGGCGCGAGAGCTGAAAGTTGGGCTCACCCTCCTGAAGAAAAAGTGCAGAGAGTTGGGCATCCCCAGGTGGCCACATCGCAAGATGAAGAGCTTGCAGACCCTCATCAACAATGTCCAGGTCCCCTCTTTCTTCATAGTGTCAAATATCTAATTATATATCAGCTAAAAGTTTGGATTCCTTTCGAAGTGTAATCAGTTGCGAGATCGATCGTGGTGCAGGGTCTGCAGGAGGTCGGCAACACGAACGGGGAAGAGCAGCTGAGGGCGGTGGTAGAGATGCTGCAGCAGGAGAGAAAGCTCCTGGAGCAGAAGCCATATGTTCAGCTCGAGGAGAAGACAAAGAGGCTTAGGCAGGCCTGCTTCAAGGCAAACTACAAGAAGAGACGGCTCTTCGCTATGGAAGCTGGGGAGGCATCAAGATGAATCAGAAAGTACTCATGCCAACTTGTCAAGCAACTCACATATGATTCAATATAGTGCAAGTCCTTTTTGCAAGTGTTCTCATGGGAATCTAGCGTGTCCTATGTGTCTGCCATAGTTCTGTCCGGTCAGGTTTTCTTATATACTACTGAATATACTAGTAATCTAACTGGCATGTTGGAGATATATGTTTTACTCTCTATATGTTTCTTTTCTCTCCCGATTTCAGCTTTGCACAATGCATCCCTGGAACAATCTTGGTTTAATCGTGGCATTGTGTAGTTTGCATCTCACTGGTAGACTAACAATGCTTTTCGCAGTGCTCAACAATGCTGTAGCAGGAATCATATGATCACCCTCTTGCTTGTGGTGCATGGTCAAATTGTCGTTTAGTGGTTTAATAATTTTGCTGCCTGGATCAGATAATCTGTTGGGTGCATCATCTACATTCTGAGATGTATAAAGTAGGTGGCTTGGTGCTGCTTCTTTTCAGGACTAAAATTGTTTCTTACCCTTGTTTTATCCGAGGATCTGTTGGGGGCTAGGATAGCCTCTAGGGTGCAATCAGATCTGATTCAGACAGATATTGCTCGTGCCGTATCTTAGCCTATAATTTTTTTTCACATTCGGAGGAGTCGGATATGGTTTAACTAGATACAAATACGAATTCAGAATATTTGAGGTTGAAGACACGGTACTGTGGGATAGTCCATGCAATCCAAAAGGAATAATATTGAACTATACCACTTTTACTTCAAGTTTGCAACTATTTAACATGAGTAAAGACTACGAATCAGCTATTGTAGAGCAATGAACTAGTTGTTTAGGGTGTGTTTGGTTGAGCTGTGGCTTCTGAAAAAGCTGCTGTGAGCTGTGGGCTGTGGAAAAGCTGCTGTAGGTTGTGGGCTGTGGAAAAGCTGTAAGCTGTTTGGTTCAAACAAGTATAAAACTTACCTCCTATCTCTATTTTCTTTGAAACAACTGGGAAACAGCTCTCTATTTTCACCATTTCAAAAAGCAGAAAGCCAAAAGCCAAAAGCAGAGTCCAAGGTGCTTTCAAAACTGTACTACCCAAAAGTAGCTGCTTCTGAAAAAGCAGCTTCTGGTTTCCACCCCTTTGGTTGGCTTTTGGCTTTTTGGAAGCAAAAGCAGCTCCCAAAAGCTCAACCAAAGACACCCTTAGCTTCTTTTGAGTTCTGACTAGCACAGACTAAGAATCAAGCGAAAAAAAGGGAGGAATGATTGATTTAGGCGGCCAAGCCTAGCCAAGATCAAGGTAGCCCATCTCCCTTGTGGCCTCACCGCCCCACCACTGCTCCACCATAACTCCTCACGAGTCATGACCGTGGGGTATGCCGCCATTGAAAACTGCAAGCAGGCAACCATGCAGGTCAAGAGAGCTCGCGTATAGGACCAAATACGGCGAATAGAGAGGGGTGAATAAGAGTTGACAAGATTACAAAACTTTTTCAAATCTTTTCTCAAGGCAGAAGAACGACTCTAAATTCTTCACTCCAATAACTATGAAAAGTTATGAAGTTTAGAGACCAATCATCCACATGAAAAAATCCAAATAAAATTATGCAAAATCGATAGTATTGCAGTAACTTCAGAAGTACTGTTATAATACCCCGATAGTATCACTGCTACAGTAGAATCGCATAGGAATCGTAAAATCAACAAGATTTTAAAATCAAAAATCGATGAAATTTTTGATCTGTTGGTCCAAATGACTTGAACCTGGGCATGCGCCATTATTATGATATCAGAAACCTATTTCAATCAACAATCGAGAGAATCGTGCCAAAATTTTGACCTTTTTCCATTTGAGTGAAGATAGCACTAAAACTAGGCAAAAGAGGAAAACCTTGATCTGTTTTTACTCGTGAGTCCTAGAGGATCTTGGTGATCTTGTATGGGTTCTCACATGTTATAGCAAGTTAACTCATAGCATGAATTCAAGTCAAAACCTCCACAACACCAAAACCCCAAAATCACCCCCTTCTTGAGCCAAAATTAAGTAAACATAAGAACTTGTAAATACAAGTGCATAGATGGATGAGATCTAATCTCTAAGACACATCTTTGTCACATAGCAAAATCCAGAGGAGAAGAGGAAACACAAAAAACCAAGCCAAATTAAGATTTCATCACAAGAGCAAAAGAGGGAAATACTTAGATAAATTTTGATCTCTATTGATACTTCGCAATGAATGTTTACAGTCACTCCCTAGCAACTTCACAAGCTTAAGGATACAAAAAGCTCAGCCACAAAAACCTTTCATATCTCCCACAAGATTCTCAACATGAACCCTAACTCTCTTCTCAAAGGCTTGGACTAAATTCCCCAAAAGTTTAACCTAGCCATCTCTCTCCCTCCTTATATATGGAGGCTCACAAGGGAAATCCTAACCAGCACCTCTAGTTAGGCTTTATCCACTTACATGGGTTAACCCGCTAACCTAATACCATACCAGGTTTTACACTTACACATGCACACTTCTTAAAACGCTTATACATATTAACTCATTAGCGAATCAGCACTTGATCCATTTCACATTTTCAACACATACAAGATTTAAACCATTTAGGTTAACACCGTGGCTTCACACACCGCCACTTTTTGGTATTGGACAATTTATCAAAATGCCCCTCTACCATCTTCCATGAAGTTTTTCGCTTCCTTTGCCACGAAGGATTGTCTATTCTTCGCCATCTTTCATGTCGCAACAATGACTTGTCGTTAAGCCTCTTACACGTCCAGATCTCACCGAACCATCCTTACTTGCAAACAATTTAAGTCACTTGGCGCACCACATGCTGAAGAAGAAGATCACAGCAAAAAGGAGAAGAATGAGGCAATTGGAGTATGGTACCTTGCAAGCAACCATATGACTAGGCAATGCTCATTCTTTGCAGACCTGTATGAAAGCATCATCGGGCAGGTACACTCTGGGGGTTCTCCATAAGGGTGAAATTGCATTGAGGTGAGATATTATAAAGGCCTCGTGTCATTCTCTTGATCTGCGTGACCAAGGAATCACGTAGGCCATTGGATTGATTGTCTCTTATGGGTAAAGATGCACAATCTCTGTAGAGTATAAACTATTCAAACAGTCGTGCCCATAATTTGTGGGTGGGAAGAAAACTTTTCAGGTGGATACAAACCTGACTTTGAAATTTTCCTAGAAAGATGTACGCCGGCATTGATAATGAGGTGGAAATAACCTAATGGTCAACATCTAGCATAGGTGGATGGAACCATGCAATCGGTGGATGAAACCTACACCACTATAAATACTGCACAATTTCAAATTCTTTAAAGCATATTTGTAAAACGCTAAGTCATAGGAATTTTAATTATGGTTATTGCAAATATTTGCCTGACAGCCCTATTGTAAACTCGACTCGACGCGGTCTATTTGAACTCTGATATTATAATGGTATGATATTTATCATGAAATGATCCAGCAATGTACTTATGAGCACTATCTACTGATACAGGGAATAGTGCGATGGAATCATAGAGGATTTTGGGTTGATAAAATCCGGGTCCAACAAGTAGATTTTTTTTTACTTCAGTCTTGTTCAGGATTTAGATCCGAATAATTTATAAGTGTACAGGAGTATGAAAGCACTCAAAATATGGATCATATTTTTCATGAGAAGAACAGTGAATTGCTGTTTTTTCATTCTATCAAGTTAGTGAGTTACCTCAGTTATTTAAATAAAGTGCTTACTGTATTTACTTTTCAACAATACTCTTACATGGCAGAGTATGCATGAACTGATAGATGTTCACATAAATCTTTAGTCATATGATAATACGCTGTTGTAATTAGTAACTAATTCTTACATCAAATCACACAATTTGTGTTAGTAACTATTCTTACGTTGGACAGTTTCATTTCATATATTAGCCGCTGTACTTTCAGCTTTTCTGATCATTTTTCTCTTGCTCATAGCGCATTGGAAACCAACTTTCTCCAGTAATTTCATAATATCTTGTTGAACCTTCTTCACCTTGCAAGAGTATGATTCTAGTGGACGCGCTTGAGTGTAATTGGTAATCTTGATCCTTCACCTGGTACAATGATACATTTTGGATAGAAAAGTTGTGTTATTCTTCAATCGCTACTTTTACTGGGTACTCCCTTCTTCTGGCGACATTGCAAACTTCAAATCTAAGGAACAAAGCTTCCAGAGTGATGGTTGCATCTCAATTTGTATGAATATGGCAAAATGTAAATTTTATCAGAATAACATATCTCAAACTTGACGAAACCTGTCTTATATATAGTTTTTTGCATGTTGATATTTGCAACATTGAAATGCTGGATAGTATGTATCTTTGTAGTCACTAATTGTGTCTTTGTAGTCACTCCTTGTGTTGCCCTGTTACTCCTAGCAGTCGAGCATGCCAGAGTACGGGAATCGAGTATGTAGCTTAGTGCCCGTATGTATTGCAGGCTTAACCGCCAAGCCCACCAATCTCACTATGCCCATATGCATTGCGGGCTTGCCTGCCGCATTACCCGCAAACAAAAGAAGTGGACAAAGCGGAGCAATTGCGTGCAGCCCACATATGCGCCACTTGCACCCCTATGGAAAGCCCAGATATTGCCGCGTGTTGAGTTCTTCTTGCTTGCTCCTGTTTGAAAATTTCTATAGCAATTTGAGGTAGGGGTGGAAAAATAACTCGAAGCTCGTGGCTCGGCTCGAGCTCGTAAAATTTGGAGCCGAGCCGAGCCTTCTTTAGAGCTCGCGAAAAATTCGAGCCAAGCTCGAGCTACTCATGAGCCGGCTCGCGAGCTTTTTTGGCTCGGGCATCTCGGACATCTCTTGAATCCCAGCTCGCGAGCTATTTTGGCTCGGGCATCTTGGGCATCCCAGCGACTCGCATACATATCCTGAATCCCATTCCCCACTCAGTCTCTCGTGAATCCCTACTCAATGACTCAAGCCTCTCGTCTCCCGTCAGTGTCGTCGTCTCCCGTCAAGGCTATGAATCCCGCCGGCCGCCGCCCACCGTGCTCCTCCCGACGTGTGCTGCCCCCCACACCCTCGCCGTCGTGTGCTACCGCTGCCCTCACCCCCGTGCCGTCCGCACTCCCCCCGCCGCCGAGCTGTCTTCCCCCTGCCACCGGTGCTCTCCTCCGCCGCCGAGCTATCTTCCCCCTTGGCGCCGGCCGACGGCCCCCAGCCCGCCTCTAGCTTCCCCCTCTGGCTTCTCCTACTCGGCCCCGGCCGGATCCATGGCCGTCTCCTTCCCCAAATCGTCGCTAATCCGGTCTGGGTTCCGCCTCCTCCTCCATGGCCCGCCGCTAGGTAGGAGAGGGAGAGGGAGGAAGTGAGGAAGAGGGGACGGGGAGGGGCCGCGCGCCCGCGCCACCTTTCCATCGACGCTGGGGCGGTCGCCGGCGACCGGGATGGGCGACTCCGGCAGCTCCATCATGCCCGTGGATGTCGAATGCATCTCCTTCGGCTGCAAGGTCTGGGCTAGTGGGCTCCCTTACTTCTTCTTGCTTTGTTCCTCGAAACTATGATTTTGTTCCTTGCATGGTTAATTTTTGTTAGTATCGGGGTGATTTGGTTGGCGGCATTGGGGTGATTTGGTTGATATGGGAGGCGGATTGAGAAGTCTGGGTGCCGAGAGATGCGAACTTGGTGGTGATATTGGGGAGACTTTTGCTTCGGTTAGGTCTGTGCGAAATGCTTGTTCTGAATTCTCTTTGTCTGTGCGAGCCATTTTGGCTCGTTCGACCTCACGAGCCGGCTCGAGCCTCATTTCGAGCCGAGCCGAGCCCCTCGCATAGCTCGTTTCGGAAACGAGCCGAGCCGAGCCTACTGTTCACCCGAGCCAGACCGAGCTTGGCTCGAGCCGGCTCGGCTCGGCTGGTTTCCACCCCTAATTTGAGGTCGTAGCCATGGGGTTTTTCTGGTAGCTTCGTGAACGGGTAAAATTGTCCTGTTCTACTTCTCGTATGATCTGGAAGGCATCGCTGCTCAGATAGATAATTCTCTGGGGCGCCATCCGGGTAGCCAATTGAGTGGTGCGTGCGTGTTCAGCTAAGCGTGGATTTTGTTTTATGTAACTGATTGCTGATAGTTTACGACTAAGACTGATAGTTTTTTATGCTAGCAGAGTGTTTATACAAACGAATCAAATATCGATAAGTTACTTTTAAAAAAACTATCTTAATAAATTATTTTAAAAAGACAATAAAAATCATTCCGAAGCCATTAACCATAACCTGAATGGTATGGCGTCGTACGGTCGTTGCCTCTATGACCACGAGACGGTAGCAAGCTCTAGCTGCGTCCGGTGATTTTGCTTGTCTGATGATGGACTGCTGGTTAATTCGTATTTCAACACAAGCCGGGAATAGAAATCAACGTACAAGGCCGAGCCAGCCCACGATTTGGCACATGGCCTGCCACCTAGGGGTGTAAACGGATCGGATTCGGTCGGATATTGCTTAAACCGTATCCTAACCCATATTTTTTTTCGGATTCGGAGTCGAATACGGTAAGACCGGATACGAATACGAATTCGGAATATTCGGAGTTTCGAATACGGTACCGTCGGGACGGATATATAACGGATTCGGCTCGGAAACAGATAATATAGGCGGATAACATAGGCTCGGAGTTTCATATGGCTGAACCTTTTTTAGCTTATCTTCTTTTTTTCTTGATGGAATATCCCATATTTTATTGGATTTGTTGAAATTTATTTGGATTTTTTCTAGATTTTATTTGAAAGCCAAGAGCAAAAAAACTTATTTTAACTATTTTCTAAAAGCTAAAAATAGTTTATGTTATTTCCCTAAGTTCTCCTAGATTTATAATATTTTTTGTGTATTTTCTGGAATTTTTTTGGAGTTATTTGCATTTATTGGATTTGTGGGAATTTATTTGGATTTGCTGATGGGCTGATGGGCTGAAAATGATGATTTGGCTGATGGGCCGGATATCCGAAAAATATATCCGGGTATTATCCGATAAAATTCCGGATAGTATCTGTATCCGTCGGATAGTCCGCTCCCGAATCCGAATCCGAATCCGAAAGCAACTATCCGAATCCGACTCCGAATCCGATAATTATCCGATATGACTATCCGAATTCGATCCGACTCGGATTCGGCGGTCGGTCGGTCGGGAAATATCCGATCCGTTTTCACCCCTACTGCCACCGGGGCTAAACAAGTCGTCTGACTGTAGGGCTTGATTCGGCCCTTACAGGGGAAAACAGTTTGGGATGGTCAGAGCATGATATTTGGCCAACTTCTTTTAAAGCTTATGGCTTGTGAATTTTTCTAAATAAATAAATAAAATAGTTTTTTTATCATTTTTTAAAACAATTTATCGATATAGTCTTTTTAAAGTAGTTTATCAGCTTATCGACATTCGTTTTATTCATATAAACGTTCGTGCTAAGACCAAAAGATATCAGGCACAGCTATAAACTATCAATCATAGTCTAAAAGAATACAATAATGCTCAGTTGGGCTGAATTTTGTGGCTTATGGCTGAAATTTCACTGTAACTGGCTGAAATTACACTGTAGCTGATGGTGGCTTATTTGACATAATTAAATTAAAAAATTAAAAATAGAAAAAGGGTTAGCCCAACACGTATAATGCAAACGAATACGGAAAAAAAGAACCGGCAAAAAAGCTCAAAAAATCTGAAAAGTCAGAAAAAGATAAAATTTAGAAATAGTAAAAAATAAACCGAAAATCAAAAACCTAAGCACAAACGAGAGGAGCCTAAGGCCTGGATAGCAGTGTAGGTATATAGAGTGTGTTTGGTTGGAGGCCACATCCTGCCATGCCACAACTTAGGCAAGCCACACTATTTTTGGCTGCTGTTTGATTTTAGCTCCAACTGAGGCGTGCCATCCCTGCCGCCACAAAACTATTCAGTGAAAGTGTGGCGGGGAAAATCCCCGCCACACTGGCCTCGCGTGCGCCAGCCGCCAGGAAACCCCCCCTCTCGCCACGAAATCTCGTCTCTCTCTCCACTTCGCGCGCCGATTTTTTTCCCTTGCCGCTCGATTCCTCCGCCGCTGCCGCTCCCACCGTCGCCTCCAAGCTCGGCCGCCGCTCCTTCCCTCCCCTCCGAGGTCGGCAGCCACTCCTTCTCTCCCCTCCAAGCTCGGCCGTCGCTCCTTCCCTCCCCTCCAAGCGCGCGGATCCATGGCGACGGCGGCCTCGAGGTCGGTGCGCCCCGGCCGCGGCGCCGCTCCCCTCCCGGCTACGCGCTCCCCTACCGGCGGCGCCTTCCTCCCGGCTGCGGCGCCCTCCTCCCGGCTGCGGCGACCCCTTCCCGGCGGTGGCGCCCTCCTCCCGGCCGTGGGGACCCCTTCCCGGCTGCGCCTTCCTCCCGGCTGCGGCGTCCTCCCGACCTCGGTCTCTCCACGGTATATCATCTCCATTTGTTATACATGTTTTTAGCAATGAAATTTCTATTTGTTATTTTGTTGTGTGTTGAAGTGTTGAACTGTTGATGCATCAGATGGGTCAAAGGAAACTATATTTACAATATTACTAGGAGTACTGCCATTTCTTGTGGAGGAGAAGAATGATTGCTGCTATACTTATGTGCTTAGCCATGTATTGGTATATGATTAATAGAAGGAAAAGGAAAAGATCCATAACATATGCTCCTGTGATTGATACAGATATTCAAAGATTGAGGCGTCTAAATCGTTTGTATCATGGAACTAAGGCCCATTGCATTAGTGAGCTGCGAATGAGAAAAGCAGTATTTCATAGGCTGTGTAATGAGCTTAGATCACGTGCATTGCTAGAGGAGACCTTTCATGTCACAATTGAGCAACAAGTTGCCATGTTTATCCATGCTGTTGGTCAAAATTGGTCAACAAGAGCAATTGCATTTGAGTTCATTAGGTCAAGTGAGACTATTAGTAGGTATTTCAATCTTGTTCTAGATGCCCTTTGTATCCTTGATCGTGACCTCATATGCATCAGATCCATTGAGACACACTCCAAGATAACATAGTGATGATGACTCAAGAGATCTTATTGACCTCAACTCCTACACTCAACCTGAAGACCTTGCTGAAGATTCTGATACTTTGCCAACTCCAACTAGGAATGCCACTATGGATAATAGCTCTTCCAGCACTAATCGGGCTAGTAAGAAGCGTACAAGGGGCAGCAACTCTCCAACTAAGAAGCACTCAAAAAAGAAGAGTCGTTTTGCAGATTCCAATGATGAAATAGCTGCTACAATGAAATCACTTCGGGATGCATTTCAATCCACTGCCCCTTCTCCAATGCCACAACCTACTGATCCTCATGAGCGGTTGTGGCAAAGATTAGAGGCTTTCCCAATGACAGCTGATCAGAGGGTTCTTGTTGGAGATTTCCTGTCATCCAAGGAGAACAAAGGTAAGCGTGGTTGGCTGTGTAGTGCAAGTGATTCTACTCTGAATGCTTGGGTGTTCAAGTTCTTATGTGAGAAGGATGGAATTAACCTCTGAAGTTCCTGTTGGATGTCAGCTTATTTTGGCTATGTGAGACAATTAGCAATGACTAGAATCTGTGTTGTTAATAGTACATGCTTATTTTGGTTGTTGGTAGATGGATCTTTATGTGATGGTGGATGGATCATTGCGACTATATTGGTTCTGCGATTATTTTGGTTGTTGGTAGGTTATGAAAACTCATGTGGGATGAATGCTACCTAATATTTTGGTTGTTGGGAGTTGCACTATTGTATTATATTGCTTATGGACTGTATGGTACTGTTGAAATGTATGGTATAATGGTGGATTGTTCATACTGTTGGTATCGTTGTTACTCCAATAATGATTTTTACACTAGTGTGTTTAGCCTACATGTGGAGTAATCCAAACACTTGCCACAATTTTTTGCCACATTTTTGTGGCAGTGAACCAAACAATAGCCACAAAGTTTTTGCCACACCTTAGTTATCAACAAAGCACCTTTTTTGTCACAAATTTGGCTAGCCATAAGTGTGGTAAATTCTTAAGTTGAGGGATGGCAAATTGTGGCCTCCAACCAAACACACCCATAAGCATAGCACACTGGTGGTACTAACGCACAGTCTAACACGTACTAATACACTACTGGTACAATTTTCCTCCTCATCTAGGAGACACTACTGGTCAAACCACACCATCTCAACAATATATACTCAGGGGACATGACAGTCGTACAACAACTAATTAGTTTTTTTATTAACGGATTTGGCAATTCTTTTCCTTGTGAGTTGTGAACGGCCGGGGAGACGTCATGTTCTTCCACAATAATATGGACTCGTGGTCTGGTTCTTCTCTGGCGTGCGGTATACTGGCACGCAATGACAGTACGCTAACAATAAAAAATTCCAGATTGGAGCAAGACTACCTGACATTTTAAGGTGAGCATTTAATTTTTTAGAAGGTACTAATCCTAGAAAAGACTAACGGCAACACAGTCCATGTATGATTGATAGTACTCTAGTGATATTTAATGAAAACTCGTGAGATAAGCTGCATGCATTTTTCACAAAAGATAGTACGAAAAGAGATATAGAGAGACACTTGCGTACAATTTTGACTGATATAAATAAAATTATTGTAATGTGTACTACAATCTACTAATAAACCCCGGCTTGAAAAATACTCCATTTAAAAGTTAACACTTGTGTACAATTTTGACTGTTATAAATAAAGTTGTTGCAGTGTGTACTATAATCTACTAGCACTACTACAGAAAAGGTCATCACAGACGGTTCAAAAACGTCATCACAGACGGTTTTGTGAACCGTCTGAATTTATGGGTCAGTGATAATCGAAGGTTATCACAGACGGTTTCAAACCGTCTGTGATATCTGATAATCACAGATGGTTTTTAACTAAAAACCGTCTGTGATTATCAGATATCACAGACGGTTTTTAACTAAAAACCATCTGTGATTATCAGATATCACAGACGGTTTTTAGTTGAAAACCGTCTGTGATATTCTTTCCTACCCCTAAAACTATTCCTGTTTATTGGCTAGCCTCAGGTAATGCTAGCCATGCCCTCTGAAACAAGCAGATCAAACGATGATGTTATTACTACAAGGTCTCTAAACAAAGTTCTATGAAGCAAATGACACAAACTAGTGTATCAGGTTCATTGAACCGGATACACTGGAATGTGTTACTTACTTCATGCCCTTTGAAGGTCTATGTGGCATATATTATTACTACAAGGTCTCTAAACAAAGTTCTATGAAGCAAATGACACAAACTAGTGTATCAGGTTCATTGAACCGGATACACTAGAATGTGTTACTTGCTTCATGCCCTTTGAAGGTCTATGTGGCATATATTATTACTACAAGGTCTCTAAACAAAGTTCTATGAAGCAAATGACACAAACTAGTGTATCAGGTTCATTGAACCGGATACACTAGAGTGTGTCACTTGCTTCATGCCCTTTGAAGGTCTATGTGGTGTATAGGGCATGTTTGGTTGGAGGCCACAATTTGCCATGCCTCAACTTAAGAATTTGCCACACTTGTGGCTAGCCAAATTTGTGGCAAAAAAAGGTGTTTGGTTGATAACTAAGGTGTGGCAAAAATTTTGTGGCTATTGTTTGGTTCACTGCCACAAAAGTGTGGCAAAAAATTATGGCAAGTGTTTGGATTACTCCACATGTAGGCTAAACACACTTGTGTAAAAATCATTATTGGAGTAACAACACCTAAAGTGATATAATACAATAGTATACCATACATTTCACCATTATAATACCAACAGTATGAACAATCCATCATTATACTATACATTTCAACAATACATACAATCCATAAGCAATATAATACAATAGTTCAACAATACCATATAGTACAGTTTTGTGGCCAAAGCAAACAGCAGTAATACATAAAGGCCAGACAAGGGTACCTTAGTGCTTATGCGTCGGGGAGGCGGCCGGCGAGGGCTCGGGGAGGTGGCCGGCGAGGGCTCGCGGAGGCGGCCGACGAGGGCTCGGGGAGGCAGCGGCGACGAGACAGATCGGGATTTAGATGTAGAATATAACTGCAGCATACGGGGAATACCCTAGCCAGAGGGTATTTATAGGGAGGATTATTACAGACGGTTCTAGACGTAGAACCGTCTGTGATATCAATATCACAGACGGTTCTAAGTTTTTTTATAAAAAACCGTCTGTCATAAGCTTTATGTCAGAACGTTTCGTGTTTCGATCGTCTAATTAACGTCTCTCGATCGTTATACGAAGCGTCTATATCATTAATGTTTGGGTATACGAACCGTCTGTGCTAAAGGTTAAATATGCGCACCTAATCCAGGTCTTTTCTACGTACGTACAATATGACTTCTACTATTCTTGTGATCATCTCCTTCCTCTCATCTGTTCATCAAGAATTGTTCGGCCGGAAACTTACACAGGCGGCCAACAATTTGCATCTGGAGCAGCTTCTCCGCACACGCCCTGCTCTCCTTCCCCGACTTTCTTGCATCCGTCAGCTCGACCTGATCATCCGCCGTCGACGGAGGCGTCTCGCTGCCGCTCAAGATAGGGAAACAGCCCTTACCCTGGTTCTTCTCCATAATGTGCGCAAAGCGGAAGAAGCTCTACACGCATTGGAGAGATTGATGGATAGCCTTGTCAATCAAGCAGAAACGGCAGATTCTGAGGAATCTTTTCATGCTATCCTCTACGACATTATGGGCTATGCTACTGATTCTTTGCCCAGGCTGGAGGAGGAAGTGTTGAGGACAAGGACAATCTTAACGGCGTTCGAGAAGTCAGCGGCTGATCCTCCAAGTCCCAAAGTCGAAGAAGACGCGTACGAAGCCCAAAAGATTACAATCTGGGAAACTCTTTACCTGTGCGACTTTTGTAATAAATTTGCCTCTAATTGAAATTAATAAATTTGCCTTTAATTTGTGATCTCTTGTCTCATTAGTTCTGAAGTTAAGTTATTAGAAGCAATGTGTACTTATATATTAACCTCTGATATGAACAAAATATGACAGACAAAGGGACATCACAGACGATTCTTGTCAAAAACCGTCTGTGAACATTTACACAACACAGACGGTTTTTTATTAAAAACCATCTGTGATAATTCCAGATTATCACAGACGGTTTTTAATAAAAAACCGTCTGTGATACTAAAGTATCACAGACGGTTCATCGGTAAGGACCGTCTGTGATACTCGACTACTAACACAGACGGTGTCCAAATTAAAACCATCTGTGTTAGTATCAATCACAGACGGTTTTGTCAAACCGTCTGTGATTGGCCGTCTAGTATTAGGCTTTCTGTAGTAGTGTAGTAAACCCCGTCTTGAAAAATACTCCGTTTAAAAGTTAGACATTATAAATAGGCTTTACTGTAGAAAAACAGTTTTTACAAGCCAGTATGAGGACCTAAAGCTCTATATATAGGGTTTGTTCTTTTTGACTGAGACTTATGACTTTTGGCTGCGGCTTGTAACTTTTGGGCTGTTCATGTGAGAGATTACATAGTAACTGAAACTCACGTGCGGTTTTTACAGATATAAATGAAGTCGGTACAGTATGTACTACAATTAACTAGTAGACCATATCTTGAAAAGACATTTCGTTTCAAAGTTAGTTACTGTAAAAAAAACCAAAACTTGAAAAAGGACAGGTTCATAGTACGTGTTCCACCAGTTACATCCTTTTGTTGACGTTTTCTAAGAGGAAAGCAAAGTTGACCATGATCCAGATCTGTATAGATTCATCACTACCAATTAATAAGGTTACATTTTGCAATTGGCATAGAAGGTGGCTCATATTCAAAACTTTCGGATTGACTTTAGGTGCAACTTAACTTTTAAAAAGGGCTATCAATGTCACTGCAATTGCTAAAACCAGTTTGTCAATTGTCATGAAAAGAACATTGTGCTGAGGGGTAAAAGTCTATGCAAATGGGAGTATATATTACAGAAAACACTAGGAGCCTGTTTGGAAGAGGTGGATTGATCTAGGGAATTTTAGGGTTTACTTCAAATTTGAACTAAATATTGAGCATTTAGATCCAAATCCTCCTTTTCCAAACAGGCCCTACATATGCAAATTTATCTCCCATTATACTGATGTCTTGCAGAAAGAGGTGATTGTTTAGAAGAAAAAAATAATGCATTCCTTTTTTTCTTTTATATAGATCGGCGTTTCTTATTTGTTAAGAAAAAGAAATATAAGATGAGCTATAAACATCAGATTAGCTGGTTGCTGGTGTTAGATCCATTTCTTCGAGGGAAACGGCAGCTGATGTGGAGTCAACGTATGATGCAAGTATGCATTCCCCGTGCTCATAGAAAAAGAGAACTTCATGACACGCACAAATTGGTGCACCTAACCACAGTTGGATTGCACTGCCGTACAAAAGATAGTCATCTATATACTTCTAGTCATGTTTTGCCCTAGTTGGAACAAAAGAATCTCACGTAAATATATTTCTTGTAGAATTCCTGCGTTCTAGACGAAACGGTTGTAGTATAACCTTGAAGCGGTCCGGTACACGTACATATTAATGGTTCATTCCATCGTGAAGAGCATCGAATTAATTAAGATCTTTTTGTTAGAGTTAGTTATTTTATTTAGTCGTCTTCGAGTCAGTTTTGCTATATTATATGCGTTCGAGCCGTGTACGAGTTTGTTTCCACGTACGAGTCAGTTTTCAAGTCCATTTCGGAGTCGTAGTTGTCTCCATGCCGTAGTCATAGAGTTAGGTATAAAAGGCAGAGCAATGTAACGAGAGAAGCATGAAGAGATCGGTGTGATCAAACGAGAGGGAGAGAAATAAAGAAGAGAAAAAGGAGCGGTTTTGGCTCTGGGAAATCAGAGGTATTCGTGAAGCTGCAGCCGTGGTCGTAAACGCTTTACGACCACGGCAATCGAGTGTTCAATGTGGTTGTAATCGAGTTATGACTATTGTGATTAAGTCTACTACGTGGTCGAAGAAGCAGTGTCTGCAGTCGAAATCTCGAGTTCTCATAAATCAGAGTGGTCGTAGCTTAGTTACGAGAACGTGCAGCGCAGTATGAATGTAGTCGTAACTCTCGTCAACAGAAGTTACGAGTACGTAGCGTACGTGGTCGGAGCAAACACAAGTGGTCGTAACTACTCTGTGTGTAGTTGTAACTTTCACGTGGTGTAGCCATCTATGTAGTGGCCATAAATCGACTTAGCATGGTCATAACGACTGTAGAGTAATCGAAGTGCAACAAGTGGTATCAGAGTCTGCTAATCTTGATGGTACCTAAAGAATATGGGAGAAGCGGCGACTTTGAGTGCCCAGAGTGGGCTAATCTCTCTTCAGTACCACTTTTGACGACAAACAATTACCCGGTGCGGGTAATAAAGATGAAGGCGAACATGCACGCCTAGAGATTCTAGGGTGCAGTTGATCAGAAGGGGAATGATAAGGAGGTGGACGACAAGGTGAATCAGGCGGCTTTGGCCATCATCTACCAGGTGGTGACAGATACGATGATTCATCAACTCATCGGTAAGGAGACGGCATGGGAGGCATGGGAGATGCTATAGACGATGCACGAGGGCGTTGATCGTGTGAAGGAGGTGCGGCTCCAGAATTTGCTGAGCGAGTTCGAAAATCTCAAGATGGGAGAGACCCAGTCGGTGGACAAGATCGTCGGCAAGCTGACTTCGTTGTACAATCAGATTAACTCTCTTGGCGATAAGATGAAGGAATCTGTAGCGGTAAAGAAGTACCTGCGCGTGCTTCCAGAGAAGTATATACCTATTGTCATCACACTTATGTACTTCTCCAATCTGGATAAGAAGAAGATAGAAGAGATCAACGGCTCCCTCAAAGCGCATGAGGAGTAACTGAAAGGGTTTCAGTCACGTAATGAGCAGGGATCCCAGACTCACAACGAGCAGACATTGCTAGTAAAGGGAGATCCGAGAGACGGTCATGGCTCATCAAACAACAGCGGGAGGTGGCATAGTCGAGGTGGCCAGAGTGGTCGAGGCAGCAGAAGTGGCTGTGGAGACAAGGCTGAGCAAGGCAGTGGTGATAGATCCTGTGATAAGTCACATGTCAAGTGCTTTGAATGTGGCGAATACGGGTACTATGTGTCAGAACGCCGCAGCCACATAAAGTGTTTCAACTGTAACGAGTACGGACACTATGCATTGGATTGTCGAAGTAAGAAGAAGGACAGGGAGGTGAACCACACTCAAGACGAAGAAGAAGATGAAGAACTGGGACTACTTCTCTTCTCATATGTTGAAAAGGTGCTAGTCATGGTGATACTAAACGAGGAGGACGTAGTTCCAAAACTACGCATAAAGGAAGGCAGCCACGATCACACGGATCAGTGGTACTTGGACAATGGAGCAAACAACTACATGACGGGAGATTGCTCCATGTTTCATGAGCTTGACGAGAAGATTTGGGGTAAGGTCAAGTTTGGCAACGGCTCCACAGTGGAGATAAAAGGTAAAGAGTCATGCTGTTGCAATGCAAGAATAGAGATAAGAAGTTGTTGATAGGCATTTACTATATTCCAAGTCTATGCAACAACATACTTAGTCTTGGGCAGATGATAGAAAGAGGGTGCAAGGTGGTGCTACAGGAGAGTTCTTGCGTGTGTCTGATAAGAACAAAGATTTGTTGATGAAGGTGAAAAGATCTCCAAATCGGTTCTACAAGATTTCTTTGAAAACTTGTAAATCGATTTGTCTGAAGAGTAGCTTAGAGGCGTCAGGAGGTGGCAGGACCCAGGTGCAAGACTCAACAGGCGTAGCTGGGGGCAGCCAAGCAGGGTATGCAAGTGCGCATGCAGAAGGCCAAGATGGCTGGACCCAGGCGTGTCACGTGCAGCTGGCACACGAGGCGTGCATGCAGCATCACGTTAGTAGCCATGGGGAGAAGGGCATGTCTATGGACTCCATGCACGCAGATGGCAGCAAGGCACATGACCACGCACATGCAGGTGCACATGAAGGGAGCAGCGGCTCCGAAGGCGCATGCGGCGCACATGCAGGTGCGGCTAACACAGGAAGTCAAGGCGATGGAAAATGTGCACAAGGTCTATGATGGATCGAAATCGGCAATAGAGGGGGTGAATGTTGCTTAAAAAACAGCCTCCTAGTATTTGTGTAATTTCTTCTCCGATAGCTAAAGAGCTATGAAGCAAGAAATTCACTCACTAGACCCCAAAACGATTTGCAATTTGACCGGATAAAATCTCATAGAAAGAAAAGAAACTAGCTGCAAGAGCTGACTGCAAAAAGAAGGCAGATTGGAGAATCAAGACACAAGCAAAAACTGCTAGCCGAACTCACATAAAAGCAAAACGAGTAAAACCAATTTCCACTGCTGGCCGAGAAGAGTTCTTGCTGCCGAGACCAATTTTTGATTAAGTATAAACGGCAGCAAGTTGCAGGATCTAGTCCGAAATCAGCCAATCAAAGTAGTAGAGACAACAAGCTGCCTGGCCGAACAGAGCAAAAGGACTTGCTGCTGAGATAAAAACAATGAAATTAAAAGAGGAAAGCACTTTGCATGCAATCTGCTGCTATTTACTGCCCAGCTCGCACAACAAAGAGCAGCCAAGAACAGTCTCTTCTGCCGAAAAGATGCAGACTCAATTAGCTGCCGAAAAGAAGCTGAAGCAACACAGAATACTTGCTGCCAAAAAGAAGCTGCAGAGCAGCCGAAAACAGCAAAGAAGGCAAACAAAGCTTCGCACGGCTTTTCTCTGGACAAAGCAAAACCGAAAGCAGCAAAGACTTACTGCTGTTCACACAGCGCAAACACACTCAAAAAGCAAAAGATATCAATTAGCATGGAGCTCTTCCGATCATTTATTTTACAAAGGATTGTCAACCATCCCTAAGAGATGAAGGAACATACTAATAGGGCTGTTTGGCAGGGAGGTATTTAGAGAGCAGCCGCAAGCAACAATTCACCGAAAAGAAATCCGTAGACGAAGGAAATAAGTCAAGTGCAGATACTTAGATCTTTGCTCTCAAATAAGGACTAAACAAAAGCTCTTGATACTGATTTCTCATGAGGAAGAAAAAGAAGAATACAGTCACTCAAGAGAAGACATGACAAAGAAATGAAGACCACATAGAAGAACAGAGAATAAGAGAGAACAAAAAGGAACCAAAATAGGCGGAGAACAACACAACAATATCAAAGCATACAAGAGAACATCTCATAGCTAGATGAAGATACATGGACAAATACAATCTCAGCTCATATCTCTCTCAATCTCACACAAACTAAGTCCCCATACGCATGGAGAGCATAGAGAGAAACTCTCACCTTCTCTCTTTCTCTCTTTCTCAACAAACAAAGATTAGAAGTAAAACCCTAATCCATCTCTCATTTTTCATCTCCTCATTTCATGCTCATTTTTTTCATGCATGGAGAGAACCAAATAAAACCCTAACTCTTACACCCACTCTCTCTAAATCACACTCATTTTCATGCTTCTAAAAAATCTGCACATAGCACTAGAGAGCACCTTTCTATTTATAGCCTCCACTAATGGGTTTACAACCCACTTTACCCATTAGCTCTCAACAACTCATGGCGCTTTATCTACAATCCACTTTCTTTAGTGCAGCTTTATGTATTCACCAAAACGCTCCTCGCGCACCTTCCAGGAAGCTTTCTCATTTCTTGCCCTCCAAGCCACGCAGACACCTCGAGTCCTCGCCGTCTTCAGCACACCTCGACCATTCTGACCTCGGCACCGCCCGCGCCTAGTCCGGTCATCCCGTGCCTCGCCACGACTCCACCTCAACATCCTGCAGCCATCACAGACAAGAAATACATCACATAGCACCGCTCGACACATGTAATCATACATTACCATCAGAAGAAATACTCAAAGCCCGAACCAATCGAACCGAAAAATAAACGACTTAAGCACGTTCGACCTAGTTCGACAAGGTCCGACCGAAACCAATTGCACCGCGCAATGACATGGTCCGAACCACACAAACCAAACTCGACTATTCTAAAACAGATGTCAATTACTCATCACACACACGGGGCACCTCCACATGGTCTATCAGTCTAAGAGGAAGACCTGGAGTACAGGTTGGTGCAATCTTTTTGTGGTTTTGCAGAGAGAACGCAGGAAGCATTGGAGACATGAGTTAGGGGTGGTGTAGTCTCAGCTAAGATATACGCGGGAAAGCGGGCAGACTTGGTCCAAGAAAGAAAAGTGGGAGGCTTAGGTAACGGCGAAGCCAAAGTGACTATGAGAGCAGGTGCTCCAACTCAGGTAGGCGTGCAAGGAAGGATGGGATCAGTCCAGGTGCTAGACGCGGTAAGCGTCGGATTGTGCGAGGCTCAGGATGGAGCAAGCTCATGTGGTAGGGCGGTGATGGTTCAGGCGCACAGGAGTGTAGGTAAAAGGAAGAAGCGGAAGCAAGAAAGAAGATCGGGGTGATCAAGATGGAGAAATAAGATTAAGGAGGTGATTGTTAGAGTTAGTAATCTTGTTTAGTCATATTTGAGTCAGTTTCGCTGTATTATATGTGTTCAAGTCGTGTACGAGTTTGTTTCCACGTACGAGTCAGTTTTCGAGTCCATTTCGGAGTCGTAGTTGTCTCCAAGTCGTAATCATAAAGTTGGGTATAAAAGGCAGAGCAATGTAACAGAGGAGCATAAAGAGATCGGTGTGATCGAACGAGAGGAAGAGAAATAAAGAAGAGAAAAAGGAGCGATTTTGGCTTCGGGAAATCAGAGATGTTCGTGAAGCTGCAGACATGGTCATAAACGCTTTACGACTACGGCGATCAAGTCTTCAACGTGGTTGTAATCAAATTACGACTACTGTGATCAAGTCTACTACGTGATCGAAGGAGCAGGGTCTGCAGTCGAAATCTTGAGTTCTCGTAAACCGGAGAGGTTGTAGCTCAGTTACGAGAACATGCAGCACAGTGTGAATGTGGTTGTAACTCTTGTCAGCAAAAGTTATGAATACGTAGCGTGGTCGGAGCAAACACAAGTAATCGTAACTACTCTATGTGGTCGTAACTTTTATGTGGTCGTAGCCATCTGTAAAGTGATCATAAATCGATTTAGCATGGTCGTAATGACTACTCTAGGGCAATATCTTTTTTTTCTCGCTTGTTCTAGACACTCACAGCTTATCATTCATCCTCACAGCTTATCATTCATCGTAGACACATATAGCTTTTATGAAAGAAAGGGAAAAGAAGAGGAAGGAAAAGAGCGTCGCTTTGCTTGGGACTTGGGAGAGCTTCGTTCGGTTCCCTTGACTTCAGGATGGACCGGCTCCCATTCCACCAAAGACGTGGTTTACACGGCGGCTTCTTCCACCGGCAACTGCAAGATATTCTGGTCCGTTTGGTGAGCGACAGGGACACAACACAACCCTGTCGACTTGTTCACTCCTTCCTGTTCCTAGCCAGGGCCTACCAACCCTGGAGAACACGAAGCAGGACTATATAATCATAGTACTTGTCACTTCCTCCGTTATGGACACCAGATAGGATTCGTACGTGCTCGAATAGCAAGCGGCACGGCGGTGGACGAGCTCCGCTCATATGGTTAGTGAACTTGCGCTAGCTGCTGTTCGTAGCTGATGTTCTGCACAATGTCAAGAACTCAAATTGGGTGCCTTCTCTCATATATGATCGATGGTTTTTAACTCTAACATAAATACTTATATAAATGAATGAAACACTGATAAGCTGTATCAAAAAAATCGTTTTAAAAAGATGACAGAAAAAGAAAGCTATAAATTATAAGTTAAAAAGAATAGAGCCATTGTCCAAGTGTAGCCTCCGGGACCATACATGTGTGCTTGTAGTGCAGCACAAATCCCTTTATTCCGAGGGAAGAATCGTAAGTTGCACTAGGCCTGGCCTTTCCCTAAAGTAAAGCGCCGTGCATAGCGTGTTTTGATCGGAGTGGTGAGAATGAGAACTAGAAAGGAAAAGGGTTGCGTTACTAAGGTCTCTTTTTTTCAGTCGAATTTCAACTTTAATATCTACTAATATGTACTGTTTATCAAACGCATCAGCTGTACTTTATCAACTGCAGCCCAAAAAACTGACCCTAAGAATAACGTACTGGACTAATTATTCCTCTTTTATTTTTTTAAAATATTTCTCTCTGATTAAATATAACGCTCTAAGATCTTTCTAAGACGAGAGAAAAAGAAAGCAAGGTAAGATAAATTTTTTTGGCAAGATTCAGCACAGGACAGGCATGGGAAAAGAGCAAGGGTCTGTTTGATATGGCTGCGGCTTATGGTTTTTGGCTGAATTTTTTGAATTTTAACTGTTTACGACAGAGATTACGGAGAGAGATACTCGCTTGCGATTGTGGTTGATATAGATGTTGGGCTTTTAACGTGTACTAAAATTAACTTGTAGACCTCATCTTGAGAAAATACTCCATTTGAAAGTTAGGTACTGTAGCAAAAGCCAAAAGCCGCTTTTAGAAACCGTAAAGAATAGAACCCAAGGCACGCGACGCGACACCAGCATGGCATGGAGTCCCCTAAACGCATGTCTCTGCTCGTCCAACTCCAACCCCATCCCCAAACCAACCCCAACCCACCGAGCGACGCGCGCGCCAGCATGTAGCGCGCAGCCATGCACGCGAGATCCCACCCATCAAGCGAACAGAGCGGAATCGAAGCCTCGTCCCTAACTTCCTTCCCCCTCCCACCTCCAAACTCCAAAGCCACCGCCGCCTACTGCCTTCGGGTTCGCTCGCACATTGGCTCTGTTGCAATGGGTGCCCATGCAATCGAACGACCACGAAATCGTTTATGACCACATCACACATCACATCGCAGCAAGTCGAACGACCACGAAGTCATTTATGACCACGACTATGATCTCTAACTTACAACTTCCTCAAGCACTTGGGGATACACACGTGACGCTGAGGGGAAACATAAGGATTTGTACTGCTCCGCTCCTTTGCAGCTTTTCTGAGGACTCTTATTTAAGCACAACGATTACAGATCGTGGCCACCACGGCCACTCCTAAACGCACACCACGATTGCACGGTTCGTGCTATCCCACGATCTGCCATGACGCATGACCACTAATAGAAACTAAAAAAAGAAGCAGACGCTCCCACGTGAATGATCACACGTCGAACGTTTTGACACACACGACCTGAAGGCCATGCCCAACTACTAGACTCTCTACCAGCAATCTGATCGAACATCCTAACAATCTCCCCCTCGATCTAGTTGCCCTTCACGCTTACGACTCCAATCTTCTCATGCGGACTCTGAAACTTCATCCGCCCAAGAGGTTTTGTCAGTAGGTCCGCCAGTTGCTCGTCCGACTTGACGTAGTCGATGAGGACCTTGCCATTTTCAATACGTTCCCTGATGAAATGGTAACACGTCTCAATGTTTTACTGAAGCCACGGAACACCGAATTCCTACACAGCTGAATTGCAGACTTGTTGTCTATGAGCAAAGTTGTCGCTATCGCTTCCAGATTAAACAAGTTGTCGAGCAACTCCCCAAGCCAAATCCCTTGGCATGCCGCCGTTGAGGCAGCAACATACTCAGCTTTGCAAGATGACAAAGCGATGATCATCTGCTTCTGTGATTGCTAGCTCATTGGGCTCCTCCCAATGAACAAGATCATGCCGAAGGTACTCTTCCGGTCGTCGACATTCTTGGCCATGTCGGCATCACTGTACCTAACGAGTTTAGCCGCCATTGTAGCTTTTGCATACTGGCACCCATAGTCAATTGTCCCTACCAAATAGCGTAGCAGGTGCTTCATGACGCTGAGGTGCTCGGTGGTCAATGACCCCATGAACCGACTTACATAGCCGACTATGAACGCAATATCTGGCCTTGTGTGTACCAGATAGCATAGGCCTTCGACGATGCTGTGGTAGAACGTGCCATCGACCGGAGGATTTGAGCTTCCCTTGCTCAATTTCAGTCACGGCTCCATTGGCACATGGACATAGTTGCAACCGCTCATACCGACCTTCTCCAGTAGCTTGGTCGCATAGCTCGCTTGAGATAGAGTAATCTCGCCCTCACTCTGCGTTACCTCGATTCCGAGATAATAGCTGAGAGAGCCGAGGTCACTCATCTTGAACTCGGCTTCCATCTGGGCTTTGAATCAGTCGATCACCTCCAGGCGGGTGCTAGTCACCATCAAGTCATTGACGTACATGCCCACAAGCAGACGTGAGTTGTCGGTTCCCCGGTTGTACACGATGTGCTCGGATGAGGTTCGCTTGAAGCCGAGGAAGGTCAGCGTGCTGTCGAGCTTGGCATTCCAGGCCCTTGGCGCTTGTCGAAGCCCATAGAGATCCTTACGTAGGCGCAACACTTGGTGCTCGTGGCCCACGCAGATGAAGCCAGCGGGCTGTGCCACATACACCTCCTCCGTGAGGTTGTCGTTGAGGAAGACAGACTTCACGTCGAGGTGATATACCGGCCATCCCTCATGGGCAGCCACCGCCATGAGTGCTCGTATAGAGTCAAGGCGCACCACGGGTGCGAATACCTCCTCGAAGTCTACACCAGCATGCTGAACATATCCCTTGGCCTCCAGATGCGCCTTGCGCTTCACGATCTCGCCACGGTCATCCTTCTTTAGCTTGAACGCCCACTTAAGACTAATCATGTGTTTTTTCGTTGGAAAGTCGACAAGGTCCCATGTCTGGTTCTCCTTGATGGAGTTCATCTCTTTCTGCATCGCCATCCGCCATCCTTGGTCAGCCTGAGCCTCAGTGATAGAGGCGGCTAGCTCCTCCATCGTCACCATGTGCAATTCATCAGAATCAAGCTCATGTGTAGGGGCATCGTTGATGCAGTCTTGCACCATCCGGAACCTCCGAGGAGCTCCTTCGTCGTCAAGATCGATGTTCGATGGAATGGTCGATGGCGGGGAAGCAAAATTGCCTGTGGTCATACCAGTGCTTGAGGTTGGAGTAGTGGAACGCTCACCCGTTGTCGTGGTTGAACTGGGGTGCTCACCTATTTCTGTGGTCGAACTAGTGATGCCGGTACCTTCAGGTCTTGCCACCGGTACAAAGTAGGCCATGGTGAAGTCGTCATGGCCGCTGGCTTGTTCGGAGTGCTCCCAGTCTTGGCTCCTCCCCTCATCGAAGACGACTCCCTAGAGATGTGCACTCGGCCAGATGAGGGGTCGAACATTCGGTACGCCTTGGAGCGATCGTCATAGCCGATGAAGACCATGGGAGTGCTCTTGTCGTCTAGCTTGTCGGTATGTGCCCGCGTGGCTTTCACATGTCCTGCGTTGCCAAAGGTATGGAGGAAGTGCACGGCTGGCTTCACACCATGCTAGGCTTCATAGGGGGGTCTTCCCACTCACGCTGCTTGTGACAGAGCGGTTCAGGATGTAGACAGCCATGGTTACGGCCTCCCCCCAGAATTCACCAGGCACCTTCCGGTCCTTGAGGATGCACCTTGCCATTGCCATCACCGTCTGATTCCAATGCTCAACAACACCGTTTTGTTGGGGTGAATACGATGTCGTGAGCTGTCAGTGTACTCCTTGCTCGGTGCAGTACTCGGTGAAGTCAATGGAGGTGAACTCTCCCCCGCGGTCGATGTGAAGGGTGCACAACTTGCAGCCGGTCTCGATTTCAACTACGGCCTGGAACTTCTTGATCGTGCCTTAGGCCTCGTCCTTTCCTCAGAGGAGAATGAGCCACATGAACCAACTCATGTCATCAATGAGCAAGAAGAAATAGCATTTGCCTCCATGTGTCGCCGGCGTGACGGGTCCACATAGGTCGCTGTGCACTAAATCGAGGGGGTTGTTAGCACGATACTTGGCCTCATGGGGAAAAGTAGCGCTGTTGTTTACCGGTGAGGCACCCGTCGCAGATCTAATCAATGTGGTTCACGAGAGGAAGTCCACGCACCATGCCTGTGGTCGACATCTTCTAGAGTGCATCAAAGTTGAGGTGCCCAAAGCGGGCATGCCAGCACCACGCTTCGTTATCAACCTGCAAGCTCAGACAAATCGGCTGTACCATGCTCAGAGTGATCATGTACATTCGATTTGATGATCTCTTCACCTTGGCGATGAGGTTGCGTTGTCGATCACGGACGCCATCTTTAATCAGCATGCTGTAGCCGCCCTCATTGAGTTGGCCAATGCTGATGATGTTGCTCCGAAGTCATGGGATCAAGTACACGTTGGTGAGGGCACGATGTCGGTTCCCTTTTGCCGTGAACAACATAGTGCCGCGCTAGTGGATTTCGACCACCGAGCCATCTCCAAACTTGACCGAGCCAATGATCCCGTGATTGAGTTCAGAGAACGCTAAGTCAGATCCCATCTTGTGATTCGACACTTTGGTGTCGATAAACCAGGTGGTCTCCTCATGCTCTTCGTTGGGGAAGACCGATTTGGCATGCTCCTAATTGAGGAGGACATGCTCGCCGATGTGTTCTGACTTGGCAGGCACCCAGACGATGTCCTCTTCCACCGCCGTTCTTGGGCCATCAGGAGAGATGGCTCATCATTGGTGTTCTGCACCAGATGCGCCTCCTCCGTTTTCTTTCTTGTGGCAATTACAAGTCCAATGCCCCAATTTACCGTAGTACCTGCACTCGTCCCTCTTGGGGTTGTCGTGGCCACTGCGAGAATGGGTCTCCTTGCCATTGCTCGAGGAATCTCGCCCACGGCCACCACGCAGCCTACCACGGCGCAAGGAGGAGTTGTTGTACATTGATCCGTCCTAATCGTGTGCCTGCGCTTATGCCCACCACTCCTCCTCCGTGAGGAGCAGTCGAGTTCCTTTGTTATCGGTGCAACAGTTGGGGTAGCGCTGCTCCATCGCTCAAAGTCTACCAATCACCTCCTCGATCGAGAGAGCACTGATGTCGAGGAGCATCTCTATAAAAATGGCCACCTAAAGGTAGTGATTTGGGACTACCTGCAGAAGTTTCTTGACCACCTCTTCCTCCTAGATCGGATGGCCGAGCAGGTGGAGGTTGCTGGCAATCCTAGAGATCCTCATCGAGAAATCGTCGATGGACTCACCATCTTTAAAGGAGATACTGCCGAACTCCTTGCGCAGTTGCTAGGCGTTGGCTTCACGCACGCGGTTGACGCCCATACACATGGTTTTCGCAGGGGCGGAGAGAGGGGCGGGCAGGGGCCTGGCCCCCCCAATGGTCCACCAGATGCATTAATAGGACCCCTTATTCACCCTTAATCACAGTCAATTAGTCAATTAGGCCCACTGATTTTTCAAGTCAAGATCAAGCTCAATTGGAGTGTCGACTACCACATTTTCAACTTGATGTATGCAACCATCCAGAGCTAAGTACATTGCCATCACTTGCTGATCTAACAAAAAGACTAGTGAGATTAGGTAAAAATTCTATTTATCCAATGGTCGATAGATTGCTAAGATTAGTCATAACTCTTCCAGTATCAACAGCGACCACTGAGAGAGTCTTTTCAGCCGTGAAACTTGCCAAGACACGTACTAGGACTAAAATGGGAGATGGCTTTTTGCGAAGCTACATGATAGTTTATATTGAAAAGGAATTGGCAGCCAAAATTAGTTCCAATGATATTATCAAATCTTATGATCTAGTTGGTAATCGTCGTGCTAAATTCAAGTTAGTGGAGATGTAACAAATTCAAGTTTGTGGAGATGTAATGAAAGTACCTTTCTTTTGTGTTACTAGACGTATGCTACATTATTTTGCCATATGTGTTATGATTGAATTTATATGACAATATATATGCGTATGTTTAATTATATACGTGTATGTTTAATTTTGCCGACACACGGCGCCCAGGGCCCATGACGCCGGCGCCTTGGCGGGTCGGCCCCCCTTGTCTGGATCCTGGCTCCGCCCCTGGGTCTTCACAGCCTCCCAGGCAGCCTTCGCCGTGTTCTTTATGGCGACTGTCGACAGCGTCGCGGCTAGCACAACGTGGAGGATCGCTAACAGCGTGAGTCGGTCGTCACGATAGTTTGCGTCGTTGGTTTCGATGGCCTCCTAGAGACCTTGCACTTGGAGGTTCACTCACATGACCATCGCCCAATCGTTGTAGTTCGTTCGCGTGAGCATGGGGTAGACAACAGAACTTGAGGCCTTCGTCACGATGCGCTGGACAATGAGCACACGACCATTGTCGTCACGGTGCCGTGGTCAACACGGAGGAGGCGAAGGTGAGTGCAGGCAGCCCTACCGCGAAGGAGGCATCGATTGCTTTACTTGCAGAGCCGACGATGAAGACATGTCTTCCATGTGGTCGGTGAACACAGGCTTTGATACCACTTGTCGTAGCGGGCGTCGACGCAATCGAACGACCACGAAGTCGTTTACGACCAAACCTCGTTGCAGTAAGTTAAATGACCACGAAGTCATTTTACGACCACGCCTCGTGGTTGATAGTCAATAGTCGGAAGTCTCCGACTTATGACTTACAACTACGATCTCCGACTTACGACTTCCTCAAGCACTCGGGGATACACATGCGATGCTGAGGGAAACACAAGGATTTGTGCTGCTCTGCTCCTTTGCAGCTTTTCGGAGGACTCTTATTTAAGAACAACGATTATAGATCGTGGCCAACACGGTCACTCATAAACGCACACCATGACTGCACGGTTCGTGCCATCCCACGATTCACCATGATGCACGACCACTAACAGAAACTAAAAAAGAAGCAGATGCTCTCACATGAACGAGCACACGTCGAACATTTTGATGCATACGACCTGAAGGCCATGCCCAACTACTAGACTCGCTACCGACAACCTGATCGAAAATCCTAACAGGCTCCCCTCCTCCTCGCCACTCTCTAACATCGGTTGAGGTGGCCTCTTCAGGTCTCCACCTCTCTCTTTGTTTATCTCGCTTTGGTGGCAGCGGTGAGCCGGTGACGAGGTGGTGGTTGGTGACTGGTGAGTGATCCGTGCATTGCGCTCATGCTTCGTAAAGTTTGAATTGCATTGTGAGGACTGAGATGGGTGGGGAGCACTTGGGCGGTGGCTCGCTTTCTAATCGCGTGGCAATTTCCTGCGGAATTTTGGCCACGTGTAGCGTATTTTGATCGGAGCGGCGGAGAGGGATAAACTAAGAGTAAATTACGTAAAACCACACGTTTTATGGCCTAAGTTATAGAAAACCACATATATTTTGGTTGTGGCTTATAACCGTAGTTATTACAGTCTAATAGTTTCAAAAAACCCAGCTAATTAGAATTATAGGTATATTGACATTTAAGACCCATCAGCAGAGCCATGTGGGTCTCTTGCACCTCTAACTCAGCATGCCAGATATTGCTACGCAAGGATCTATTCGAAATGCGTTAGATGGAATCAGTTTCAGATAAGGAACTGGACTAATTATTCCTCTTTTATTTTTTTTAAAATATAACGCTCTAAGCTCTTTCTAGGACGAGAGAAAAAGAAAGCAAGGTAAGATAATTTTTTTTTGGCAAGATTCAGCACAGGACAGGCATGGGAAAAGATCAAAAGAGCAAGGCACGCGACGCGACACCAGCATAGCATGGGGTGAAAGGAATTCTTGGTCCCCCTAAAGGGCCTAAACGCGGGTCTCTGCTCGTCCAACTCCAACCCCGTCCCCAAACCAACCCCAACCCACCGAGCGGCGCGCGCGCCAGGCCGCGCCGCAGCGTGCAGCGCGCAGCCACGCGCGCGAGATCCCACCCCGCACAGGCCCGGCGCGAGGTCAAGTCATCGAGCGAACGGAGCGGACTCGAAGCCTCGTCCCTGACTTCCTTCCCCCTCCCACCTCCAAACTCCAAAGCCGCCGCCGCCGCCTACTGCCTTCGGGTTCGCTCGCGCGTTGGCTCCCCTCCTCCTCGCCGCTCTCTTCCGTCGGTTGAGGTGGCCTCTTCAGGTCTCCGCCTCACTCTCTCTTTGTCTGTCTCGCTTCGGTGGCTGCGGCGACGAGGCGGGCACCGCAGCCGAGCCGGGCGGTGGCTGGTGACTGGTGAGTGATCCGTGCATTGCGCTCGTGCTTCGCAGAGTTCGAATTGCATTGTGAGGACTGAGATGGGTGGGGAGCGCTTGGGCGGTGGCTCGCTTTCGAATCGCGTGGCGATTTCCTGTGGAATTTTGGGCGCGCGTGCGTGTTGTTCGCCTTGTGTCTTGAGTTCGTGCCCCCAGATTCGCTGTGGGCTGTGGAGTATCGAGCGGTGAGGTTTTTTTTTTAAAAAAATAAACATCAAAAGAAACTGTTGGTGGGAGTTGTTGGTTTACGCTAGATTCGCCGTGCATATTTCGTGTGATTTGTGCGAAATAAAAATGGGTGTGTTTTTGCCATTGCATTTTTCTCAAGCTTTTCGTGGTCTCTCTAGTAGTCAAGTGTGTCGCTGGATTTGCGTTGCTAAATTTGCGTGCTGAGATTACTAGTTCGAACTTTTTTTTTCTCTTGTAAATACCGCTCGTTACCGTTAGGCGCGGTTCCCTTTTGCTATTTCCTCTGATTTCCATGGATAAAAAGTGGTAGCTAGAGTCATGCTATTTTCTTGCGTTTTTTCTCCGGTTTCGCACTTAATTTCCCCCATTTGAAGCGAATAACTTGGTTTGGTGGGAGCTACTAATTTCTAAATATGGGGTATATAAATTCGACATTCATAATCATGTCATGGCGAGGGCATGTTGTAGTCCTTGTCACCTTATCAGTGCAGTATTACATGGAGAGTTCGTGTGGTTGAGATGCTTGTTCTTTGTCGAAGGCAAGTACATGCGCCTCTGGCCATGTTTTTTTTTTCTGGTATGTCATGTCTCATGTGGGATGATTCTGATATGCTCCATATACATATGTGATTAGAATCTTGTTGTTCTTTAAGCGATATTTGTGTCATAGCAACATGGATGTGTATACACTTCAACTGTTGTGTTTCGTGATGCCTTTGATGCAATCATCTCAGTGCAGTTGTTAAGTACCATTAATTCTTCTTTTACAGGATAAAGTTCATTCTTCTTTGGAGTGCTTCTTCAAGTTAGAAGGACATAGCGACCTGCCTCAGTTTCACTGATACACTTCTTTGTGGTGGTGTTGTTATAAAGCTTTCATCATACCTCTGGGAACGTTTGTGTGACCTTCAAGTCGTTGATGAGTACTTGACAAGGGTGACAGTTCAGCAGGAATTTATTTGACTTTCTGACTTGGATGGTTTAGTTCTGAGTTGAGCGTTTCATGGTTATGTGATGCTTTAGGCTGAAAATATTTTGGATGTGAACCTCAAACCAACTTGTCAGAACGGTTAGTGATGAAGAAATGGCACGGTGGTTTTGTCATAGTATCTTTGTTCGTTATCTTGATGTTAAGATACGTGATATTGGATAGCCCGCTTGCAGAAAGATCTCTTCAGTATGTCTTCCAACAAAATAGTACGACCCCACTACATTGGTTGGATGTTCCAAACCCACCTGCAGTTCAGAATCCACAGAACTTCTCTCAAGTAATATCAACTGAATTGTTAGCTTCCAACCTTTCCATAACGAGAAATCTCTCTGATAGAGAACTACAGTCATTTCATTCTTGGAATCATTTGAGAAACCTAGTAAGTCATGCCCACATCCTACCAGATGGACTGGAGGCAATCAAGGAAGCTGGAGTTGCATGGAGGGAACTAAATGCAGCCCTTGAATACGATGATTCAGTTGTTCCAGTCAATGGCAGCACACAGCAAAAGGGCAAAGAGAAACAATGCCCATATTCTATTCGAAAAATGAATGCTACAAGGTTAGGTGATAGATTTGTCTTAAAGATTCCCTGTGGACTGATTCAGGGCTCTTCAATAACTATTATTGGTACACCTGGTGGTCTTCTGGGTAATTTTAAGATAGAGTTAACTGGAGCTGCGGTCCCTGGTGAACCAGACCCTCCAATTGTGCTTCATTACAATGTTCGTCTCCTTGGTGATAAACTTACAGAAGATCCTGTAATAGTCCAAAATACATGGACTATAGCTGATGATTGGGGTTCTGAAGACCGTTGCCCATCACCTGATTCCAATGCTAAGGACAGTGCAAAAGGTACTCTTCTTTCAGTGGTCCATAATCCATCTTACTCTGGACATGCGATATCCGTGGTATTGCATTGTGCATTAGTAATCCTACTAAAATCTGGCTCTGCAATTAAATAGGTATATCCATTTTGTTGAAGTATTGTAGCTAGCATTTGCCATTGTTGCTGTTTTATATCGCCATAAATACACGTTATGTTAGAGGTATTGTAGCTGAAATGGCCTCCAGCTTCAAACATTACTTGTTCAACCTTCTAATATAACTGTATCTTTTTTTCACCTTCTTATTTATAGCCGGTAAGAGCTGTTCAACATAATGGATTGGGATCTTGTCAAATAATATGTTTTTTCTCTTGATCCCGGGCTTGACATAGATTATTTTATTAATTTTCTGTTGTTTTGCAGTGGATGATTTAGAAAAATGTAGTAGCATGGTGGGCAATGACCAGAAACAAGTCATGGCCTCTAAGCTACATTCTAATGTTTCAAGCATGCAACCTACCAGGAAAAAGAATGCAGAGCATAGAAAATATTTTCCCTTCAAGCAAGGATATCTAGCTATAGCAATTCTTCGAGTTGGAGCAGAGGGGATCCATATGACTGTAGATGGGAAACATGTCACTTCCTTTGCATTTCGAGAGGTAAGTCTCATGTAATAACCCAGTATGCTATTGTGTCTTACGATAGTCTCTAGGCAAAATGATTTTCCCAGAGTGAAAGAAATATTTGTTGTGCCTTGTGATAGTTCCGGTGAAAATATTTTGTTGTTCCATACACAATAAAAATGGAACTATTTTCTTTTCCTTGGCACTCTTATGTCAAAAATATGTTTGCATTGCTATTTTACTCATCACACATTTTCTACCAGGATTTGGAGCCCGGTTTTGTTGGTGAAGTAAGAATTGCAGGAGACGTTAAATTGCTGTCTGTGATATCAAGTGGCCTGCCTACAACAGAGGACTTTGAGCATGTCACTGACTTGGAAATTCTGAAGGCTCCACCTGTCCACATGGATAAATCCGTTGATCTTTTCATTGGGATCTTTTCTACAGCAAATAATTTCAAACGCAGAATGGCGGTTCGCAGAACTTGGATGCAATATGATGCTGTCCGCTCAGGAAAGGTCGCAGTTCGATTCTTTGTTGGCCTGGTAAGAATGAAATGCGACACAGGATAGCACACTGTACGATAACTTGTACCATACAGTGGTTGTTGCTCTATGTTATATGGTCCTGCGCTTAGAAGTGATATATGTATGCACGAGCAAATACTATGTGCGGAACTGCAAATGGGCAGCAGCATACCAAAAGTCATCATTCATGTTATGCCTCCTAAACAAGCATGTTGGATTGTTGATTGCATTCACTATGTACTTGCTTGCAACTTATCACAAGGCAACACTTTAACACCGTTGTCCAAATGATTCTTTATCAGATTGTTTTTACTCTTTTCCATCAGTTGTGTTTTCTGCCATATACTAGTTTGAATTACAGCTCTCTACTTGAGAGTCAATACTCATCTGCCCATTTTTCCTGCCATTGTTAAAAGCATAAAAATGAGGTGGTGAATGAGGAGCTCTGGAATGAAGCACGAACATATGGAGACATCCAATTGATGCCGTTTGTTGATTATTATAGCCTGATTCTTTGGAAGACCATAGCCATCTGCATCTATGGGGTATGTATCTGTTGTGTTTGTGTATTTCATTTAATTTACTGGTACACTGGGACTTCTGCCTGCATTATCTAAGTTCACTTTTCCCTTACAGACAAATGTCCTGTCAGCCAAGTATGTGATGAAAACAGATGATGATGCTTTTGTTCGTGTGGATGAGATACTTTCCTCCCTAAATCAAGTAAATATCAGCCATGGACTCTTGTATGGTCGTGTCAATTCTAATTCTCAGCCTCATCGAGATCCATATAGCAAATGGTACATAACTCCAGAGGTAACTTGTTTTAACTTATACTTTTATATTAAGCGATTATCCAAACATCACTTTGGCACATCGTAGACTCTTTGTGATCGTCATGTGTGTTATCATCTATCATGTAATATATGCTTAGGCAAGTGCTATTGCTGTTATCTGTGACGACCCGCATTATTACCATGGGGTAATAATGCTAGTCAACGGATTATTATTCGTTTTTAGCCGATAAAACATCGCTCTAACGAATAATAAGCCTATCAGAATGTTGCAGCAGAACAATAATTAGAGACAAAACACGCTATTACAAGAATGTCGCCACGCAGGGCTAAAATTTATTACAAAGCCTCAAGGGCTTAAATATCACATACTAACACAACCTTCGCATGGAATACCCACTTTGCCCTATTGCAATTCGAATCCATGGTCTTCCGTCCAAGCAATCTCCCACCTGACTTGCTATTCTCTGAACTGACATGCTCCTAAGCAAGGGGAGATTTATAGCAAGGGTAAGTACAGAAGTACTCCGCAAGCGATATTAGCAAAAATGCACAGAATGATTATCCATTTTCACTTTTAGGAATCTCCATTCCGATCCTCAATTTCTTGCCCAACATAGAAAATAAGGTTTGTTGGTTTTGAAACAATTACAATTTATTAATTCATAAAACTACTGAACATACGCATGAACAGCAAAAACCCCCATAAGTTTCTGTAATTTTCCTTTCCTGGAGACAGGCATGAATTCATGATTTGGATAGCATTGCGCAAGCTTGTATCACTTTACCCAACACCACTCTTGATCCTGGTGGCTCAGGGATTTCCGCAATTCCTTAGATGCGGCGCCCAGATCAGAGTACAGTACAATTATCTCTAGCTCAATAATTATATCTCCACCCGGTTACTCACAATCAGCAGCCTGGAACCACGCAGACCCACCGAAAGCGACATAACCGTTGGTCGGTAGGGTATCCAACCTTTCCCCAGCCCCCTTCCAGCGTAATATAACGCTAAAGCGTAACCCGCCTGTGGGTTCTTACGCCCCGGTCTCTCACCGGTCTTTGGGCCTATGCCCTAAGTAAAATTACTCCTGTGGAGAATATAACACCTCACTAGAGTACCGACTGCCCGTGAAAACGGAACGTTGGTTGATACGAGTTGATATAGTCTGTCCATACGGATGAAGTTTGTAACCCCTTATATTCTATTCTTATGCAGAGGTCCCGCCCTCGCCCACTCATTTCCTATCCCGGCAACCTCTGCCCACCTTTTTATTAACTTTAATGGCCAACTGCTCCATCAGTTGCCATCCAACCCTTTTCTCTTATCTCTTGCCATTTCTTGATTTAAAACTTCTTTTATTTATTTCATGCAGGGTGATACTAGATTAATACAAAATACTTATTTTACGGAATATACTCAGAAGCTTTGATCAAAGGAATGCTTGCCTGAACTTCAACCATAGATTCGGATGCAAATAGGATTAGGTGAAGTCACTCCCGTAGCTTGGTTGCTACCTGCAATTAAATATGTCGACTACGACTTACTTTACGAGAATATAATAAAATATGAGTTGTCGTGGGGCTTGTGCTCCTAAGGTAAGACGTCACTCCATTTCACCCAATCGCGGTAATCGAGGTGAGTTGCGGTACACTACTTGCCGTTCGACATAATCGCATTAACGCCATAAAATAGTGGCGATCGAATAAGTATGCTCCGCATTTTAATAATTTCTAACAATTTTTCAATTATACGTGGTTAATTAAATGCATTCATAATTATAATAGCGAATATTACTCTAGCAAATTTCGCGTATGCAATTAGGTTTATTTAATTCTTCAAAGGTTCGTATATACTTATTCACCTTCCTAATTCATTTCAGATCTGAAGATTATTCAATGCATCTTCCCGTATTAATACGCGTGATGAGTTGAATTATAATTCCAGAAGAAAATGGTCTTATTAATCAATTACTTAATTTCTTAATTAAACTATATTCTTGTGGCCTTGTAGGATTCCTAATTTTCATTATATTCCTTTGTGTATTTTCTCAGTTTAACTGCCATTTAAATCACCGCGTATAATTTTACTCACTACTCGAAATTTTAGATCGACACGTACTATTGTAAATCAGCACGTGCTATTCTAATCGTCACAAACAGTTTTAAATCTTCTGATGGCTATGAATTATAATTCAAACTACTTATTACTGGATCCTACCGTTTATAATCAACTAATAGAATTTAACTGGGCATTTAAATGTGCAATAGAATGATCTAAATGAGATTATGATCATTTATTTCGCACGCGTACAAGTTCCCAACTATGGGCATCATTTGACTTATCTTCCATAAACAAAATATTTCCTAAGATAGTTGTGTGATTTAACACTATCTAGGTTAATTAGGTATTTTAGTTACGATTCCGAATGATTTAATTAGCGATACATCAATGAAAGCGGTACATGCTATGTTTTTATCCTACAGATGGCAATTCATGAATTCTAACCATTGCAAATACTGATGAGTGGGTTTCTAATATTTAGATGAGCTTAACCAATTTATCTGCGTAATCAAACTTGCAACAAAATGGTCTTAAACTATAGTACTTTAATTTAATCCGCACGGGTATAAACATAAACTTAGTCGACTTGCATCTCTAAATCATTGGACCCAAATAACTTGTTTTAATGACCTTAAGTAACCAAGGGTGGATTTCTATAATTTAAATGCTATTAATCAAATTGTCTGAATAGTTAAATATACCTTAGAATGGTTTAAACGTCGATACACAATTTTTTTAATACACCTGCGTACCAGTTTTAATCCATCGACAGTATTACATTTCTTATAAGAACTTGAGAAATAATCTAGGTTCCTATTACTTATATGGTTCCGACTAATCGCATTGCGGTTTTCTAATTTCTCAATCTGCTTACATTCCGCCCAAATAGACCTAAATGCATAATAATCTAAGATATTATACTACCCAAAGTTCATATTAATTCTCTACCCGATTTTACTGATATTTATTATATTGGTGCGGCTAGGGTTCAATTACACAGTTTCTAAGATATGCAGTTCATGACCTACTTATACAGATCTGTTATGGAAAAATTGTTACAATGCAGATTAATGAGTATTCCTAATTTTAGCAACCTAACCTTTCACACTTTAATTTTTCCTACTTCTCTTTCTATTTTCTCCCCTTTCTCCAATTTTCCTCTTCTACCCGGCCCCCTCTTTTTCTGCTCCTACCGCCGGCCTCCTCATTTCTTCCCCTCACCACCGCCGACGCCTCCTTATCTCCTCCCCTTCCCCATTTCATTTGGCTGCCTCTCTCTCTTTTCTCAACTCCCGCACGCCGCCGCCGCACGGCTCCTCCCGCGCGTGCCTCTGCCTACTCGCGCCGCCGCTCTGCTCCTCCCGCGGTTCCTCCTCCCGCTCGCGCCTCCCTTCCGGCGCCCCTTCCTCCACACGCCGCCGCTCGAGCTGGGCCGCCGCCGCCGCCTCTTCTCCGCGCTGCCTCCTCCCGCGTCGCCTCCCAACGCGCCTTCCTCCTCGCGCCGTCGGTCCCAGCGGCACCACGCCTCAACGCCTTGGCTTCCCCGACTTCCGGCCTCCGCGCCCCTACTGCCGGCTTCGGTCCTAGCGACGTCGCACCGCGCCGCCTGGACGTCCTACCCTCGCCTCTCGGCTCCTCCCTGGCGTCAACCTCTCCGGCATCTCGCTGACCCCTGCTCTTCGCACCGCCCTCGGTAACCCTAAGTAAATTTCGGGTGTGGGCTTTTGCCCGCCGGCCCCGATTGCGCTTCTTCTCCCCTTCCTGATTCTCCTCCTCTATACTCACATGTTTTACTATGCGGTATGCGTGGGTTGGAATGCTAGAATCATGGTGGATTGGGGCATGGATTACCTTTGTGGAACGGTGGTTGGGTTGACCTAGGTAAGGAACTGGAAATGGCTATGGCGTCGCTTTTCCCCTGATTTTGCTCCTAGCCACCTTGCTCCTGGTTGACTTGCCCCGATGCTGGTCTGGGTGGTGACCGGCTCTGCGGCTGTTGTGTTGGTTCATGCTTGGGGAAGATGGTGGCCGCCGCCTCCTAAAGCCGCCACTCCTGGTCACCCGGCTCCTCATCCTGGCCACGGAGAGCTCATCCCTCCCTCTTGTTCTCGGTTGATTTGGGGAGATGGTTGGGGAAAAGGGTGGGCTGCGGCTGTCGGTCTGGCTGAGATATTTTCAGGGGTGGATGTGCTGCAATGTATGGACTGTCTACTCTTTTGGTGACGCTTGCTCTGGTGGTGTCTTGTGAGTTGTGACGGCAACCTAGTAATGCTGGGTTTTTGGAGTCACTGGGGAAGGTGGTTTCCGACCACTCCCTGCTGGTTTACTTTTGCCTGGCTACTGCTGGCTGGAAAGATTTTGTGTGGGCTTTTAGGGCTTGAAAATGGAAGACTTACACTTGTGGGCTTTTGTGGGCTAAAAAGGCTTATATAATGGTGGCTTTGGGCTGAAAATAATGGGCTGAAAGATGCATGAATTGAGGGTTTGGGCTGAGGTAAGTACTGTGGGCTTGATTTCTAGAAATTGCCGAGTGATGATACCCACAGAGACGAGAGGTGCCGACCGGCCCGGGACGGTCTGGGGAGCCTCTAAGATGTTCTCGCATTGGCCCTAGCAGCCCAAGGATACTGACGGCAATTCTATCTCTTTTTCCTTATGTCGTTTATTTATTAATTCTTTTTGTTCGGTCTTTTTCGGTATTACAATTAATAACTTGCTCACAAATAAATTGGCGATGGGGTGTAGCTCGACGACCTCTTCTAATGTATGAATTGGCCTAGATTGTAATTTGGCTTTCTCTTAATATTGATGTATACTAATTAACGTACTTCTATTCTTTATTCCCCTATTGTAACAATTATGTATGAAATGAATCTCTAATTGTAATGAACACTCTCTATTGTAATTGCTTCATTTTAGAGATACTTGAATGGTTAAGACACCAAATTGTATATTGGTTGTAATTCGCCTTGTCGCTATGAGGTACTATCAGTTGTAACATTTTTATTAGACTTGATATGCATTCGAATTGTTTATATTCTAATTGAGTGAAAAGTTTTTAATTGTCGCGCAATTACATTTTTACTTCTCATTTTAGTCTACACCATTTGATATTCGCCTTCTTCGATGAAATTGTGAACACAACGTATTAGTTTATCGCTTACTAAGTTCAATTTAAACGTCTGCAAGGAAAAGTTTAAATTCCCTCGTAATTTTTAGATTATCATTTATGTAATTAATCCTACTTAACATCCTAATTCGCTAATTAGGGTTAATTAACGACGTGGGTCGTTACATTATCTCAATCATTTGATTTGCTACTCCTTTAAATGATATAGGAATGGCCCGAGGAGAGTTACCCTCCATGGGCACATGGTCCAGGATACATTGTATCTCAGGATATAGCAAAAGAAGTTTACAGGAAACACAAGAGAGGGAAGCTAAAGGTATGCCAACTTTCTCCAAATTTTCTGAAAAGGGATTCTCTTTTTTCAGTCAGAGATACTGAATTTTATCAGTTGCTTCAGTCTGAGAAGATATTAAAGTCAGTTAGGAAAATACCATGTTTCCAGCTGCTGTTCCTGCTGTGGTGCGAGTTGAGAGGATATTAACTGGGATCTTGACTTGCAGATGTTCAAGCTGGAGGATGTCGCGATGGGAATATGGATCTATGAGATGAAGAAGGAAGGCTTGGATGTCAAGTACGAGAATGATGGAAGGATCTTGGTCGAAGGCTGCGAGGAAGGGTATGTGGTTGCCCACTACCAGGAGCCAAGGGAGATGATGTGCCTCTGGGACAAATTTCAGAAAACAAAGCGAGGAACATGTTGCAAAGAGTAACAGGACTAATGCGAACAATCTTCTATGTTCTGATGGCTGCTGTTGTGCCGTTGCCTGCTGACACCTATGACAAGCTTGACATGACGCCATGTAAGAGGGGCCAGTTAGCCCCTGGCTGATTATTTCTGGCTGCAGAATCGATGGGCGACAAAGTTTTGGATATTCCCCATTTTCTTTTTGTCCGCGGTCAAGAGTGTTTCAAGGCTGACTACCATATTTTGTAGAAGATGTAGTAGGTCTACTGTTTTGGGCACAGGTAGGACGGTGTTGCTTATAGTGTGGCTTCTTGTAACATATCTTACTAGAATGTAGAATACGGCAGGTTACATTTTAGGATAGATGATGGGAGAGGCAGTGCTACCATTCTTTTCCTAGGAATGCATTCTGTATCTAATGTAAAGCTATTTGACAACTACTCTATTGTACGATCCACTTCCCATCCACTGCAATGCATACCTGAATTTTGTCAAGTTATACAGTACCAGTCTGGCAGTCTCTTTACTGTTGTATCTTGAAGCTTTTTCAAAGTAATACATTACGATTACATCACCTCCAAGGTTTACAGATACTGAGAATACATGAAGCATAAAAAAGACACCATTTGATCGCTAGTACTTAAAGGAGGTTACACTGCTGGGGTTAGTAATGTTTAGTTGAGGGCCCCTGTCTGCATCATGCGGCGGCCATGCAGCCGATGCCGTAGCGCGTGTTGGGGAACACGAGGAAGAGGCCGCTGCACACGGCGCCAGCCATGAGCGGGAAGCTCTCCATCACCTCGTCCATCTCCTTGCGGTGGCCGGCGAAGAGGCACCCGTAGACCCGGTAGTCGGAGAACGCGATGGCCGCGAACACGAGCACCGACATGACGCTGTGCACGACGTCGACGAAGCCGAGCCGGAGCCTGTCCTCCCTGGGCACCTCCACGCCGAGCCCGGTCCTGAACAGCGATAGCCCCCTCGGCGTGACGAAGCCGTAGTACACCTTGCCGTCGGGCGCGCGGAAGCTGTCGGTGAAGTGGAAGAGGAAACAGGAGGAGGCGCAGAGCGCGAGGAGGGCCCTGAGCATTGCGATGCTGACCGCGGAGCAGGAGCCGTCGCCGGAGGCCGCCGGGAGGAGCATCTCGAAGGCGAGGAGCGTGCCGGTGGGGAGGAAGTTAGCGAGCATGGACGTCTTGGAGAGCGTGCTCTGGACGCCCCTCGCCACCGCGCGGCGCTTCCGCCCGCCGCCGCTGCCGCCGTGCGCGCGCTGCGGGGAACCCCGGGGGGAGCGCACCGGGGAGGTGCGGTTTCGCGGGGAGCCGTCGCGGATATCGACGGACAGCTCGCCGGCGTTGCTGTCCATGGGCTCTTGGTGGGAGCACGTTCGAGGAACTGTTCTTTTGCGATGTTCGCAGAGTGTGGAGAGAGTTTTCCGAAGGCCAGGTGTAGTTGGTTTGCTGGCTTTATATAGAGGGGCAGTGTGTGCGCGGTTAGCGAACTTTGGATGATTTTTTAGTTCGAATGACATGCCAACCGCTGCTAAGCATAACTGCTCCCCGCAATCTCTTCAGAAAACATAAAACACCTCAAAGTTCAAATCTTTTGATTTCTTTTGGATTTGGGCTGAATTCTCAGTTCCATCCCAAATTAGCATCATCCCTTGAGAGCCCATCTTTCTTCCCTTGTCATTTTTGCTTCTCCCTCCCGCGGTCCCGATGGCGCCCCCCGGAAAAGTTGCTTTCCCCGCCGCCGCTATTCCTCCCTGCCCACACGGCCGCTCGTCGTCACTCAAAATTGTGGCCGAGCTCGCCTGGCCATTCACACAACCCTACCAGCTGCTGACACCACGGTTACACCCTCCAGTGGCTCGCCCCTCTGCCAACCTCACCCTCCATCCCTCACTTCACGCGTCGTTTGACCCTAGGTCTCCCCAGCCTAACATGCGTGACTGTCGTACCAGCTACCATCACGCCTTGCCAACCTCTGCAGACGTCATACGCTACCTCACCAGCATGCCCTCTCCTTTGGCAGAGCTCTGCTCCCTCTCTTCCTTCTATGCATTGGTACCGCTTGAACCACGCCACTGCTCCCACCACCTCTCCCCGCCTTTAAATTCCAATTGCCATCGCAGAGAGCTTCGCACCACCCTCAATCTCATATCAGAGCCACCCAATTGAACTCTCTTGCACCATAACTCCTTCGCCATCCTCCGCTAGCCCCATGAGCCCTAAATGCAATCTTTCTCCTTCCTTGTTTAAACTTCAATTGCATTCACCAATCGCACCCCCTCTACACCCCAAACACTCTAGTGAACTCACTCGGGCGAGAGCATTTCTTGAGAGCTCTGGCGGTGGAAGCCACCGCCGGCCGTGGAGCCCTTACCGTGGACAGTTTGACTGAGAACTCTTCAACCTAAACCCTCGCCACCACCGTGAACCCTATACCCCAGGGATGGCTAAACCACTCCCCACCCTGCTGGAAAGCTTGCCAGAGTAGCTCCAAGCCACAGAAGAAGTTGTGCCCTTCTCTCCTCCAACCAACCGCCACCACCCACCTAAACACCTCCTAAAGCCAAAAATGGAACCACCACTTCGAGTTGAACCTACCCGTGCCGTTTGCATCCACTGGTGATGTAGCACTCAGAAAAAATAGAAAAAATTAATAAAAATAAAACCCTAATCTAATCATGGCCTTAAGTAGGGGGACCCCTCTACCTTTTTTCCTCATGCATGGCAATTCCTTCTTAGGTTTCAATCTGTAAACTCTCTCTCTCTATCTCTGCCTGCGCGTTAGCAGGAGCACCGGCTGGTGGCAGTGGCACCGGCGGCGGCGGCGGCGGTGGCCGGCGGCGCACGCGGCACCGCCTGCACGCTCGTTCCCATGTGCATGCATGCGGCTGCATGGCGCGGCGGACGTGGCGTGGTGGAGGCAGCAGCGGTGGCGACGACCGGCAGTGAGCGCAGCGGCGCTCGCTCGCACGCGCGTGCATGCATGCATACAGCCGCATGGCGTAGCGGCGGTGGCACCGGGGGCGACGGCTTGCGTGGCAGCGCCGCACGCTCACGCGCACGCGCATGCGGCCGTGCTCAAGCGGCAGAGCAGCCGGTGGCAGGACGGCCGGGGCGGCGGTGCGGCAAGGTGGCCGTTCGCGCGGCCGATCGGGCGTTCGCTCGGCCGAACTGTTGTTTTTCCTTCCAGTTGATTATTCCTTGTCGTTTCCTAATCAAATTTGTCATATCTAATTGGTTGTCTCTCATATCACCATGTAGGTTCTCACGCAGCTGTTGAGGGAGCAGCTGGGCAGTTGCGCATCTTAGACCCAACGTGCAGCGTGTCCGTCGAGTGTGCTCAAGGCAATACCTCGCGGCCGTAACCCGTTTCTTCGCACGTTTATGTCACATGATTATATGTTGCCTTAGCATGATTTCCGATCATTGCACTATATTGATTACCTATTGTAGATTGTGGTAGCCTTAGTAGATTCTGAATATGATGAGTTAGTATTGAATGCTTGTAATTAGTATAATGTTAACCATGGAATTCAAGTGTGGTTAGTGGTGTAAATAAACATCTAAATGGTAATTAGGGTTGCAAATAAGCATGCTCCAATCTAAGGTTAACCACTAGTAATCTTTAACACTGGACGTCCATTGTTATGTCTTGCTTTTGTGAATCCTATCATTGATTATTAATTGTGAGCTGTAGTTGATTTAGTTGCTGTACATTAACATGCCTAATAATCACTTTCACCTAATAAAATTGTATGATTGACAACCCTTGGGTGTGACTCCGGTTAGTATCCTCTCCATCGATAGACCTTGTTCCCATCACCTAGTATCACCAATCCTATCTCTCCGGTCTCACTATATTAAGTCATTACCCCCATAATTTACCTTAAATCATTCATGACTCCCTAATTACACCATGGATAATTCGCTAAATAAAGAACTACGGGTTATCACGCCGGGACTACCCACATATAGGGGAGATTTTCACCCAACCTGATAACGTACGGGAGCTGTTCATTCTTGTTACACAGGATATTACACCCCGTCTGCGGTTATACAGTCGAGGACAAGGTTGTGCCTGGCTATTCTCGTATAACCGGGTATGTGGGATGAGGTCACCGGCACTCTTGCTATAGCTTGCTATAACTTGTCACATAACAACTATCTTTAATACACAGTTCTCATAATACCAGTCTCCAATTTATGGTAGTATTTCCGATATCAGTTGTTCGCTGCTTTTATCTTGTATCCGTTGTTGACTTGTGATGCTTGTCCTTTATTTCACGTGGTTGCATTACTTATCTTTACTCTTTTGTTGCGACCGTTGTTGGGTACTTGCTGAGATTTCCAAATCTCACACTTACTCTTTCCCTTCTTAGGTAAAAGGCCAGTGGATTAATAGCAGCATGCATGGGTGGGAGCATGCGAATTTCAGCACTATGTCTTGCCACAATTTTGCTATTTACTTTATTTGTCGTTTGATTAGAAGTGGACCGGTCCCATATTTCAAACACTATTTTAGCTTGTGTTGATTATTTGATAAAGTACTTTAAAGGTTTTAATTAGTGTATAAATTCTATTATTGTCTTTTATTATTACTCTTGTTTCTTGGCGATGGCGTTCCGTAGTAGTATTCCACCTTGGCTGTATGTGGGGTGCTACAGGTGAGCCTCGCCGGACCTGAATTGCAATCGGGACTGTACCCCTATTTTTCTGCTGCTAAGACCCAGCCGGAGATTGAAGACAATACAGGGGGTGACGTGCCTACTTCCTGGCCATTCACATGCCACCAATCGACGGCTAAGTCAGGCCGAAAAGGCCGTGCGCTACTGGGCCAAGTTAGCTGACCCACCCGACCGATGTTTGAATTAAATTGCATGTGCGTGCACTGTAGCAAATGGGCCAGCCCAGTACAATTTACTACTGTAGCAGTATTGTTCATCCGAACCCTAATTTCTAAAAAAATACCACCATTTTGATTGTTTTGATGCCACAAATCCATTTTTGACCTCTGTTCCACCAAATCAAGCTCCAGTAAAATCCAACCAACTCAATTTGGTTTTTATTGCATTTTATTCCTTTTTATTTTATTTTATTTTCCTAGCTTGATTAATTTGAAGTATGAAGCTTATGTTATTTCATGTGCTTGCATTAGCTCCTGAGTATTCTGAGGTGACCGTCCAAGGATTGGATCCAAGCATCGAGGTGTACAAAATAGCAGAGTTTGTTGAACAGCAGAGCAAGTTACAAGTTTTTGATCATATTGAATCCCATGGAATTTAAATTATTTCATTACAGTATTTGCATAAATATTATTTACGCAAAGTTATTTAATTAAAATAATTGTTCAGAATGACTTGTTAATTAGATATGTCTTACCATTGAAAAATGCTCAGTTTAATTTGAAGCCATATTCACATTGACAGCCTTAGTATTGTTTAATTGTTGTATAAATAATTGTAGACAGGCTCATATAAAATTTTGTACTACTAAGTGACTTACCTTTTGGTTGGTAGATTTATTTAAACAGTTCTAGGGTAAGGAGGTGTAAAGAGGCATCGTGGAAAGCCACAAGATGGTTAGAGCCCACGACCTTACCATAGAGAGGAGGCTTGAGGAGATTACTGGTAGTGTCGTTGAGCACTGGGAATCTGGATTGTGGTTGGCAGCTTCAAAGTGAAAAGTAAGGACTGGAACCTTATATTGAGTAAAGGACACATTGGGCCTGTTCTATTTGGCTGAGGCTTATGTCTTTTGGCTGCAACTTGTGGCTTTTGAGCTGTTCGTGCGAGAGATTACAAAGTAACAGAAACTCACGTGCGGTTTTTATCGATATAAATGTAGTCGATACAGTATGTACTATAATTAATTAGTAGACTCCATCTTGAAAAGACACTTCGTTGAAAAGCTAGTTACTGTAGAAAAGTCAAAAGCTGAAGCCAAAAGTTGAAAAAGAACAGGGCCATTAATCGCTCAACCACAAGAATTGACTTATCAATCCTGGTCTAGTAGCTGCTCGACTCGATTAAATCTCTACAGGAGGTAGGAGTTCACATGAAGGGGAGTTAAGTATGGGAACGGTAAAAGCATACTTAACAACGGAATGTGCCATTCAGGACGGACAGAAGTGTTTAGGCCTAGTGAGTAGTTACCCGGGTCTAAGTGTGATCTACTAGTTAGAGGCTATATAAAAAGATGAGCAGTGAAACAACATTGCTTTTTTAATTCAGTCATAAGGGTTAAGCAATCTTGTGGGTAAAACTCGGCAAATCTGTAGAGTGAAAAAAATGGTATTTGAATACGTTGTGTTCCCGGTTAATAAAACTGTGTTTAATGGGTGATTCCAGCAACAAGGTATAAGTAGATTTCTTTATGTTTTAATCTGAGTAAGTTGAGTAATCAAATGTTGAAAACCCCCTAATCATAAGAAGTTCTTGTTTTATGATTTCTTATTTACAAATATTTATAAATAAAATTGCATCCACTCTCATTAATAAAACCACTATATTCCTATGTATTGAATATCCTTGCAACTTGCTAGGTACGATTGTGCTCATTACTTGCTAAACAACAAATAGATGATCAATGGGACAATGATGAACAAGCTATTGATGAAGTTTCAGAAGAACCCTACATCATTGGCGATGAATGGTTTTAGGTCTCAGCCATGCTCAAGTTTGCATGTGGATCCTTCTTTTGCAATGTAAGATAACTTTAGGCTTGCATGCCCGCTGCGTCAAAATCTGGTTGTTAAACCTTACTTTTGTAATAAAGTTTGGCTCTTTTATTGTAAGCATGTGTTGTTGTGGTGCTCACTCATATATAGTACTCTACAACTGAACAATCCTGGGTAGTTGCGAGGATTACCAGCATCTCCAGAAATGGGATGTTACAAAATAGGATGGTATGCATGTGCCTAATGTAATCTTCGTGCAACTCCTCACAAGTTTTATTAATGCAAAACTTAAGCAAAGTTACAAATGGTGCATAGTAGTATATACAGCCATTACAGTACATTCACTCTCATGGAAATTTAACTGGAATTGCAAAACAACATTTGATTTCAAGGATTTTGATCGAATTTTCTCAACCTCCAATTTGCTTCTAGATTTATACACCACACTCTCTCCTCCTTTGTCTCTATGGTAATTAATGTCTTTCACTAGAGGTCATGTGGATAGGATTTTGGTTAACTAGAGCCTGACAATATAGAGGGGATGGCGGCGATGGCATCAGTGCGGCAGTAGTGTAGCCAGTTGCAAAAATGAAGAGGACCATGGGTGCAGCAGTGGGCTATTGAAGACGAGGAAGAATGCAGGGTGTGGTGGGGTGGCAGCATAGGGAGGCAGATGGTGCTGATGCTACCAATTGCATTAAGAGGCAATATGTAACGACAATGGGTTGGGGGTGGTGGATGGTAGGGGTAGGTTGGTTGAATGTGGTGATTGTACAGTGAGATTAGGAGAGATTTCATCCACGAGATTTAGATCCAGCGATCTAAAAAATGAAATAAGAAAATTAGCAAAGCATTACATAGATATTGGGTGCATTATTTTTGGCTGTGGTTGATGACTTTTGGTCATAGCTTATAAACCAATAAGCCGTTTAGAAAAGGCATTCCCGATAAGCCGCTTCGAAACAACAATGGTGAAACCGTTCCGTTTGTTTATTCGGGAGAAGCCATAAGCTTGTCCTGTTCTTTTTGGCTTTATGGTAGCTTTTAGCTTCTTTCAACAATTATTATTTATTAGAATAATAATTCACAGCCAAAAGCCATAAATCACAGACCAAAAGAATAGGCTCAATGTGTCCTAAGAATGCCACTTCTTTCATCCAGAATTCATATTTGTTGAATTTTGCATATAATTGATGTTCTCGTAGTTTGGTTAGGGCAATATGTAAAGAAAAAATTGATCATATACCCTCCATTTAGATGGAAATTGAGGATTTACCCTCCTGGCCCACGTGTCAGTGACTTATGATGACCCCACGTGTCATTGAGATGTGGAGGGTAAATCCTCAATTTCCCAACTAAAGGGTGGGTATATGATCCAATCTCCCAGTGCACACAGTACAACAAAGATAAATACCAAGCACAAATGACTTCACATATATTAAATAAGGGTACAACCTTGTGGCCAAGTCTTACATCAACGCCCATGGGCAAAGGTAAATAAATCAAATAACTACGGAAGCAAACTGATAAAAGCGAAGCCCAAGCCTGCCCATAGGCAAACGACAGTAAGACGCGGCCTACTCGTCCAGATCTTTATCGTAGTCGACATCATCTTCCTCTGTATGGAGATTGCAAGGTGAGTACAAACTTGTATTCCGCAAATCACACGGAGAAATGCAACATAATGATAAAGGCTTCAATGGAAGGCTTATAGGGTTAGTTTGCATAAAACAACATTTAATGAAATACAATAGATAGATTAAAATTGCTGAATTTTAATACAATAAGTAAAAACAGTAATTGTAGTTGAAAATAATACCGTCAGTGCAAGCTCTGACCAAACGCCAACCTATCCACGGGCATCCCACCTGGACCATCTTTTCCAAAAGATCGCGTATAGATTCCATCCATCCACACGTTTCCAAACACTCGTGGATTCCATCCATCCACAAGCTTCCAATCTCTCTCATGGGTTCTATCCACCCACAAGGTTTTCATTCTCTCATGGATTCCATCCATCCATAAGGTTTTCGAAAATCATTATTGAAAAACAAAATCTAATCCATGAAAAACTTTTACTCAGCATGCTCATGACCGTGGGCACGGCTATCCAGGATAGATTATACACTCTGTAGAGGTTGTACAGCTTTACCCACAAGACACGATCATCCCTTTGTACCACTAGATTACACACTTTCTTAGGTGTGCGGTGGGGAGTCGTGACAAGACTTTTACAATGCAAAGCCTTCAACCTGACCAAGCCAACTCTAAGGTTTCACCCCAGTAAGGAATCCACCGAATCGGGACCCCCTCTTGAGCCTGAGTGAGAGTTCTCATGCCTACAACCACGCTCACCCAAGTGGGACTTCACATGGCACCAACCACGCCCACCTTCAACCTACGACTTGACACAGGTTGGGACTTTGTAAATTATTCAGCCAGTGCTGTCCCATACCAGCCATGTGGTAGTACGAAAGGGCTTTGCAACAGTAGCTCACAGACCGATCCTTAATCTGACTTAGGCCCAAACACATACCCCTGTGCACGACAATCAACCACTGCGGCTCCAACCAACAGGGCATGCCTGCACCCACCAATCTAACCAATTGCCTAAGTCTAAACCAGGTTTTATATTTTATTTTCAAAATATTTCATAACACTCCTTGACTCACCATAGTCAAGAGTACATATCAAAAGTATATCATTTTATGCGAAAGGTTCATCATTTTATGTGAAAAGGTATCCCAAAACAATATTATAACTAAGCAGATCTAAGCATTTGATATAATATTCTCTAGCCAATACTAGTGAACTAACTAGAGTTTGATTCTAGGGTGACAAGGTATCGAGGAATTTCAAGATCAATGGAGGAATTGACAAGTAGGCAATAACTAAATTTAAAACTGAATTGAAATACGTTGAATAGAAATATGCATGCAATATAATTTAAATCAACATAATTTTATTTTAAAAACTGGGATCAACATGATCAAAGAGGGTGACTTGCCTTGCTCTTCAACTTGGTTTGAATCTTCGTCGAAGAATTTTCCCGAATCGTCGAAGTCTACACGTGAAAATAACCCATCAAATTCAAATAAATTCAAAATAAATTCAATTTGACTTTAAATATTTGTATTGAGGCCAGAAATGGATAGAGAGGAATTTTTGATGAATTTAGAAATTTGAATGGGCTCAATTGGAGTTAGGACGAAGGAGAACGGGCTCCGGGAAGTTTAAATTCAGAGAAAAAGAAAAATCTGAATTTTCGAAATTATTTTCCTAAAGGAAATTATGAATTATGACGTAAGCAGAGGATTTAATTTCGACTGATTTATTTTTCAACGGGAAAAAGGGGTTTATTGCGCCAGTTGACGTCAGCCCTGGGGGTGAACACCCTGACAGGTGGGCCCTGGTCCATGTCGACCGAGCCCATGGACCGGGGGTGGTGGTGAGGTGGCGCGAGTGGCGTCGGGCGCACACGTGGCGCTGACGGGGCAGGCGGGCGCCGAGGTGGCCAAGCCGTGGCGCCGCGTCAGCTGCCACGCAGGCACGGCCTGGCTGACGTGGCTGGCCGGCAAGGGGGTGCTCAGGCCTGGCGGCGACGGCGATGCTCCGGTGGCCGGCAGTGACAGGCGGAGGAGGGAGAGGAGACAGAGGGGACCTCGGGGGTAGGCGCGGACGTTACCTAGGGCGGCCAGGGAAGGAAACGGAGGGCAGAGGGAGGTGGGGCGGGTTGGGGCGGCGCTCGGGATGGCTTTTATAGGGGGCGGAGGGCAACGGGGTGACGCAAATCGCTCGCCAGAGTGGAGGAGTGGGCGGCGGCGGTTGCGGTCGAAAATGGAGGGAGCGTGGGCGTTGGGCGCGAGAGGGTCGTGCGGGGTGTGCGGCGCACGAAGAAGAAGGGCGACGTGCGCGGGAGAGAGGGGGAGGTAGCCGGTTAGGGCGGAGGTGGCACAACGACCTGGCAGCGGCGTGACCGGGGAAGAAGGGGGCGGGCGCGCGGGGAAGAAAGCAGCCCTGATAGGCGGGCCCAGCCTGTCAGCGGGAGAGAGAGAGAGGGGGGAGGGAGATGCGGGCTGTCAGATGCGAATTAGACGACCGAGGGAGGAGTGCGGGGCGGACGAGCGAGATGGGCCGGCGCGAGAGGGTGCGGCTGATCCGGGCCGGCCAGGTGGCGGCCCGAGAGGAGGGGGAGGCGGGGCCAGACGGGCGACGTGGCCGGCATCTGGCTGTCCACGTGGCGGCCGGAGGGGAGGGAAGGGGATTTTTATTTAATTTCTGATTTATAGTTTTTCAGAAAAGCCTAGAATATTCATTAAGCCTCAGAAAAATATAAAATCACTTCCAAAAATTACAGGAAAATTCACAGAAGCTCCTGGTGACATTTTGGACTTAATAAGAATATTTCCAACTAATGTTGGTATTTAATTCTCATACTTAAAATACTTTTAAATTTAAAAATAGGTTTTAAACTCCAGAAAACTCAGAAAAACCAAATAAAATCCAAATAATTAATTTGACATAAGATTTTTATAGAAAATCAAAATATTATTTTATTTAATAATTATTTTTAGGTTTTCACTTAAAATACTTTTTAAATCTAACTTTTTCAAAAACAGAAATTCAAGGCAAATCCAAATTTAAAATCTAGGCAACAAAAATACTTATTTTAATTTTAATTTAATTAATTTTTATTTATTATTTGTTTTTTATTTTAGTAAAAACCTGGGCTGTTACAAAATGTTACCAATGTTCTTATCTAGTCTTGGAGTATATCAATATGTCATCAATAAGGACTATCACAAAATGATCTAACTGGTCCATATACACTTGGTTTATCAGATTCATGAAATAAGCTGGTGGGTTGGTCAAGCCAAAAGATACAACTGTGAATTCAAACAAACAATATCGCATAGTGAAAGAGGTCTTTTCCCAATCCTGTTCTCAAATCTTAAGTTGATGATATCCAGAACATAAATCTATCTTGGAGAATACTTTGACTCCTTTAAGATGGTCGAACAGATCATCTATTCTTGGTAATGGATATCTTTACTATTATAAACATATGAGTTGGTGGTCATTGGTATGTTCTTCGTCCTCTCTTCTTAGCCATTCGATCAAAGATCAACCGTCCAGATCCGCATATAGGTAGTTCTTTCGCTCCTCGTAGAAAAGGTCGGGCCGACGCGTGGGCCGCGCTCCTCCTCTTCTCTTCCCCCGCATCCTCCACCCCCTGCAACCACTTCACCTCCTGTAACTGCCGCCTCCTTCTCTCCCCGAACCCTCGAGCCGCGCCTCCTCCTCCTCAGCGCCACCACCAACTCCTTCCCCGTACGCTAGCATCTGGTCGCAGTCCCCTAACTTCCCCCAGCAGCGTCGCATTCCCTCGCCACTGCCTCCCCAATGCATTTGCCTACCGCCTCTTCTCCCCATCTGCCCGCCGCCACCTCCCCACCTCCACCTCCTGCAACCGCCGCCTCCTTCTCCCTCGAACCCTCATGTCGCGCCTCCTCCTCCTCCTCGGCGTCGCCACCAATTCCTTCCCTGTGCGGTAGCGTCTGGTCGCAGTCCCCTAACTTTCCTCAGGGTGTTTCCACCATTTCCATCTCCCATCGCCCCGCTGACCAGCGGCACAATGCTCAACAACAGTGGCCAGCGGATCAAAGAGAGTGGCGCTCGGCGACAACAGCCGGTGGATTAGAGAGAAGGGCACTCGGCGATGGCGGTGGCTTTCTCTTACTACGCTCGCCCACGTGGCTCTCCCCCCGCCACCACCGCATAGTGGTCACACGCTTAGTGAGCATCTCTACCTCCTCCTGCTCTTCGCTCGGAGACCGTTGTACTGTCGGGCGATTTTGGTCTCCCAAGCTGGTCGTTGAAGTCAGTGTTGTGGTCGAGGGGCCATGGCCGAAGTCAAGCCATGGTTGAAGGGGTTGTGGCCGAAGTCAAAGATCTATGGTCGAAGTCAATACCATGGTTAAAGGGGCGGTGGTCGAAGTCAAAGGGCCGTGGTTGAAGTCCAAGTCGTAGTCGAAGGGGACAATGGTCGAAGGGGGCAGTGGTCAAAGTCGAAGGGCTGTGGACGAACTCGGTCCATGGTCGAAGTTAAAGGGCTGTGGTTGAAGTCAGGCTGTGGTCGAAGTCGAAGGGTCATGATCGAAGTTCAAACCGTGGTCGAAGGGCACAGTGGTTGAAGGGCCTGCGGTCAAAGTCGAAGAGCCATGGATGAAGTCGGTCTGTAGTCAAAGTCGAAGAGCCGTAGTCTAAGCCGAAGGGTCATGGTCGAAGTCCAAACCGTGGTCGAAGCGGACAGTGGTCGACGGGACAGTGGTCGAAATTGAAGGGCCATGGACGAAGTTGGTCCGCGGTTGAAGTAGAAGGGCTGTGGTCGATGTCGGGGCCATGGTCAAAGGGGTCCGTGGTCGACGTTGGGGCTATGGTCAAAGAGGGCTGTGGTTAAGGAGCCGTGGCCGAAGTCGATGCCTGGTCGAAGGGGGCAGTGGTCAAAGGGGGAAGTGGTCGACGTCGTAGGGTCGTGGTCATCAAAGGGGATAGTGGTCAAAGTCAAAGCCGTGGTCGACGTCGAAGGGCCGTGGTCGAAGGGGACAATGGTCGATGTCAAAGGGCCATGATCGAAGGGGACAGTGGTCGAAGGGGACAGTGGTCGAAGGGGGCAGTGGTCGAAGTCGAAGCCGTAGTCAAAAGGGAAAGTGGTCGACGTTGAAGGGCTGTGGTCGAAAGGGACAGTAGTCGAAGGGTGGTGGTCGAAGGGGATAGTGGTTGAAGGGCCGTGGTCGTCGAAGGGCATGGTCGAAGGGGATAGTGGTTGAAGTCACAGATCTGTGGTTGAAGTCAAAGATCCGTGGTCGAAGGGGGAAGTGGTCGATGTCGAAGGGCTGGGGTCGAAGGGGATAGCGGTCGAAGGGGACAGTGGTCGAAGTCGAAGATCCATGGTCAAAATCCAAGATCCTTGGTCGAAGTCGAAGCCGTGGTCGAAGGGGGCCGTGGTCGAAGGGGAAAGTGGTCGGCGTCGAAAGGACGTGGTCGTCGAAGGGTTGTGGTCGAAGGGGACAGTGGTCGACGGGGCAGAGGTCGTCGTTGAAGCCGTGGTCGAAGAGGGAAGTGGTTGACGTCAAAAGGCCGTGGTCGAAGGAGACAATGATTGAATGAGGCAGTGGTCGAAGTCGAAGGGGGCAGTGCTCAAAGTCGAAGGGGGCAGTGATCGAAGTCACAGTCATGGTCGTAGTCATAGCGCCTGTGGACGTGGTCATAGCGGTCATGGTCATAGTCGTAGTGCCAACCCGGAGGGCACTTGCTGGTTTGTCCATAACCTTCACTGCTACGAGTTCCCCCTCCAATTGGACATCCTCATCGCCTACCCCTAGGTCACCCCCGAGATCGAGCTCCCTACCCTTGATGGCAAGATCCACAAGGTGATCGAAGTCAAAGCCATGGTCGAAGGGGGCCATGGTCGAAGGGGAAAGTAGTCGACGTCGAAGGGTCGTAGTCGAAGGGGACAGTGGTTGAAGGGGGGCAGTGGTCGAAGTCAAAGGGGGCAATGGTCGAAGTCGGGACCAAGTAGGCTGGTGCCAGTAGTCGGGCGACAGGGCACAAGCGCTCCAGAGGCCTGCCAATGTACGACCACCAGCGATGGTCGACCGCTCCCGACCTACGATCACACGCGATGGTCGACGGCTTCTAACTTACGACCATGAGACCTGATCGATGTCTTCTAATTTACCACCATGAGCACTGGTCGATGTGTTTCGACTTACGACCACGAGGTGTGGTCAATGGGCCTGTTTGGCAACGGCTGCGGCTTATGGCTTTCGGCTGAATTTTTTGAATTTTGGCTGTTTACGGTACAGATTACGGAAAGACAAATACTCACTTGCGATTTTGGCTAGTACAGATGTTGGGCTTTTAACGTGTACATCGTTTACTTGTAGACCTCGTCTTAAGAAAATACTCTATTTGAAAGTTAGCTACTATAGCAAAAGCCAAAAGCCGCCAGATTCGGAGGTAAAGAACAGGCCCAATATCTTCTAACTTATGACTACGAGCGCTAGTCGATGTGTTCCGACTAATGACCACGAGGTATCCTCGATGGCTTTCGACTTACGACCACGAACGATGGTCGTTGGCTTCCAATGTACGACCATGAGCCATTGTCGAAGGCTCTCGATTTAGGACCATGGTCGATCGTTGACCACTGCCAACTTATGACCACCAGCGATGGTCGACTGCTCCCGACCTACGATCACACGCGATGGTCGACGGCTTTCGACTTACGACGACAAGGTGTGCTCGAGGGCTCCCGACCTACGACCATGAGGTGTGGTCGATATCTTTCGACTTATGACCACGAGTTGTGATCAACGGCTTTCGACTTACTTGGCGGATTTAAAAACTTTTAGAACATGTTTGTATTCATATTCAAAAAAAAATTTACCACTCGTGAGTTTTAAAACATGTACTATGATAAATTTTAAAAATCTGTAGCAACGCACGGGCATTCAGCTAGTTTATTCTTAATTGTCACTACAGTTAATCCTCTGTAATCAATACACATTGTCTGGCTTTCATCTTTCTTCTTAGCAAACATCACTTGAGTTGACTATGGAGAAATATTTGGACGTATAAACTCCTTTTCTATTAATTCATCTAACTACTTCTTGAGTTCTTTCAACTCGTTAGCTGATATTCGATACTGATGCTTTGTTATTGGTTTAGTTGTTGGAATCAATTCTATAGCAAGTTCTATTTATCTGTCAGGTGGTCTTCTGGAAAGACAATTGGATATTTTTGGACTATCGGTACTTGAATCACTACTACCATTTATACTTTGAACACTTTTCTTTGTTTTCTCTATCAAAGTATGATCTATCTTTACTATCACTTTCTATCCTTTTGAATTGGTCAATGCCACTAACTTACTTTCATAGTCTACTTTAGCTTGTGCATGGTTAGCTGATTCATTCCCAATATAATGTCTAATCCCTTCATTTCCATTAGCAACAGGTTGGTTTTAAATTTAACCCCTTGGATTTCTATGTCTAAATCACTACACCCAAAGCGAGATTCCATCCTACTTCCAGGTGTTCAAAATACATTGGACTTTTGTAAAGAAGTAAATGGCAATTGGTTTTTCATGAGAAAAGCCGATGAAAGAAATGAATGTGTTAGACTATGTAATGGTCATGCATTTATGGATGATGAATAATTGACATTTGGGTTTCATTAGAATTTACATTTGTGAAAGTTTTAGTCGATGCACTATTTGTTGCTGGAGTTTTTAGGATAGCAGGACTGGTCGGCAGATGTCGACCATAGCATATCGACCATGGCAGTTGACCAGGGCATAACGACCACGGCAGGTAATCAATATGCTTCAACCTCGAACAGGGAACTGATCGTATTGAATAGTGAACAAGATACAATGGACTATGGTCGGCAGTTAGTAGGCTTCGACTAGGATGGTTGGGGTCGTGATCTATAGTGGACCAGTCGGAAGTGACAGTAATTGGTCGATAGTCGTTGCTATAGCACAGATCATTACTTGGTGTTTGGTGCTACAATACTCGTTGATGGTAGTTTGTGCTTAAGTACCTAGTCGATACTCGGTACTTGATGGTTCGATGACTGGTTGGTAGTCGGTAGTGCTACAATACTTGTGATTTTAGAGTATTCTGACTAGTAATAATTCTTGAGCACTTGTGGTTTTCGAGTACTCGTTGAGCCAACAGTACCGATCATACTAAGTGGTCGGAGGCTGATTCCTGAAAAGCGATAGAATTTGTGGTTGTGGCTGATTTGGTTGATATTGATGGATGATTAATGGTGTGGTTCACATGTGTGGACTAATGTTAGTAAAGGGAAAAATGTTCTTTGATCTTTGCATATGTAGGTTAGCATGAAGACGGTCATGGTCGGTTATGAGGAGGACAGGACTAGGATGAGGAAATCTACAGGACTAGGATGAGGAAATCTAAGATCCAAACGGTCAAGGATGTCATGTGAGGTGGTCGGACTCATGTTAGGGCACGTGGAGATCAAAGGTGGTGATGCGTGGAGAGGCTACAAGAGGTGCTCTCCTGGAGGCTTCAATACATGAGGCAATGGTGCGTGATAAAGATACAGGAGGTGCTGTCCTTGAGGCATCATCACATGGTGAGTTAGGAGTTGTGGATGGAGTCCATAACTAAGAAGATTTAGAGTTTAGTTAAAACCCATGTTCGAAAGGGTTTCGAGTCCCTTAGTTTTCGAAAGAGATAAAGTATTGAGTCCGTGTTTGAGGTATACATGGTTTATGATATTAACCTATAAAAGCAGTGAGAGACTATGGGTTAACATACAGTTTTTAGAGAGATTAGAGTAGGTTTTTGAGGGCTTTTGACGGGAAGGCTTTTAGGGGTGCTTGTGAGGGCACTTTGTAAATCCATGAAAATCCAGTAATAAATATCATCTTGAATTAGAATAGTTTGTGGTTTGCTTGAAGAGTGTTAGTAGATTGAAGCTTACGACCATGTGCAAACTGATTGTAGATTCTACAGGTTGAAGTGGTCGAGTGATCAAGTGCTGAGTGGTCAAAACCATCTCAAAGTATACGACGACCAAGCAATTTAGTGTTGAGCGGTCGAAAGCTTCGCTGACCGCTAAGGGACTTCAAGAAACAACGATAATCATTCACCTCCTCTGATTGTAGTATTCGATCCTACAGAATGCATAGCTCCATGGTTAAATAAAACCAATGACGGCTTTGAGTGAATTAGGAACGCGCTAATGATAGCATCAGTTGCTCATGCTGCTTCTTTAGCTGAGATGTGATTTACTCTTTCTTGGATTGGTCATGGTATACCTCTGCCCCTTCTTGCAAGCATACCTGCTAATGTTCTAGTGGGGACTCCTGGTGATCTTGCTATATATTATCGTGCCTGCATAACTCCTCCTTGTTGTGTGGTGCGGTAGTAATTGGTCTAGTGACTGGTGGTTGAGTCTTAGTCTAGATTTTTGCCACTTCATAAGGCAATCCTTTGTTTGGACATTGCCCTTGTAGTGACACATTTGTCCACAATGGTAACATGGTCTGCCTTGCGTGGGCAATTTTGGTCATAGTGGTTTCCTTCACAATATATCATCGCACCATTGTGGGTGGGACACGTTGTATTGAGGTCTTGGAGTGGCCACCACTTGTCAATTTTGTTGGTATAATCCTTCCTTTAGGTGCACTTGATGGAGATGTCCTCTGTACTGCTTTCCTTTTTTGGGTATCATCTAATTCACTTCTTGCTTCCACAGACATGATTAACTTATTCACTATTGCAGGTAGTCCTTAAAGTCAATTGTTGATGTGTGGTATTTTAAGGATTTTTTTGTCCTTCCTTAAAACATTCCATTTTCTTTGCTTTTGTTTTTAACGTTGTCTGGAGCATAGCGGGCGAGTTGGTTAAATTGATGGAGATACTCTATCATAGAGTGTTCTCCTTGTTTAAGAGCAAGGAACTCTCAGCGTTTGGCTTCTACGACTCAGTTGGAATGTGAGCTTAATAAAAGACTCATCAAACTCCTTCCACGTTATCCCCTTGCCTTCATGCATGGTTTGATAGTTTATCCATCAAATGGCAGCTTGGCCTTGCAATCGATGGGAGGCATACAAGGTCTTTTCCTTACCATTGCATTGCACAGTATCCAACTTCTCTCTTGATATCTCTAATCCAATCATCAATAGCTATTAGATCGGGTGATGTCGAGAAAATAGGGGGTCTTGTCTTTTGGAAATCTACCCATTTGGAAATGATTGTTGTTCTTTCTTGATGAGTGGTGATTCCCGATGAACTTCCTGCCATTGCTGATGATCTCATTGATATCTATTTTATAAATTTTGCATGTTGTTTCATCATCATTGCCTAATTCTGTTATGCTTGGAACCAATTTTGTTCCATCATTGCTAATATACTTGCAAACTTGATTGGGTTTCGACAAGATTGGCTTCATTTGCATTGTGGCTACCTGGTCCTTGAGATCTTGTTCCTGTCATTTTGGTTTCTGCTAATTGGGATCTGAAGTTGGTTCTGTAGTGGTTTTGAGAAGGTCAGATAGATGAGTAAGAGTGGAAATTAAAGGTGAGAGTAGAGTGAACAAGGTAAGGAATAGAGTGAATAAGATGAAAGTGAAATTTTGATGGAGGTGAAGTATAGATAGTAGAAGTAAAAAAAATTATGAGATAACAAACATAGCTTTTACTTATCTTACAAGCTGAATACACACCATACATAGGGTACATATTATAGCTCGTTTTACACACACAAAGACTGCTACACAAGGTTCACTTATTCTACTCTAGCGTAATTTACACCACGACTTAGCTTCAACTATTTTAGTTCTCGTTTTTCAATGGAGGATAGTTGGTCGTGTACCACACCCTTTACTCTAGATCTCCCTCATCATCTGTCATGCGTTATTTGTGCTTCCCTTGGTCTTCTTCAACTTTGATCTTCTTGCTTGTACAGGAGGACGATCCATGGAATAGGTGACGATATTAGGGAGCAGTCATCCTTCTAGGTGATTTCTTCTTGGTAGGTGCAGGAGCATCGGATGATTCCCGACAACCTGATATCTCACACCACTATAAAAATGCTAATAATAGATGCCTCATCATAGACGTTTAACCAAAACCGTCAGTATTAAATACAATCATAGACAGTTTTGGTTTAGAAACCGTCTGTGTTGCTGCCAACGCTAAAAACTGTCTATGAAGAGGTAATATCACAGACAGTTCATGGTGAACACCATCTGTGAAGTATCACAGACGGTTTTTAATAAGAATCGTCTATGATATTACCACATATCACAGATGGTTTTTCTTTAAACCGTCTATGACACTTCATATGTTGTTTATATTAAAAACCATATATGATAATTAAGTCATCATAGGCAATCTGTATTAAAAACTATCTGTGATAATTTCACTATATTAATTGCAGACCCAATGACCCTCACGGATCTATCTTAAATTTTAGATCTGTTCTCACATGCTATTGCTTTGAGGAGGTGGGGCTTTGAGGCCATTTGGTGAAAGGAGACCGCGGATTTGGTAAGAGTGATTGTAGATCCATTAAGTTACTGACTATCTATAGTTAGTACTTTGTTCCTAAATGCATTATATTTTAGATCTACCTTTTGGTGAAGGAGAATTGTAGATGGTTTAGATCTAGCTTAATGTAGAGTGAAAATTATTTACATCTAGCATGGTTTAGGTTATAGCCAAATCATGGTCTATTTCTACTTAATTCAATTTAATTAATTACTCTTGCTACATATAGCTATTTTAGATCATATATATCTAGTATACTAATTAATTAATTCATATTTAATTCTAAATTGTTATAAGTATAACATAGGACTGAAACTATATGTACACTAGGAACTGTGTGAGTGAAGAGTATATTAATAGTGTGTCTGATTTTTATAAGAGCTACCGAGGAGGATATGTTAAATAAAGGATGAAATATATGTATTATCCATGCATTAACTGCGAAAATATGAAGATGTTTAAGAACTGAGTGTAGATTGAAGCGCATTTGATTTGAAGGGGTTTCAAAAAGGGGTATGCACGTCGGTACAGTCATGGTGAAAAGCAAATTACACAGGAAGGTAGTAGTAACAACATCTCCGACGAAGTCAACGATATGTCGCTGGATGACGTCGATTATGGTTCCGATTCGGATAGGCTGCATAATGACAATTTGGATCAGATGCTTCACGATGCATAAGGGAACTGTGATGAGAGAGAGTATGTTAAATTTTAGGGCTTGATGGGGGGCTTGGAGAAGCCTTTGTTCACGTGTGGCAACTCAAAGTACACAAAGTTGTTAGCCGTACTTGAACTGCTAAAATTAAAAACAAGCAACGGTTGGTCCGATAAGAGTTTCACGACACTATTAGGTCTTTTAGCGGATATGCTTTCAGAGGAAAACGAGTTGATCAAAACCACCTACAAAGCCTAGAATGTTGTTTGTTCATTGAGAATGGAAGTAGAAAGAACACATGTATATTCGAACGACTGCATCCTTTACCGTAAAGAGTATGCAACATGCATGTCTCGTGTGACGTCCAACTTATTTATATTCAGACTCTAGGGTTTGCTCGTGCTCCCACGTACTCAGACTCCCGCCGCCTCCTCCCTCGAGAATGAGCCGCCATCTCCTCGCCGATGCACCTCCTCCCTGAGCATGCCATCTCCTCCCCCAACCTACCGCCGCCTCCCCGAGCACGAGCCGCCGCCTCCTTCCCCGAGCCCGCCGCCACCTCCCCGAGCATGACCCTCCTTCTCGAGCACACTACCCTCCTCCCTGGCGCACCACCTCCCTAAGCAAGGTAGTTACCCTAGTCATGACCTCAGTGCTTTGCTCTATCCTCATGATTCATGGCCTCATGGGGTACATAATTTTTGGGATGACCCTTGCCCCTACTACCTTCTCGGTAGCTTGAATTGCCACTACCCAGTGAGCTTTTGCTTTCTGAAATTTCTATCCTGCATAAAGTTTACCGTGCTAGTAGTTTAGTTTATTATATTGTGGGAGGACTTTTGCATAATATATTGTGGGCTTTTTGAGATTGCTCAACGAGGAAACTTGTCATATTAGAGATGATTGGATTAGCAATTGAAGTATTCTGCTAGCTTTTGATTTTGTTGATTGCTAAGATAGATACTTCTATTTTGGTATAGTTTACTGCTATCCTGATTATTACTGAATTTACTTGATACTGCAATAGCATATATCTATTATATAATTCTGGTTATTGCCGAAACTCTATTGGCACTACAATAGCAGTTATCTATTTCTATTTGTGCTTATAGTATGCAATTGACTTTGTCTCTTATCTGAGGTAATTTATACATTGTCAAACTAACAGAATAGTAAAGAGATAGTCACTTTGATTATTGATATATTGACAAGAGTGCAAGAAGGCCAAGATTTAATCTTGTGTAACTCTTCAACTAAGAGCAAATTCACAACTTTAATATATGCAATATGTAGTTTATAAAATGCCCACTTTCCTGTACAGTTTAGCATATTATGATGTGTTAATGATCTAAATATTTTATCTATTTTGAGATATAAGAGGTTTATCTTCATGTCATTTACATATTACTAGATATATGCTTTACTGCTAATACTTGGATTTAGAATTAACCTAAAATTATTGTTAAAACTGCTTAATTTCCAACAATCTAAGCCACTGAGAAGGCAGTAGGGGCAAGGCTCGAATTGATTCTTATTGTCATTTGTTACTGGTAGCCAATTCACTAGTACTCTTTGTTTCTTCGTCACATCTATTATCTTGTGAAGATGTTGTCTACTCATTCTTCGTCATCGTCGCCAGATGCATGTGATGCACCATCCTCTGAAATATCCAAGCGCCATAGAAGAGGACTATCGAAAAGGCCTGAGGGCCGATTTATCATCATGGATGTCGATGCGTCTGGACCCCTCTCAATCCTCGCCGAGTAGTGATCGTATTTCAGAGAATGGTTGAAATAGTTGCATGGGAACAGATTGAGATTGTGTATGATCGTGGAAGAACATGAGCGAAGTTCGAAAAAAATGAGTTGGTGACGGAAGCTTTCAATCGTTCGAGATCCAAGAAGAACACAAGGCCTCCATGTGATGAAATGCATTGCCAGTAGTATGTAAAGCGTGGAAAAACTTCAAGAGCATACTTATCAAGCAATATGTGGAGAGGATCTGATGCCCTTTCAAAAGTATCTGTTCCTGGAACTGCAATGGCAAGAGTTTGTGGCGAAGAAGATGACATTTAATTTTAGGAGTGAAAATATTGAACTTGAGACTGTGATATGTCTATGCCCCATTTGCAATTTGGGAATTATAGTATTTCCTATAAAATTTACGTGAAATTTATGTATTTTAAACAAGCCCTTGAAGGGTAAGATTTAACTACAACCGATAAGATCTTCATACATCCCAATCCTAATACATCCAAACAAGTGAATTAATGGGGCAAAAAAATCATACGGTAGTCCCAACCCCACCTCAACATTTCACATATCCTATCCCCAAACATAGTGTGAATCAATCAGACAAAGAAAGTGCGATCCTCTTTATACATGTGAGGTGAAGCTGCCAGTTTGTAGCATTGAATTGTATGTACATCTTGCGAATGTGAATGCAACTACGACTTCAAATTGGAAAAAGCTTTTGTGCCAGCCCCTTGCTGTTTTTTTTATGAAATTTGTCTCTTATATTCGTCTAGTGTATGGTCGGAGAAGCAGGGAGCCTCGTGTAACATCACACTGGTATTGACATGATTGAATTCTGCCCAGCCTATAGTGGGGTGGTGTCATCTTTGTGAAAGGAAGAGAAGTTGTGTTGGAGCTTGTAATCCTACCCTAGATTTTGCAGTAAATGGTATACAAGAGATGCTGAATATATACCCTAGGGCTGTCCAACCCAGATTTGAGTCTACAGATAGCAAAGGGCCTAAGAGCATGAACAATGGTATGACATCATTTATTTGTAAACCTTACAACGTAGGACATGAGATGATGTAAAGGAGAGAGAGTAAGTATAAAGAATTGGGCCGTCTTTCATGCAGTAGTTGACTATAACATAAGAAACAAGGCATATTATACATAAAGGAGTTGTCTATAGAGATACGTAAAAAGATAATCTATTATAGGAGTTATCTTTAATACCGTCTATAAATGACATAGATGGTATTATAGATAGTAGTTGTTTATACTATTATATATGCGGCATATGCCCTAATAAGGCTGGCAAGTTAGGGTACCAAGGACACAATGAGGCATCATGGACTGTACCACAATCCAGAAAGCAAATTGTTTGAAGTACTAATTCATTTGTGCCCCCTGATATCACTCATCAGTCATCGTGCAAGAGAAGGCTTGCATTATGCTGCACATCAATGTGTTCCTCTACCTTGCACATATAGCTCGAATCGCTTTTATCCCCATGCATCATGGTTGTTAGCGTGCGAGAAGTTTTATGTCCAATTTAAAAAGGGAATTGATACCAACCAACGTCTGATGTATCGAACGCTGGCTCAAAAACAACCCACGGCCCACGAGCTCAATAAAGCGAGTTTGAAAACGGTTTCACGTTCGAATCTCTTTCCGAAGCTAGCTCCATTCACTACTACTTCACACATCCCCTCCATCTCTCACTTCCTTTACCGTTTGAGCCCCAACCAAGCTCGCTGTTCCCCGCCGGCACCTCGTAGAGACCACCACCAGCCACCCTCGGCGCCTCCCGCTTCCTTGGCTCTGCTATTCCTCTGTGCTACCTACCCCGATTCAAGCTCCTGCTCCCGCCCCCGCGCCTAGGCTTCCGTTGCTATTGCGGGAGTGGGAGAGGCGGGAAGCAGAGGGAGAGATGGCGGGGAAAGGAGGAGGGGTGCCACCACGAAGGAGGTGAGGATCGGCAACGGCAACGGCAACGTCTTCGCGGCCCTTGAGACCCTCAAGAAGAAGAAGCCGACGGTGGGGGCGAAGAAGTAGGTGGAGGTGGGCAAGGATAGGGGTGGAAAACGGTAACGGATAATTCGTTTTATCCGATATTCGTATCCGAGAGAAATCCGAATTTGGTAAGCAAAATCCGTATTCGAAAATATTCGTATTCGTATTCGAGAATATTCGTATCCGTATTTGAGAGTATTCGTATTCGCATTCGTATTCGAGAATATTCGTATTCGTATTCGTATTCGAGACTATTCGATTCGTATTCGATCCGTTTTTAGAACCCATGAAAAATCCGTACAAATTTTGTGATTCAAAACTTGAATTTAGGCGGTTTAAAACTGGTAACCGGTCAAAAACCGATGAAAAATTGGCAAAACCGTTAGGAATCCATTTTATCCGATATTCGTATCCGAGAAAATCCGTATTCGAAAATATCCGTATTCGTATTCGAGAATATTCGTATCCGTATTTGAAAATATTCGAATTCGTATTCGTATTCGTTTTAAAAATATGGATTCGTATTCGTATTTGAGACTATTCGACCGTATCCGATCCGTTTCCACCCCTAGGCAAGGAGCAGAGGCCGGATGTGGTCGTCGTTGTTCGGCCGAACATCCCGGTGTGTGGTTGGGTATTGTGCCTTCTTGCCTTGGGGAGATTCAGATTGATTCGCCTCAGGTTCTAATCATTTTGTTGCATGATCTGTTTCTCGATGTTGCATTTTTGTTGCAACATTCTGATTTCATGTGTGCAACAATAAGCAATAACTGGTGCAACATCGATATTCTTATCAAAATTTTTGTTGCATACATGACTAAAAATTATCACATATATAAGTGATAAAAGTTACATCTGACTATACGACGCTACCGTCTGGATCGGACATCAGGACTCTAGCAATGACTCTAGCAATACCCATTTAAAAATGTTATAGCTTTTAGCTGACTACTACGAGAGTTTGAGGGAGCAAGGAAGAAAAAAAATACTTAGGTTGAGAAACCAATTCATTTAAAATAGTTTTTATAATGACTTATTCAAAATAGTTTATAAAAACTATCAAAAGAAATTACTTAGTTTAAAAACTGATCTCTCATAGCGAAAACACATAAGGTATTTGGAAGCAGGCTTGCAGGCGCGCGGAAGGAAGGTTTCACAGCCGCGACGACGGCGACGGATCGGCAGCCAACCGCGGACGGCGACTCGCTTGATGTCCACGTCGACGCCGTTTTGGCGTTTCCGCTCGGCTACGACACCGGCCATCGCGCACTCGCAAGCCACAGCCGTGATCTGCAGTTGCGCGAATGACAAATTGGTCCCACGGATACGACGGACCCACCGCGAAGTGCGTGACGTCTGGGTTGCATCAGTACATGATGCCCATGGGAGGTGGGTACAAGCTGCGGTTCGCGCACCGTGCAGCTTCCTACTCTTTCATTGACATAGCGGGCCGAGATATTTCTGGGCCCACCTGTCAGATAGATCGGCTGCTGTGTGCCAGAGGGCAAAAGCGCCCTTCCGCACCGACGCCGACGCGCACCAAAAAGCAGAAAGCCCGAGAGGCCAGGCGACGCGAGCTGAAAAGGCAGGCGCACACAGACAGGCGGGCATGGCCGGCGCCGACGGGCCCACCGCCTCGGCGCAGTGGCTCGACGGGTCCCTGCTGCTGCGGTGGCCGTCGGGCTGCGGCGAGCTGCTGGCGGTGTGGGACGCGGTGCGCAGGGCCGCCGTGGCGCCGGCGCTCGCGGTCGCGTCGGGCGCGTGCCTTGCCATGTCGGCCATGCTGCTCGCCGACGCCGTGTTCATGGCCGTCGCTAGCCTCGCGCGGCGCCGCCCCGAGCGGCGGTACCGTGCGGGCCCGCTCGGCGGCGACGGGGACCACGAGGAAGAGGACGAGGAGGGCGGCCACCTCGGCTACCCCGTCCCCATGGTGCTCATCCAAATCCCCATGTACAACGAGAGGGAGGTACGTATGACGTACGTATGTACTGTAATTGCATACGCAGTGTAAACTGTATGGTTATACGGTTGGTGTACGTACGTACGCCTCGCCTGCTTCTGTTTGGGTGCAGGTGTACAAGCTCTCTATCGGAGCAGTGTGCGGGCTGTCGTGGCCGTCGGATAGGGTCATCGTGCAGGTTCTGGACGATTCCACGGATCCAACGGTCCAGGTAAGCTTAAAGCCTCTCCCTTTGGGCCGGATAGTGTGGTCCTGCATCCTCGCTAGGGCTCCTCTGCCGCCCACCCCCGCACGCCGCCGGCCTCGGCCGGCCTCCACCGTCAGCATCCGCGGCCCCGCACCACCCCCCTACCCTGGCGGGCTCTGAGTGACCGTGCTGTCATGTTAATTGTGTCAACTACCTACGGTATTGGTTGTGTGTGTATGTTGAGTCCGTGTAACGGACTATGTGTGCATGTTGACGCGATATTGCCGTGTAGTCATTTGTTGTTGGACATGCATTCTGTTGTATGGTGAACTATTTATTTCGATTTCCATGTGTTTATTGGAGTTTGTTTATCTATTTTGTTCACATACGTGTTTGTTTTTATGCATCCGAGTGAGTTAGCTAGCACAATTCATCTTAATTAGCAAAAAACCAAAAGTCATCAGCCCAAAAGAGCACTACGGCTTCTCTATTAACCGTTACTATTCATCGGCCAAAGCCAAAAAGAACAGGCGTTATAAGATAGTGGCATATTGATTGAGAATAAAGTGGGAGTGGATTGGTGGTCAACTGGTGATGCGCCGGCAGAGATTATGTATGTGCCATCCATGGAGAGATTGTAGGCAATGACATGTTAGGCAACGTAGTAATAGTGTGTATGCACTGAGAGGAAAAGCACAAGGTATCGATATGTCAATGATGTGCTGATAAATTGCTACAATTGGATGCGAATTATAACAAATAGTATCTGTAGTAGAAGTTATATCATGGCCAAAAAAGTAAGAAGATTATGGCAAGAGTATGCTTCATCAAGAGTGGGTGCATAGCGCAGTAGAACCTGCCTATCTCAGTTACAAAGGGCATACAAAAGGGTTCAACTCATAAATTTCTGAAAATTTCTTCTTTTTTGTAGTGCAACATAGAAGTAGTAGCACTCCTGCTGTGGTTACTGGCATTAATTATCTGAGAGAGTAGAAATAAGTACTTGTACATATTAGCTCGAGCTATTTAATTGAAGTGGTACTGAACTTTTTTCTTGCCTTCCTCCAAGATAAATCATTCATTCGTCTAGTGTGCTCGAAATAGGATCTGGTGGAGCTTGAATGCAAGTTTTGGGCTAACAAAGGCAAGAACGTAAAATATGAGGTGAGAAACACTCGAAAAGGATATAAGGCTGGTGCATTGAAAGAAGGGATGCTGCGTGATTATGTCCAACAGTGTGATTTTGTTGCTGTATTTGATGCTGATTTCCAGCCAGAACCTGACTTCCTTGTGAGAACTATCCCGTATCTTGTGCATAATCCACAAATTGCTCTTGTTCAAGCACGCTGGGAATTTGGTAAGCCTGAAGAGCACTCTAGTTTACCCTGGTTATGAGTTCATTTGGCTAGTATATTGTTCTCTGATGATGCTACTATCATATCTTTGAAGCTGCCTGGTTTTAGCAACAAACATAGTACCGATCTTAAGACAGGAAACTTAGAAAAGATTAGTGAACACCACCATTGCATATGCATGTTAAATAGGACCGATAATAGCTGCCACCAAAGTGGAGGAAACAGGATAACAGATTAACAGTAGCCTATATGTTTTCTTAACAGATTAACAGTAGCCTATATGTTTTCTTGAGAAAGCGCAATTGGGTTACAACAAAATTATACGAAGAAAAATAAATTATGATGGTACTGATGCTGATTTTAGACAAACAACATTACAACATAGACATATGTAGGTTACTATGGCAAGCTTGGATGTCTTCCAGTGACTCTCACCCCTGTAAAAGTAGTCAAGCACCTTGCCATTCCGTTCTCAACTCACCCTATTTATGTTCTTCCATGCCAACTTGCCAACATAACCTTGTACCTGTATCAGATGCAAATGTGGGTAACACCTTCAATACACTCTGGATATGGTGCACAACAAGCTTTACCCAAATACATCAACTGAAAAGGCTTTATCTGTCTGATGCATCTCTTGTTCTAATTGACAGGAACTTGCTGACTGGCATTTTGGGACGGTTTTGCAGTTAATCCCAATGAATGCCTGATGACAAGGATACAGAAGATGACACTAGATTATCACTTTAAAGTAGAGCAAGAAGCAGGTTCATCCACCTTTGCATTCTTTGGTTTTAATGGTATAACAGATAAATCTCTCAATAAGAATTGAACCATTTGCAACCCTGTAGGATTAACCTATTTAACTTCAGGAACTGCCGGTGTCTGGAGGATTTCTGCCATCAAGGAAGCCGGGGGCTGGGAGGATCGAACCACAGTGGAAGACATGGATTTGGCAGTCAGAGCAGGTCTCAAAGGATGGAAATTTGTCTATGTTGGTGATGTTAAGGTAGGATGGTACTAAATTTCTCGTATGGATTCAGTTATCTTGTTAAACTACATAGCTTTTACATATTCTGCATTAAGAGAGGCCTTAACAAATGGAGAAGAAAAGAAATGTAGTCGTGAGAGAAGCATGGTGGTTTGCTGAATGGGATGCATCTGAAACCGTTTAGAACATGTCAGAAATATTAAAACAAATATTTGCTTTTTTCTTACAGTTGGTACTGTTGTTTAATGGCCAACCTTGTTTGGTTGACAATCATATTTTTACATGTGATTTAACTTGCAAGGAAATTATTACTGGAACCACAGGTAAAAAGTGAACTGCCAAGCAATCTGAAGGCGTATCGTCGTCAACAACACCGGTGGACATGTGGGGCAGCAAATTTATTCCGGAAGATGGGGGCTGAAATATTGCTTACTAATGTAAGTTATTATAATCTAGTAATATTATGCATTTGACAATGAGGTGATATTTGTCTGATATGCATGAGCATCAAATTTATTTCTGCAAATGTTTCATACCCGGTTTTATGTGAGTAATCTGACCATTTGATTACTGCACTGTTTTATTTTTATGTTTATCTGACATCATCTAAATTCTGGAGCAGGAGGTGTCATTTTGGAGGAAGCTTTATTTGCTCTACAGCTTCTTCTTTGTGAGAAAGGTTGTTGCTCATGTGGTACCTTTCATGCTCTACTGTGTAGCAATCCCATTGTCGGTCCTAATCCCTGAGGTCACAGTTCCTGCCTGGGGGGTGGTTTATGTCCCAACAACAATAACCCTTCTATATGCCATAAGAAATCCAAGGTTTTTACGCTAGCAAAAAGAGCTTGTTAACATCAATGTTTTATTACCCGATTGGATGCATTGGTTTCTAACTATTGCTTTGCTTTCAGTTCTATCCATTTCATACCATTCTGGATCCTCTTTGAAAATGTGATGTCTTTTCACCGAACTAAGGCGACGTTCATCGGTTTGCTGGAGTTAGGAAGTGTAAACGAGTGGGTTGTAACAGAAAAGCTTGGTAATACGAGCAGCACAAAGCCTGCACCTCAAATACTTGAAAGGCCTCCCTGCAGATTTTGGGACAGGTAAGATGACCGTTTCTATGTACTTCCTCATTAAGAGATTTGATCAAGGTTAGATTGAACTGATTTCAAGTTGTGCACTGTTCTAATGCTCTTCCAGGTGGACCATGTCAGAAATTTTGTTCGCCATCTTCCTTTTCTTTTGCGCAACCTACAGCTTGGTGTATGGAGGCGACTTCTGTTTCATCTACATTTATCTACAAGCTATAACATTTCTTATTGTTGGCACTGGCTTTTGTGGAACCTCCAACTCGTAGCAGCGTAGCACTGATCCAACGGAAGGAATTATTCACTTAAGGTGATGATGTAATAACCTCATTTCTTTGTCGTGAATACCGTGAAGGCAAAAGGCGCCTGCTTTTTTAGGAAAGGCCGGTAGGAATGTAGGATGTCATTTCGACGTAACCACGTTTCTTGTGGAGTTAGATTGTTGTTGTATTTCTGTGCCATTGTACTGATTCTTACATTGACTGGGATTGTGCTATTAGCACCATTTTGGAATGTGATCAGCTTGTACCATCAGAAAAGTTTTTGCAGTAACAATTATTTTGCTAGTAGCACTGGTTCAGAATATTGTCGTCTTGTACCTCCCGTCTTTGGTTGTTCCTAAATCCTGATAACACATACTTATTTATGTGTATATTGTCATAGCAAAAAAGGATAGTGACAAGGATTGAATAATATATTAAATACGATTTTAATACTTAATTAAGACCTTAATACTTTTATTGTTGTAAGCATCTAAAGGCAATTGCCCTAGTACCACTGGGCAGAGGTCCATTGTGTGTTTTACCTGACTAGCAGTTACTCGGAGATCTCATGAATTGGTGTAAATGGTCACCTCTAGGCAATTCTCTCCTCTCTCGCGTGGCGGATAAAATCACGTGCTTTATCCACTCCCAACTGCATGACGATTTAACCTTACGTCTCTAACAACAACCGTCTTAAAGTTGTCTCTATGATTCTCTCCCACTGTCAATAATCGGAGATCAATTATTGTCAAAACTCCCTCGCTTGACCGGACGGAGCAATTCAACATGGTGCCTACTCACATAGATAACTGGCACCCTTTTAGCGCTATTTAAAGGTTGATGAGAGAAGACACAGATAACGGGAACAACGACAATGAACAAGACAATCAAAGATCTTCTGACCAATGGAAAGATTATAGTGACTATTCATAACAATAAAGATTATCTTTATTCTTCTCCTAAATCTTTCTGAGAGACTTAGCCTTTTTCTCACAATTCATAAGATCGGGAACTTGACCATCGATAGATGAGATAGCTTTTAGTCATCCAATTCTTACTTCTATGACCATACAAATCCAACCCCTCCTCCATATTCAATGCTCGTAGACTTGTCTTCTTTGCCCCTAATTGAGCTATCTCTTTCTCTCTCCCTCTCCCTCTCACACACACAAAACCGATCCATCTTTTTCTCACCTAAATTCATCCCTGTACCATTGGGTAGCGCTACATTCTTCTATCCTTAGCTCATGTTCCATGGTGGTGGAGGCAGGCAACATGATCGACCTCAGAGGCACCAAGTCTATCCAACTCCAAGCCCTAGACAAGCATGAGTAGCACATAGTGGGGGTTGCGGTGGATGTGGATGTGCGAGCAAGGAGTGGATGCGGCGGTGGCGGGTATGCTTGAGCAAGGCAAGCATGCTGTGAGCTCATCTTCATTGTTGCTGGTGTTGGACTCAAGGTCTCTCTTATTGTAATTTCCAAATTTTGATTGGCTTCAAAACAAAAATTTGAGTCCAGTGAGACCCACCTGCCATAGAAAGGGAGAGAGAGAGAGAGCGCATGGCTTATCCATTCAAGAGGAATGTCTCCTCTGGGTGAATTAGATCGGCCCAAGTCTTGTGGTCTCTCACGTGTTACTCTCTCGGCGGCCACTTCGATGGCACTGCCATGGCCTCTTCCCTATATATGTTGGTGATTTCCTCATAGGAAAGGGCAGATCGGAGATTTGCTACTTACTTCCTATCCCATCCTCTACCACCTAAGCGATTATTCACATTGTTGATCTCTTCGGCGGCAACAATAGGTTGTGCTTTGACTTCCCTCCTGCAAACTGTAGTTCCATTTGGGACCTCAGTGGAAGGCGGAGGTGGAGGAGCTGGTCAGGGTAGTGGTCTGTTTGGAGTCTTGACGGACCCAGGTAGTCTTCTTCTCCTCTGTGATATGGTTGTGGTGTCTTTTGGTTGCAATCGAGCTCGGCTATGATTTTGTTGAGAGATTGCACTATTGCGTGTACTTGGTTGGTGCATGCTTCTTTTTGTCTTGTGCGATGATTCCTGGATCTTGATTTCACTATTTGATGCACCTCGATTGTGGATAAAGACATTGTATCTTCATAAACAACGCCGTTCACACCGTGGCATAGCAACGGTGATAAGTTTTCTAAGATAGCGTCAACTTCGACGTGCCTTGCTGTGTTTTCTACTTGGTGGCTTTGAGTGCCATCCTTTTTGTGAGTTGTTTCTCTGTTGATCTCTTGGTTGATTATCCTGTTTAGGGTGTCATACTAGTGATTTTTGTTGTTAGTTACTTATCTAGTCTCTAGTACTGGGTGACTGCACATGATAATATGTGGGATTGGAATGCTCGATGAGGATAAACTGTTTAAGTGAGATAAGTGTGACAATTTAGAAGTATTATGCTAGTTTTTGAGTTGTTTGTTACTAGTTATATGTTGCTCTGATATTTATCGAGGCACTAACTAGTTTTGAGTTGATCTGTTACTTTATGAAGTATTGATCTAATATTTATTGAAGCCTTATTCTAGTGCTTTTCTATACAATATTTGCAATAAGTTTAATTGATACTGTTGTTCTACTGTTTAATAATGTGGTAATGTTTATAGCTAAAAACTAGCAGAATATTTAGAAAGAGCTATTGTGATTGTTAATCCAATTTGACAGTTGTGGTGAGGAGGCTTTGTTCTATTACAAGAGGAGCCCAACATATGAGAGCAACATAAACTACAACAATTTGAGCAATATGATGATTGTTTATTCTCTTCTCTTTAACATGTTGAGTACGATTTCACTCCTAGATGATATGAGAAAGAGTTATGTAATTGCATACATTTTACTAATGTCCATGTTATTTGTTTATTATTGGAGCTATACTTTATATTCATAATTGAATCTAGAATTATTTGCTAAAACTGCATGTATTCCATCAGCTGGAACACATGTTTTGTTTTTTTCTTGGAAACACAGAAGTTGCTGGAACTTGCTTGGATTTTCATTTTGAAACATGAAACTTGGTTAAACATGTTTAATCTTTTCATTTGAAACATAAAAGCTGCTGAAACATGGTGAAACTAGGTTGAATTTTGCTTTCAAAAACTTGAAACTCTCTAAAACTTTGCAAAACTGCTTGATTTTTGCTTTTGAAACATGAAACTTGCTGGAACTTGTATGAATTTTGCTTCTGAAAACTTGATAAAACTTCTTTTCAAAACTTTCTTGAAATTTGCTTTTTGAAACTTTAATTTTAAAACTTGTTGAAACTTAGCATAGTTGCTTGATTTTCGGTTTTGAAATATGAAACTTGATGAAACTCGATGAAATTTGAAACATGAAACTTGGTGGAACTTGCATTACTTTTATTGTTAAATATGAAACTTGGTAAAACATGAAACTTGGTGGAACTTGCATGCCTTTTGTTTTTGAAACTTGAAACTTGCTGAAACTTCTTTCAAATTTTTCTTGAAATTCCCTTTATGAATTTGAAACTTTGTTGGAACATGGAAATTTCTTTGCGACTTTGAACTTGAGGCTTTGAAACTCGAAACTTGCATGGAACTTTGGTTTGAAACTTCTCATAAAAACTTTGAGATTTTGATATGTTTTGGCTTCTGAACCCTGGAATTTACAAGTTACTAACCTTCTTAAACCTAAACCTTTGATATGATGAAACTTGAGACAGAAGGACTTGATGCAAAAGTGGAGGACAACAATCGACACTTCTACTAGTAGATGAGAAATTGTGGATAGTGATGGATCTCACGCTTATGGATGTCAAAGGTCGACAGGTCTTGACGAAGAAGGTATGTGCAAGATGCCTAGGTCATTCCCTCAAAACAGATCACATGGTCGATCCCTATACCTGTGCTAGTTGCACTAAAAAAAATAGTGTTATGTCTGCGATAAACCAGAAACAACTAATTATTTTCCATCCCAATGTCCAGCGACATGTTACATTTGGAGTTAGATACGGAATTGTTTTGGAAGTCTTGTCTAGACACATAATCTTAATGGCATTTGTTATGGGAAGATGCTTATGCAAATCGAACCTCTAAATGAGATTAATTCCATAGGTTGCCCAATCTTTTGCGGTGGAACAACACGAACGATAAATAGAACGATGTTGAGTCAATCTACAACAGAAAGAAACAATGCCAAATAGAAGCAGCGCCAAACTGTACCAATGATTTAGGCACGACTTAGTGAAGTTGAACCATAAGGATACTGAACACAGCCCAAGAACATCCATTCTTAATCTACGAGGCAAATACAACCCCCAAAAGGGAAACTATTGATAGATAACACATGCATTCACCATAACGACACATGGCCGAAACACACACTTGTTTTTAATTTATAACTAAAACTCTAAATTACAATGGGTGCACCCCATGGATGCAACTTCCCTGTCTCCTTTTCCATGTTCCCATCAGTGTTTCCATGTTCCCATCTGTATCTCCATTGTATTCTCACCTACATATGGAAAGCAATCTGAAAAAGGTATTTACAGATATAGCGGGAGCACTCAAATGAGGAAGAAGCAGAGCAGGGATTGCGGATGGCTATTATGAATCAACAGTTCAAGTCAATTGCATGAGATGAAGAGAAAGGAATCCCGAAATTTAAATAGAGAAACCAGAAAACTACTCTCTATCTGCTGAGCATGTCAGCGGATAGATATTGGTTTGCAACAAGAAACCACAAGCTTGCCAACCTCCAATGTCAAAAGAATCTAGCGAGGGGAACCACAATGATCATTAGATCCATGATGGCCATTGATGACAGAGTGTGTACAGAAGATTAAGCACTGAGTGCAGCTGCATGATGGCAGATGATTTGTATGTACTTTTGTAAGGACCCAGATTTTAACATCCGGCATCCTCTGTTATTCCACTGCACTATTCCCTGGATCAGCAGATAGTGCTCACAGATTACAGTTTTGAACATCAAAGTACATATCATGCGGATGCATAAATATAATAGAAGACTTACACATGGGCCGATTAAGCCGAAATCAATAAAATGCAGCAGCGAAAACAAAGCACACAGGTGGGACCCTCAGAACTTGCCCACAGGCAGCCGACTGGGGTTCGCGACCTAGCCCTCAACATCTTCATCTTCTTTGCGACTAATATCATTTAATTAATCCTCCAAACACACATTTTCTATATTGAGTGTTGTCTAAAACTCCAAATAGCGAATATCATCAATTATACAATCCACCAATCAATTGCTGCCTAAAACTCCAAACAGCTAGTGACATCATTTATCTAATTCACCGATCATACACTCATTGCTGCCTAAGACTCCAAACAACGAGTGTCATCATTTATTTACTTCACCGAAATCATTCGTATCAGGACTTTCTAACAAATCAATACTTTTGTTATTGATCCAAAACCATAATTTGCTCTTCCAATAATCAATCTTATTTTTATTATCTAACTCTAACTAGTTCACTAGTATACATCCACCAAGAATATCAGTGATCAAATCTACGATTCACTAGTATACATCCACCAAGAATTTCATTGATCAAGATTATACTCCAATAATTGTTATCATTCCTCCAAATTCCCAAGAATTCAATTGACTCATCTGGTAACCGATTCTATTAATCCCAATATCGCCAACATCTCCCAAGAATTTATATTAGTTATCCGTGTTGTAATCCAGCAATTACCTTTATACCCCCTAAATCTCCAAAAATCATTTAGATCATCTATTTAGCCTATCTATTCATTTAGGCTATACCAATTTATTTCTCTCAGAATCCACCTTATCATTTCCTTCTTATGATCGACATGAATCCACCAACAATTTTATGTGTTTACCACAACCAGCCATCTTCTTTTCGTACGACTCTATTTATTCTTCCTGACATTTTATTTTGTGAGAAGTATTATCATTATTTAAAAATATAATACATAGAAATTTCCTGAGACCTAGCAGTTTTGAACAAAAATATAATGTGTAAGAGAATGCAATAATAATAGCGATCCATATTTCACCCACCATTACATGGTCTCTGCACCATATGCTAGACCTTCAGCGTTATAGCCGCTTACATTATCACTGGGACGACACCCAGGGCAACACAAATCAGGGCTTTCCACTGCCCTCCACTTTTCCATTCCCACTCACAAAGTTTTTTTGAAATAGAACTATATCTGGTTAAGTTCCCATGTCCGCCCTTGACCGTGAGCATGGCTATTCGAATAGTTTTGACTCTGCAGAGTTTGCACACTTTACCCACAAGAGATAGTTCACTCGTTGCCCCACACGATTCCTTAGCCGTGCAGTTGAGCAAACCATCATAGTAACCGTTCAAAGTACCTCGCCCCTTCCATCATCTCACCCTATGGGTTGTTCCCACTTGCAGTGGGTCCCATACGTTGTGCGGGATGTTCTCCTTCTGAACGCCTAGCAGCTGGCTACCCACACTGCTAGCACGCCACAGCAGAACCTCACCCTCTACGGATGTCCCATTCAAGCCTGCCACACAGGCCGCCACTTGCACTACTTCACTCCTCCACCGATGATGATGACTTTCAAGGTTCGGTAAATTTACTAGGTCAAGTCGTACTTTACAGACTTGTGGTTGTACTTGTTTTACACAGGAGGTCATGACAAGATTCAGTCCTCAGGGTTATTTGGGCGGTTCTACCACAAACCACACTCTCGTGCACCCCTGCACCATACCCCCGAACCATCCGCCTAGATAAATAAGCAATTTGAGGTTTTTGGGAGCATAAAATAATCATATCCAACATATACCAGTCATTACCACCATGACTGTCCAATCAAATTTACTCATGATTAAAAGTGATGCTTGGACGTTCTTGCACACATGAGTATCTAAGCAATACTAAGCATGGCATATAATTACAGACTTATTTTCTAAAGGTGCGAGAAGGTTCACATACTCAAATATTCCCAAGGAGGTGCAATATTAATTCAAGTTAAATAATGGGCTTATAACTAGAATCTTAAAATAAACATGTATTTGCATATAAAATAACAGCATGCAATTTGATAATTTAAACAAAAGTAATTTGCAGAAAATTGTAGGTTCAACATGGTCAAAGTATTGACTCGTCTTGCGCGGTTTACCGCAGTCTTGAGCTCACTCAAATCTTTCTCATTTGATGGTCTTGAGCTTTTGGTCTTCTTCTTCACCTTAATCTTGATCTTGCTTGATCCTAGATTCTTTCGGACTCCAATTTCTAATTACATGCTAAGCAACTAAATTCAAATAAAGGCAAATAACTCAAAAGATCCAAATAACTCCAAGTAAACTTAATTTATCTTTATTATGAGTTAATGTGTGATTTGGGTGACTTGAGGCAAGATCGAGGGGTGCGGAGTATTGACGGAGTCAAATGGGGTTGGAGCGAAGTGATTGAATTACCAAGGAAGATTTATTGAGATGAATGCTAAGGAAAGTTCATGATACCAGAATATTCACTGCAATACTCTGCTTTGGATTTGTGAATGGCTAAGCATAGCTGACTTTAGAGTATCATGGATCGATCTTTTTATTCCATAACTCCTTTTATCATTTTTATATTTATTTAGGAAGTTCCATGCATTAGGTTAGTCCTATAGTTTGGTGTAGGAGTTTAGTGCATTAAATCATCTTTAGGGTATGTATTCCTCATAACTTAAGTTAGGGTATTTATGGGGTTTTATTTACCAATTATTCAAGGTGTACGCCTAATGGTTAATTTTATCGATTCAGTGTCGCACGTGCATATTTACTTATCTCATTGATGTTCGATAGAAGCCTTTAGTATATTCTTATTTACTACTTTTCTGTAACTATTAGTCATAATATTACATTTGCCCTTCGATTTATTCGTTGGTGAAATTAATCTCATGTCATATGTTCCAAAGCCCTTATATTTTAACACCTAATTATGATTTTTTTTATTTGAAGGTATTCTGAGGGTCAACTGACATTTTTATTTTATTATTTAACTTAGCATCTGACATAAGTTAATCTTAATTAAATCCTTGTTTACATAAAGCCGAGCTTGTTATACACGGTACTAGTTCAATAGGGTTATTTAATTAAATCTACCTCTGAGACTCTATTAATGGCAGTATGTTAGGTTAGGGCATATATCTTAATTATAATTAGGGGGAATCTTTAATTTAAAATTTTTGCTTTTATAGGTAAACGTATTATTCATTTTTCTTAATCTTAATCTTGAATGTATTTTTAATTAGGATTTTTATTAACTTTAGACTTTATGCTAAACCATATTTTATTAATGTCTTTAATTGATAATTAGACCTCAAACAGATATTTAAGCCACTTTAGTTGCTTATACAGTAAATAATTAAACCTTATTTTATATCCTAATTAAATTTACTAGCTTCTCTAAACTATCATCTAATTTTCTTTAATTTTTACTAATTAAGATGAGTTACAAAAAGTAGAATAAAAATGTGGGGAGAATAGTGCAACCGGCTGGGTTCAAACAGGGAACCTGAGATCTTGCAAATGCTTAGCGTATGCTCTGTTAGCCAAGTGGGCCTTGGGTCTTTCACGACATACTGGGGCAGTATTACTTGAAGAACCGAGCAAGTGGGTGTGGGCTAAAACAGGGGAGCCGGCCGGCCGAAAACAGAGGAGGAGGAGGCGTGAGGTAGGTGGTGGTGTCGCCGGAGGGGATTGGCCGGGGAGGCGCCAGTGAGTGGAAAAATGGGTTGTAGGGAGGTGAGGGAGTCCAGGGGAGGTGGCGCGGTGGTCAGGGCGGCGACAAGGTGGGCCGGCGGCGAGGCTCGGCGGCCACGGGCGGGGTGGTATGGTGCGGCAGTGCCGGCGTGGAGGGGGGAGAAATTGGCATGCGCGGAAGCAGGAGGGAATCACAGGGGTGCTCACCGGTGAGTTGGCAGGGCCAGAGGAGGACCACGGCGAGCCGGCGGCGTGAGGCGGGGTCGGGCGACAGTGGCGCACGGTGCTGGCGGTGCACAGGCGGCGAGGGCTTCAGCCGGCGGTCAGGGAAGCTTCAGGGCATCGTGAAGTTACTCCCACTGCGAGGAATTGGTGGGAGCTCCACCGGGGAGGTGTTGGCGACGATAATGGCGGCGGCGGCCGGTGTTGGGGAGGATGGGCGGCGCGTGAGCTCCGGTGAACAGATTTCCAATTGGGTGGAAGGGGAGAGAGAGGAGGAGTGGGGACGCGAGTTGGTGCGGTACAATTGGCCGGAGCTCGTCGGAGCGGCTGGGGCGACGGTAGCGCGCGGTGGCCGGCGCACGATTTGAAGAGAACAGGGAGGCAGGGGAGGAATGAAGATGGCGTGGGGAGCAAGGGGGTCGGGGCCTACTTGTAGCCGCGGAGGGTGCACTATGGCGACACTGGTGCCAACGACCGAGCCACAGTGTGCGGCATGGACTCCGGCGTGGAGCGGTAGAGCAGGGCATGGGTGACGGGATGCTGTGAGCGCGGGTCAGCGCGGGCATGTGTGTGGCGTAAGGTCCTGACAGGAGAAGGTAGCGAGGCGACGGGGGCAGGTGCGGTGACGCGCGAGCAGTGGTGTGGGGGCCGGGATGACGCGAGCAGTGCAGAAGCGGCGCACGCACGGCCAGAGAAAGGAGAAGGGCAGGAGGAAAAAGAAGAAGAGGGTGGGCGCAGGAGCCGGCCCAGTCGGCAGTGGGGGAATGGGCGAAAAGAGGGAGGGAGTGAGAGGCTGGGGCCCGCGTGGAAGAGGGGGAAGAGGAGAAAAGGAAAAGGGAGAGGGGCCCCACTGGTAAGAGGAAGAAGAAAGAGGAAAAAGGAGAGAGAGAAAGGGCTGGGCCCACATGGAAGTGAGAGAGAAATAAAAGAATGGGAAAATGTGAAGCTTTAGCAGTTTTTGAGATTTTGAATCTTGAGCGTGAAATTCTATTTCCTAATTAGAATTGTTGATTGATTTTTTTTCTAATACTTGAAGTTTTTATTTCAAGCTTTTGGTTCAATTTTCTAGATACAAAATCTAATAGCCCTCTATTTTCGATTTCATTAATCTTGAATTTAAATTCGAGATCTTACTGTTTGAATTCATTATCTGCAATGTCGTCTTTCATTTTTATTATTTACATGATCTTATTTCTTTCCGAGGTTATTCTTGGTTATTAATCTGCACAAAACAAAACCCAAAAAAATTCCAAATAAATATTCAAAAGAGGCTTTGAACATCATCAAAATGCAAGAAAGTTTTAAAAACTCCATATTTTTGCATATTTGAATTTTGGGACGTTACAACTTTTGTGGCTGCAAGAACTCTAATGATTCTTTATTTCTTTTTCTTTTGTTTTTGAAGTCCTCGCCATTGGAGATGGTAGGAGTAATGCCGTTGACAAGGATTAGATAATCCATTAAAGAGCTATTTTAATACGTAATTAAAGCCCTTAGACGAGTGTTATAATAGCTATGCTATAACACGTCCCGACTACCCCTGGTTGAAGAATCACTGTTCATTTACCCGATTAGCTATTACTCAAAAGCTTTATAACCTGACAAGTAGGTTTCCCCTATAGCGATGCCTTGTGCAGTTAAAGAGCAAAACACACGTGCTTCCACTCCCTCAACCGCTCCACGTTCGGTCTTGTGTCTCTGGCAACAATGGCCCTACGTTGTTTCCTGAGGCTCTCCCTCACTAATAATAAATGATCAATGGTTATTGATCATGCTTCTCTCACTGCTAACAATTGCTTACACATGTGGATGAAATGAATCAATAATGTGCCTGTTCATGCAAACAACTGACACATCTTTGGTGCTATTTAAGCCTTACCCTGGGGAGACAATGGGAGGATGAGATGACGAATGGAAAGAAAGGAGAACAACAACAGCAAGTTCATTCCACTTTAGTGCAAGTAGCTTTTTTCTGTAATCATTCATGAAGAGCAAGTTGTAATATCATTGTAGCAATAAAGTTCATCCCATTTCTCCTGTTCAACTTTCTATGAGGCTTGGATTTTCCTACTATTCATAAGATCGATGACTCAATTATCGATAGCCGTGTTCTGTGAGCAAGGAGAAGAACAAATAGTACATGTTTCGGTGAGGGCGGAAAGGCTGAAAGGGAGAGTGTCTCACAACTTACAATCTTAGCCAATGATTGCATAGAAACATCAATGGAAACAGGAATAGGGGAATAGGGAAGCCGCACCCACGCCTGCACCCCATAGGTTTATATAGCCAACACGCACTAAGGCTATATAGTCAACACATGCACTAAGGTCTTAAGTGCTGACTCTTCCTAAGCTTGCGACAGAAGAAAGGATACAAACTGACTCACTTTGAGTTCGGCCAAAACAAGAGGTAGGCACATAGGCCAGCTCCAACCAAACAAAAATTAAAAGACTCTCTTCATATTTCTTTGGTGCGCCAATTCTTGTTTGTCTCAGTAGTCTTGGTGGTCTCCAACCAAGTGCGCATAGAGAGAGAGAGAGGTACGTCCCCCACGCACACAGCTCCCTTGTGATAATAATCTGCATAACTCTTGGCCCTTTCCTTTCTTTACGTGCAAGCTAGTTTCCCATCGAGATGTTTCCCTATATTTCAACTTAAAAATCTCATCTATCCAACTAGTAGGATCCGAATTAGTTTCCTTCCTAATTCATACCCCACTTCCTAAATAGACCGGATCAATTTCCTTGTTGGAAACGTGTATTTTATTGTTTTCAGTTAGTAAGAGGGGTCTTAAGCTAAAAAATAGACTTAGCAGCTAAACGAAGGTATCCTTAACAATTTCAAGAATGGGATCCATTGATATTCCTGGTATAGTACATGCTATTCCACGTACAGTCATACTTAATTCGATATAATTGTTTGATCTTAAAGAGGATATTGTAATTTCATATATCTTTACTATTATAAAAATAGGAGTTGATGGTCGTCGTCCGTTTTTTAATAAAAAAATGCCCCTTAAAGTTAAAGATAATTATCTGCAATACCATCTAGAGGGAATTGGTGAGTTAGCCATGCCATGCTCCTCCACTCTCGGTCTGGTGGTGGTTCGTCTGCCTCCACCTCCCTGCCCCAATGCCTCCCAAGTCCTCGGCTCCCTCCACTATGCACCCCCATCCTCTCCTCTCCCCAAGCACCCCTCCCTAGGTGTGGAAGCGGATCAAATACAAATCAATTAATTTCCTTATCACATTCATATTTTATAAATGAATATGAATTCAAATTCAAATATTCATGAATACGAATATTGTAACAAATACAAATTCGAATAGAATATCTACTCAATTTGGTCAAATCTGGATATCCTCGTACCTTATGTAGTATGAAGATATTAATAACATTTTGTTATCGTACAGTTACTCTTAATCATTCTAATTCATTTACTTCACCAAAAGAAATACGAATTAACATTGGATTAAAAAAAATTGTCCAACTAATCAGTCGTATTGCAATAATATATATATATATATATATATATATATATATATATATATATATATATATATATATATATATATATATATATATATATATATATATATATATATATATATATATATATATATATATAGGACGAGTGTTTCATGCACCATGGTGCCTAGGCACCAATATCAATACCCGTTGATTTGCTTCGAGATTCGCAACGTTTGATGTGGGTATCTTCATATACCCATAAAAAAGTATATTTGAGATGTCAAACTCCGAAAAAATTTAAATTCAACTTCAGTTTAATTAGTTTGAACTATTTTTATGGTATATACTCACTGTAGTTGCATTGAACTCAAAAGTAGTTCAAACTAATTTGAACTGAGTTCAAAACTTACTTACCATAAATATATCAAGAGTATAAAACATTTTCATACCCAAACTCAAAAAAATTATCAATCATACACGTGTATCGGATGTTGGTGCCTAGGCACCATGGTGCCTTATGTAATTTTCCTATATATATATATATATATATATATATATATATATATTCATCGAATACAAATACAAATAGTCTAGATAAAATAGTATTTTGGATGGTCAAAATCCATACCATATTCGTATCCATATTTTTATGCGAATTTGAATACGAATATGAATAGGAGAGAAATTGTTAATTGGATAGAAAAACCTATACCGTATTCATATCCTATCAAATATGGTAACCGAATAATACGGATAATATTCATATCTATTTCCCACCCCCTACCTCTCCCTCTCCTAAGCCTAGCAGACGAGCTTGGGAGCATGGGGAAGCCTATATCCATTTTGAATAGCTTGAGGAAAGCCACAACTGCGCTGACAAGCTCATGAAAGGTTAGATCTGGCAACAGCAAGCTCGGGGAAGGATCTAGAGCCAACAGGGATGTCACTTCGCTCGTGGGGAAGAAGGAAGGCCACCATTGAGGGTGCAGTGGTTGGTTGGATCAGACGACGTTAGCACAGCCACATGGCCACAGGTCAATTCGCATAGGGGCAGTGTTGATGGCCGAAGGGCGGTCTCACACGTGGTGATGATAGCTATCAAGGGGAGGGTCAGCGAGGCCGTGCCAGCCATCATTGGTGGAGGAAGTGGTGAGGCCTCAAGGGCTGAGAAAAAGTCCAGCAGTGGTGGGGGTCACCAACACTGGTAGATCAAGCTGGCGGTGCAAGGGAAGGGGATAGGGGTGTGAGATAGAGAGGAGGAGGGGGTGGCTAGCAGCAAGGAGGTGCCAAATTTGGCGGCATTAGGCCAATGGTGTGTGACATCCTAAACTTTGGACGTCCAAAATTGTAAAGAATTTAAAACTTTTATTTGCATCTTGCTGGCATTTGAAAATTTTGTTGAAATCTTATTTGGGTTACCCCGAGTTTTTGTGCTGAGCAAATAATAACTGAAAATAATTCTCAAGCACGAATAACAATCATGACAATAAAGGATACAAAATAATTTAAATGTGAGTTTAACCTCTAAAAACCTAAGTTCAAATTTAATTTATCAAATCAAAACATGGTTTATAAAATAGAGAGAGGTAATTAGATGAATAAATAAATACAGTTTGAAAGAAATAAATAAAAGCAAATGTAAAAGAATATAAAAAAGTCGCACCTAAGAAAGGAATTCGAAGTTCTGGAATCCAGCTATCATTCAAAATTCAAAAATGAAAATTCAAAAATGAAATCAATTTCTAAGAAAAAATCTCAAATTCCAAATTTTGCTAGCCAATTCCTTCTTCTTTTTTCTTTCTCCTTCTTCCATGTGGGCCCCACTTCTTCTCCTCCTTTTCCCTCTCTCTCCTCCTCCCTTTGGCTCCTTCTGGCGCAACCCGGCCTCTCCCTTCTGTTCTTCCTCCGTCTCCTCCCTGCTTCTTTTCCCCTGGCGCCTGACCAACCGACCCTGCCTCCCTTGTGTGCGTGTCACCCCGCCTGGGCTCCTACACCGCACGTCGCCGTACCTGCCCCCGCATCACCATCATGTCACCCGAACTGCTCCTTTTGCCTTCGTCGCATCCTGGCCTGGGCTCCCACACCGGCCCTCCCCTTTTCTTCCCCCTGTTCGCCTGTCACCTCCGCACCCTCTGCGCTCTTGCGCCGCACGTCGACGCGCCTCTGTGCACACGTCACCTCGCCTGCCCCCACGTCACCCTGTGCCGGTCGCCTCCACACCCATGCCCTGTCGCAGTCAGTCTGTTGCTGCCCATGCTTTGCGCCTGTTGGCCATCCCTCTGCTTTTTTCACCACCGCATGACCGTCACACGAAGCTCCAAGACGCCCGCCTCACTCGGAGCCTATAAAAGCCATGGTAGGCCGCCATCATCTTCCTCACACTCCACAGCTCCTCCCACCGTGATGAATTGCCCCCAAGTGCCCCGTGCTCGCCGGAATGGCATTTCTTCTTCACTGCCGCCCAATGGCGCCTCCACCATAGCCATTGATTCTCTGACGCCTCTCAGTCCAAGGGAGCACCTCCTTGATACCCTGAGGCTTCTCCAAGCACAGCCAAGGCTCCTTCCTCACTCCAAGTCGCTGGCAGCGTCGACCTCCCTACGCCGATGAAGACTACCAGCGCTGGAACTCCTCGCTGCGTCCCAGCCTTCATGACCCGTGTGGTAAGCATATTGGCACCTCTCTCATGCCCATGCGCTCACCAATTTTTCCTCTCCTCCACTCCGGCGCCACCGCCCTTGCAGCCTCCCTACGTCGACCGCCGCATGCCGCAGCCGCCCACGACCGGCACTGCCCCAAGCCAAAGCTCCATCATTTATTGCTTCCACGTCCTCCCGATGACCCATTTTGGTAGTTTCCATTCCCTCCCCGGCCACCGCCTGCCACTGGCGAGCCCAGCATCGAGCGCGGCCTAGTTGCTCTATTTTGTTCCCAAGCCACCCCCTCATCTCTTCTATTTATTTGCCTCCACTAAATCACCTCAGGGCAAATGCCCAGATGGTAAGCCGAGCGAGCGGTGAATGCCAGGTCCCAAGTTCGAATCCCATCTTTACACATTTTGTTTTTATTTTTATTAGCCCATTTAAATTAGGAAATATTTAAAAAATAAATCAAGGAAGCTAAGATAATTGATTTGGGTTCAAATAAAATTTACATATACATCAGAATTTAGAATTATATGTATATGAACAATTAAGAGATTAATTGGCTAATTAACAAAATAAGTAGGAAGGTGAAATGGGAGTTTATGTTTCGACTAACATCCCACATGAAATGATGATTGATAATTTGGAAAATTCCTATAGAATAAATCCTAAAATTTCTTACATGGCAAAAGAACTATAAAATTAAGTAATGCAAAATATTTTAACCCTATAAAATATGATCGTCCTTCCTATGAGAATCCTTTTCGAACAACGATTTGAAGTATTAAGCCACAAATGCATAAACTATGACGACGCTACTTAAAATTAAAGATTGCTCTGCACATAATTAAATAAGTCCCAACTATAAATAGTATGCCATTAAAAGATTTAAATTGGAGTGTCCACCTTGATTAAGGACTTTTCTGAAAATACTTAAAAATAAAGGAAACATCTATAAAGTCTAGCATTTTAGGAAATTCTTATGTTCTCCGTAGGACCTATTAAAAATATAAACCATGTTGTTAATCTAATGTTGAAAATTAAATCTTAACGGTAAATTTAGTTAATAATGATAGTGAAATATAGTTGTGTATAGCAAGCACGGTCCTATGTAAATAAAATTTAATTAAGATTAAATTATGCCAGATGATAAGTAAAGGGATAAAATATCAATGACAGTTGATTTTTAGAGTGCCTCCAATTAAAAGGTCATATTAGCATATAGGTACTAAAATGTAGTAGCCATAGATTATCAGACATTGAAATGATCTCATGAATACATATATTCTGAAATAAATATTTAACCAATTATACAATTAATTCATAATTAGGACCACATAAAATGGTACATATCAAATTACTAGCAATATTAATTAATTCGATAAACTAAAAGTCATAGACATCGTCTATGGAACCCCTGCCATAATTCATAAATGGCAACAGTCAACCAATACAATACTTAATACCCAACTAAACTCATGCACCTATCCATAGGTCTGACCTGACTCATGGGACTTCCTTGATAAATATAAAGTAATAAAAGAAGTTATTAAACTAGAAGCTAAGTCATGATATTCTGCTGTCAGCTATGCCTAGTCATCTCCGAGTTCTAAGCAGAATATTTTCATGAATATTCCTTTATCATGAACCCTCTTTGGCATTCATCTCAATGAATTTCCTCTAATCATCACTTCGTTCCAACCCCGTTTGACTCTGTCAATACTCCGTGCCCAATCAATCCTACCTCAAATCACCCATTTAATCAAAATAAAAATTAATCAAGTTCAATTGGATTTATTTGGATCTTTTGAGTTATTTACTTTTATTTGTATTCAATTATTTAGCGCGTAATTAGAAATTGGAGTCCTAAAGAAACAATGGATCAAGCGAGACCAAGATCGAGGTGATGATGAAGACTAGGAGCTCAAGACGCTCAAATGAGAAAGTTTTGAGTGAGCTCAAGACTGTGACAAACCGCGCAAGGCGAGTCAATACTTTGATCATATTGAACGTATATTCTTTTTATAAATTGTTTCTATTTTAAATTATCAAATTGCATACTGTTATTTCATGTGCAAATATATATTTGTTTTAAGATTCTAGTTATATACCCATTATTGAATTTGTTAGTATTATACTCTTTTGGAACATTTGAGTATTTGAGCTTTGTCACCCTAGCAAAATTATAATAGTAAAACTTTCAAAAATAAGTCTATAACTATACATCATGCTTAGTACTACTTAGATACTCGGGGGGCACCAAAATGTCCCAAACATCACTTTTAATCATGAGAAACTGATTTGGGAAGTCATGGGTGGACATGACTGGTATACTTTGATATGATTATTTTATTCTCCCAAAACTCCCAACTTGCTTAAATATCTAGGTGGATGGTACGGGGGGCTGGTGCAGTGGTGCACGAGAGTGTGGTTAGTATTAGAACTGCCCAGATAACTCTAAGGACTGAATCTTGTCATGACCTCATATGTAAGACAAGTACAACCACAAATTTGTAAATTACAACTTGGCTTAGTGGATTTACTGGACCCTAAAAGCCATCTCATCGGTGGGGGAGAGGGGTAGTGCAAGTGGCTGTCTGTGCGACGGCTTGAATGGGATACTCGTTGAGGGTGAAGTTTGCCGCGGCAAGCTAGTCAGTGTGGGTAGTCCAGCTGGGCTAGTCGCTGGGGGTAGAACATCCCATATGGGTGAGATGATGGAAGGGGCGAGGTATTTTGAAAAGTTACTGTGATGGTCTACTCAACCGCATGACTAAGAAATCGTGTGGAGTAAAAAGTGGATCATCTCATGTGGGAAAAGTATACAAACTCTGTAGAGTAAAAACTATTTGAATAGCCGTGCCCATGGTTAAGGGCGGACATGGAAATTTAACCAGATATAGTTCTATTTCAAAAACATTGTGGGTGGAATTGGAAAAATGGTGGGCAGTGAAAAGCCCTTATTTGTGTTGCCCTAAGTGTCACCCTAGTGATAAGGTAAGCAGTTATAACGTTGAAAGGTTAGCATATAGTGCAGAAACCATGTAACGGTGAATGAAAACTGGATCGCTATTATTATTGTATTCTTTCATACATTGATAAAATCTATTTAGGCAAAACTGCTAGGTCTTAGACAATTTCTATATATCGTATTTTAAAAGCAATTTATGGCAAATAAAATAACCTGAGCTTTTCCTTGATAAGCCATGCATGTTATCTATACGCATGCTGTGTATTGGCTTGCAGAGCACAGTGGTTTGTGCTCACCCTTGCTCACTCAATTAATCCAAAATCAGGAGTCAGATCGATACGCTTCAGTAATACACCTAGTCATGATGGTGAAGAAGATGAAGAGGTCAAGAACTAGGTCGCAAATCTTAGTTGGCTACCTATGGGCACGTCCTGAAGGTCCCACCTGTGTGTTCCATTTCCGCTGCTGCATTTTATTGATTTCGGCCTGATCGACCTTTGAGTAAGTATACTATTATATTTACGCTTCCGTATGATATATATTTTGATATTCGGTACTATATCTGTGAGCACTATCTACTAATCTAGGGAATAGTACGGTGGAATCACAGAGGATTCTGGATTGTAAAATCCGAGTCCTACATGGTGCCTGGGGAGAGAAAGGGAGAGATAGGGAGTAAGAGAGGGAGGGAGAAGGTGGCAGTGAGGTGAAGTAAGAAAACCACCGACGATGGCGGATTTGGAGGCAGCCTGACCAGAGAGAGAGAAAGAGAGGAAGGGGGACGGTGGCGACGGCAAAGGAAGGGAAGATGGAGATTGAAGGGAAGGTGGGGGAGGCCGTCGGTAGTGGGGATGGCACCGGTGTTGGTGGATTGGAGGGTGGCGTAAGATGAGAGAAAGAGAGAGGAGGGAAAGGAGAGGAGAGTGGCAACCGGGTGGAGAGGAAATGGGGGGAGAGAGAAGGAGTGAGGGAAAGATAAGATTAGGGTTAGGGGCTTGAGGCTGGGCGTGTTTGGGCTGAATGGGCCAACTAGAAAAAAGGCTAAATAATCTCCTCTCTTTTCTCTTCTTTCTTTTTTCATGCTTTTATTTATTTATCCAACTATTAATTCTCTGATACATCACACTCCAAATTAATTTGACATAAAATAAATAAATGACTTACACTAAAAGGAAAAATTATGTCGAAACAAATTAGGAAAATTGAACACATACCTAATTAGGATTTTTGCATCATATTTATGAAATGCTTTATTCTTGAAATTCGGAAATTATCATTAGGGGTCGATTTTGAGGATAGAATAGAACATGTAGGGTTCATTTCTGATTTTGACAGATTGGTGGGAGTAGAAGCACACTCAGGCGAGTCGTCTCTTTGATCATGTCTTCTAAATTGGTTTTTAACGATCGTGGCATGGGGAAGGACATCTGAAATGAAGAGGAGGAAGGTGTGGCTTCAAGAAGGAATCGGAGGGGGCGGTGGCGACAAGCATGGAGGAGTCTTGAATGGAGGATGAGGAGGAGGTGATGATGACATAGCTTTGGTGGGCCTTGCTGGCACTGGCGAGGCACCATGTGGGCTGTGGCCTGAGGAGGAATCTATCGGTGGTGGGCTGGTGGCCATGGATGGATGGTTCAACATGGGGAGACATGATAGGGCTAGAGATGGAGAGGAAGGTAGTTGTTAATCTAGACGGTTGGATCTGTATGGTACGTCCTAAATTTTGACTAGAATTTTTTAAGAAATTAGTTAAGTAATGTCTAGAAACTTTAATTTTGTAGGCTCACATGCAACTCTCTGATAGCGATCGGAAATTGATGGTGGAATGATTCGATAAGCTAACTGCAGGGATGGTTTTATTTTGTGATTTTAAAACATGGAATATGTTTTTTTCAAAAAGATCCGTAGTAACGCAAGGGCAATCAACTAGTAAGAGGTTATTTCTTGGTTTAGTCTGGTCATTTTGAAACTCGATTAGCGCAGGACTTCTTCACGATCTCCCCTCAGTCCTGGCTCCTCACTCTCATGGCTCCCTCCTGGCTTCACATGTGCACGAACCACCGGGCTCACATCCAGGCTCATGCAGCCCCTCTGGCACACGCGGCCTTCTTGGCTTGCCCCTGTGCAATCGGCCGCCGCACGGACTCCTTCCGTTGCACGTGCTTCTGGAGCCTCCTGCGCCGCGCTCGGCCCGTGCACAGCCGCATGCGTCGCCCCACGTAACTGAACGCCTCCATGCGCTTCTTTTCCTGCACAAAACTGGGGGACAATACCAGATCGTGCACTGATTAAATCAGGAACACAAACAGTGACAAGTCAGTGGTTCGCGCCGCATCAGATGCGCTCTTGCCAAGAGAGCACAGGATTCATCTCATAGGGCCTGCTGCTCTGAACTGGGATATGTGGACAATCCGAAACGGCATGAGTTTTGAGCGTACCAAAATGACTTCTCATAGTGTCATATATCATATTTCCAAATCTACTGGTGGCCTAAGTGTTTTGAGTGTCTAACTTGAGCACAGTGGTAGACTCATGATTTATATAATAGGTATTTAAAGTTGACAAATAAAATGTAAAAGTCCACAATAGCACAAAAAAGTATAAAATATTTCGTGCTAGACACAACAGCTGTAAATAATTTAGAAAATTAAAAAATAATTTAGAGAAATTATGAAATAACTTAAGATAAAACTATATTGATGTGTATGGCCTGCATGCACTAGTGCACGACAATGTGTAGTCATTGTCTAGTGCTTATTGCCTCGTCGATCTGGCTGTCGCCACCGCACGCTCCCTCCCCAGCTCTCATGTGATAGTTGTCGCATGTCCGCTCCTTATAGACATTGCCGCTTATCATGGCTATACTCCTTGCCACGTAGGCCAAGCTAGAGGTTAGGGTTGCTCTTAGCCTTTCACCAAGTCATTTGGTGGCCAATTACCCCTCGATCTCATGCGCCAGTGCTATCGGGTTTGGCAATTTTGGTCTGAATTAGTGGAGTATGAGAGAGACACAAAGAGAGAGGGGGAGGGAGGGGATAGGTTAGGGTTTGAGGGGTCTACGGATGGGACAATAGGCCAGTCTAATGAGAGGGTGAATGAGTTATTAGGCCGCGCTATTTTAGGTAAATTGGAGAGGGGAGATGTGAGAGTGGGTTGAATCAACTGTGGGAGGGGAGGCGGGTTGAAATCAATTGGGGTATATATATAATATTTTGTCTAATTTTTAGTATATATGTGTGTGTAATATACCTACTAAATATTAGGTATATCACAGAAATTTTTGGGTATTTAGCTAAATACCCTTGAATTACATTAGGTCTGCCCATGCTTGAGCAGAAGACCAATCTCCGGTGGCGCTGGACTGAAGCAGCATATGTCAAGCCTGTTGTCATTTCTGGAACAGTACCTGTTACCTGTTTTGTCGTCAGGGTATTTTGCCAGGAGCCTCTTCTCAGTGTGTGCGCATGTGTGCTTTGCTGCATTCATCGTACGAGCCTCTCTTCTGCTTATTATTTACACCCGAATCCAAGTCCTCTGTGTTTTAGAGTGTGGAATGCTCTAACTCTGTGCCTGCTTTCGATATTATTTGCCAAAACATGATATTTTCCTTTGTTCGAAGAAATTAATCCCTTTGATTTGCTTTTGTATAATTAACTGAACAACACCTTCACCCTTCCATCACCCCATGTCAGCCAGAGCAAGAGAAAATATGGAAAATATTTGCCTTTTCATGTCAATTACGTACCTGACTTAATATAGTGGATGGTCAAAGCATTGTCCATTAGTATGTTTCGCGTTGGAGAATGGAAATGGCGCAAGGGCTGCATATTTGATATTGGATAGGAGATAATACCATGTCTTTTATATACCAGTCTGATTCATGTCTTTGTCAATCTATTCGTCCCATAGGAGAATACACAACAAACTAGCTAAGACAATAATTTTGTGTTCCAATAATCACATGGTACACTTATCAAAAGTTGCGCGGGATTTTACCCCTTAGTGATTTCTTTCTTTCTCCAATGAATGGCCAGAGCTCCCGCCGCCCCTCTCGAAGAAAAGCTTGGGAAATTCCAAAAAAAAAAAAGGTAAGGAGATCAATCTACCAAGTACCAACCGTTACATTAACATTTATCTCCTTGTCCTTTTTTCAGATTTATAGAAAAAAGGTACACCTAAAATTGGATATTTCAATGACGAAAGCGCGGAGATCGAACAATCCTAGAGCTTTAGGGCATATTTAGTTGATGCTATAATTTGCTACATAAGAGTTAGACGTGTTTGACTTTGTTATGCTAGTATTTGGTTCGTCTAACTTATGGTGTGCCATATTTTCTTACCGTTATGTCTCATGTATCATAGACATATCTTTTTCACCAAATCTTGCCGTACTTGTAGCCAACAATTTGCCTACCACATAAGTTGTAGCCTAATACACTTTTGGTACAAAAGGGCCTTTTTTGGTTGATAGCCTAGCGATGCCTAAGTTTGCCAAACATTTTTGCCCAAAGTTGTGGCCAAGAAAATTGGGGCCACAATTTAGCAAGACTAAGGGAACCTTGCCACTTCTTATTATGCCTATGACGTGTGAGATCAAGCTGAAAAAAGTTTGGCATATCTAACTTATGGCTAGGAATGAAACATCAACCATGGCTAGGAACCAAACATCAACCTAACTTGGTTAAACTTGCCTAAAGCACTATGTGGCAAAAGTGTGGTAATCTTTGGCTTCCAACCAAATATGCCCAAAAAAAATTGGCAAAGCATGGCAAGCAACCAAATATACTCTTAGTCACTAAAGCAACTCGATAGGTGCCTTACCAATTGTTGGCTCTGAATTAACTCCTGGCACTGGATGTAGGGTTGATAGATTAAGTTGTAAAACATTTTTCTAAGAAAAACTTTGAATTTCTCTTTGAATTTCTCATTTTATGCTCCCATTTATTATCTCATGTGTTAATTTTCAATCAATCGAGTATGTGGTTTGGAAGAGAACCCACCCATGTAAAACAGGGCCCAACCAAAAATGCAAAGTAGAAATTGTTAGTAGCTGTTATTTAAGGCTTTACTTGTACTTTGATATTCGTTCGAGCCCCCCCTCTCTCTTTCCCTCTCTTGCTTGCTCGACCCGACGCGGCTGTGGCTTCTGCACTAGAGGAAGTGGCTAACAGTTGAAGGAGCGGGCACAGCGACGATGGTTTCGTGATGGCATGGACCTGGACTGGCAACAACGCCGCGGCGTGGCTTGGAGACGGTGGCAGCGTAGATTCGGGAAGAGAAGAAGAGAGAGAGGTGGAGAAAGTGAGAGTAAAGGAGAGACGTGAACCTCGAAGCAGAGTGATAGTAGACGTAGGTGCTAGGGGTGGAAACGGATCGGATACGGTCGAATAGTCTCAAATACGAATACGAATCCATATTTTTCAAACGAATACGGAACGAATTCGAATATTCTTAAATACGGATACGAATATTCTCGAATACAAATACGGATATTTTCGAATACGGATTTTCTCGGATACGAATATCGGATAAAACAGATTCCTAACGGTTTTACCGATTTTTCACCAGTTTTTGACTGGTTACTGGTTTTAAACCGCCTAAATTCAAATTTTGAATCACAAAATTTGTACGAATTTTTCATAGGTTCTAGAAATGGATCGAATACGAATTGAATAGTCTCGAATACGAATACGGATACGAATATTCTCGAATACGAATGCGAATACGAATTCTCTCAAATACGGATACGAATATTTTCGAATACGAATACGAATATTTTCGAATACGGATTTTTGCTTACCATATTTGTGTTTTTTCGGATACGAATATCGGATAAAATGAATTATCCGTTATCGTTTTTCACCCTTAGTAGGTGCAACCGGTTGTAGAATGTCCACGCTCGGAGCCGACCGTTGGTCTCGACCAATCCCCCCCCCCCCCCCCCCCTCTCGTCACACTCGACCGATCCGCCTGCGGCTGCGACCCTGCGAGTGGCGCGCGTGTGCCGTGCGTGTGCGCGCAGAGACCGAGAAGACGGAAACGAGCGAGCGAGCGAGAGAAACGGGGGCGGATTCCATGGCGCCCCGCAGAGATCGAGGCGAGGGCCAACCATGGCCGCTCCACGTACTCCACCCCCGCTCGACCCCCACCGCCTTCTCTACACATCCCCTTCTCCCTCTCCACGCCCCCGCTTTTGCACCGCGCCATCACCTCCTCCTCCCCCACGAGACCACGACGACGAGCACGACGTGCGGTGCGGAGGGGTCGGACGAGGACGGGTACGAGCGCGGGGGAAGATACATGAGTTCATCTGTTCCGTCGCTCACAGCGTCCAACTGATCATCATTCTCCAGGCGCCGCCGAAATGGTGAGATCGCATTCTAGTTTGCCTCCTTGAGTAATGCAGCGCCGGTGTGGTGTTCGTGTCATGTTGGTTGGGGCTAACTTGGTAGGGAAGCGTGATCCTGATTGTTTGACCCAAGGATGTATTCAGTTGAATTAGACCTAGAGTTACATTGGATGTACCGATGGGTTGTGGACCTTGTGGTATTTGGCATATGCTTGCCTTGATAAGCTTCCCGATTGTGGCAGTTTGTTTAACACCATTTAGGATCCAAGTGATTTCGTGTTTCCCCCTTAATCCATGCGATAGAATTGCAATCCGCATCGGCGAAGCGCGAATCCAGTGTCATCATCGTTCCAAGAAGTTTTGTACCACTTGATAGCTGGGATCATTGAGATACGCAAATTTCTATTGCAGGGGAGGAAAGCTAATATAATTACCTGATATCTGAGATCATTGAGATAACGCAACTAATTTTCTATTGCAGGGGACGAAAGTTAATATAATCGTGGGCTCTCATGTATGGGCTGAAGACCCTGAAATTTGCTGGGTCGATGGAGAGGTCGTTAAGATCAATGGCGAAGAGGCTGAGATCCAAGCAGCCAATGGGAAAAAGGTAAGTTGCATTCTATGCATTCAGATACTTTTAGCCTGTTATAGAGCGATATGCTAGTCTTGTAACTTGATTTTGGTCCTTGAATTTCATATGCTGCTACTTATCATTGTACTTTCACATTGTTAGATCGTTGCAAATTTGTCGAAACTATATCCCAAAGATATGGAAGCAGCTGCTGGTGGAGTTGATGACATGACAAAGCTCTCCTATCTCCATGAACCAGGAGTTTTACAGAATTTGGCGATCAGATACGAACTTAACGAAATATATGTATGCTATTCTTTTATACTGTTTGCAGTCATTTACTGTAGACACATCATTATGCCAGTTGTACTATCTGAGTTTACAAGTTTAAGGCTCACATAATGTTCCGTATGACTGATGTTTCATCATTTTGGCAGACATACACTGGAAATATTCTCATTGCTGTCAATCCTTTCCAAAGGTTGCCACATTTATATGACCCACATATGATGCAACAGTATAAGGGAGCACCATTTGGAGAGTTAAGTCCACATGTTTTTGCTGTGGCAGATGTTGCATACAGGTAAGGCTGATAGATGGCAACTGGTTCAGTATTTCCACAGAAAATGGGTTGATCTCTTTGTTGTCTTTTACTTGAAACAGAGCAATGGTTAATGAAGGGAAGAGCAACTCTATTCTTGTGAGTGGTGAGAGTGGTGCAGGTAAAACAGAAACAACAAAAATGCTTATGAGGTATCTTGCCTATTTGGGTGGCCGAGCTGCAACTGAAGGAAGAACAGTAGAGCAACAAGTTCTCGAAGTAAGAGAGCCAGTGCTTAGCCTTGCAAGACCATTGTACTATTAAGTTATTTATACTTCAATTGAACTTATTCTTATGTCTGCAGTCAAATCCAGTCCTCGAAGCTTTTGGCAATGCCAAAACTGTTAGAAATAACAATTCTAGGTAGGAGAGATCTAAAAAACCATCTCAATCATAAGATTACTTGCAATTTTCCAAATTATGGAAAATTTATATGTTCTAATCTCAATCTTTTTTCGTAATGCTTGGTGCAGTCGGTTTGGTAAGTTTGTTGAGATTCAGTTTGATAAACAAGGGAGGATCTCAGGTGCTGCTGTCAGAACTTACTTGCTGGAAAGGTCACGGGTATGCCAAATTTCTGATCCTGAACGCAATTACCACTGCTTTTATCTCCTATGTGCGGCACCACAGGAGGTAATGATCTATTTTCTCTTTTTATACTTTTTATCCTCAGCGAACTCATCTCTAGTGTTCTTTACGCTAATTATGGATTTGGTTACTAATGCAATCTCCTTTGACATTGAACTTTCAGGAGGTTGAAAAGTACAAACTAGGAAATCCTAAGAGTTTTCATTATCTTAATCAATCAAATTGCTACGAGTTGGTTGGGGTTAGTGATGCTCACGAATATTTGGCTACCAGAAGAGCAATGGATATTGTTGGCATCAGTACTCAGGAGCAGGTAGCTCAGTTATTTCCATATGTTCTTTGATATGATCAATGTCTTTTTTTCTCACATCTCTGCAACTTAATTTGTTTTCAGGATGCTATTTTCAGGGTCGTTGCAGCTATCCTTCATATTGGCAACATTGAATTTGCCAAGGGGAAAGAAGTCGATTCCTCAGTTTTGAAAGATGACAAATCTAAGTTCCATCTTGATACAGCTGCTGAGCTTCTTATGTAACTACCTGTATTTGGTTCTGTTCTATAATTGATGATATTACTATGTGCATGCTCCAACGGTTGTTGACATGTACTTTATGTCAGGTGTGATCCTGGAGCCTTGGAAGATGCTCTTTGTAAGCGTGTCATGGTAACACCAGAGGAGGTTATAAAAAGGAGCCTTGATCCTTACAATGCAACTATCAGCAGGGATGGTCTAGCAAAGACGATATATTCTCGCTTGTTTGACTGGTAATATAATAGTGCCTTTTTTCATACTTTATTAAATATGTTCCATAGCATGCATGCCCAATGCAATGCAGAAAGAAAGGTTGCATCCATCATTGCAACCTATCATTATCTTGCAGGCTTGTTGATAAAATTAATAGTTCCATTGGGCAAGACGCTAGCTCTAAGTGTCTTATTGGTGTCCTGGACATCTATGGTTTTGAGAGCTTCAAGTCAAACAGGTAACCTTTACTGTAGTTCAGTCTTGTACTTAGAATCCACTAAGTTGTTTTCATGAACTGACAAATCATAATTTCTGCAGTTTTGAACAATTCTGTATTAATTATACAAATGAAAAATTGCAGCAACATTTCAATCAGGTAACACTTGCTCAAAAGGAATGGTTCATGTACAATTGTACACAAAACTCCCCCCTAGCCATTTGCCACGAGCATATATTTAGTGAAAGGTGCATATGTGTTCTTTTTCAGCACGTTTTCAAGATGGAACAAGAGGAGTACACCAAAGAACAAATTGATTGGAGCTATATTGAGTTCGTCGATAATCAAGATGTCCTTGACCTTATTGAGAAGGTATGTATAACCACTCGACATAAAGGATCTACAAATTTAATCAGTCTAAGTTCATCGAAAGCATCTTGATATTGGACGTCTCAAATATTGTAATGTACAAGCTTAAAACAAGGCCAAACATTCAGCTTGCATTTAGTCTTATTTATAATAAGAAGCATAGCCAGATAAGCCATTGTTTTTTTTTTGGGGGGGGGGGGGGGCAAATATGCTGCATTGTTTTCTTGTACTTGTTTTAGAACTAAGTAATTTATTTACAAATCAGTTTTGTGATGGATTCTCGCTCATCTCTTTTCCATGTATTACTGAATTTATCTACAAATGGGATTAAGTTTTGTTTGTTTAAATTTTTCCCTTTGCAGAAACCTGGTGGAGTTATCGCACTTCTTGATGAGGCATGGTATGCTTACCATTTATCTGTTTTTTGTTCTTCCTATCTAGTCAATTTTATTTTCCTGTATGATTTTAGATGAATGTTTGAGTTAATGACCATCGATTAGCTGCAAAACGATGCTAACATATTCTGTATTAACTGTTTTGCATTCAGCATGTTTCCCAAGTCGACACATGAGACCTTTGCCCAGAAGCTCTACCAGACTTTTCAAAAGCACAAACGTTTTGTAAAACCGAAGCTATCTCGCACAGATTTTACAATCTGTCACTATGCTGGAGAGGTTAGCTTTCATTCATCAAATTCAATTGCTTCAGGATATTGTCAGTTCTGGTTTTAACTGATAGTTATAATTGCTGTATTCAGGTGTTGTATCAGTCTGACCAATTCCTCGACAAAAATAAAGACTATGTTGTGGCAGAGCACCAGGAGTTACTGAGTGCTTCTAAATGCTCATTTATCTCAGGATTATTTCCTCCTCTGCCAGAGGAGACATCCAAATCCTCAAAGTTCTCATCAATTGGAGCCCGCTTCAAGGTCCTCCCCACCCCCTGATATTGCTTGATTATGCTTCAGAATTTGCTGCCACTGCCACATCTATATTTGTCAAGTGTTCTATTATGCATGACTAACTTTACCAACCTCTGTTTTTGTTTGTGGCAGCAACAACTCCAAGCTCTTATGGAAACATTAAACTCTACAGAACCTCATTATATCAGATGTGTGAAGCCAAATAATGTGCTAAAACCCGCAATTTTCGAGAATTTCAATGTCATGCAGCAGTTGCGTTGTGGTGTAAGTGCTTCTGAACTATAATTTACTGTGCAATCCTGTACTGCAGTCTAATGGTGGCTATGTTGGAGTTGGTCTATACAACAAAGATGTTCCGCTAAATTGCATGCCATGTATCATCAGGGTGTACTTGAGGCAATCAGGATCAGTTGTGCCGGGTATCCTACACGTCGCACATTTTATGAATTTTTGCATCGTTTTGGAATACTTGCCCCAGAGGCCCTTGAAGGAAAGTAAGTACTTCTTTGCAGTTCTGTAGTTTAATATCTGAGACTCAATCAAGTTTGTTAGTGCTTCTAAAAGTGACATGTCTCTAAGTTTTTCTTTTTCATGTCTCAATAGTTGCGATGAAAAGGTTGCATGCAAGAGGATTATGGAGAAGAAGGGTCTTTTGGGCTTTCAGGTAATTAACATGAACTCTAGTCCATTTGCCTTGTCACACTGTTTTATTCAAAGCTTAGTGTTGTTTGAATGCCTAACATACATTGGAGAGCTATCGATGATCTGATAAAGGAAAAATTGTACTTAAAAGATGCACTTACTTAATATTTAAGCTTTTAGGTTTGTGTTATTACATTAGGCATGCAGGGTGCCCTACAGCAGTAGCATAGGGGAAGAGAGAGAGAGAGAGAGAGAGAGATGCAAGTTCAGGAGAACTGTGCTACATTCGGGCTTCGATACTTATTTCTGTTGCACTAACTTTCAATACTTATTTCTGTTACACTAACTGTGGTTCGTATTTCTCAGATAGGTAAAACAAAAGTTTTTCTGAGAGCCGGCCAGATGGCTGAATTAGATGCTAGGAGAACCGAAGTACTCAGTGCTGCGGCAAAAACAATTCAAGGGAAAATACGGACACATATCATGCGGAAGAAGTTTATTTCTTTGAGGAAGGCATCTGTATGTGTTCAGGCAATATGGAGAGGTCTGTTTTGCTTGTACTTAACTGTAGATCTGGTTATATTTCATTTTACGAATTTTTGTCAATATCGTGCTTTGTGTTTTAGGAAGATTGGCTTGTAAACTATATGATCGCATGCGAAGGGAAGCAGCTGCCATCAAAGTTCAGAAAAATCAACGTAGGCATCAGGCAAGGAGGTCCTACAAACTCCTAAATGCTTTGGTTCTCGTAGTGCAAACTGCATTGCGTGCAATGGCAGCAAGAAATGAGTTCAGATATAAGAAGCAATTTAAGGCATCAGTTACGATTCAGGTGGTTTTCAGTTCCTAGTAAATTATAGAAAAACTCAAATATGCATAGTGCTTTTGAACACACCATTTGTTCCTGAATGCTGAATGTATTCTCTGATACAGGCTCGTTATAGGTGCCATAGAGCTCAGGTTTACCATAAGAAGTTAAAGCGTGCAGCCATTGTTGCGCAATGCAGATGGAGGGGAAGGATTGGAAGGAAAGAACTCAGAAAACTTAAAATGGTATGCGTATTATCCCCATCAATGCACTACTGTTACATACCATTTTCCTGTTGTGAATACAACATGAATGCCCTAGTCTTATTTCTCCTTTGATGGCTTTTAGATTATGTATCATTCTTATATAAAAGAAAAATCTGCCCCCAATATTACATGCTCATCAACTTTAACTGCACAACCGAGGAAAGTAAATGGTCTCATGCGAAATCTACTATCAAGTCATAAAGTCAGGAATAAGGTGTCACCATCAAGTAACACAAAATTGTCATATATAATGCATTGCTATTGTAACCTCTTCAGGAAGCAAGAGAGACGGGTGCACTCAAGGAAGCAAAGGATAAACTTGAGAAGAAAGTGGAAGAACTTACATGGCGTGTGCAGTTAGAGAAGCGAATGAGGGTACAATGCTGAACTTTTTTTTGCTATTTTGCACTCTTCCACTCCAGAAACACTTGTAAGGAGTAATATGTTTTACATCATGGTTTATCTTCTATAATTGTAATATGCACATTTAGATATTTATCAAACTACCTATTGTCGGTTCGGAGTGCATGTGCCTTCTGGGCTCATGTTTTTTGTAAATTTGTTTGGGTTTCTTTAACCCTGGTTCCGCTTCTTCTTAATATAATGATACGCAGCTCTCCTGCGTGTTCGAGAAAAAAAACTACCTATTGTCTCAATCATTTCACATAAATCTATTCGTGTGCATACAGACAGACTTGGAAGAAGCAAAAGCCCAGGAGTTATCAAAACTGCAGAGCTCTATGGAAGCTCTGCAAGCTAAATTGGATGACACAAATGCAATGCTTGTCAAGGAAAGAGAAGCTGCTAAGAAGGCTATTGAGGAAGCACCTCCTGTAGTGAAGGAAACTGAGGTTCTAGTCCAAGACACTGAAAAAGTTGATTCCTTGACAGCAGAGGTGGGAGAACTTAAGGTACGTAATATACTATTTTTGTTGTTGGACAAAATTTCCTAATGTTTTGCTCTTCCAGTAATTTTGCACAACGAGATACTATCAGATAAACTTAAGCATATCTACATGATTTAGCACTTGCACTCATTTTGTGATGTACTACATTTCCTTGTAGACCTCACTACAGTTAGAAAAACAAAGAGCGGATGATTTAGAAAAGAAACGCTCTGAAGAAAGACAAGAGAATGAAGAAAAGCAAAAGAAACTGGAAGAGACTGAAGTAAAAATGCGTCAATTTCAGGAATATCTGAGAAGGTTAAGCTTTTTACATGTTGCTTCTTGTTTTTTACACTGTTGCCACTGATCTTCCCATCTTTTTTCCTGTTGTGCATGAAACACATCCAGATTCTCCTTATTAGTTCAGTTTTCATACTACACCTGTTAAGAACACATTCTAATCAGTATGCTTTAATTTGGTCATACTAGTCCAGCTACAGAGGGCTTAACTTATTGAAAGCCTTTTGGAGTTTGAAAAAAGACTGAATATTGTTAAGGAAAGCGAGGCATATAAGGAAAGGAATAATACAATAACACAAATACTTTCATTCCTTTTATTTTCTCTCAGCAGACTTCAGAAATATAGCAATATTGATATCTAAATGCATTGACACCGTGTTATCCAACATTTAATCTTCATCTTAAAGTGTTGGTGATTAAATCTTCATCTTAAAGCGCTGGTGATCTGCGTGTTCTCATATAGGCTAGAGGAGAAGCTCTCTAATGTAGAATCTGAAAATAAAGTCCTTCGTCAGCAAGCTGTCTCAATGGCTCCAAGTAAAATTTTATCAGGCCGTTCCAAGTCCATTTTACAGGTGAGTCAATGAGTGTAGACATGTTGTTATCTTTTGTTCCTTTTTGAAGATTTTATCGATAATTTACACCACTTGTTTGTTTTACAGAGGAATACAGAAAGTGTTCATGTCTCAGGTGGCGATGCAAAAGCAACTCTAGTGAGTGGACATGCTCTACATATTTTGTTTAGCAGTTATATACATGAGTTACTGGACAGTATATCGAAATAAAACCCATTTTTTATCTCTTGGTGCTTCAGGAGTCCAATAATGTGTCCTCTCCTAAAAAGGAATATGACATAGACGATAAGCCACAGAAATCTCTTAATGAAAAGCAGCAGGTGTAGTATGCTATCTTATGTTTTTTAAGATCACTGTATTGACCCCTTATATTTACGTCGCTCTCTGCAATTGATATGTTAATATCTCTGCAGGAAAATCAAGATCTATTAATTAGGTGCATCGCGCAGCATTTGGGCTTTTCTGGGAATCGGCCAGTCGCTGCTTGTATTATATACAAGTGCCTTCTTCATTGGAGATCATTTGAAGTAGAGCGGACAAGTGTTTTTGATCGCATTATTCAGACCATTGGACATGCAATTGAGGTTATAAATTTGTAATCATGCGATTCAACTTTATTATCATTATCTAGGGTGATGCTAAATTTGATTTTCTGTGTTTTATAGACACAGGACAACAACGAAGTCTTGGCATATTGGCTCTCAAATGCTTCAACGCTGTTGCTGTTGCTTCAACGGACACTGAAGGCGAGTGGATCAACGGGAATGGCTCCACAGCGTCGACGTTCATCTTCTGCTACTCTTTTTGGAAGGATGACCCAGGTACACAGTTTTTTATCTTCTTTAACTGAAGCTTCATAATAGTTACTGAGTGATTCTGTTTTTCATTTTCTATTTTCAGAGCTTCAGAGGAACTCCGCAAGGTGTAAATCTTTCTCTAATAAATGGAAGCATGGTTAGTGGAGTAGAGACACTGAGACAAGTCGAAGCCAAGTATCCTGCTTTACTGTTTAAGCAGCAACTAACGGCATATGTGGAGAAGATTTATGGAATGATCCGGGATAATTTGAAGAAAGAGATCTCTCCTTTGCTCGGTTTGTGCATTCAGGTACCTATGGTTTCTGAGTCCAGAGAACGATAGTCAATTTTGTTAATTTGAGTTCGACATACATTACATACTGTCTAATTGGTGGCATATTTGCATTTCTCCCCACCAATACAAATACTATAGGCCCCAAGAACATCAAGAGCAAGCTTAATGAAAGGATCTGCACGTTCAAACACAAATACAGCTGCACAACAAGCTTTGATTGCTCACTGGCAAGGGATTGTGAAGAGCCTTGGAAATTTCTTGAACATACTCAAAGTGAACAATGTCGGTAAAATGTTGAATGTTAAAACCTACTTTTCTTTTATTTCATATCATTAGGATAAAATTTTCAGCAGTTGTGAGATCATTCACATAAATAGATGTGTGGTTATTCAATGTGATTAAAGCTGTATATCAACTAATCCTGCTTGTGTATGTCACTACTTCAGGTTCCTCCATTCTTGGTGCGAAAGGTATTCACTCAGATATTTTCATTCATCAACGTACAGCTATTTAACAGGTAAATGTATTTACATAAAGATTAAAGACAGCTGTTTTTTGGACTGTTGGTTTGCAAAACACCAGAAATGCCCGACCGAGCTTCATTTGATTATTTTCTGTCTTCAGTTTGCTACTTAGAAGGGAGTGCTGTTCATTCAGTAACGGCGAGTACGTAAAAGCAGGATTAGCTGAACTCGAACATTGGTGCTATCGAGCTACTGATGAGGTACATATAGCTATTATTGTGACACATCTCAAAATGCTGCTAGATAATATAAACATATTTGTGAAGGGACAGTATAGCTTTATTAGTATCCTAATTTTTTGGAGGAGCTTTAGTAGCATCCTAATTTGATGTTTAGCTGGAGAATGATAGTTAGTTCTAGACCATATGACTGTGCTTATATCCAGGTTTTTACAGTGATCAACAGCAAAAGGAAATAAAGCTAAGCTAGTTTGTGTCTTTTATGTTCATTACCCCAAGCACGTTCTGAATTGATTTAGTGATTGTAAGTTGTAACAAATCTTCAGAATTGTTATGAGCGTCAATATTGATTGATCTAGTGCTTTCCTGCTTGCAGTATGCAGGTTCAGCCTGGGATGAGCTTAAACATATTAGACAAGCTATTGGTTTCCTGGTAATTTTTTTCATTTGCTCCTAGAACACTTGCACATAATTTGTTGTTAGCAGAACCAAAATTTAGGTTATCACTGCTAAGGGCAATTGTATGATCAAATATGGGACAATGATTGCGACATGACTCTGTGTTAGACAGCCATATATAGTGCATGGACTCTTTGGGCTTTTATGGTTAGTTATAGATTGATTGGTATTGTATTCGGCAAGGAGATCCCACGGTGGTTCTGTTTCCATAAACCAACCCGGTCCTCCTTGCCTATATATCTGTAATCCCTTTGGCCTCCAGATCAATCTACTGATTCCAATTGCCTTCATGGTATCAGACGCCTAGGTCTGTTCTTCCGTTGCCCTCTCTTGCGCGCCTCTGTGGCTGCGCACCACGCCCGCGCGCCCTCCAGGCTGCGCAGCCCCCCGCTCCCATCCGGCGGCGCCTCCCCCCTCCTGCAGCAATGCCCGGCTCTCTCCCCTCCGCTCCCTCTGCTGCAGACGTCGCTGCTGCCCAGGCCGCCGTCGCCGCGCGCACAGCAGAGCGCAGGGCAGAGGATCTCCGCCGCCAGCAGGAGGCTGCTCGGGCCGCCGCTCTTCAGCGCGCCCAGGCAGCCGAGCAGGAGGCCGCGGCTGCTGCTCAGGAGCGCGACGCCGCCGCCGCCCGCGCTCGTGATGCACTGGCCCGTGCCGCCCGCGAACGGGAAGCGGCCGAAGCTGCTGTTCAACCCCCGGACGATGACGCCGCTTCCTTTGTCAGCAACGACGGCGGTCAGCCCCTTCGGGACGTTCTTCTGTCTCACGAGGCCGCCGCCATCATCAATCTTCACGCGCAGGCCGTCGGAGTCCAGAATATATGCAGCCTCGTTCCCGCCGCCCTCGACATGGAATCCAACAACTACTCCCGCTGGCGCCACCAGATGCTTCTGGTCCTTGGGAAGTTCTCCCTCCAGCGCCATGTCCTCGCCGACGCCGCTGATCACATCTTCCCCGACTGGGAGCGCATGGATTGTGTCGTCATGACGTGGCTCAACGGCGCTATCTCTCCCGATCTTGAGGAGATCGTCCGGGAAGATCGCCCCACCGCCCGCTCCATCTGGCTTGCCCTGGAACATCAATTCCTTGGCAATCGCGAGCAGCGAGCTCTCTACCTCGACGCCGCCTTCCGCAACTTCGTCCAGGGCGATCTCTCCATCACCGACTACTGCCGCAAGTTCAAGTCAATGGCCGACGCTCTAGGCGACTTGGGGGAGGTCGTCACCGATCGTACACTCGTCCTCAACATCATCCGCGGCCTCAACGAGCGATTCGCCTCCATCGGCATGCATCTTCAGCGTGGGCGTCCGTTCCCCACCTTCCTGGAGGCCCGTACTGACCTCCTCCTTGAGGAGCTCAATCTGGCCCATCGCTCGACGCCTTCGCCCACCGCCCTCGTCGCCTCTGGTGCCGCCGGAGCTGCGGGTCATCATCCGCAACCCAACAAGCCGGCCACACCCCCTCAGCCGCATTCCAGCGGCTCCTCTGGTACCGGCAGCAACTCCAGGAACTCCGGCAAAGGCGACAAACGTGGCACACGCGGCGGCAAAGGCAAGGGGCGGCAGTCTGGTGTACCCACCTCTGGTTCAGCGCCCTCTGCACAGCCCCAGCAGGCTCCGACCGGTGGCCCGTGGCCCAGCTTCTACAGGCCGTGGTCAGGCTCCATTAGCATGTGGCCTGGGAATCGTCCTCCCCTGGCTCCAATCCCGGCGCCTCGTTCTCCACTGCCATCTCCTGTACCTCAGCCGCAGGCCTTTGTGGCCGGCGCCCAGACACAGTGGGCTGCTCCTCCTGGCGCCCAGGGATCGTGGGCTGCTCCTCCTGGCTACTACTACCCCACCGCCGGCACGCCATCCTGGGATGCGCAGGGACTTGCTTCCTCCTTCAACACCATGTCACTGATCCCACCTCAGCAACACGATTGGATCTTCGACACCGGTGCTACCTCGCATATGACTTCTGACGCCGGTACACTCTCCTCCACCTCTTCCTCGCGGTATCCTATTCCACCTTCAATTATTGTCGGTAACGGAGCCTTACTGCCCGTCACCTCCTCTGGCACAGCTCATCTCCCCGGTCCTTTATGTCTTAATAATGTCCTTGTTTCACCTGGGCTTATTAAGAATTTAATTTCTGTTCGCCAATTCACTTCTGACAATAATTGTTCCGTCGAATTTGACCCCGCTGGTTGTTCTGTGAAGGATCTGCAGTCCCAGAGAGTGATCACCAGGTGCAATAGCTCCGGGCCGTTGTACCCTCTTCGCCCATCTGGCGCACCATCCCTCCCTGCTGCACACCTCGCCGCTGCGTCCTCCGAGTCCACCTTATGGCATCGTCGTCTCGGTCATCCTGGATTCGAGACTCTATCCAAACTTATGGCTTGCAATAAAGAAATTAGACACTATATGTCATGCTTGTCAATTAGGACGTCATACACGTCTTCCTTTTCCTGTGTCAGCATCTCGTGCCTCATTTATTTTTGATCTCATACACTGTGATTTATGGACCTCACCAGTTCCTAGTGTTTCCGGTTTCAAATATTATTTGGTCATCCTCGATGATTGCTCTCACTACTTGTGGACATTTCCTTTACGACTCAAGTCTGACACGTTCACCACCCTGTCTAATTTCTTCGCTCTTGTTTCCACACAGTTTGGATCTACCATCAAGTCTGTCCAATGCGACAATGGGCGCGAGTTTGACAACTCCAGCGCCCGCACCTTCTTCCTTACTCACGGCACTCACCTTCGTATGTCGTGTCCTTACATGTCCGCTCAGAATGGGAAGGCTGAGCGGGCCATTCGCTCCCTCAACAATGTTGTTCGCTCTCTTCTTTTTCAGGCCTGTCTTCCACCTCGCTACTGGGTAGAGGCCCTGAACACCGCCACCATGCTTCTCAACATCTTACCAACCAAGCCGCTGCGCTCCCATACGCCTCATGAAGCCTTCTTTGGCTCTCCTCCAGCGTACAAACACCTGCGCGTCTTCGGTTGTCGCTGCTATCCCAACCTATCTACCACAGCTGTCCACAAACTCGCTCCGCGCTCCACTTCGTGTGTTTTCCTTGGCTACTCTGCACATCATAAAGGATACCGCTGCCTTGACATCGACTCCAACAAGATCATCTCTCGGCATGTGATCTTCGATGAGTCTTCTTTTCCTTTTGCCGAGCAGCTCATCACACCCTCTTCCTCGGAGTTTGAGTTCTTGGACATCTTCACTAACCCCGCTCCGGTGCCCATAGGCCCGACGCGACTATTCTTCCCTGCTGCAGGAACTCCACCGACTTCTTCGACGCCTCCTGCAGACTCCACGCTGCAGCCACCCACACTGCCACGTGCGGCAGTGCCCTCTGACGTTCTTCCTGCAGTGTCACCCGCTCCCTCGCCCGCACAGCCACGTGCGGCAGCCTCGACATCCTCTCCCGCACAGCCACGTGCGGCTGTCCAGCTCCCATCGCACCCTGCTATCACCAAGGTGTTTAGCCGATGTCGCCCAGCTCCTTCGGCGTTCTCACCCACGTTACCGGTCGCTCCTGCACCTCCCCGCGCGGCTGCCCCGGCGTCCTTTGCACCGGCTGCGTCCCCTGCGCCGGCTGCCCTGGCCCGCGTCATCACCCAGGTGTATGGCCGTCGTCCTCACCCTGGCCTCCCGACGCTTCCAGCCGCGCCTCCAGCGCCTCCCGCCGCTCCTGCGCCCCTTCCACCGGGCGCGGTTGCCATTCCCCCCGTGGTCAATCAACACCCCATGGCCACCAGGGCGAAACACGGCTTCCGGCAACCTGTCGTGTTCCACACCGCGCTACTGTCTCCTGTTCCACGGACATACCGAGCTGCTCTTGCCGACCCACACTGGCGCGCTGCCATGCTGGATGAACATGCTGCTCTCCTCCAGAACAATACTTGGGATCTTGTTCCGCGCCCTCCTGGCGCGAATGTGGTGACTGGCAAATGGATCTTTAAGCACAAGTTTCAGGCTGACGGTTCTCTGGAGCGCTACAAAGCTCGTTGGGTCCTCCGCGGCTTCACACAGCGCCCCGGCGTTGATTTTTCAGAAACCTTCAGCCCTGTCGTCAAACCAGCTACCGTGCGGACTGTGCTTTCACTAGCTCTCTCACGCAACTGGCCTATTCGACAGCTTGATGTGAAGAATGCCTTCCTCCATGGCAACCTTGCTGAGACAGTGTATTGCGTTCAGCCATCCGGGTTCGAAGACTCCTCTCATCCAGATTACGTCTGTCGTCTGAACCGTTCCCTTTACGGTCTCAAGCAGGCACCTCGAGCATGGTACAGTCGTTTTGCAGCCTTCATGGTGTCTCTCGGGTTCGTGGAAACCAAGTCTGACACCTCGCTCTTCGTGTTCCACCGTGGCGATGAGCTCATCTACCTGCTGCTCTATGTGGATGACATCGTCCTCACCGCTTCGTCGACCACGCTCCTCCATCGCACCATTACTGCCCTGCAGCAGGAGTTTTCGATGAAGGACTTGGGTGATCTCCATCACTTTCTTGGGATGCATGCTCAGCGGCGGTCTGATGGCCTTTTTCTCTCGCAGCGACAGTACATGCAGGAGATTCTCGACCGCGCAGGCATGACTGAGTGTAAGCCCTGCTCCACTCCCGTGGATACTTGTTCCAAGGTTTCAGCACAGGATGGCACCCCCGTCAGCGACGCCACAGATTTCCGGAGTTTGGCTGGTGCTCTTCAGTATCTCACCTTCACACGCCCGGACATCTCCTACGCCGTGCAGCAAGTCTGCCTTCACATGCACGATCCTCGGGAGCCTCATCTTGCCGCTTTGAAGCGTATTCTGCGGTATCTTCGTGGCACTCTTCACCTTGGGCTGCTCCTTCGACCTTCCGCGCAGTTAGATCTGGTTGCCTACTCTGACGCTGACTGGGCCGGCTGCCCGGACACTCGCAAGTCCACCTCAGGTTATGCTGTGTTCCTCGGGAACAGCCTCGTCTCCTGGTCCTCCAAGCGCCAGAACACTGTCTCCAGGTCCAGCGCCGAAGCCGAGTACCGCGGTGTGGCTAATGCCGTGGCTGAGGCATCCTGGCTACGCCAACTCTTATGTGAGCTCCACTCCCCACCCAGCAAGGCTACCTTGGTGTACTGCGACAACATCAGCGCCGTCTACATGTCCTCCAACCCGGTTCAGCATCAACGCACCAAACATATTGAGATTGATCTTCATTTTGTTCGAGAGCGTGTTGCCATTGGTGCTGTCCGAGTCCTACACGTGCCGACGTCATCCTAGTATGCTGACATCTTCACCAAGGGTCTGCCTTCGACGGTTTTTCAGGAATTCCGGTCCAGTCTGAACGTCTGCGGCGACGCTCCGACTGCGGGGGGGTGTTAGACAGCCATATATAGTGCATGGACTCTTTGGGCTTTTATGGTTAGTTATAGATTGATTGGTATTGTATTCGGCAAGGAGATCCCACGGTGGTTTTGTTTCCATAAACCAACCCGGTCCTTGCCTATATATCTGTAATCCCTTTGGCCTCCAGATCAATCTACTGATTCCAATTGCCTTCACTCTGGAATATCTTTTTGTTTCCCTTTTGTATTTTTTCCTTTAGAGGTTAGTCCACTCAAATAAGCTGCCAGTCAGGATTTCAACTTTGAACCTAGTGTTTGATCTCGACATTTGGGATACAAGAATTGATATGAAGTGTAGATTGCACATTGCCGAATCAATGAGCCTCTCGCATGTGTCTTTTTTTTTCCAGGTGATTCATCAAAAGCCAAAGAAAACGTTGGATGAAATAAGTCATGACCTTTGTCCAGTAAGTGATAAATAGCCAAGTCGTGCATGGTCCCTTCGTTCAAAAAGTTGGATTTCCTTTGGAATTTGTTAACAACCCCATAACTTCCTGTTCAGGTACTTAGCATACAACAGCTATACAGGATCAGTACTATGTACTGGGATGACAAGTATGGAACACATAGTGTGTCCCCAGAGGTAAGCTTCACATGGTATTGGTGCATTTCATTTCACCTGATAAGAAGTGATCACAGATTCACAGTTGATTTACCATATTAGGTTATATCAAACATGAGAGTATTAATGACAGAAGACTCCAACAATCCTGTAAGCAATTCATTTCTGCTGGATGATGACTCAAGGTTACTTTCTACATGCTCCTATCAATGGCTTATCCTATTCCACCATGCTAGCCGATCTAAAGTGTCTTCTACTTACTCATCTGCACATTGAAATGCAGCATACCGTTCTCCGTCGATGACATATCCAAATCAATGAAGCAGATTGACATCTCTGACATTGAGCCACCTCCACTCATTCGGGAGAACTCAGGCTTTATATTCTTGTTGCCGCCCCCTGAATAAATGCGTGGCATGAACACAAGACTTGGTCATGGAATGCATCGACACAGACAGATAATTGGGCGATCCATGCAGAGTGAGATTGTTCTAGTTACCAATGCCCGACGAAATGAGATTCGTGGCTTCCTTGTTTGAACTTTGGTGGCTTTCCTGATAGAAGTCGATGCACTCTGACTCCGTGGCAATTGGGCATTTGCCTGGACGCATCTAGTGTTGATCCACCTCTTGTCGAGTAGTTGCACACTTGCACCTCAGTGTTATGCTTTGTTTTTCTCCCCTACACCTTTTTTTTAATTTACTTTTTAAGTTCGGAGTGGTCAGACTCTAGTTCAAATCAAACTAGTTTAGAAAGTTTTAGCAGAATCAGCTGAGATACATTCATTCCTTAGGTTATTGTTTAGTTATAGAGCACTTTTGAGGTGAGTTTGCAAGATGTGTAATAGGATGTTGTTTCCCTTCCTCTTCCGGTCATGCATTCGGTGGCTACCTACTTTGCACTAATCCTGTGTATACCAGTATACCACATTGATCTGCAGTTAATGATTCTTTGCTGTATAAATTTGAGAGCTCATCCGTTGATCCAGTGAGTCATTCCTGTTCAGATTGGTTTGTTTTTGCCACTTTGTTTCATCTTATCTTTTTTTTGAGAATTTTGGACCATCTGTTTTACCATCACAAATGTTAAAGATAGAATATAATTGATTTATTAGTTTTCTGTTTTCTTATATGCTTTGGTTTTCGTATATGTGTTCGGCATATTCCTTTGTATATTTCTTTGTACTCCTTATATATATATGAAAAATACTTTTTACTCCCGGGTGTAATTACTCCCACCTCTAATATATCACCTAAATAAACTTGAAATACTCCTTTATCACTTTAGGTATACTCGTATACTAATTATAAGATACACCAATGTGAACCACACGAAAAAATTGCAAAGGAATCCATAGTTTTTAGCGTACTTTGTAAATACCTTCATATACGTATATAAAAAGGAGTATGTCTAAAAAATATACATACCACCTCTGAAAAATTGTACATACCACCTAAATGGTCTTAAATACTCGTATACTACATATACATACTCTCTGTTACGCGAGATACTCCTTATGTTATGAGATACAATATAGGGAGTAATTACACCCGGGAGTACGGGAGTAGAAAAGAGGTTTCCTATATCTTTGGGTTTCATAAATATTCATAACAAACAAACAAATACATAAGGTTCGTTTCGACCGCCGGATTTTACAAGGAACAAAATAATTCCTTGGAAACTCATATGAAAACCACCAATTCCAAGTAGGACCTAAGAGGCTAAAGTTAAAAGTCGCACTTCTGGCTCACGCTACAACTCATAGTGTGTAGATGTTTGTTGCTTCGGTACCTTGTTTCTGAAGGCGCAAATATGGAGTAAGCGTGCGTTCCTCAACGTGATCGCACGAAATTTTCTTCCTTTCCAACTTGTAGTTCTTTTTAAGCTAAAAAAAAATTTGTAGTTCTTTTTTAAGGGGGAACTTGTAGTTATTTTTTAAGTTCAATTTTTTCAGTTTAAAGAAAAAATGTGTAGTTTTTTCTCCAGAAAAGAGTAAACTGGGAAAAAAGAAATGAATTATGTAAATTCCGGCCTTTTTTCACAGTAAGGCCCAGCCCATTAAGTATTGAGCATTGTCCCTTCCCCTCCCCAAAACCCTACCTTGCCCTCCTCATTTCAGAATCTTGGACACTATTGGACCCATGTGCATCAAGAATTCCGTTTTTGGCCCCCTGTGCAAAAAAAATTCCAAAACTGGACCCCTCTCCACCGCGCGTTCGCCACACGCCGCCACGTGTCCCGGTCGTGCGGCCTGGTACCGCACGACCGGACTGTTCACCGGGTCGTGCGGTACCAGACCGCACGACCCGCTCACTCCGTCGCCGACCGCGCGAGTGAGGCCCCCGAGCGCGCGTTTCGGCCGCCGACCGCGCGTTTCAGCCGCCGAGCGCGCGAATCCCGCTCCCACCGCGCGCTCCTCGCTCGACCGCGCGATGCCTTTCCCCGAGCGCGCGTTTGTCCTTCCGACCGCACGAATCAAAGCCGGGGCCGCACGTCGCGTCAGCAGCGCCAAAAGCAGAGGATGCATTCACGAGCTGCTCTTTTTTCACCTCTACGTGGACACGCGTCTGTAGGAGCTTTGCATGGCCCCTCTTCGTATTCTCATTCAGCAGGCTTAAAGAGGTTCAATAGCAGCGCAAAGAAACTCATTTGCAGTTCGCGGTGGAGTTGAAGTGAAGACAGGGCGAGAGAGCGAGTGAAGAGAGGAAAAAAAGAGAGTGGAAACTCAGGATTTTGAGTTGGTTTTGTTTGGAATCAACGGATTTTGCAAATACAAAAGTTGTAGATCGTCTCGCGAGCTTCAAGAAGAGGTAATTTTTGCCCCCGTGCAAGTAATTTTCTGCGAATGTCATTAGCCCGTAATTAGCAAAACCGTGTATCATTAATGTTGTTATAAGCCAATCTTTGATACGGTGTGTATGTGTATGTAAACATGATGTCATATTTTTTGTTGTAGTGTAAATAATGTCATATTTTTTGTTGAAGTTACGTATTGTAATGTAGTGAGGTTTTGTTGAACATTTGTGCTTACATGTGTAGTTGTTGAAGAAGTAAATATTTATGTTGGAGCATTTGTAGGTGATAGCAACAACAGTTAGATTATAAACAATTTGTATAATTAGTAGGCTTAGTGAATGGCCGTAGTATGAAGGTATAGTAAAATCAAATTACCTGAAAATTAGTACGAAGGTACTGTAAAATGAAATAAAGTTAGGACATGAAATTACAAAGTAGAATTTTTTGATTTATGTATAATTTCGGAAGTGAAAGCCGCATTAAGTGAAATATAGAAAAGAATGGAAGAAAAATATGTAGTGGGAATTTGGCATTAATCGATTTATAAGAAAAATAGTTAGAAATAAACTTTAGATTTACACATACAAAACATATACTAGTAATGTTAGGTACTAAAATGGGTAGGTACTGTTAATGTAATGGGAAATTAAATTTGGCATGCTGTGTACTAAAATGGTTGATTATGCACTTATGTTAGGTACGCAATGGCTGGCATTGAACAATTGTTCGTGTTTTATGGGAGTGGTCTCGTACGTGATGGGCCGTATGGGGCGGACCTGTCAAATTGCGAGCGGACCGTGATCCGGGCACCCGGTCTGAGCGCCATGAGCTTGTCTAAGCTACGGAGGTGTGTCCGTTCGGCGTTCGATCTACAGACCGCAAGGAAGAAGTTACGGATCAAGGCAGTCTATGCCACAATGGTGGATGATGAAAGGCAGAGCATATGGCAACTTCTGAAGGTGACCAATGACGCGTCATGGGCGAACTACATGGAGGTCGTGTGCAACCCTGATGCTGCGATATATGGGAGGCCAATGGTGTATGTCGAGTTCGTGGAGAGGGCAGAATCATCAGCCATGGTTGGTTCAGATGCCGCTGGTGGAGATGTAGTGGCCGGCGGTCATGAAGACCCTTCTGCGGGAGAACATGTGGGCGAGGAAGTGGGTGATGAAGACGACAGGAAGCGTGCGGAGAATTTCCAGCCCAACGAAGGTGTGGACGAGAGGTGGTGGCCCGCCCGTATTGACTGTCATGAGTATCTGGGGGACCAGGTGGAAGAAGAGGGCAGCGAGGAGGAGGAGGTGGTGGAAACAGGTAGCTCTGGAGAGGGCGAGGATGGCGAAGGTGCAACTGGAGGGGTGGTAGGTCGTGTTGTGACGACGGAAGGTGCGTACGTGTCGTCCAGACTGGACGACATCGCAGCGGCAGCCCTAGTTCTGCCACAGGGGGAGGAGGGAGAATGGGGGTTCAGCGAGGGTGCACTCTTTTTGGGACAGTGCTTCCGTAATAAGAGTGCTGTCCAGCAGGCTATTGCTAGACATGCCGTCAACATAAGCCGGACATATCGGGTCCACAAGTCAAAGCCGGACACGTACGTCGTGAAGTGTGTTGACGGGTCATGTGGTGGCAAAGTCCGTGCACAATGGTACAAGGGCGTTGGCACGGAGTTCCGGATAACGGTGCTCGAAGATCACAGTTGCGAGCTTGCGGGCCCAGTACATAGACACCGCAACATGACATCATCGTATCTTGCAGAGGTGGTCACGCACCTTGTCCAGGCGGATGTGTCAATTACCCCGAAGGTTCTAATGGCAGAAGTAGCGAACACGGCGGGCTACGAAGTGAGCTACAAGAAGGTTTGGCGGGCGAAGCGAAAGGTGCTGCAACAAATGTATGGGACGTATGAGGAGGCGTACGACCTGGTCCCAAGAATGCTGCATCAAATTTCACAATCAAACCCAGGCACGTACATAAACAGGCAGCAGAGGGCTCATCCTACGGAGGGCCCGAACTGTTTCATTCTTGACAGGGTGTTCTGGGCCTTCCATCAGGCGATACAAGGGTTCAGGTGGTGTCGTCCAGTGCTAACCGTAGATGGGACGTTCCTATCCGGCAAGTACAAGGGTACTATTCTGACCGCAGTTGCAGCCGATGCAAATGACCAGTTACTCCCAGTGGCATTTGCAATTGTGGAGAACGAGAATACAGATAGCTGGCTGTGGTTCCTTTGCAATTTGAAGCATGCCGTAGTGCAAGAACGCCCTGAAGTGTGCCTTATCTCCGACCGCAATGCAGGCTTGCTGTCTGCGTTGCGGACGTTGCAGAATGGGACGCAGCCCCCCTTCCAGTGGACTGATGTGAAGAACCGCTGGTGCATGAGGCATATTGCTGCGAACTTCCACAGAAGGTTCCGTAGCAAGGACCTAATGAAGATGTTCAAGAAGCTATGCATGCAGAACCAAACGCAGAAGTTCGACACCTTGCGGAGGCAGCTCGATCAGGAGGCTACGAAGCATGTGCATACAGAAGCAGGGGCCGTGGAGGGGGGATCCACAAGAGTCGGAGCATTCTCACAATGGGTTCAGGCCAATGCACCTGACTTGGAAATGTGGTCTTTGTTGCACGACACCGGAGGGGCAAGGTATGGGATCATGACAACCAACATGTCCGAGGTTTACAATGGTGTCTTGAAGGGCGTCAGATCCCTGCCGATCACGGCAAGCGTGGCTGAGACTTGGAACCGTACCGTCGGGTACTTTGTGAATAGAGCCATGATGGCGCAGAAGCACCTTGAGGAAAACAAGCAATACTCTGAGGTCATGCAGGCCTTCATGGACAGGAAGATGGAGAAGGCTCGATGCCACATTGCTCAGCCCATTGATGGCTTAAGGAGGAAGTTTGAGGTCCGCCTAAGGCAGAAGTACGTCATGGGTCACAGTAGAGGGGAGCGCAAGCAGGTATGCATGATTGGTGATAAAGCATCTTGCACCTGCAACAAGCCCCAGCTTCTGCACAAGCCATGCTCCCATGTGTACGCGGCCTGCGCTGTATGGAACCAGGCGTCGACACAATACATCTCCAAGTACTACGACATGCAGCACTTGTATGCAACCTGGAGTGCAAAGTTCCATTCCTACGGGGTAGACATGCACTACAGGGAATTATGGTCGGGGGAGATAAAGTGGGTGCCCAACGATGCACTGAAGCATGTCGGTCGTGGAAGACGACAAAGCCGTTGCATCCGCAACGACATGGATGAGAGCCAGCGAGGGGATCGTGTTCAGCGCCCGAAGTGTAGGCTATGCAAGACGATTGGCCACTCCCTCAGTCAGTGCCCAAACAGGCCGGCATCAAGCAACGCTCCGTAGTACCAACCAAAATCCATATGTAATGTATTATTCAGGAGGTGTACGATGAATTGTTGGCTCGGTGTAGCTATGTGTTCCACATTACCATGTTATGTATCTTTTCGCACATTCCATATGTTTCCTTGTCGTGTGGGTCATATTCGTGTGCACATTTTATGTATGTTTTTGTACATTCCGTACGTTTCCCTGTCATTACATTTGTTGTTAATTATGTTGTTATTTGTTGCACATTTTGTTACAATGTACACTAACTTGTTATCCTTCTTTGGCAGGACATGGCGTTCGAGCTGCTAGAGCCCCGTTGGGACGAGCACCACCGATGCCATGTGTGGTTGTCAGCACCCGCACACGGGCCTCCTTGCTTCGTGCTTAGGGGCCCCCGAGAGAACTGGCGTCTCGACCAGCGGTACATCCCACTACTGCGGGACACCGGTCTGCTGCCCATTGCCCGCATGTTGGATCTACCGCATGGGTTCCAGTATGATGCGCCACTGCTGTCCGCTCTCGTTGATCGATGGAGGCCGGAGACTCACACCTTCCACTTCCGGTGGGGGGAGATGACGGTTACTCTGCAGGACGTCACGATGATTACAGGTCTACCCGTCCGTGGTGCTGCTGTGGTGCCACCCCCAAAGGCAGCAGATTGGAAGGTCCGTCTGGGTCACCGGTTCGGTCATCAGATCCGAGACAACGCAGCTGGGGTGCCACATGGATGGCTTCATCGCTACATGACCTGTCCTGCAGACGCAGATGAGGACGCGGTGCGGACGCACTTCGTTGCATACCTGCTATATCTGTTCGGGTACGTCTTGTTCCCTAGCACGACTGGAGACTCCGTGCAGCCTAGCTACATATAGCTAGCGGAGTCCTTGGCGGATGGCTGGCCTGGTCAGCAGCCACAGTACAGCTGGGGATCAGCAGTTCTTAGCTCCACATACCGAGGCTTGTGTGACGCCTCGCAACGTACCGGGGCCAGCGAGCCGGTCCTAGCCGCCTGCTAGCTTCTCCTTCAGTTGTGGTCATGGGAACACTTCCCCGTTGGCAGGCCTTCCTTTGGTCGTGTTGTTGTGCACCCTTATGCCCTCATCCCGCAGTTGTACGGCCCCGATCATGGCGACGATCTCGTTGATGCGCCCACAATGGGTACACGTTGGACGCATGGTCAGTTGAGGTGGGCCAGGGATAGACCAAGACGTGCGTACACGGATTTCCACCAGAGGTTCAAGCTTCTGCCGTTTGGCGACGTAGTCTGGTGGCCATGGTCTCCACGGTTCATTGCGGACACGGCCCCCCACGGGTTGTCATCTCAGTGCGAGCAGGATCACGGGTATTGGATGACGACCTGCCACTTGGTGTTCGCACACTGCGTCGAGCCGTACAGCCCACACCGAGTCATGAGACAGTTCGGCCTGTACCAGCATGTCCCTCCCATGGCAGGATGCCCTCTTGCGGATATCACCCACCGGTATGTCACTACACCCCAAATTTAATTACTGCAATAGTCTCAATGTCACTACCCTACTAATTGTTGTAATGTCTCAATGCACTTGCAGGCAATCGAGGAGAGGGCGAGCGACAGAAGATTGGAGAGCCACACAGCGGGTGTGGACAGACATGTGGTCTGAGCATGCGGATACGATGGTTGTGGATGAGACACGGCCGGACGACCCCGACGACCCCTCGACGTATAGGGCATACCTTGACTGGTACACTCCACGGACCCGCATTAGGCTTACTACAGGGGAGGTGCCACATCCTACACTTCAGGCTGTTCACGAGGCCGCTATACAGGAAGGTCCAGACCGTCATCTAGCAGCACGGGTCGACCAGGCGGTACGAGATTACTATGTCGTTACGCAGTGCAGGATTACGTTTGAACTGACTGTTTGTTTCACTGCAGGTGGACCGATTACATCAAATCGACGACGAGGCTAATGAGGCTATACGACGTAGGAAGTCGAATACCGAATCTCGGTGGGTAGGTTATATGCGCAGCATCAGCGAAACTGCAAGGGGTGCGATACGGGGCTTGAATTGTGGTCGCCACCGAGATGACGTTGTTGCTACACGCGGTGGCGGACGTGGCCAGGGACCACCACCTCCCTCCGCGCCGCCGTCAGCACCACCATCAGCACGGCCATCGACGTCGCGTCCATCCCAGTCCGAGAGTCGGGCCAGCTACGGTGGCTCGGCCTCCACGCGCTTCGGACCGGCGGTTCGACAATTGCCAACTATTTTTGATCGGCTTATTTACCATTTATGTCTAACAACATGTGCGTCTTGCAGCAATTGCGACAGGATAGCACGCTGCTACGGAGGGTGACGGAGGAACTACCGCGCTCTCCAGGACGAGGGGGGTCCACTCCGGACGCTCGCTTGGCCTTCACGCGCTTCGGCCCGGCGGTTTGACAATTGCCAACTATTTGTTCATGCACTCGTTTACCAATTATGTGTAACCACATGTTCGTCCTGCAACAATTGCGACGGGATAGCACGTCGCAACGAGCATCGTCATCACGGAGGGCGACGGACGAGCGACCGCGCTCTCCAGGCCGACGTGGGCCCACTCCAGAGGGCCATCCTGACTCTGCGGACGAACCAGAGGGGCCCATGCCCTCGTATCTCCCTACCGTGCAGAGCAACCTAGATGATCGGGACAGGTGGTTTGGGCAGACCTATGAAGGCATGTCATCGCAGGAGTACATGCAGGACTACCCGTCGACATCGTCATTTCAGCAGCCACATACCCCGGTATGCACTAACGTTCTAAGCTATACATAATAACAATTTTTGTACTTTCCATTGCCTAATTCAGTTGTACCATCTAAGCAGGACGTAGACACCTCCTCCGAATGGCTGGGGTCTATCATTTTTGGCCAGCCGTCGCAACTGTCCACACAGTTGTACCCACCACCGCCTCGGCCACAGCCCTCGCGCTACGATCTTCGCGATGCACCACGCTCCCCTAGTAGGTTCACCTTCTCAGAGGATCATTTGCGCCGTACGAGGCGGCGAGAAGGAGACGATGAATGAATTTTTTTAATTGTGCTTTTGTAATTTTTGTGATGTTTTTCAAGTGCTTGATGGTTTGATGTTCAAAGATGGTTTCCAGTATAAAAGGGTTGCTCTAAGTTCTTTGATTTACTAGGGCATACATCCAACAGAGAGATGACAACACGGGACAACCCACATAATAAGAAGGCATCAGGCAATGACAACACGAAACAACACATGCATTGCACGTACCTGAAATGTAGCAAGTAGTACAACCACGAACACACCAACGAACACAACAACTAAAATACAACACAACCGTACATAAAACATTACCAAAAGACCTTGACGACAACATAGCATAAAACATTGACAACATACACGAGGAGAACCTCCAGCACTACAACTTTAGGATAACAATAAACACAAGAAACAAAATAGCACACAACATTAAATTTATCTTCCACTCTAGTCTGTCGAAACGATGCCGCATCCCGACGGGGTCGCAACCCCCCACGACAACTCTCTCACGGCGAACAGTGTCTGTCCTATTTCCCATTTCATCCTCCCACACCCAGAATCGGCAACCACCAGCAGCTTCCTGCGATTCCATGACAAGACGATTATTAAACATACCACCACGATTTGAATGAACCCGAAACAATCAGACTTACCGAGTGTTGGGGGCACTTGTAGTAGTGTCGCCCAGGATTCACGGCCGTCTGTGATGTCCTACGTCTAACCACCGTGTTGCAATTTGGGCATATCACCGTGGGTGCCCATGAAGACGTGCTGAGCTGACTCATTGCCTACTCCGGGAGAGTGAGCACGAAAGAAAACTACAAAGATTGCGAACAACTAACTCAGGAGGTGACTGATAACATGTGAGGGATGACTCCGTTTTATAGGCTGTGTGATAACAAGGCACGGGACTAGGTGAGGAATGGCCCCCTTCTATAGCCTGGGGGGCAGCCTCACGCACAAAGACCACAGAATAAGAAGGCATCAGGCAATGATAGCATGCTCAGTGCGGACACAAAACATGCCAGCTTTGCGCAGTGACCTCAGAAAAAGGGGCAGCTTTGCTCAGTGACATGACAAAAGAGGGCAGCTTTACTGGGTTACACAATAAAACGGGCCAGCTTTGCACAGTGACTTGACAAAACGGGGCAGCTTCGCCCAGTGACTTGACAAAACGGGCCAGCTTTCCGCAGTGACATGACAAAAGAGGCCAGCTTTCCGCAGTGACATGACAAAAGAGGCCAGCTTTCCGCAGTGACATGACAAAACAGGCCAGCTTTGCCCAGTGGGATGACAAAACGGGGCATCTTTGCTCAGTATTGTATTTTTTTGGCTTGTCATAACAACTCCACGAAGATAACAACCAATCCATCACATGCTTAACAACGTTGCACATTACATCGTTACGGAAAGAGGCCACAGAACCTGAAGGTCCCAGAAAATGAAGGCGTCACGCACTTACAACATGAAACAACACATACATTGCACATACAGAATTTATGGAAAGTAGTACACCCAACATTTTAATTCAACGCATACATGAACTACAATACGACACAACCATAACCCTCGTTACCTACATGTCAAACGAGCCTCGTGGCACCCACATGGAGAATTGCTGAGGGGGCCGTCTCGGACGTGGCTGGCCGTCGTGGGAGTGGCATGCACATATGCAGCTCGGGTTCGCGCAGCAACATGTGGGATCATAAGAGCTTCCTATATTCATGACCTCCTCGTTCCCCTCTCGCGTTGCATCTGTTCGCGGAGGTCGTTGTTCTCCTCAGTGAGGCTCTCCATTCGGTACTCCAAGTCCCATATTCGAGCCCATAATGTATCCACATAACGATCAACATACCGTTCATGAGGAGGGTCGATCCAGCGGGAGAAGTCGCATTGTGCCATCTGCAAAAAAAAAGCACGGTTAACTTCGCGGGTCCATAAGCAATACAAAAATGTAATATTACTAAATTGTACCCCGGAGCGTGAGCATCGGAAGAAACGTCGTCCGCCATCGTTCGGGGAATCCAAGATCTAGACGACTGCGTACTCATTGTGCCTGCATTTCGGCCACGCTGGTTGAGCACGCCGACTTGGTATCAATCGGTACTGTGGACCGAACATATCCCTCCTTTCTAAGGGAATGTCGTCCTTCGGTGACCCAAATCCCACTGGCCCCTCGGCTTCCGACATGGTTTGTTCAAGCACGAAAGACAGGGTACTTCTTTGTTCGACTGAACAATGTGCTGGGACCCCAACCGTGCTACTTATACCAAACGAGAAAACTTGCTGCATTCACCTCAAACGAATAAAAGGACAGTTCTTCGCACAGACGTGACATAACGGGCCATCTTTGCTCTGAGAGATGATAGAACAGGTCTGCTTTCGCAGTGAAATGACAAAAGAGGCCAGCTTTGCGCAGTGACATGATAAAACGGGTCAGCTTTGCTCAGTGAGATGACAAAAGATGCCAGCTTTGCGCAGTGACATGATAAAACGGGACAGCTTTCCTCAGAGACATGACAAAACGGGGCAGCTTTGCTCAGTGAGATGACAATACATGCCAGCTTTGCGCAGTGACATGATAAAACGGGTCAGCTTTGCTCAGTGAGATGACAAAACGGGTCAGCTTTGCGCAGTGACATGATAAAACGGGTCAGCTTTGCTCAGTGAGATGACAAAAGATGCCAGCTTTGCGCAGTGACATGATAAAACGGGACAGCTTTCCTCAGAGACATGACAAAACGGGGCAGTTTTGCTCAGTGAGATGACAATACATGCCAGCTTTGCGCAGTGACATGACGAAACGGCGCAGCTTTGCTCAGTGGGATGACAAAACATGCCAGCTTTGGGCAGTGACAGTACTAAAGAGGGCAGCTGTTCTCAGTGACATGACAACAAGAGGTCAGCTTTGCTCAGTGAGATGACAAATCAGGGCAGCTTTGCTCAGAGACATTACAAAACGGGACCTTTTTTCAGTGGTACCGCAGCACTCCCATCTGTACTCACTGCTACGACCACGCGGACCAGCTTTAGACGTACGAGTAGAGACAAAACGGCCCCTATAAATTGGTATGCATTCCATTTCCCAGCGAACATTGCACATCCAACCCCCATACTACATCGCGCTTCCCTTACCCAACCGGGATGGACAAAGGCAAGAAGAAGCAATGGGACAAGATGGTGAAGGATTGGGAGGAGACCCGTGACATAGCACGGTCAGCTGCGGCCCGCGATGCCGCACGCGATGAGAAAATAAGGGCGATACAGGCCCGGGTAGAACAAGCCCATCGTGCTACGATGAAAGGTCCCCCCCAGAGCGCCCGCGTAGCAAAAACCCCATCCCGGACGTCCCCACCGAGCGTTCGCCACAACTACCACCTGAGGGGGAGACACCTCCCCTTTGTTGGTGCGGGGACGTGTGCAAGTTATTCAAGTTTAAGCACAGCATCAGTCTAGGTATGCGTTACTGGGGTTACGCAAACTACTCCAGTGACTACCCCAACCGCCGTTTTGACACCGCAACCTATCGGCAGCCGGTAACAATATCTTTTCTCCTTTTCCCCTACCTTTTCTCCTTCACAGCACGCACTAACAATATCTCCCATGTATTTACAGTCTCCGGAGCCCCTGTGTGGCTATCGCAAATGGATCGATCTTGAGATCCACCCTGAGGACCAATAGACCCTCGACTTCAAGGAGTGGAATGTCACAAAGGAGAAGGAGTTGCTGGAGGAGGAGCGTCGCAAGCACGAGCACACCCTGCGTATACAGCGCGAGACGCAACCTCATCTTGAAGCGTGCACGCGTAGGGAGCGGGAGGCTCGCGAGATGGAGCGCGGAGAAAGAGGGAAATTGCGGCTAAGGCAAAAGAGGCCGCGGAGGAGTTCAACGCCGAGCGGGCAAGGAAGGGAAAGTGGCCCCGGTCCACACAGTAGGTCGTACGAGCAGTTGGGTCGGTTAGTCGCATATCATGCTATATGTTATGCATGTAATAAAAATCTACGCGGCATGTTACTCCCAACTGTATTATGAAGTTTAATATCTCGTATTTTATCATTCCATGATTCACGTACACGAATTCTCACTAACATTCGAAATATCACTTACCACTTTATGTATCGACCGTTCTACGGTCAATCTGTCCTAAAAAAAATTTACCAAATTTTTTTATGCATCTACAACTTACAATGAACATAATCTTTTATTACAACTTTATTTGATTTTTACCCAGTTTATAACTACAAAATTGTTAAAACTTAAAACAATCACGGAGATTGCAAACCCTAAAAACAGCCCAAACCCTAAAAGTCACTTACCACTTTATATATCGATCGTTCTACGCACAATCGTTCCTAAAAAAATTACCATAATTTTTTATGCATCTACAACGAGCCAATCAACATAAACTTGTTTTACAATTTTATCAGATTTTTTTCTGTTTCACAACTACAAAATTAACAAAACTTATAATCATTACAGTTCCTGCACTCATTCCCACGTGTTCAATATCACTTTCATTCATTTCGTCCAATTGTTCATATCACATTTGTGCTCAAAATTTTTTTCATTAAATTCCTTCTAATAAAACAACATATCATGATCGAAATTTGTTATTGTCACTTCAACACATTTTTCACGGTCAGCAATATATGAAAATCATAAATACACTAATCGTTACTTCACACAAATTTCCTTCGTACTCTACCAAACAATATTTTAAATTTTCAAAATTGCACAAAAAATTACACAGGTATTACAGTGGACTCCACTTCAAATTCATATTTTTCCACTCATTTTATATACACACATGAATTTTTTTAATAATTACTTCATATATGGATAAATATATATACATAGTAAATACATATTTTTTGGTGGACAATTCTTCGGACGCGGTCGGCCGGGTCGAATGCGCGCTCGGGCGCTGGGTCGCGCGCTCGCCACTGCAGTCGCGCGCTCAGGAGGTGGAACGCGCGGTCGGAGCGTTCGACGCGCGCTGGCGAGTGGAGACGCGCGGTCGCGAGCGGGGACGCGCGGTGGCGAGCGGGGCCGGCCGGGTCGTGCGGTCTGGAACCGCACGACCGGGTGAACAGTGCGATCGTGCGGTTCCAGACCGCACGACCGGGACAGGTGGCGGCCGGTGGCGAACGCGCGGTGGAGAGGGGTTCAGTTTTGGAATTTTTTTGCACAGTGGACCAAAAACGGAATTCTTGATGCACAGGGGTCCAATAGTGTCCAAAAGCCGAAATCACCTCTGGTCTCTCGGTACCATCTCCTGACTTCTCCCACGATTCCTCCATGCCAAATCACATCACCATCTGATCTCGAATCCTGCATGAGGATTCCAATTTTTGCTTCCCATCTCTTCCCCACACGAGCAAGATTAGCATATGACGAGAAGCAAGACAAGTAAATCTGCAGCGCGCAAATCTGCAGCGCGCTCGATTCAGATCGGGGGCGCGGTAGCATGATGCCTCCGTATAGGGGAATCTCGGATGCTAATCTAAGTTAGTTTTCCCTACTTTTCTTTCTGGCATCTTGTATCGTTTTTCCTTTCGTGTTCTTGGGGGTTGGTGTTAAATATACTTTGAGCAATCCGCCATGAAAAGCAATTAATCTGAGGCGCTACGTTTCTATCTGTACTTACTTGGTGATTGTGATTCCACGGATCGATTAGCTAGTTTAAATGCGTAGTTTCTTAAAAAAAATGGGTTTTGGTTTCATTTGTGAGATGAGTAGTTTATCTTTGTCCCCGGCGCGCCGGGGGGGGGGGGGGGGGGGTCCTGATCTGCCGGCCTGATGATTAGCATTGTCTGCATCAAGAACGGAGATCTGAATGCGCTTCTCCGTCGAAGGCCGCTTGGCCGCTATGGTTGATGATGCAGTAGTACCACTCCCTCCGTTCCGCAAATATTCCCTCCATTTCTCAATGTATGTCCATTTTCACATCTCCCTCTGAATCTCTTCCACCATCAGGCTAAGTGGGCTCCGGGGAACGAATGTGTACATGCAAAAGTTATGAAGGCTTAGGCGGATTGAAAGAATGCCCCCTGGAAAGTTCATGTCACTTGTTTAACGAGTTCTTGAAAGCTACAAACTGGTTTGGTTGGTGTTTGCTTGGTGTGGATGACATGCTCTGCTCGTCTGTTCACTACATGTTCTGAATTTGAAGGCAAATATGCTACCAGACTGCCAGAGTGCCAGTGCAGTTTTCCGGTAGTTTATGGGGGTGGTTGAGGTTTTGCTCTGCCTGAACATGATCTTGGATGGATGTTCGCTGGAATCTGACCGGTCTTTGTTGAATCTTCTTTCCCTGGAAGAAACATTACTGATATGTGTGTTGCAATAGTTCACCACACAAGCAAACTCGGCAGATGACGGGAAGCAAGACAAGGACATCTGCCGCCATCTGCAGTGCTCCCGATTCAAATCCGGGACACATTAGCATGATGACTCCGTCTAGGGGAATCTTTGATGGTAATCTCAGTGTTTTTATAGCTTATTTTCTTGTATTTAGTATCTTTTCTTTTACTATTGTCTGGGTTTAGGTGCCTGTGACGGTGTTAAATATAGTTTGAGCATTTTGCAATGAAAAGTACCTAATCTGAGACACTTCATTGTTGACCTGGGGGTGTTCTGAAATCTGAACTGCCAGCCTGATGATTACCATTGTTTGCATTAAAAGCGGAGATCTGAATTCACTTCTCCGTGGAAGCCCGCTTGGCCGCTGCGGTGGATGCCTGGATCATGTACTAGTCCCTCTGTTCTCAATTACTTGGGTGATTTTCTCAGGAGTTAATCGCAAAAACCCCAACGCGCACAAACACGCACAGGCATGCATCTGATTCTTTTCCACCAAGCAGGCTAAATGGGCTCCGGGATTGGATGTGTAGACTCAAAAGTTATGAAGGCTTTGACAGATTGTATGGATGCCCCCACTGGCCACTAGATTCATAGTAGTTCTTGACCACTACAAACATGTTCGTCTGATGTTAATCTGGTACTGCCAACCTGCCATGCAGTTGGTCCTGTGGTTTACTTCAAGGGGTTTTGCTCTACCTGAAATCATCTTGGATGGATGTTCGCTGGAATCCAGTCAGTCTTGATTGATTCTTTTTTATAGCAGATGACGAGAAGCAAGACAAGTACATCTGTAGTACCCCTGAATCACATAGGGGATACACTAGCATGATGACTCTGTCTAGGGGAATCTCTGATGCGAAATCCTGCCTTTGTTTGTTTATTTTCTTGCATCATGTGTCTCAACTCTTTTGTATTCTTTTTTTTTTGTTTTAATTTAAAGATGTACGTGATAGGCTATGTATGGAGTAGATGAGGTGTATTCTGATTAAACCATGGATGCAGCTATCTAATAGTATAAATAACTTCTAGAAATAGAGAGTATCATAATCCAAGTTCACAACTTACATGGATGCTAATTTTATTCTGTCTGATTTTCCTTTGGACAAAAGTCAATGAGTAGTTTGTCTTTGTCCTGGGGGATTTCTGGTCTGCCATCCTGATGATAACCTTTGCATTAAGAATGGAGATCTGAATATGCTGCTGCGTTGAAACTCGCTTGGCTGCTTGGTGGATCATATACTACTACCTCAGTTTCTGAATAGATGAGTAATTTTCTCAGGAGTAAATTGCACCATCTATCCACGCATGCATGTATATATCACTCTGATTTTGTTCCACCAAGCTGGCTAGGTGGACTCTGGTGTGAGTATGTGAGGATGCAAATATTACAAAGGCTTTGGTGGATGCATAGAAAGCCCTCCCTAGTACCGTTATATTATGTGCTAATTAGTAGTTGACGAATATGTTTGTGAACACATGGATCAACTAGTACAAATGTATAATTTCTTGGGAAAAAATTCTAATGTTTTGGTTTGAATTGTGACATTAGTGGTTGAACTGTTGAATATTTTTGTCTTTGTGTTTGGGGCATTCTGATCTGTACCAGCCTGATGATTACCAGTGTTTGCATTAAGAACGGAGATCTGAGTGCACTTCTCTGTTGAAGCCTGCTTGGGCACTCTGGTTGATCAGCTGCTACTGCTAGTACTACTACTCCCTCTGGTCACAAAAAAAATGCCGTTGCATGTCATGGTGCATGCTTGAACCATTTTTTCTTAACCCCCCCCCCCCCCCTCCCCAACACACACACACACACCAGAAAAAAAAACTCACTCTGATTTTCCTTCCACCAAGCTGGTGGCTATGTGGGCTCTGGGAAACAAATATGTTGATGCAAGTTGTTGTGATTCTTCACTCTGGATCTCAGATCATATGAGTGGATTGGCTGGGATAAGCTGGATTCTTCCCAGCGAGACTCTCTGCGTCTCGCCGTGATTGAATCCCTCTACTGCAGAATTAGGGTTAGGGATAAGAAGTACTTTATTTCTTACTTCCTTCTGCCAAAGCGCATGAAGGCTTTATAGCTTACAATCCTTCCCTCTTTCCCAGAGACCGACTCCTAGTCCTAGACGACTTCCAAAACCTAATCTTTAGAGACTTGCCTACTGCAATCCCGTAACCAAACAGGACTCCCCAATCGACAGCTATTCCTGATTCTGTTTGGATTGGCCTGTCCTTTTGGACCTCCTGCCATAGGACTTACCCCAATACGAGTCCATAACATTTCCCCCCTCCTGCGGAAACAACTCGTCCTCGAGCTGGAAGTTTGGATAGCGGTGCTTGAAGTCCTGAACCGATACCCAGGAAGCATCAGCGGCGGCTTGACCGTCCCATTGGACAAGAACCTCCCAGTTGTCTCTGTAAAGGCGGGAACGCACAATGTTTGCTGGAGTGGGCAAAACCCGTCCCTGGAGGACTTCAGGGAAATCTGGGGGTGTCGCAGGTGGGTTGCCATGGAATTGCTTCAGAAAAGCGACATGAAAAACATTGTGGACTCTAGCCGATTGGGGCAGCTGAAGTTTATATGCTACTGGTCCAATGCGCCCAATGATTTGATAAGGACCATAAAACTTGGGTGACAGCTTGGAAAACTTAGATGTAATCCCCACAGCCTGACGATGGTGAAGCTTGAGTAAGACCCATTGGCCAACGTCAAATTCTACCTCGCGATGGTGCTTATCGTAGAAGTCCTTCATGCGTTGCTGAGCAAGGAGTAAACGTTCCCTGATGTCCAGCAGAAAGGCATCCCGGGACTTGAGCAGAGCATCAACCGCCGAATTTGGTGTTGAGCCTTCAGTATAAGGAATGAGAGCTGGGGGGGGGGGGGGGGGGGTCGCCCATATACAACCTGAAAGGGGGTACAGCGGAGAGCAGAGTGGTAGGACGTATTGTAGCAGAATTCAGCCCACGGGAGCCATCGTACCCAATGCCGGGGATGATCGCCACTGAGGCAACGGAGGTACATCTCGATGGTGCGGTTGACCACTTCACTCTGGCCATCAGCTTGCGGGTGAAAAGCGGATGTCATGTCCAGGGATACGCCGGCTAACTTAAAGAGCTCTTTCCAGAAGTGGCTAGTGAATATGGTATCCCGGTCGCTGACAATAGATTCAGGGAACCCATGGAGTCGAACAATGGCGTCAAAGAATGCATGAGCCACCGAAAGAGCCGTATAGGGGTGTGCCAATGGAACAAAGTGAGCATACTTGGAGAATCTGTCCACCACCGTTAAAACGACAGATTTGCCATGGACGCGCGGGAACCCATCAATGAAATCCATCGAAATGTGCGACCAAATCTGATGTGGAATCGGTAGAGGTTGTAGCAGACCTGCGGGATGGAGGTGATCAGCCTTGTTGCGTTGACAAGTATCACAACAGGTAATGTGATCGCGAACCAGCTTTTTGAGTTGAGGGATATAGAAGTCCTTCTGAATACGGTGTAGTGACTTTTGAATCCCCTCATGACCGATGGAGTGGTAAGCGGATATAAGTTGCGGCACAAACTCTGAAGATGGTGGAACAAATACCCGTCCCTTGTAAAGGAAGAACCCATCAACATAAGACCACTGGAGGGGAAGTTCTTGGGCTGCCAGTTGAGACTGCAGTGCTTGAATTTCAGGCAGAGTATTGAGCTCGTCTTTAAGTTGGCCCAGCAGTTGGAAATGTGGTATTGACAGGGCCGACACAGTCATGTGTGCATCCCTGCGAGATAAGGCATCAGCGACGATGTTGGTTTGCCCTGACTTGAATTCAATTTGGAAGTCAAACCCGAAAAGTTTGCTGACCCAGTGGTGTTGAGGAATCGTGTTAAGTCTTTGATCAAGAAGATACTTCAGGCTATAATGATCCGTTCGCACTATGAAGGACTTCCCCCAGAGATAATGGCGCCAATGACGAACTGCTTTGACCAGACCGATGAGTTCGCGTTCGTATGCCGCCAATTTGGCGTGATGGGGTGGAATCGCTCGGCTGAAGAAAGCAATGGGTTTAGCTCCTTGATGCAGGACCCCGCCAATACCACTCCCCGAGGCATCACACTCAACTATAAAAGGCAGCGTGAAATCCGGCAGAGCCAAAAAGGAGGGTGTGCTCAAAGCTGTCTTTAAGGTGGAGAAAGCCGTGTCTGCTTCTTGGGACCAGCGGAATCCTTCTTTGGTGAGTAATTGAGTGAGAGGAGCAGCAATAGACCCGAATTGATGTATAAACTTGCGATAATAGCCTGCGAGGCCCAGGAATCCCCTCAACTGACGCGGTGACGAAGGAACCGGCCACTGTTGGATGTCCTGCACTTTGGATGGATCCATTGAGACACCCTCCGGGGAAACCACATGGCCTAAATAGGACACTGTCATGGTACCAAAGGAGCACTTAGACTGCTTCAGAAAAAGTTGATGTTGCCGAAGAAGAGTGAAGACTGTGCGAATATGGCACAAGTGTTCGGACCATGACGGGCTAAAAATGAGGATATCATCAAAGAAAACCAACACAAATTTGCGAAGATACGGTCGGAGGAGAGCATTCATGACGGCCTGAAATGTGGCTGGCGCATTGGAGAGGCCGAAGGGTAAGACTAAATACTCAAAGTGGCCGTGGTGTGTTCTGAATGCTGTCATATGAATGTCATCTGGACGCATGCGGATTTGGTGGTAGCCAGACCGTAAATCCAACTTGGTGAAGTACTTGGCATTCTTCAATTCATCCAGCAACTCATCAACCACAGGAATGGGGAACTTATCCTTGATGGTGATGGTGTTAAGAGCACGGTAATCCACACAAAGGCGCCAGGAATTATCTTTCTTTTTGACCAAAACCACGGGCGAGCTGAAAGGAGAGGTGCTAGGTCGGATGATCCCTTGTGATAACATCTCATCACATTGTTTTTCAATCTCATCTTTGTGATGGTGAGGGTACCGATATGGTCTAACTGCGACCGGTTGGGATCCTGGCGCTAGATGGATGCGATGGTCGAAGAAACGCTGAGGTGGTAGCCCTGACGGTTGCTGAAATATGTCCTGAAAGTCCGACAATAGATCTGCTAACAAAGCTTGGGAGGAATCCGTAAGTGTGCATAAGCGAGAAGATGGCCTGTGCGGAACGCCCAAGAAAGTCACTTGATGTCCCTGGTGCCAGAAGGACATTGACAGACTGGAGAAGTTCCAAAGGATTGGACCCAATGTGCGCAGCCATTGAACGCCCAATATAAGGTCGAAGCCCTGAAGCTGTAATGCATAGCAGCTGACAACAAACTCTTCTTGGCCCACGGAGATTGGTAAGGATGGGCAAAACCCCGGGCAAGATATCCTGTCCCCATTAGCGACCGCAACATTCAGTCCCGTGCGATCTTGCAAGGGAAGAACTAACAGGGTTGCGGCTTCACTGCTGATGAAGTTGTGGGTAGATCCCGAATCAACCAGGGCGCAGAATTTGCGGTTATTGATGACGACTGACAACTGCATAGTGTTCCCAGAAGAGATGCCCGTTAACGCGTGAAGGGAGATCTGAGGGTTGGGATCTTCCATACCGCTGTCGGGAACATCATCTTCATCCAGTATCTCAATCCAGTATAATCGTTTGCAGCGGTGGCCTCTTGTAAATTGTTCGTCGCAGTTGAAGCAAAGTCCTTTTTGTCGACGATCAGCCATCTCTGTGGGTGTGAGGCGCCGAAAAGTTCGTGGCGGTGGTTGTGCTGGGCCTGCTGACGGTGCAGGAAGAAGTGGTATCTCCGGTGGCTTAGACAGTAGCGGTGTTGTGCGCTGGGCTGGAGAGTACCTGGTGGTCGATTGCAGTGGACTGGAATGTTGTGGCCGAAGGAATAAGCCCGAATTGGATAGCAACTTGTAGTGCCTCTCGGCTGCTTTGGCTAGACTGACTGCTGTATCCAATGAGGACGGGCTTTGTAGTTCAACGTCAGACTTGATGAGTTCCCCCAACCCGGCCAGAAACAATCCAACTTCATGTTCCGGGGAGAGATTGTCTGCTCGACATAGAATCTTATAGAAATCTTGTGCATACTCTTCCACCGAAGCTGTCTGGCGAAGAAGAGCGAGTTCTGAAACCGGGTTTGATCTAAAGGGAGGACCAAAACGCAGTTTACAGGAACTTTGAAACCTAGGCCATGTCGGAATCCCTTCAGTGCGCTCCAGCTTGTAGTACCATTGCTGAGCAATACCTGTCATGTGATATGTTGCTAGCCATACTTTCTCTTCCTCCAGGGTCCGATGCCCCCGAAAGAACTGATCGCATCGGGCGAGCCACTCCAGAGGATCAGAAGTTCCATCGAAGAGAGGGAAGTCCACTTTAAAGAACCGACCTGGTGATGAAGCTGCGGCTGGAGTACTGGTCGGAGGTTGGGCCGCCAAGATTGCAGAATTAGTGGTCTTAGTTGGAGACAGGACGCGACCTTCGAGCGTCCGGACGGTGGCTTCCAGATCAGCATGGGCGGCAGATTGATCTTCTTGCTGTTTCAATATCTTGCCCAGCATCTCCTTCACTTCCCGCAATTCCGAGGTGATTGTCTCGGAGGCCATGGAATCTGATACCAAATTGTTGTGATTCTTCACTCTGGATCTCAGATCATATGAGTGGATTGGCTGGGATAAGCTGGATTCTTCCCAGCGAGACTCTCTGCGTCTCGCCGTGATTGAATCCCTCTACTGCAGAATTAGGGTTAGGGATAAGAAGTACTTTATTTCTTACTTCCTTCTGCCAAAGCGCATGAAGGCTTTATAGCTTACAATCCTTCCCTCTTTCCCAGAGACTGACTCCTAGTCCTAGACGACTTCCAAAACCTAATCTTTAGAGACTTGCCTACTGCAATCCCGTAACCAAACAGGACTCCCCAATCGACAGCTATTCCTGATTCTGTTTGGATTGGCCTGTCCTTTTGGACCTCCTGCCATAGGACTTACCCCAATACGAGTCCATAACATGCAAGAACCAAAGGTTTGGCAGATTGAAAGAATGCCCCCGGACTTAACAGCCACAAGGTTGTTTTTTCACTGGGTTTTGCAATCCTGATTGCTTAATTGTTATGGGTATTTCTGTTGTCCTAACTGCAATGCGATTTGCTCTCCATTCTTGTGATTAACTTTTCCAGTAAGGTGCTAGAGGAATTATTGGAGCTGTGAATGTTTTGTTATTTCAGGAAATACATATGCTCTGCTGTGTACTGACGATGCTAGAAGTTTTCTGGATGCAAGGAGCAACACTATTAATACATGTTAAAGTGGCTTTATATCTACATGGTTGCTGATTTCTGGTGTTAAATCAATCAAGCCTAGCCTCCTAGGTATTTTTAGATTCTGAGAGTATACTAAGCCTAACCCTTGTTCTGAGAGCATACTGAATACTCTTTATATTTCGATACAAGGTTGGTTTTTTTATTGCTGAGGAATATTTTGCATATGGATTATGCAGCCCTAGCCTCCTAGGTATGAATTGTCTTCCAATATGTATTGCTTTGGACTATCACTTCTGTTGCTTTGGAATCTGAAAGTGCAATGCCGAGGCTAAGGCTGTAGGTTTAGAGGGCTGAGCAAGCCTAATCCTAAAAAAATATTGACTGAAAATATCAGAAAATTTGCGCTCATGATATTTTTCTTTAAATAAAACACTTATGATGGAGTGAGCAGCACCTCCAATAAATATTCTAGAAGTTCTCCGCGGCAGCGCAGAGCAAGTTCACTGTCATTTGTTTATTTTGTTGCATTTGTTTTGTGTTCTTTTTTGGGGGTTTAGGTGCCTGTTAAATATATTTTGAGCATTTCACTGTGAAAAATACCTAATTTTTGGCACTTCATTTCCTTTGATTTTTCTTGAGTTTACAGATGTACGTGATAGGTTATATATGGAGTAGATGTTGTGGATTCTACCATGGAGGCAGCTAACAAGTATAGTATAAATAACTTCTAGCAATTGAAAGTAGCATAATCTAAGTTTGCAACTTACATGGATGCTAATTTTATTGTTACATTTTGTTGGACAAAAGTCGATGAGTATACTTTGCCTTTGTCGTGGGGGCATTCTGGTCTGCCAGCCTGATGATTACCTTACTTTGCATTAAGAATGGAGATCTGAATACGCTTCTCCGTTGAAGCTCGCTTGGCCGCTGTGGTGGATCATACTACTTCCTCTGTTTCTAGATGAGTAATTCTCTAAGGAGTAAATTGCATCATCCATGCATGCATATATATATACACACACACACCATATACACCGATTTTCTTCCACCAAGCTGGCTAGGCGGACTCCGGTGAGAGTATGTGAAGATGCAAAAATTATGAAGGCTTTGGTTGATGCATAGAATATAAGAATGCCCCCTAAGTACCGTTGTGTTATGCATGGTTGTTACGGCGTCGCCTAGGCGACGCCTAGGCGTTCAGGCGGGACTGCGCGGACGCCATGGCAGTTCGCCTCGCCTTGGTCTTCAGGCCTTCCGTCCCTCTCCTCTCCGGCGGCGCCGCCTCCCTCCACCCGTGCCGCCTGCCTCCCTCCCGACGCGTCGGCTTCCTCCCTCCACCCACGCCGCCTCCCTCCCGCCGTCGAGGGGAGGGGAGGCGACGGGGGGAGGCGGCGGCAGGGGGGAGGCGTCGGGGAGGGGAGGCGCCGGGGGGAGGAGGTGGTGCGCGGGGGAGGACGTGGCTGGGGGAGGGGAGGCACCACGCGGGGGAGGAAGCAAGCGGCGCCGGGGAGGGGAGGGAGGCGTCGGGGAGAGAGCGGCACCGGGGAGCGGGGAGATCGGCTCGGGAGAGAGACGAGTGAGTCAGGGCCTCAGGGGAGAGAGTGAGTCGGGAGAGAGAGAGAGAGAGAGAGAGTCGGGAGACAGCGTCGAATGTACGCAGCGGAAGAGTGAATATATTGGGGGAACATACGCAGCGGAGACAGCGGAGAATATACGCAGCGGAGACAGCGGAGAACGTACCAGTGTCGCCAAGGGCTCGCCTAGGCGTCGCCGTCTCCTCGCCTAGGCGTCCTGGAGCCTACGAAGCGCCGTGGTCGCCAATTACGCCGTGACAACCATGGTGTTATGTGCTAATTACTAGTCGATGAAGATGTTTGTGAACACATGGATCGACTAGTACAAATGTATAATTTCTTGGGAAAAAGTTCTAATGTTTTTATGTGAGTTGTGCGATTAGCAGTTGAACTGTTGTATATTTGGGGTTTCTTTTGGGTCATTTTGATCTATACCAACCTGATGATTACCAGTGTTTGCCTAAGAACGGAGATCTGAATGTGCTTCTCTGTTGAAGCCTGCTTGGCCACTCAGGTTGGATCAGCTGCTACTGCTACTACTACTGTCATGGTTGTTATGGCGTCGCCATGTCATCGCTATATCGGTATGGCGGATGTGCACCGCTCGGCATGCGGACGACATGTTCGCCGAGCGTATGGCGTTTGCCAAATTGGTATGCCGTCTGCCATTGCGATGCCACGGCACTATGCGGTGCTATGGCAGCATGCGGTGGACAGCATAGGTTTGGGAGGGGAGGGGGTGGTTTAAGAACTAAAAGCCTGAAGGCTAGACCAGAGGGCAAGAGAGAGGGCAGTCGTCATATTGAGAGGAGAAAGGGCTCCTTCGCTGCCGGCTCCATCTCCTCTGCCGTCGGCTTCGTCTCCTCTACCGGCTAGATCGGGCTTCCTCTGGTGCTAATACGACGGATCTAGCCTGGAGCCTCCTCCGCCTCGAGCCTATGGCTTCGCCAAGCTCCTCCTCCATCGGTCCTCCTTCACTGAGCTACCCCCCTGGCTTTGCCTCCTCCGTCTAGGGCCTGTGGTGCGGCTCTGTCAAGCTCCTCCTTTGTTGTCGGTCCTCCTCCGCCAAGCTGTCGCCTCCTCTAGTTCTCCATCGAGCTGCCTCTGGTCCTCCAGTCCACACGCAAGATCCGAGCTGCCAATATGTGCGTGCCTGTGTGCATATATGTTGCTCTGTGGCTGAGTGCAATGTGCTTGGCAGTGAGTGATTACAGTGATGCTTATGAGTTATGCTATATTGATATCAATGTTGTAGTCTTCTAGATTCTAGTACTAAACTACTGGTGTAGATACTGTATATTTTAATGTTAATATTTAATTTGTTACATACTTGTTATGATATCAATGCTGAGTTATGTTACTGCATACTTCAATGATAATGTTTAATTTGTTGCATACTTGTTCTATACTCCAAAACATCAACTCAAGGAGCCCTCGTAAGTGTTTAAGTTTTAACTATTAAATTTCAGCATTTATTTTCAGTCCTAAATCTTCATGTTTGTATGTACTTTTGCCATTTTAGTTAATTGGTGGTATTCATATGGAGATAGAGCCATTGAGCTACAAATATTTATAAAGCGTATCGTTAGTGCTTGTGCTTCATCATCCGGTTGTGAGCGGAATTAGAGTACATTTGAATTTATAAGTTAAGTTGATCAATTTTGTTAGCAAAATTTTAACAAACCTATTATTAATTTTTGCTTGCTTTTATCATTTGTAAATCCATACTAAGAAACCAGTTAGAGTACAAGAAATTGAATGATTTAGTTTATGTTGCATACAACCGAAAGATGATAGGTAGGTTTTAAAAGCAGCGTGAGGAAGGGGACAAAAGATATGACCATTTGGTCATAGAAGAGTTTGATTGGGGCAATGAATAGGTTGACCCAATGACCGAATCACCTCAAGGTGCTCTTGCGTGTGAGTGTGACATTACTGGGATCATGTTGATGAAGCTATTGGTACATCGTGTGGGCTCCGGGAACGAATATGTAGATGCAAATATTATGAAGGCTTGGCAGATTGAAAGAATGCCCCCCAAGTATTGTACTGGTTTTTGCAGAGCCCTGATTGCTGAATTCTCATTGGTCTTTCTGTTGCCCTAAACTGCAATATGATTTGAGCTTTATTCTTCTGGTTTCCCTCTTGAGTAAGGTGCTGAAGCAAATATTGTAGCTGTAAACGCATTATTTTTGTCAGGATGACATCCATCTGCTCTGATGTGTAGTGATGTCGCTACAAGTTTTCTGGATGCAAGGAGCAAAGCTATCAATACATGTAGAGAAATATTTGTACCTACCGTCTTGTTTATATTAGTTTTTGTTTCTAGCTTTATTGGAGAAACCAGAAGTCAATATAAATATTTATCTTCTTAAAGCAACTTCTCCACTCTCACTCCTGTTTTGCTCTGAGGATAAATCAAGGGGTCATGGGCGTATCACGTACTCTATTTCTTTTGCTCCTATCTCAAGCAAGTATTTTTCTTTCACTTTTTGTACTACTCGTCTATTTCTAAAAGTCGCTTCTTTCAATCGTTACTATTTATTTTTAGTCAAAAGTCATCAGCCATATATAAAAGTCATCAGTAGAAATCAGCCATATATAAAAGTCATCAGTAGAAATCAATACGAATGCCCGCTACATACTTGCTGGTTTCTTGCGAAATCAATTGGGACATTTGCAATTATACAATGTTGCAGGATTTGATGGTTCATGACGCAGGGTTACAGTTATAGAATCGAATAGGGTAGTAATGTAGTCAAGTACAATGCAGAGAAGTGGGGATAAAACGTGCGATGGCCATCTGATTAATGATACTATAAATAAAAGAGTCGTTATTGTGCTTGAAAGGTGTATTTCACGTAACATTTGGGTTCGATTGGGCTAATGAGCTTGATTGGGTCTAACAAAATCATGCTATAGTGGAAAGAAGGCTATGAGGCCGTTTTTGCAACCCTGAAGGCTCGAGAGCTCCGGCAACAATCTTCGCTGATGAAGAGCTCAGGCCATGTCTTTCTCCCAGGCGACCTTCAAGCATTGTCCAAGGGAGGCAAACCGTGCAGCTCATTTATTAGCTCGAAAAAGCTTTCGGTTTTATCTTAAATGTCCTATATGGCTACAGGAGCCTCTAAATTTCATTCTTTTGCTGCATCTGAAAGCGGTATAGGCATGTATAGGGGTACACCTTGTGCTTGCCATCGGGTTGCTGCTAATTGAGCCCTTCATTCCTCTCCACCTACGCACAGGCTTGTGCTCGAAAGGGCTTCAGCTGACTCTCTGAACTTCTGAAGGTAACTTTTTTAGCCACTTTTGCAATGTTAGGTGACTTCAATTATAGAAAATATTTGTTTGTTGTAAAGTGATTCAGACTGAAAATGAAATATGAAAGTAGGAATTGATATATCAAAGAGTGACATTGACTGAGTGTATAAGCCTTCAAAGATCTGGGTATACTGTTTTTAGTACTATATTCCTTTCAAAGACCTAAACGGTAGCTCGCTGTGATTTGAGTCATTTGGCCTGCTATGGGATCAGGAGCTTGAGTTCGTGTGCCAGAGATGCGGCACAGCGAAGCTCCGTCTGTCGTTGGTGTTAATGGCGCAATCGACTGGCAACTGCAACCACATCATCCGACCATTCGTGCTCTTCTCTGGGTGCTTCTGTAGTGCTGTTAAGTCCTGCCTGACTATGCCTTATTGTCGATATATATTGCCAGTATATGATGTCTGAATGGTTGCTGGGCTTAAGATTTGGATCCTTCCGGTTATTTTTCTGTAGGAGATTGAAACCTGGTTGGCTGCGACATAAAAAAATATGCATGCAAATATGAGTTTCTAGGTTTGCATTCCTTGGTAATGATTTCCTTTTGAGGCTGCATTGATTTCCAGTGTGAAGTTGACATGTACTTGCGCCAAGCAACAAATGTATTACTTCATATCTACCTCTGCTAAGCCACTACATTTTGGATGCTACTTGAATCAGTGATTCGGGTGCTTTGGAATGTTTGTTATGCTTATGTTTGTGAGGTTTGAGCCCTGCCAATGCCTGCTTCTGCCGTCCCCTGCTTGATTGTCACTATAGGTCTATTTTATTCAATTTGAATGTTACTTCAAAGCTTGCTATAGAAAACTAGGTACTTGAAATGGCTGTGCTTCAGTAACAGGATCTCATTCCTTTTGTATTTACATTACAAAGTGCTCTCTTATTAATTATCCAGTTGGGAAAATTAAGATTTTGTTTAGGCTTTAGTTGATGGTCCTTTCTTATCATGAGCACTACTTCAAGCAGGTGTGTACTTGTGGTGGAAATTCTGGGCCAGGGGATGCTGCTTCTCAAGCTCCTTCCTTTCGTTCCTCCTATTTTCTTAGCATGGCTCATGAGCATTTGACATTATGGAAATATCTAAGTTTGTGGTTGGTTAGAGTTTTCTAGTTGCTTAATTTGTCCCTGTCATGTGAATTTGCTTTCGCGCATTATCCGACTAAATATTCCTGACCGAGACTAACCGTATTCGGAGTGGCATGTATTCGCTCCGTATTCGTGACCGAGAATATCCGCATTCGTATTCGTATCCGGTACTATCTGTATCCGACTCCGACAAAAAATATGGAAATGGATATGGGATGAGCAATATCCGTCCGTATCCACTCCGTTTGCACCCCTAGGCATGTATATATGTGTTACATACATACGGTGTATGTACGTATATATGAAATTTTGGTTAGAATAGGGCATTGATAGTGTGCTCCGCATTTATATGTGCATATGGCATAGCTGTTGTGGTATGGATAGGCTAAACTAGTATAATTTTTTTTTACTACGTGAACCAAGAAGCCATACACGTAAGAGATCATAGATCGTTACCACTAGATGCATCTCCTCCTCCTCGTGTTCGTTTCAATTAGCGTCGTAGTTGCAGTAGTGTCTTTACCAAAGTCCATATGTCTGAGGATAGAACGTTGTGGGCCAATGTGCTAGCACCAGCACGTACAACAAAGGTTTTGAGAGGTGACGGCTAGGATTTCGATGGGTGTGTTTCGGGATCTCATCTCCTATAATCTAATACACCATAAGCCCCACGCCTCTCTTAATATATATAGCCTTCAATCGACTCCTTATCTGATACGATTAGAGATCGTATCCAACTCAGATAGCCTACGACCAGATCCTTATTCAATACGAGTAGAGATTGTATCCCACTTGTAGTCTATCATCCGGACCCTTATTATTTCAACTCGTTAAGTGTGTGACCATATATATTCATGTATACTTGGTTGTAACTCGAAAACACTTTTCTGATCGCTGGTCGGTAGCGGTTCCTAGCAATGACATATCGACCCCCAAATATATACAAAGATCAATCTGGATAAACTTTATGTAATATGATCTACAACCAGATCTTAGTCACTCAAGATCAACTTATAACTCTTTATGGTCGGATCGTATATGGTCACAACCAGTTCGTTTTCTCATACGACCAGTTCGCAGTCCAGTCTGTGATATATCCGACCAGCTCACGACAAGTTAATATATTCATATTTTTAGTTCATATTTGGTTGGACCTATCGATTTGTTTGTGTATTCTCCTTTTGCCTCACTGTAGGATTAAAGATAATCGACTAGAGAGGGTGAATAGGAGGTTTTTGAAATGTTTTGGCTAAATCATAATTTTTAGCAAGTATGAGATTAATCATAAACCTTTTGCCCAACTAAAGTCTAAATCTTCTAGGTTTCATTAAGACACCACAACAGTGTCAATAGTACGTAAACTTCTAACTACACAATTCAATTCAATACAAGAGCTAGAAATGTAAACGCTGTAAGTAAAGATAAGAGAATAAACCACAATAGAAACATGCGATGTTTTCCCATGGTATCGAAGACTTGTCAGTCTTCACTAGTCCACGTTGAGGAAAGCCCAAACAGATTAAATCGGTTTTATGAATTGAGCCTAAAGACCTCAAATCTACTAGGGTTGATCTTCTTCCACTCCAAATATGGCGAGCATAACACCACTTACAAATAGTGCCAGGCCTCTTCACAATCTTCTTTTGAAGAGATCACCGCACAACTTTTCCAAGCCATCTAGGTGTCAGCAACCACCAAGAGTAATGAACCACAACGTTTTCTTGAAAATTATCAAGTCTACAAAGATCAACTTGCGATGAAATGGAGAGGAAGGGGGAAGATAAGGAGTTGGCTACAACCATTTTGGGACCACCAATCAGGAGCGTTAGTACTGCACTTAAGGCGTGGTAGTGTCGAAAGGCGGTAGTACCGATGATATAAACGCGGTAGTATCGCTTTTCTTGAAGAATTAGGGGCTAAGTAGGGATGCAAATTATCCTTAATACAATCATTCAAATAAATATTTTTTAGGATCATTATACATAAGATAGACAATAAAAGCTCAAATAACATAGTTTTATCAAATTAAGGATTTTTGAGAAAGAATTTTAAAATGAGTTTTCACGAGGACTACAAAAACTCCAAATGAGAGCAAACAACATGATGTATGAGTTCAGCAATATTAGAATAATATATGATATTTAACTCATTTCTCAACTCACAAAACCAGTTCCCATCTAATAGTTTGCTGGAGATACCGGCTAATCGATCTCCGGTCCATATGTGGCTAATGACTATATTACCTTTTCTCACATGATCTCTCAAAAAATGGTGGCAAAATGTCTATATATTTGGTTCTTCAGTGTTGGACTAGATTGTTGGCTATCTTCACGGCACTATCATTGTCATACAAAAGAGGTATACTTTTCAATTCAATTCTATAATCCGTCAAGTTTTCCTTTATCCATAGTAATTGAGCACAACAACTACTCGTGGAAACATATTCGGCTTCGGCAGTGGATACGGCTATGGAATTTTATTTCTTAGATGACCATGAAACTAAATATCTTTCTAGAAATTGACAACTACCGGAGGTGCTTTTTCTATCCACTTTGCAATTCGCATAATCGGAATCCGAGTATCCAATTAAATCAAATTTACCACCTTTAGGATACCACAAGCCGATACTAGAGAAATACTTTAAATATCTAAGAATTCTTTTTATGGCCGCTAAATAACACTCTTTTAGTGATGCTTAAAATCTTGCACATAAGTAAACACTAAACATAATGTCTGGCCTAGATGCGGTAAGATAAAGTAAATTACCAATCATAAATTTATAAAGCTTTAAATCTACTAGTTTACCTCCCTATTAAGGTTGAGATGACCATTGGTAGCCATAGGAGTCTTGATGGGCATAGCATCCTCCATGCCAAATCTTTTGAGTAGATCCTTCACGTATTTTGTTTAGCTCATGAACGTTCTATTCTTGAGTTAATTGATTTGGAGCCTAAGGAAGTAGCTAAGCTATCTGATCGTTGACATATCAAATTCTCTATATATCATATTACCAAATATCTTGCAAAAATCTTGGTTAGTAGATCCAAATATAATATCATCAATATAAATTTGACGTACAAAGAAATCGTCATCTATTACTTGAGTAAATAATGTTGTATTAACTTTTCCAATTTTGAATCCTTTTGAAAGTAGAAAATCTCAAAGATGCTTATACTATGCTCTAGTAGCTTGTTTGAGACCATATAGCACCTTGGAGAGTTTACACACATGGTTGGATTTATTTGGATCCTAAAAACTGGGCAGTTATTCAATAAATACTAGTTCAATTATTCTACCATCTAGAAATGCACTTTTAACATACATTTAAAATAATTTAATATCAAAACAAGATGCAAAAGCAAGTAATATATGAATTGATTCAAATCTAACTATGGGAGTAAAGGTTTCACCAAAATCTAAACCTTCGATTTGAGTGAATCCTTGAGCTATCAATTTAGTACTGTTCCGAAGACCCATTTTGTATCAATGACGTTGTATTCCTTGGGTCTCTCTACAAACGTATAAACATTATTTCGGATGAAGTTGTTAAGTTCTTCATGCATTGAATTCACCTAATACAGATCATCGAGTGCTTCCTATACATGTTTAGGCTCAAAGGAAGCGACAAACGATTAATGTTAGCAATAAGAAGCAACACGAAATCGAGTTTGAACACCCTTATTAACATCACCCAATATTTGATCTATTGGATGATCTTTTACAATGGCATTGTGAATTTTTGAAGGGACGTTCAACGGTTGATTTTTCTTCCTTCTCCTCTACATCTTCAATTTCAACTTGACTTGGTGTAGTGGAGGAAGGAGCTTCAACTTGAGTGGGTGAAGGTGATTCGTTAGAGTCTTCTTTAGGCTTAATATCTCTAATTTGCATGTTCTTCATGACTTGCCTCAATCCTTCATAACCTACATCATCCAAAATTCTCTTGTTTTTCTTGAAAGCCGTTAGTTTCATCAAATTGCATATCACGCGCCTCCTCAACTAAACCAAAGTTTTTGTTGAAGATACGCTAAGCTTTACTATTAGATGAATAACCGAGAAGAAATTCGACATCACAACGACTTTGGAATTTTAAAAGACGAACACATTTCCGCAAAATATAACACTTGCAACAAAAAATACAGAATAGGAGATGTTCAATTTTCTTCCAATAAGAAGCTCATAGGAAATCTTTTTCAAAAGTAGATACAAATAAAGATGGCTTGTGGCATGATAAGTAGTATTGATTGCTTTCGCCCAAAAATTATCAGAAGTGTTATACTCATCAAGTATTGTCCTTGCGATTTCAATTAGAGTTCGATTTTTCATCTCTACAACTCCATTTTGCTTTAGAGTGTAGGTTGTGGAAAGCTAATGCTTTATTCCAAGTTTGTCACAAAAATCTTCAATTTTAATGTTATTGAACTCGGAATCATTATCACTACAAAATTTCCTTATTTTCAAATCAAAGTTATTTTGGACCCTTTTAGAAAAATCTTTGAAAATACCGGAGGCTTCGACTTTGTTATGAAAAAAGAAAACCCAAGTGTACCTTGAGTAATCATCCATAATGACTAAACAATGGTTGGATTCTTTTGGGCTTCATGCTTATGATTTTTGACTTTTGCTACAATGACTAGCTTTCAAACTGTGTGTCTTTTTAAGACGGAGTCTATAAGTCAATTGTAGTAGCCAAGGTACCGACTTCAACTATACTAGCAAAAAATCGCACGCGGCTGTCTCTCTTCATACTCTCTCTCTCTCTCGTGAATAGTAAGAATTCAAAAGCCATAAGTCATAGCCCAAAAGCACTCACCCAATAGCTATTGCCCTCCATGCTCTTATAGGTTGTTAGTACAAACAAATCTATATGTAAGAGCTCCAACGACCTAGAAGTCAACAGGATACTTCTGAAAGGATGAGAATTAACCACTTGATTTCTGGCATGACAAGCACTACAAGCTTATTTTTTTCTCAAACTTCATGTCTTTTAAACCCACAACCAAGTCATATTTGAAAAGCTTTTTAAGTTGAATCATCCCCATATGAGCTAACCGTATATGCCAAAGCCAACCTAAAGAGGTTTTTGTAGTTAAACACGTTTTCAAATACGAATCATTTGAAGGGAAATCCGTCAAATAGAGATTGCCAAAATGAAAGCTTTTGAGAACCAAATCACGTTCTTTTTCTTTTGAAATCAAGACACCATCTTGAGAGAAAGTGCAAATGAGACCAAGATCACTCAAGTGAGTAACAGATAGCAAATTAAAATTTAATATCTCAACAAGAGCTATATTATAAATGGAAAGGTCATTTGAGATGGCGGTTTTACCCAATCCTAGTACCTTTTCTTTGCTATTATCCCCATGTGATTTTCTTGTTGCCTCCACTTTCAAAAGTGGTGAACATCTTCTGATCTCTAGTTATGTATTGAGTGCAACCACTATTTAGCACCCGATGTCTTCCACTGATTTTGTAGTTCACTTACAAATGAAGAATTAAGTTCTTTTAGGTACCCAAATTTGTTTGGGTTCTTGGGGGTTAGTAAGTCTTTGGGGACCCAAATTACATTATTTTTAGCATTTAAATTTTAAGTGACAACAAATTTAGCAATAACCTTACAATCCTTAGATTTCTTAAGTGTGTAACATGAATCATAAATTTTAATGGATGGGATCTTACCAATAGGACACGAATTTTGCAAATGTCCCACACCTCAGCACTTATAGCAATATTAGTTACTTTATTTTACAAACCTTGTTGCCTTGTAAATTTTTTTTTACCTTTCTTGGGAATGAACCCAAACCCTTTCTTGTTGAATGAGCATATTTGCTCACTCAATAACTTGTCAAGGGTAGCCTTGCCCTTAAAGCATCTCTTCAAGCTTTTACTTAGCTTTGTGACTTGCTCTTTTAATTCATTATTTTCGAAAATGAGCAATGAGACACATGGGTTAGCCATACATGTGCTAGAATCAATTTTACAAGTGCATTGCATGGCTAATAAATCATCACAAGGTGTAGAGACACTAGATTTAGCAATAATGTAATGAGCCATCTCTACACTAGGTAAGTAATCAATGATATTGCATTTAATTCCAATACTATAATGAGACTTAAGGAGGTATTTAAGAAGGAGAGAGTCATGAGCTTTCTTTAACTCATAAGAATCCTTTAAATAGACAAATTCTCTCTTCAAGACCTTGAACTTAGACTTCTCCTTCCTGATGTACTCATTTAAGTCCTCAAACATATCCATTAGATCATCATAAGTCTCATCATCATCATCAATGGATTTTACCTTATCACCTTTTTCCATGAGGCATGCAGGAGAGAAGAAAAGCAATAGAGCCTCCTTGATAGTCATGCCAACAAGTCCTCTCTTCTTTAAGGACTCATTGTCGTTGGAGTCAGAGTCAGAATATTGTTCATCAGAGTTCCACTCTTCAATATGTACCTCGCCCTTGCCATGCTTTTGAAGCTTCTTGAAAAGCTTCTTCTTTCTATTGAAATCATTCTTCTTAGATAACTTGGCCTTGCCATCCTTCTTGTTTGAGCAATGAGAGGCAATGTGTCCCTTCCCATGAAACTCATAACAATGGATATTGTTATAGCACTTGTTGTTGTTGGAGGAGTGCTATTTCTTGCTCTTGTCAAAGTTAGCACTCCAGTTTGAATGCCTCCTCATAAACTTCTTCATTCTCCTCACAAGGAGAGCCATCTCCTCTTTGGAGTCATCGTCCTCCATCTCATCACTTCATTGCACTTTCGCCTTAAAGTGGCAATCTTCTTCTTGGAGTAGGATTGCTCCAAAAGCTTCTCCTTGTTCTTCATTTACAACTCATTAGTTATAAGGTTGTCCAAGAGTCCGGTTGGAGTCATCCTTGGCAACTCAGGTGAGTTGAGGAATAGAGTCACCAGTGTCTTGTATTTCTCTGGTAAAACCCTAAACATCTTGCGAACAATGTCAACATCGATTAGAGAAGCGCCTAGGCCCTTGAGCTTATTTACAATATTGTTGAGATGAGAATATATTTCATTGATGTTTTTATGTGGCAACATTATAAACGTTTCATATTTGATCCAGAGTCTATGCAATTTGGTCTTTTTGACCGCGGATGAGCCCTCACGAATTTTCAAGAGTGTAGTACATATCTCATGAGCAGTTTCCAAGTTGCTCACTCAATTGAAGTCATCCGCGTTCAAATCTCCACAAAGAGCATTCATTGCTTGACCATTGAGGTGAGTATTTCGCTCCTTAAGATCCGTGGAGTGTGTTAGATCAAGAGGCATAACAAAACCCTTACTCGCAATTCTCCATATACTCGGGCTCATTGCCTTTAAATATGTAGTCATGCAAATTTTCCAATAAGCATAATTTGAGCCATCAAAAAAAGGGGTCTTTCCTAGAGGTATACCCTCAATAGTCATCCTTGCTCTCTAGGCAGTAAAACCTAATAATGAAAGACCAAACTCTGATATCACTTGTAGGATTAAAGATAACCAACTAGAGGGGGTGAATAGGAGGTTTTTGAATTTTTTTGGCTAAATTACAATTTTCAGCAAGTATGAGCTTAATCAAAAACCTTTTGCACAATTAAAGCCTAAATCTTCTAGGTTTCACTAAAACATCATAAGCAATGTCAATACTAGATATACTTCTAGCTACACAATTCTATTCAATATAAGAGCTAAAATTGTAAATGCAAAAAGTAAAAACAATAGAGTAAACCACAATGGAGATACACGACATTTTTCATGTGGTATCAAAGACTTACTGGTCTTTACTAGTCCACGTTGAGGTAAGCCCAAAAAAATTAGACCGACTCTACGAATTAAGCCTAAAGATCTCAAATCCACTAGGGTTGCTTTTCTTCTACTTTGAAGATGGAAAGCACCACACCACTCATAAATGGTGTCGGGCCTCTTCACAATCTTCTTTTGAAGAGATTACCACACAACTTCTTCAAGCTGTCTAGGTGTTGGCAAACACCAAGAGTAATAAATTACAATGCATGCTTGAAGATTATCAAGTGCCACAAAAATCAACTTATGATGCAATACACTTGAATGCTCTCAACTATCGAAGATCGGGGGCTTGATGGAATACTTGTCTGTTGCTATGGCTCACAGACCGGTTAAAGATCTATCAAGAAGAGCTAACCGGCTCTGATACCAATTGTAGGATCGAAAATAGCAACAGAGGGGGGGTGAATGGTGCCTCTTTAAAAAAACGCCCCCAAAAGTATCAACTAAAAGACAATCTTCTCCGATAGCTACAGAGCTATGAAGAAGGCATGCACAAGCACATTGGAAAACTTAAATTAGCAGAGGTGAAAACAACACATAATCACTGAGCAAAAGCATGCAACAGAAACACAAGACCAGAGAAAATGGGGCTGATGTAGCAGCTGTAGGAGGCCGGTCAGACTGCATGGGCTCAGCCGGTCAGACCGCCGGCTTATTACTGGTCTGACCGCCCCTTTAGTGCCGGTCTAACCGCCTTAAGGTGCCCGGTCTGACCGGGTATACATGGCCGGTCTGACCGGCATTGCCTGACCGGTCAGACCGGCGGCAATGAAACGGTCTGACCGCTAGGTCTGACCGGGGGCCGCGAGAGCATAGCAGTGCAGACGCCCAATAGAGAATTCTTTGCCCAGTTTTACTGAAAAAGCAGATTTCAGCAAAATTGATGAATTTCTGTTGTTTCCCTATGGCCAAAAGAACAATAATCTATTCTAAATAGCAGATAGACATTAGACAACAAGAGAATCCATCTAGAAAGCAAGAATATGAGATTTGAGCCAAAATCTGAAAATGAGAAGGGAATGAAGATAATCTCCAAATTTCTCATCATTCCCCGATCCTTTGCTCAAGAGGTCTTGCATTTCAACTGAACATGATCTTAGGACTAGAAGACACAAGTCTCAAGACATCTCTTGGAGAGAAATCAACATTTCACAAAAGCTCTGGCTTCAAACCCTAGAACAGTGACTAGCAGAGGAAATTTGAGCGAAGGACAGAAAAATCTCAGGAATCAATGAAACTTCCATTTGCTCTTGGGAATGGAATGGCCAAATGGCCTTGAGATATTTCCCATACTGAGCCAAAGAAGCAACTACTCAAGTAAAGAATTCAGCTCAAGCTCAAAACACACAGAAGAACAGAAACAACTCAAACTCAGAACTTCTCAGAAAGATTCAAACCCATGAATGATTCATAAAGAGGAATGATTACATGAGGGTTTCATTACAGCCATCTCCACTCAAAACCCACTACATGGTTTCTAGAGATGAACTCACGCACACCTACAGAACACTCCCTCAGCTCTACTGCAGGCTACCTCATCACCTCTCAGCCAACTCCCCTCCACTAAATAGAGGTGCTCACTTCCTCAAAAGAGAAATTCAAGAAGTGCAGGCCAAACCTCACTTCCAACCTCTCCCACATATGAGGCAAAAGGCAAAGCACTCAATTTTGGAGGGAAAACCATCCACTTGAGTCAATTCTCCAAATTGCCCCTCAAGCAGCTTCCCAGAAGCTTTCCGCAACCGGTACCTTGACCGTCTGGACCTCGACTCCTCCCTGCGTCTAGTCTGGTCCGCTTCGCTGCACACGACCGCACCTGCATCCTGACCGTCTGGACCTCCGGCTCCTCCCTGAGCCTAGTCCCGATCCACTCGCCGCTGCCCGTCGTGTCCACCCGACACAGACCGAGACCTCCGACTCCACCTGAGTCTAGTCCTGGTCTGTTCCGTCGCGCACGACCGCAACCGACCTCCAACCGTCTGGACCTCCGACTCCTGCCTGAGCCTAGTCCCGGTTCTCTCGTCGTCTCCCGTCGTGTCCGTCACCGGTAGCTCCAGCTCCGGTTCCTTGTCTCCCGACTCGCAACCACCTCAGCAGCCTCGATCATCTTCGGCATCACCGACCGTTTGGACCTCAACACCTCCTGTGCCTAGTTCCGGTCCTCCTCGCCTCACCATGACCTAGCTCCGAAGTCCTGCAGTCACACAGACAAGAAAACCGTCACATAGCACCGCACGAAATAGCATATCAACAATAGCATTAATGAAAGGTACTCAACCCTAGAATACCCAAAACAAACTCAAACTCACTAACACAACCATCAATTACTCATCACCAATATGGGGAAACCTCCACATGGTCTCTCAGCTTGAAGCTACTAGCAATGACCCATCTTTATAGTATGACACTATTTTACAAATCCAGTATTTTTATTGAAACTCCAAGACCGGTAAAACACTATAAAGAGATCCTTAGAGTACAATTTACCTTTGCCTTGTACTTTATCTTGATCCACATCAACCTTTGATCACTTTTGCATTCCTTTTCCATGATATCAAATTTCGGGCTAAACATTTTAATTATCTCAATAAACAAGTTAGTCCCTTTATCATTATCATCATTAATTATCAAAATCATTTTTAGGGGCATGGATGCTTTCACTCACGATATTCGATCGAACTCTTGGTGAGAAATATATCATCTATGAATTGTTTAATCTTTTCTCGATCTAATGATGCATAACTTCATGCGGTCGACTCTTCGACCACTCATGATATGACCATGCACTTTTTTATCCAACCACATCGAGGGGCCCAGAGCTATCTCTCATGTTATGTAGGAGGGGCAAATCCTATATCCGACAAGTCACATTCCTCCGCATGTTTTATAGTATACCCAAAAGCTACTTTTATAACTACCCAGTTACATATCACTGTTTCACAACCCCTAAGTATTATTACACATGTAGGAAACTATGTTGATCTCAAGTACAGAGATTATACATCATCATTGGTTGAGACCAACTGATGACACTAAAGACATAACAAACTTAACAGTGTCTCAAGATGGGTCAATCCAACATCATGTTCTCTAACATGTGTTCATATTATTGATTTGATATCCCCACATCTATGACCGGTGAAACATGGCCATCAATCAAGACATGTGTTGGTCTACAAGTCACTAGTGTCTAGAGATGGCAATGGGTACCCGAAACCCGATACCCGGTGGGTTTTTACTCTATTAGGGCATGGGTCTCTTAATGGGCAAAAAGCCCAACCCATCGGGTCTGTCGGTGTCGTAGGGATGGCCCCCCACCTAAACCCAGCAGGCCTGGTAGGAGATTATAAGGCCCAGAATAGGCCATATGTAATGACATAACTGCCCCCAGAGGGGATAACCAGATATAAGGGTATAACTGTAAAAGCACTCCTCATGTGTATATATATACGAAGCCATGGGGAGGACCCCCGGGCCATTACATTCATCTTCATCACTCTCCACTACCATCTCTCTCTCTGTTTGGTCTATAGCCACAACAGTTGGCGCCGTCCGTGGGGAGGACAGGAGCAAGCCTGAAGACCGAAGAAGAATGATGGCACCGAAAAAAGCTTCTTCAGCGGCGGCGAAGGGAAAGAAGGAGGCCAGGCCAGAGCGTCGTATGAGTACCAGGGCTTCGGCATCGGCAGCGGCGGGCGCGGGTGGCGACGCAGTCGCGGTGGCCGAAAACGTCGACGTTCGCGCGGTGGCGACCAACCTCGTCACCGGCACCGCGACGACCAACCCCGTCACCGGCACCGCGACGACCAACCCCGTCATCGGCACCGCGACGACCAACCTCGTCACCGGCACCGCGACGACCCGCCCCGTCACCGGCGCTGCGGGGACGGACCCCGCGGTCGAAGACGTCGATGCGGGTGCGGCGACAACCGACCCCGCCGACGCAACGACAGCCGACCTCGCCGCCCCCACTGCAACCCTCGCCGGCGGCGCGGACCAGGCGGTTCGAGGTAGCCATGACGGAGCGATCGGCAGCTCGGGACCTCGCGACGCGGTCGTCCCCGCGCCGATCCGCCCGTTGGGAGCACCGGTGACCCCGCCCGCACAGGCGATGGAAAGCGCTCTACTGGCGGCCCTCAACGCGTTTCAGCGGGAGCTAGGGGACCTTCGCGGAGCCGTCCGAGATATGCAAGAGGCTCGGAGCCAGCAGGCCGCGCCGGCAATCGCGACCGAGCCCACGCCGGAGAGGGCAGACAGTCGCGAAGCCCCCACGTCTAGCCGCGTGCCGCTGCGGCGTGTAGATCCGAAGTCCCCGCTTTCGGCGGGGCTGCAGCAGGCGGCATGGCCCGAAGACTTCAAGTTCCCTAGCGCCGTCGACTCGTACAAAGGCGACACGGACCCCCGTGAGTTCGTGCGCGTGTACGAAACCGCGATCGAAGCCGCGGGCGGAGACGACACCACGAAGGCGAAGGGACTCCCCCTCGCGCTGCAAGGAGTGGCGCTCTCTTGGTTCTTTACCATAGAGCCGGGCTCCATCTACGCGTGGGAGCAGCTCCGCGTCCGCCTTCACAACAACTTCCAAGGAAACTACGTCGACCGAGTCGACGCGGACCAGCTCTTTGCTGTGAAGCAAAAACCCTCGGAGAAGCTCCGGGACTACTTCAAACGCTTCGCCAAGATTCGATGCCAAGTAAAAGACGTTAACAAAACCACCATCGTTAATGCAGCCATACAGGGCCTTCGTCCGGGCCCGATGGCCGAGTATAATGCGCGAAAGCCAATCAAGACGGTGGCGAAGCTCTTCGACAAAATGGAGGAATATGCCAGGGCGGAAGAAGACGCGCGGCGAAGGCAAGGGGACGACTCCGACACCAACCAGGCCGGAGCCTCGGCAAAAGCCGAAGATCCGCCGAAGAGCGGCTCTTCGAAGGGAAAACGTAAGCAGGAGTCGTCCAGGGACATGCCCAACCGCAGGGACGCCTCGCATAAGGAGTCGTCCGATCAGCCCAAGCGCGGCCAGCAGAGGTCGAGGCGAAACCGGTACGTCCTCGACATTGAGGGCGGTTCCGACGAGGGCGCTCCTACGGGCCGAGGCGGTCAAGGGTGCTGTGGCCGTGGGCGTGGCTGTGGCCGGGGCCGCGACGATAAAGGTTGCGGAGATTAGGACGACCAGCACCAGGGACTGTGGTGTGTAGTCCACGGCCGCGGCAACCATGATACCCGCAGCTGCACCTCCATCGCGGCGCTCCGCGATAGCGTCGCTAGGGACAGGAACCTAGAGACGCGTCCGCCTGCAGTGGCCCATGTCCAATTCCCGTACGAGGCCCCCGTGCAGGTACAGGCGCAAGGGATGCAACCCCAGGAAGGCACCTTATGGATCCAGGCTCACGTACAGCAACCTCGGGAGGGCCTCCTATCGCTGCAGGCTCCGGAGGCAACCCACCGCAGGATCATTAACGTCATATCCGGAGGCTCTCCGCTGGAATTCGCCTCAGCACGGCAGCAGAAGGCCTATGCGCGAAGACTACATCATGTGGCGGCATACCCAGCGCAAGCACCCCCGGACTGGGCGCGGCACGAAGTCACATTCACACCCGGCGACGCCCAAGGCGTGGACTTCCCTCATCAGGACCCCCTGGTCATCCGGGTCACTATCGCGGGATGCGACGTGGGGCGTGCCCTGGTGGACGGCGGTAGCTCCGCAAACGTATTGTTTGCGGCGGCCTTCGACCAGATGGGGATCCCTCGAAGCCGCCTAGGGCCCTCGGGAGTCCCACTGCAGGGCTTTGGTGGACTACCCCTGCGGGCGCTGGGACAAGTAGGTCTTCAAGTCTCCTTCGGCCGAGATGACAATGTGCGGGCCGAAGATGCCACCTTCGACGTGGTCGACCTTCCGTACCCCTACAATGCCATATTAGGGCGCCCAATCCTCAACTCCTTCGGCGCGGTACCACATCACGGCTATCTATGCATGAAGATCCCGGGTCCCCGGGCCATCATCACCATCCGAGGCGACCAGGATATGGCCCGGCGCATCGAGCCAGGTACCAGGTGCCCGCGTCGCGAAGCCCAACGGCGCTCCTAGAGCCGGCGCCGGCGTCACAACGCGGTGGTCCGCGGGGCCAGTCGGAGGCGCCTTGGCGGGCCCTGCAGAGGTCTAGCGACTAGAGGCTTCGGCCGCACCAAGGAAAAACGGTTAGTACATCCGCCCCTTGCAATTGCTTGCCCGCGCAAACGGGGATGTAATGAAGATCGCCGTTTGTCGCTAATATTTCTTCATCGTGCGCAAGCACGTGGCGGAGGTGCGTGCAGGCTTCGCCAGCGCGCGCGCTCCCGCAGCATAAATCGAAGTCGCACGTTCGCGTGTGCACTCGCCATAGCCAAAGGTGACGGGCCTGAGTATAAACAAAGACGCACGTTCGCGTGTGCACTCGCCGTAGCCAGGGGTACGGGACTGAGTATAAATCGAAGTCGCACGTTCGCGTGTGCACTCGCCGTAGCCAAAGGTGACGGGCCTGAGTATAAACAAAGACGCACGTTCGCGTGTGCACTCGCCGTAGCCAGGGGTACGGGACTGAGTAGAAATCGAAGTCGCACGTTCGCGTGTGCACTCGCCGTAGCTAAAGGTGACGGGCCTGAGTATAAACAAAGACGCACGTTCGCGTGTGCACTCGCCGTAGCCAAAGGTGACGGGCCTGAGTATAAACAAAGACGCACGTTCGCGTGTGCACTCGCCGTAGCCAAAGGTGACGGGCCTGAGTATAAACAAAAGACGCAACGGGGGGACGCCCTCGCGCGCACCAGTCTACGGACTTTAAATAAGACGTAGCGTCGAGGTCCGCCTCCGCACGCACCAGTCTACGGACTTTAAATAAGACGTAGCGTCGAGGTCCGCCTCCGCACGCGCGAGTCTCCGGACTATAAAGGAAGTCGTAGCGTCGAGGTCCGCCTCCGCACGCACCAGTCTACGGACTTTAAATAAGACGTAGCGTCGAGGCCCGCCTCCGCACGCACCAGTCTACGGACTTTAAATAAGACGTAGCGTCGAGGTCCGCCTCCGCACGCGCGAGTCTCCGGACTATAAAGGAAGTCGTAGCGTCGAGGTCCGCCTCCGCACGCACCAGACTACGGACTTTAAATAAGACGTAGCGTCGAGGTCCGCCTCCGCACGCACCAGTCTACGGACTTTAAATAAGACGTAGCGTCGAGGCCCGCCTCCGCACGCACCAGTCTACAGACTTTAAATAAGACGTAGCGTCGAGGTCCGCCTCCGCACGCGCGAGTCTCCGGACTATAAAGGAAGTCGTAGCGTCGAGGTCCGCCTCCGCACGCACTAGTCCACGGGCTTTGAATAAGGCGCAGCGTCGAGGTCCGCCTCCGCACAGCCAGTCTACGGACTACAAAGGCTAAGCGTCGAGGTCCGCCTCCGCCCACGCCAGCCTACGGGCCGTAAAAAGTTGAGGTGCCAAGGACTGCCCCCGCAAGCGCCGTTCTAAGGAACCCTTGCGCAGCTACTTCACCAACAGTGGCATCAACACATCCTAAAATGCCAGGAAATCTGCATACCGGAGAAATCACAAGTACAAAGGTCCGGCAGCATCCTTGCCGCTCTAAGCCGCTATCCCGCGGGTTCGTCCTTAACACGCGCCAAAACTGGGGCCTCGCTCGAGGAAGGCCGGCCCGCCCAAAAGTCCAGCGACTCTTCGGCCCTTCGCCAGCGCCGAAGGCGTCGCCGGGTTGAAAGTTCGGCCGCACGAAGCCGGTCCCAACAAGAAAGCTGCCCGGGATATAGCCGAAAGTCAGAATGCATACAGCAAGTGTGTACATTCGTAAAAAGAGGGAGCAGTACAACACACGCCTACACCTAGGCACCACGGCGTCAGACCTGCGGGTTCCCGGCGCCCTCGGAGGGCCCAGCGCCGCCCTCGTCGCGTCGAGGGATCCCGTCAAAAAATTGGCCGAGGCTCCCCGTCCCGTACAGCGACTTCCGGAGCTCGATCCGTGCAGCATCCGGCCCGGCGTAAGCCCAAATCCGGTCGAAGAAGGGCCCGAGGGCACGGCGAGCGGAGCGGACGGCACCGGACATTACTCCGGCCCGCCGGGCATCTCCAGCTGGGGGTCATCCAGCCCGGCGACGTGCGTGCAACCACGGTGCTGCAGGAGCGCGCACACCAAGCATGCCGACGTGTACGCGCAGTGGGTGCCAAAGGACGTCGCCGCGTCGCGCGCGACGTTGGCGGCATCCTCGATCCAGCGGAGCGTCCGGGACAACTCCTCCGGGCCGAAGGCGCGCTCCGGCACCTCAGTCACCAGCCCTTGAAGATGGCTCTCCAGCGCTTGCATGGCGTCCCACGCAACCACCGAGGCGTCACCAAGCGTCTGGTTACGCCCCGCTAGAGTCAAGGCAAGCTCGCCTTTTTCCTTCTCTAGCGAGGCGACCTATTCCAGGAACCCGGCCCGCTCCGCCGCAAACTCCTGTTCAGCAGCTGCCGCGGCCGACTCCCGCGCTGACGCGACAAGTACCTCGGCGTGTGCCCTCGCCGCAGCGCATTCTGCTTCCAGTTGGCGGATGCGGGCGTCCTGGGCAGAGCGGGCTCCAGAGGCTCCGCGTAGCTCCTCCTCGACGGCCCGCAACCTATCCTCGAGCGCCGTGCGGCCGCGAGCATAGGCCGTTTGCAAGGCCTGCCCCAGCACAAGTGTCTGCAGAAGGGAAAGGCTTAGCAAGCTCAGCCAGCTCAGGCGTCGTCGTATGAAGTACTTACCCTCACCCCAGACACCTCGAAGGCGTCCTGGAGGTGCCCCGCCCCGTAGGCCTGCAGCACTTGCGGGTCGACACTGGTGGCCGCGTCACTCACAATTCCGCGCCACGCCCTCAGCGTCTCCGGGGGCGGCACGAAGTCCGCAGGGCTTACGCACGCGGAGGTCCCGTGTTCTGCCAAGCGCTCCCCCTCCGGAATGAGCAACGCTGTAAACAGGAATACAGGTGAGCACCGCAAGGCATAAAAGCGTACACCAGAGTAAGCTACGCCACTCTACCTTCGGTAGCAGAAGGAATGGTCCCGTCGCGGGCCGAAGCCTCCGCGTTTGGGGAGGGTGACGGCTGTCCCTGCGTGGCGGGAGGCGTGGCCAGAGGGGCAGAAGGCACGTATGCCGCAGGGCCCCCGGCGCTTGCGCTGGAGTCCCACAAGCTTCTGATGCCCGTGGCCACGACGAATCCCCGCGGCGTCCGGTGGAGCTCCGGCCGCACACCCGGCCGTTTAGCTGGGGCGGCCTGCAGCGAAACCACCCCCGCAGTCGCGGCTGGGGAAGCCCCCGCGGTCGCACCGCCCGGGGGCGAAGGTTCCGCGGTGACGATTGTCGAAGGGGGCACCTCGGTTCCTGCCGTTGTCGTTAAAGGCAGCATGGCTTCGTGCGCCCCCGTGGAGGGCGCCTCCGGCACCACAACAGCCACGGCCAAAGGGTCCACCTCAGCATCGCCGGTCCGCACGGGTTCCGCCTCGACGACATCGGTGGGCGGCGAGGCTTCCCCCCTCCGGCTGCTTGTGGCAAACCCACCGTCCGGGGCGCTCGCCGAAGACACCTCGCCTTCGACGTCTGCCCCACCCAAGCCCGAATCGGCGTACCTCACCGAGTTCGACTCCGCGTCCGCCGCGCCCTTCGAAACACTAGCAGCAGTAGTAGAAGCTGTCGCGCTAAGCGCGGCAGGCGCCCCGCTGCGGCCCCTCTTCCGAGACGGTGCCTTCTTCTTCTTCATCGCTGCACCGTCGTCTGGAGCGACACGGTTGTAAGATCAAGGAGGCCGACTAGAGGGGGGGGTGAATAGGCGGTTTAAAAAATCTCTTCAAATTAATACTAATCAATTCAAGAGCTTTCCTATTTGCCTAAACCAAGTATATAATGCGGAAGCGAAATTCAATTTGGTTTAGCTCAAATAGCGCCTAAGTCAAACAAGAACGCCTAAGAGCACTAATAATTCTAACATATGTCAAAGTTTACAATTCTAGATATACAAGCAATCAATTTAATTCTATGAATGTAAATTGCTTGAATATAAATAGAGCACAAGAAAACAAACCACAAATAACACAATCACTTTTTACCATGGTGTTCGGAGACTTGCCGGTCTCCCCTAGTCCACGTTGAGGTTAGCCCGAACGAATCGGACCGGCTCCACGAATTAAGCCGAAACACCTCCAATCCACTAGTGGTAGCTCTTTCCCGCTCCGGGTAGGTGAGCTCCGACCTTCACAACTTCGCCGGGTCTTCTCACAAGCTTCTTGAGAAGATCACCGCGCACGACGCCTCCAACGCCGTCTAGGAGTCGGCAAACTCCAAGAGTAACAAGCCAAGTCCCTCACTTGACTCTCACCACGTGCAATGAATGCACGAGCTCAATTCGGACACAAAGTCCTCCTCTAGATGCAACACATGCACTCTAGAACACCTCTCCTCTCTCACAAAGTGCAACACATGCACAATTGAGTGGAGAGCCTCACTCTAGCTCAAGAACTCAGGAATAGGTCAAGCAACAACATCTCCAACCGGCCACAAGGGGGTATTTATACCCCCACACAAGAAAACTAGCCGTTGGAGCCAAAATCCTGAAAAATCAGGACGGGCGGTACTACCGCCGACCAGAGGCCGGTAGTACCGCTCCCGGTTCTGACGCGTAGTAACGGCTATGTCAGATGCTCCGAACTAGCCGTTATACCGTCGACGCGGTACTACCGCCAGCCAAACTCCGGTACTACCGCTCCCTGCGGTAGTTCCGCAAAGTCGGTGCGGTACTTCCGATTTTCAAGAGACTAACTCTTGGTCCGAGCGCTCTCTGGAAAAAAACGTTCCGCTCGAGATGCCGGAACTTCCGCGTATGCGGTAGTTCCGCAGTTCAATCCGCGGTACTACCGTTTTCCGAGAGGCTAAGTCTGGGTCCGGGCGCTCTCTGGAAAAAACGTTCCGCTCGAGGCCCGGAACATCCGGCATCCGGTAGTACCGCCCACATAGGGCCGGTACTTCCGCTCCAGCCGGTAGTACCGCTCATTGAACGCCGGTACTTCCGCTTTTTCTGAGAAGTGCAGATATCTCAACAAATTTTGCAAAACACATTTGCAAACTACGATATCATGCACACAAGGCTCAAACATGATTTCCAACAAGTTGCAAAACACATTCACACACTTTTGAAATCATGCTACAAGGAATTGATACATGGACTTCTCTTGTTTGCAAAACGTATTCGCAAACCTAAGTCACATACCACAAGGATCACAACATGATTTCCAACAAGTTGCAAAACATATTTGCACACTTTTGAAATCATGACGCAAAGATTAAATATGAGCTACAACTATTTGCAAAACACATTCGCAAATATAAGCCTCATACACAAGGAATGGAAACATGGACTTCGAGCACTTGCAAAACACATTTGCAATGCATAATCCCATGTTACAAGAAATCAACACATGAGCTTCAACAATTTGCAAAACACATTCGCAAATGCAAGCCTCATGTCAAGATGAGCTAGAGCAAGTGAGATTTGAGCTATCAACACATGATGAGACTCAAACTACTAGACATGACCCCTCTTAATAGTACGGCAACCTACACTAGCAATCCGGTCTTCCAACCAAACACCAAGACCGGTAAAAGACTAGGAACGCATCCTTAGCCCTAGCTAGTCATACCTTTGCCTTGGGTCATCGTCTTGATAGCCATCAACTCATGATGCTTTCTTTTCATCAACACCATCAACTCATGATGGTCTTCACTTGATCAACACATGATCAATCTTTGACATGCTTCAACACATGAAGCATCTTCTCGATGGCCTTCAACACATGAAGCCTTTGTCTTGATAGCCTTCAACGCATGAAGCTACCTCTTCTTCATCAACTTTGACTTGATGACCTTCAACTCATGAAGTCATCCCAAATCATCTTTATTTGTGGAACCTAACCTATTCATCCAACTCATGGAAAATGTTAGTCCACAAAACAATTGTCATCGATTACCAAACTTCACCATTTTGGTAATTCGTGACAATCTCAACAAATGATGAGATATGAAATTGATTTGCGAGTATACAATATGTACACAACAAATGTATACTCTAAGATAAGCTTTAAACAAAGCTTACTTATCCGGTTGTCATTAGTCATCCAACCATTAACACATAATGGAGAAGTTAGATGACAGCCCGATTGCACATGAGTATATATATACTGCACAAGCTATATATATACTCAAGAATGTATTTCAAAGTAAAGATCCTAAATATGCATATTAAAAGAAGCATGGATCAATACTTATGAAACTCCAAAATATATAGAGAGCTCCCCCTAAATGTGTGCATACAAGTGTATATAGTGAAGACATATGCACATATTCATTTTACACTAATTGAGGAGTTCAATCTATATTTTGGATCTAAGGAATGCATTTGTAAATGAGAAAGCGATTTCGAATGCATACCTCTTTGATTTCACCTTTTCATCCAAATGAGACTAACCAAAGATAAACTCAAATAAACATATTAGTCTCATAAATTCATTTATCATTTTCACCAAAACATTATAAAGTATATGTCATTAATATCATAATGTCATAATTGTATTTGTCATTAACACCAAAACCAACTTAAATGGAGCTTGATCTTTCAATCTCCCCCTTTTTGGTGATTGATGACAAATCTATTTATGATAATAGCATGAGGGTGAAAATGATCAAATGATAAGCAATTAAGTGAATGAGAGAAGGTGAAAGCAATATTCAACATAAAGATTAGAAATTTTAATTTCTCCCAATGAATATGTTATCACATTTCTCCCATTTGGCATTATCACAATTTTATTATTACTTCTCCCCTATTTGGCATTCATTTCTCTTCCCATTATCAATAGAGCTATTATCACAAATTTGCAATAATTTCAATGCTATTATCATAAATTTCTCCCCCATTTGGCATTAAGCACCAAAAAGAGACAATTATCACAAACTAGCATTGATTAGCATAACAACAGGGGAAGAATACAAGTTAAGCCATGAAAAGAGATATTTTATCATGAGGAGCTTGATACCAATTGTATTGTTATTATAAGGAGTTTGATAACAATTTAATTCAACTTAATATGGTCATGAAGAAATATGAAACTAAATGCAAATGACCAATTGAAACCACTTAAATCAACTAAAGATATTTGAAACACATTCAAATAATCTTACTCATTAGAGCTCCTTGAAGGCTTGTGAAGTGTTCTTCTTTTGGAATTTGATACCACTTGATAGGAGTCCAATTGTATATAAAACATTTGTAGCATGTGGATCATTTCTTGATTTTGCATTCCAAGTGACCTTCAAAAGCTTCCTGAAAAACTGACTTACAAATGTCCAATAAATCTGAGAATAATTGTCAGTATAGTTCAATATCTAAGGATCAAAAGTCATAATTATAGCTTTCTCAGATTATGAGCCTAATTAAAGATACAAAAAACATAAATCAGCTCAACACATGAGTTTTCAGAAAAACTGAAAGTCTGAAATTCAGACTTTTGCAATCCACTTAAGCTTCTAGAGAGAGATGAAACATTGATCAAATGCCCTTTATAACTTCTGAGAAAATTTGACATTGAAGACCAACTATAGATGATCAATTTTCATTATTTTGTCTTCCTTCAAATCTGAACCCATTTGAAGATATAAAAATCACAAATCGGCTCAGAATCATGGAGATTCTGAAATTTTCAGCATTTTGCCCATGAGAGAAAAAGTCACAACTTTTTCAAATTAACTTGAAATATTTTCAAAATTTGCAGATTTGAACTTGATGCTATTTGTGACCTTTTCCAACAGGAATTTTTGAAAAAGACTTCTCCAATCAAAAGATATGCTAAAATGCACATTGAGAGCAAAAGAGTGAGTTCATTTTGCATCTTAAGCTTAAAATCCAAACAAATTGGATTTTTATGGAGTAATTTGCTTTCTTAGCTTCATATGAGTTATAAATACTATTTTAAGCTAAGATACACAAAGAAATCTTGCTCAAATAGCTAAACTCATTATATGCAAGAATAAGTCATTTTGGGTCAATTGAAGTTTTTGGATGAGATTCAAATACATATAACTTTTCAACGGTTGGTCTTTTGCAAAAACTTTGAACTAGAGAAATGTTTAAAATGACCAACCCTTTGAGTTTTGTATTAACCACTTTTTCAAAAACTTGATAGATTTTGATATAAGGAAATATGCCGTTTATATCAAAAATAAGATCATTCAAGATCCATTTTGGGCCAAATCTTTCTTTTGATTTCCAAAATAGAAATTTTTATTCAAAAGGCTTTGAAATCATTTGAAATACATAGTTGAGTACTTTTATTTAGTTTTTCACAACTTTTAGCCTTTTAAAACGAGATTTTTGATTTTTTGACCAAAGAAGCTCTTTTGAAAAGGTAATCTTGCATATCATTTGATTATTACTCCATGAAAAGGAAAAGAGAATGAAACACATTCATTCCCAATAACCATAAATCAATTTTTGGGCAAATAAGTAAAATAATTTTCCCAATAGTAATATTTTACCCTTTTTGCTTTAGTAAGCACAAAAGTATAATATATGTTTTTTACAAAGTAAAACTCCCTTCTACACAAAGGTCTCTTCTTGGCAATCCTTTCTTCTCCTTTGACACACAAAGGATTCTCCTCATTTTCTTGTTTTTCTTCTCTTTTCTTATCTCTTCCTCCTTTGATTGACCATTAGATACCACTTGTGGGAGTATACCACTTGTAGATAGAAATGTCATTTGAAATGGCACTTGGAGGAGGATGATATCATTAGAGGATAAACCACTTGTAAAGGTGGATACCACTTGGAAGAAGATGATATCATAGGTGAGAGAGCTTGGTTAAGAGTAGATATATTGCTTGGCAAGAAGAAAGAATAGATACCACTTTTGAAGAAATGATATCACTTTGAAAGATGCTACTTGAAAGAACAATGATACCACTCATTTTCTAAGTGAAGGAGATACCAATTTAAAAGAGTAGATACCACTTGAAAGATAGCATTATTTGGAACTCAATGATATCATTTAGGTGAGGAGCTTGGTAAAGAAATATTTGCTTGCCAAGACGAAAAAGATATCAATCCAAAAGAATAAGGATACCACTTAAGTTTCACAACTAAAGGATACCACTTGAAGGAAATGATTGATATCACTTGAGAAGATAGGAATGAAATTCATGCCGAGGTCAAGTTAATCGAAAGTCTACCACTCTTTTAGAGATTGCCATTTTAATAAGAATCAAATTGAGAGCAAAATGGCATATGAGGTCAAGAAATACTTGAGGGTAGCTTAGCAAGGATTAACAAGGATCAACTTGACTGAGAGGAGCAGCGAAAATGGCTGAGAAAATTTGAAATCAAATTTTGAATCAAAACAGCCATCTTCCAGAAATATCGGAAGTACCGCACTTTCAATGCCGGTAGTACCGCAGTATGACTGTCGGTAGTTCCGGACAACGGAAGTACCGCAGAATGACTGCCGGTAGTACCGATTTTTCTGGGAGCACGCCAAGAATTTTGATTTTCAAGGAGAGGTTTGATATAATGTTGTATATTGCTCCAAAGTTTTTCACAAGGGAATATAAACCACTTGTGGAGCATTTCCAACTATAAGCCAAGATTAAAAAATCTTTTAACATAGCTTTTAGCAAATTAATCTTTCAATTTTCAAAAACAAACTCATTTTCAATAAATCCTTCAAGATTGCAAAAATGAACATTTGGGGTTATATTAAGCATTCAATTGTATATATGAGTTGTTAATACCCTTGTGAGCCAATATATGTCAATAGTTTTAGCTCAAATGGTAAAACTCACTTAAGTGCTAGATTGTGACCGCATAGGTCAACTAAAGTTTTTGGGCGAGTTTCAAAACCAAATAACTTTTGATCGGTTGGCCTTTTGGAAAACTTTTGAATACCAATAATGTTTGAAATAGCCAACTCTAGGTTTTTGGTATTTAACATATTTTCAAATTCCTTGTAGAATTCATCTTTGCTAATTTTTGAGTTTAAAGCCAAAACAAGATACTTAATTGATAGTTTTGGGTTAGAAACTCAATTTTACTTGAAATAAGTTTTTCTAAAGCCAAAACCTTTGTAAAACCTTTGAAATGAATTTGTATATATTTTTCAACTAGTTTTTCAAAGATATACTAATTATTTCGAGATTTTTGACTTTTGGCTAAATGGCTCAATTTTGAAAAACAATACTAGCACTTAATTAATATGGGCACACTTAGGGATGTGATATACATGAATATGATTTAGCACTCCCCCTTAATGTGCCACTCATATCTTGCTCATGATTACAATAATGAAATTTTAGAACAAGAGCAAGAGAACCCCTTTTTAAATGATTTTCATACAATGCAACCTACACAAGGCTAGGGGCTATATAAATTCAAATGTAGATACTTGTTACCGAGATGGCATTGGTTCATGATGTGGGAAGATTATCTTCAAGCTTGGCTTCCATTTCGCCCAAGGTGGAAATCACCTCTCCATGAATATGCCAAGCCTCCAATGCCTCTCCAAGTACCTATTAAGCTTTTAAGCACATTTTGGTACCCAAAACTTGGTTGGGTCCATTAATGTTAGTCACAATAGATTTGGGCACCCAAATGGCCCTAACATTAACTTTATGTGAACTAACATTCCTAGCAAACACATTGTCATTTCTATCTTTCCTAAGCAAATATTGTTCATTAAATAGAGATGGCTTAGGAATGGTACCTTTGGGACAATCCTTACTTAAATGTCCCTTTTCCCGGCAATTGTAGCAAGTTTGGCAATTATTTCCTCTTCTTATCTTCTTGCCTTGCTCATTGCCGGTTTGCCTCTTCATTGTTGGATTTTTCTTGTTTTTCACTTTGTTGGGGCACTTAGAGGCGAAGTGACCCGTTTCATTGCAACCATGGCACTTGACATTCTTCGTATGCCTTGCATTGTGCCTTGTTTTGCTATTCTCCTTCTTCTTGGAGATGAAACCAATGTCGCTCTTGTCATTAGATTTTCTTTGACTACCCAATATCTTGTCAAGAGAGGCCTTCCCTTTGTAGCTTTTCTCCAAGTCATTTTTCAAACTTATGACTTGGGCCTTGAGCTCATTATTCTTCTTTACAAGGATAGTCTCACAACGCATAGAAGAGGTAGAAGCATCTAATTTTGAGCAACAAGGTAAATCTAGCAAATCATCACATGAAGTAGAAACACTAATTTTAGATGAGTTGCTAGAGCTAGAAGCTACACATGGCATATCATCTATTAAATCCTCACATGAGGTGGAAGCATTGATTTTAGATGAAATGCTAGAGCTAGGAATTACACATGGTATATCATCTAGCAAATTACATGTAATTCCTATATTCATGCTAGGTTTAGTATATTCCTTGAATAGAAGAGACTCATGTTCTTCTTTTAACACATCATAATTATTTTGAAGAGAAACATATTCTTTCTTCAAAACTTTAAATTTAGCCTTTTCTTTCCCAAGGAATTCATTAAGCTCTTCTAGCATATCCATCAACTCATCATAAGAAGGTGCATTATCATCATCATCGAAATTTACCTTCTTTTTACCTTTTGCCATGAAGCATCGAGTTGATGTGGAGGGAATGGTGGACTCTTCATCGTCGGAGCTAGAAGTTGAGCATTCTTCTCCCGACATCCACTCTTGTATGCAATCTTCATCACTTGATGTGGACATCTCATATTTGTCTTGAATTTTAGTCCACATGTCATGAGCGCTATTGAGATTGCATATTTCATTGAACACCTCTACACTCAAAGCACTAAATAAAGCGTTAGTTGCTTGAGCGTCGAGATGTAGGCATTTCTCTTCCTCAATAGTTGGAGCTAGAGGATCCAATGGAGGAGAAAAGCCAACATCTGCAATCCACCATATTTTTGGGCTCATGGCCTTAAAACAGCATGTCATGCGGATTTTCCAATTATCATAATTTAGGCCATTAAATTGAGGTGGTTCATCTAGGTGCACAAACCCACTAGTCGCCATCCTTTATACTCTCTAGGCGGTTAAGCCTAATAAATGAGAGACCAAGCTCTGATACCACTTGTAAGATCGAGGAGGCCGACTAGAGGGGGGTGAATAGGCGGTTTAAAAAATCTCTTCAAATTAATACTAATCAATTCAAGAGCTTTCCTATTTGCCTAAACCAAGTATATAATGCGGAAGCGAAATTCAATTTGGTTTAGCTCAAATAGCGCCTAAGTCAAACAAGAACGCCTAAGAGCACTAATAATTCTAACATATGTCAAAGTTTACAATTCTAGATATACAAGCAATCAATTTAATTCTATGAATGTAAATTGCTTGAATATAAATAGAGCACAAGAAAACAAACCACAAATAACACAATCACTTTTTACCGTGGTGTTCGGAGACTTGCCGGTCTCCCCTAGTCCACGTTGAGGTTAGCCCGAACGAATCGGACCGGCTCCACGAATTAAGCCGAAACACCTCCAATCCACTAGTGGTAGCTCTTTCCCGCTCCGGGTAGGTGAGCTCCGACCTTCACAACTTCGCCGGGTCTTCTCACAAGCTTCTTGAGAAGATCACCGTGCACGACGCCTCCAACGCCGTCTAGGAGTCGGCAAACTCCAAGAGTAACAAGCCAAGTCCCTCACTTGACTCTCACCACGTGCAATGAATGCACGAGCTCAATTCGGACACAAAGTCCTCCTCTAGATGCAACACATGCACTCTAGAACACCTCTCCTCTCTCACAAAGTGCAACACATGCACAATTGAGTGGAGAGCCTCACTCTAGCTCAAGAACTCAGGAATAGGTCAAGCAACAACATCTCCAACCGGCCACAAGGGGGTATTTATACCCCACACAAGAAAACTAGCCGTTGGAGCCAAAATCCTGAAAAATCAGGACGGGCGGTACTACCGCCGACCAGAGGCCGGTAGTACCGCTCCCGGTTCTGACGCGTAGTAACGGCTATGTCAGATGCTCCGAACTAGCCGTTATACCGTCGACGTGGTACTACCGCCAGCCAAACTCCGGTACTACCGCTCCCTGCGGTAGTTCCGCAAAGTCGGTGCGGTACTTCCGATTTTCAAGAGACTAACTCTTGGTCCGAGCGCTCTCTGGAAAAAAACGTTCCGCTCGAGATGCCGGAACTTCCGCGTATGCGGTAGTTCCGCAGTTCAATCCGCGGTACTACCGTTTTCCGAGAGGCTAAGTCTGGGTCCGGGCGCTCTCTGGAAAAAACGTTCCGCTCGAGGCCCGGAACATCCGGCATCCGGTAGTACCGCCCACATAGGGCCGGTACTTCCGCTCCAGCCGGTAGTACCGCTCATTGAACGCCGGTACTTCCGCTTTTTCTGAGAAGTGCAGATATCTCAACAAATTTTGCAAAACACATTTGCAAACTACGATATCATGCACACAAGGCTCAAACATGATTTCCAACAAGTTGCAAAACACATTCACACACTTTTGAAATCATGCTACAAGGAATTGATACATGGACTTCTCTTGTTTGCAAAACGTATTCGCAAACCTAAGTCACATACCACAAGGATCACAACATGATTTCCAACAAGTTGCAAAACATATTTGCACACTTTTGAAATCATGACGCAAAGATTAAATATGAGCTACAACTATTTGCAAAACACATTCGCAAATATAAGCCTCATACACAAGGAATGGAAACATGGACTTCGAGCACTTGCAAAACACATTTGCAATGCATAGTCCCATGTTACAAGAAATCAACACATGAGCTTCAACAATTTGCAAAACACATTCGCAAATGCAAGCCTCATGTCAAGATGAGCTAGAGCAAGTGAGATTTGAGCTATCAACACATGATGAGACTCAAACTACTAGACATGACCCCTCTTAATAGTACGGCAACCTACACTAGCAATCCGGTCTTCCAACCAAACACCAAGACCGGTAAAAGACTAGGAACGCATCCTTAGCCCTAGCTAGTCATACCTTTGCCTTGGGTCATCGTCTTGATAGCCATCAACTCATGATGCTTTCTTTTCATCAACACCATCAACTCATGATGGTCTTCACTTGATCAACACATGATCAATCTTTGACATGCTTCAACACATGAAGCATCTTCTCGATGGCCTTCAACACATGAAGCCTTTGTCTTGATAGCCTTCAACGCATGAAGCTACCTCTTCTTCATCAACTTTGACTTGATGACCTTCAACTCATGAAGTCATCCCAAATCATCTTTATTTGTGGAACCTAACCTATTCATCCAACTCATGGAAAATGTTAGTCCACAAAACAATTGTCATCGATTACCAAACTTCACCATTTTGGTAATTCGTGACAATCTCAACAAATGATGAGATATGAAATTGATTTGCGAGTATACAATATGTACACAACAAATGTATACTCTAAGATAAGCTTTAAACAAAGCTTACTTATCCGGTTGTCATTAGTCATCCAACCATTAACACATAATGGAGAAGTTAGATGACAGCCCGATTGCACATGAGTATATATATACTGCACAAGCTATATATATACTCAAGAATGTATTTCAAAGTAAAGATCCTAAATATGCATATTAAAAGAAGCATGGATCAATACTTATGAAACTCCAAAATATATAGAGAGCTCCCCCTAAATGTGTGCATACAAGTGTATATAGTGAAGATATATGCACATATTCATTTTACACTAATTGAGGAGTTCAATCTATATTTTGGATCTAAGGAATGCATTTGTAAATGAGAAAGCGATTTCGAATGCATACCTCTTTGATTTCACCTTTTCATCCAAATGAGACTAACCAAAGATAAACTCAAATAAACATATTAGTCTCATAAATTCATTTATCATTTTCACCAAAACATTATAAAGTATATGTCATTAATATCATAATGTCATAATTGCATTTGTCATTAACACCAAAACCAACTTAAATGGAGCTTGATCTTTCAACGGTTCGGCACGGCAAGGCCCAGGGCCTCGCACACGCGGTTTATTCGCCCCAGTCCCGCCTCGGCGATAGCAGACGCGCGCTGCTCATGTTCCATGGCGGTGTACGGCCCCAGGAATACGCGCGCGGCTTGCTCCGCCTCCTCCAAGGAAATCCCTGAAGCAAAGGAGAGTAGCACCAGCATATAACGCATTTCGCGTGAGCAAAGGAGGGACGCGATCGAGGCTTACGAAGACCGGGCGGCGCCGGCAGCGAGCAGACCCATGGCGAAACATTGTCGTCTCGACGCCTCTCGGCGGCAAGACGCCAGTCGTAGGCAAGCGGTGCCACGTCGTACATCACGTACTCTTCGGCGAGGTCGCGCATGTTGAAGCGGGCGGCCATGCCTACGAGCCGCTTGACCCTCCGCCTGTCCTCAGCATCGAGCGTTCGGCCGGGCGAGGGCTTGAACGCGATCGGTCGGCCTGTGCACTCAAGGCCGCTCCCGCTCTCCACACGGTGGTAGAACCACCGCTTCATCCAGTAAGACTCCCACTTCCCGCGAGTTGAGTTCGCAGGGAAGAGTTTCTGGCACGACGGACGAAGAATAAAAGTGACGCTACCGAAGCTCGACAGCGTCCCGTCCTTCCGACCCTTGGGCTGGCATCGTGCCTCGTGGAGATAGGCGAACAACGACGCGCTGGGCCAACACGCCCCCGAACGCAAGGCCCAGCTGTACACCGCACGCCGGGCCACGGCGTTCGGAGTCAGTTGCGCCAGCTCCAGCCTGAAGGTCCGCAGCACGTCGCCCACCATAGCCGCCGCTGGGATCCGGAGCCCCGCGTCGAAAAAGGCAACGAACACGACCGCCTCTGACCTCTCGGGATGAGGTTCCATCTCGTCGGCGGCGGGCAATCGTACCTCCTGGCGCCCGGACAACTTCCCCGCGCGCAGGAGCCCTTGGATCGTCTTCTCGGTCACGAGCGAGGGGCCTAGCTCGCCGGAGAACGTGCCTTCCTCCTCCGCCACCAGCCGCTCCTGGTCCGCCGCCGCTGGGTCGCGCTCTTGGAGCGCGTATTTCACCTTCAACAGCGAGGACCGACGGCGAATGTCAGGGCCACCAACCGCCTGGCCGCGCTCGCTACTGGAGGCCATCGCTTCCCACGGAGAGACTGAAGCGGTGAAGACAGCGCGAAGGTGTAGAAGGCGGAGCAGACAGGAAAGAGGGCGTAAAGGTGCGGGGACGCTGTTACGGGGGGGGCTATTTCAAGCCACCTCGCCCATACCGCCGCTGCCGAAGCGTCGCAACGATTCGCGTGCCGGATGCAACCGCAGCGGTGTAAAGGCCCGTCCCGCACGATTCCACGTAACTGAAAGCGAAGAGTCGCGAGGGTCCGTGTACAAGGCGCGATCGCAGTCGTACACGCGCCCGTCCAGCGCGACGCCTCACACCCAGCGCAGGAAGGTCACGACCACAGGCGCCAAGGACCGCCACAGCACGGCGTTACCTAGCCGCGGTTATGGGCACACCAATGGGCCAGGGGATCACAACAGCCCCGGCGCCGCGCCATTCACTGCCCGCCCCGTGTCCCCCTCGCCTAGAGAAAAGGTGAGTGGCCGCAAGCACGCAACCGTCCACATCCCGCCACCCACCAGTCGTAGGCCGCCGCGTGCCCCGGGCGCGTCGGGTCGCACGGTACGGGAACCTAACCCTGGCAGACCAGGGGCCGGCGTGATTCCAGGAACCTTTACAGTGCAAGATCGCCTCGCAAGATCCCAAGTCACCGCCCACGTGGCGGTGTTCCACCCAAGCGATGGGTAGAGGACGGAGCGCGCGCGTCTACTTCGACTAGGCGCCAGCTTCGCTGCCACCCGTTCGATGGGTAGGGGACGGAGCGGGCGCGTCTACTTCGACTAGGCGCCAGCTTCGCTGCCACCCGCTCGATGGGTAGAAGACGGAGCGCGCGCGTCTACTTCGACTAGGCGCCAGCTTCGCTGTCACCCGTTCGATGGGGGTAGGGGACGGAGCGCGCGCGTCTACTTCGACTAGGCGCCAGCTTCGCTGCCACCCGTTCGATGGGTAGGGGACGGAGCGCGCGCGTCTACTTCGACTAGGCACCAGCTTCGCTGCCACCCGTTCGATGGGTAAGGGACGGAGCGTGCGCGTCTATTTCAACTAGGCGCCAGCTTCGCTGCCACCCGTTCGATGGGGGTAGGGGACGGAGCGCGCGCGTCTACTTCGACTAGGCGCTAGTTTCGCTGCCACCCTTGCGATGGGTAGAGGACAGAGCGCGCGCGTCTACTTCGACTAGGCGCCAGCTTCGCTGCCACCCGCTCCATGGGAAGGGGACGGAGCGCGCGCGTCTACTTCGACTAGGCGCCAGCTTCGCTGCCACCCGTTCGATGGGGGTAGGGGACGGAGCGCGCGCGTCTACTTCGACTAGGCGCCAACTTCGCAGCCACCCGTTCGATGGGTAGGAGACGGAGCGCGTGCGTCTACTTCGACTAGGCGCCAGCTTCGCTGCCACCCGTTCGATGGGGGTAGGGGACGGAGCACGCGCGTCTACTTCGACTAGGCGCCAGCTTCGCTGCCACCCCTGCGATGGGAAGAGGACGGAGCGCGCGTCTACTTCGACTAGGCGCCAGCTTCGCTGCCACCCATGCGATGGGTAGAGGACGGAGCGCGCGCGTCTACTTCGACTAGGCGCCAGCTTCGCTGCCACCCGTTCGATGGGGGGTAGGGGACGGAGCGCGCGCGTCTACTTCGACTAGGCGCCAGCTTCGCTGCCACCCGTTCGATGGGGGTAGGGGACGGAGCGCGCGCGTCTACTTCGACTAGGCGCCAGCTTCGCTGCCACCCGTTCGATCGGTAGGGGACGGAGCGCGCGCGTCTACTTCGACTAGGCGCCAGCTTCGCTGCCACCCGTTCGATCGGTAGGGGACGGAGCGCGCACGTCTACTTCGACTAGGCGCCAGCTTCGCTGCCACCCGTTTGATGGGGGTAGGGGACGGAGCGCGCGCGTCTACTTCGACTAGGAGCCAGCTTCGCTGCCACCCATGCGATGGGAAGAGGACGGAGCGCGCGCGTCTACTTCGACTAGGCGCCAGCTTCGCTGCCACCCATGCAATGGATAGGGGACGGAGCGCGCGCGTCTACTTCAACTAGGCGCCAGCTTCGCTGCCACCCATGCGATGGGTAGAGGACGGAGCGCGCGCGTCTACTTCGACTAGGCGCCAGCTTCGCTACCACCCGTTCGATGGGGGGTAGGGGACGGAGCGCGCGCGTCTACTTCGACTAGGCGCCAGCTTCGCTGCCACCCGTTCGATGGGTAGGGGACGGAGCGCGCGCGTCTACTTCGACCCGTTCGATGGGGGTAGGGGACGGAGCGCGCGCGTCTACTTCGACTAGGCGCCAGCTTCGCTGCCACCCGTTCGATGGGTAGGGGACAAAGCGCGCGCGTTTACTTCGACTAGGCGCCAGCTTCGCTGCCACCCGGTCGATGGGGGTAGGGGACGGAGCGCGCGCGTCTAGTTCGACTAGGCGCCTGCTTCGCTGCCACCCATTCGATGGATAGGGGACGGAGCGCGCGCGTCTACTTCGACTAGGCGCCAGCTTCGCTGCCACCCGTTCGATGGGTAGGGGACGGAGCGCGCGCGTCTACTTCGACTAGGCGCCAGCTTCACGGCCACCCATGTGATGGGTAGAGGACGGAGCGCGCGCGTCTACTTCGACTAGGCGCCAGCTTCGCTGCCACCCGTTCGTTGGGTAGGGGACGGAGCGCGCGCGTCCACTTCGGCGGGGCGCAGCAATGGCGGGAGTCTTGTCCTGCAAAATCTGCCTCGTTTTCCTTAACAGGCCACCTACAGTGCATCAACATAAAAGGTAATGCCAGCGGGCTCCATCAGGAACACCGATTGTAGGTAGGCCTATTAAGAAAAACAGGGCAGACCTTGCTATCGCCTACGGAAGCGCGGTGCGGGGGCAGGACGCGCGGCTGGCTGCCGATAGCCGGCGCTGATCAAGCTCCCAGGAAAAATGGACCTCCTTCTGTGCATCAACATTCCCCAAGCCGCTCAGCGTCACCCAGGAATGTTGATGCACGGCAGGGGCCCATTTTGGGAGAACAGCTTCTATCATAATATACGCAGGAGCAACGCCGCACCAGCGCCATATATATACCCCAATCAGCAGGGGGGCCAACCGGCAGAAAGCCAATCGGCAGAAGTCCAACTGCCGGAAGTCCGCCGCCATATTAATGGTCACGACGCCTCAACGCCCGCACCGCGCCAAGCACGCTGCACCACGTGGACGGCCGGAAGTCCGAGCGTCGCAGCAGCGCGCGCGTCTGCTTCGGCTACAGCGCAGCCCCGGAAGTTTGGAAAAGTTCACAGGCCGCGGGGACGGAGGGGGCCAAAAGACTCGGCAACATGGCTTCGGCCTTGTGAAGCCCTTTACCATGAGAGGCTCCTGTCGTAGGGATGGCCCCCACCTAAACCCAGCAGGCCTGGTAGGAGATTATAAGGCCCAGAATAGGCCATATGTAATGACATAACTGCCCCCAGAGGGGATAACCAGATATAAGGGTATAACTGTAAAAGCACTCCTCATGTGTGTATATATATATATATACGAAGCCATGGGGAGGACCCCCGGGCCATTACATTCATCTTCATCACTCTCCACTACCATCTCTCTCTCTGTTTGGTATGTAGCCACAACAGCCGGGTTCGGGTACGTTCCTATAGTACCCAAACCCGTAAACCCATGGGTAATATAAACCCGATCCATAGGAGTTATAAACCCAGGTTCCCAGCCTCCCAGGCAAACCAGCCCAGCCCATAGCCCCATTAGCCATTTAGCCCCAAGCCCCCAATGAGGCAATGCCCCATACGGCCATACAGTATAACCCTAGCTAGTACTCAGACTCACTCCGTCACTCGATCACTACTCACTCCTCCCCACCCCGATTCAACAGCCGCCGCAGCGGCGGCGCATCTGGCGCTCCGTGCTCGGTCTCCGACTCTCCGCTGGCTCTCCACGCTCACTCCGTCAAGTACAAGGAGCAGTTGATGTCTCTCCTTTTGGTTTTAACTGAGTTGTGAACTGTGAACTTGTAATGATATGCTATGCCAGTGAACTATGAACTGAGAATTGATGGAGTGAATTAGTGATGTGCATTGTGGATTTGTCGTTACTTGTTTCATGCATAGTAGCATATAAATTGAATTTATTGTTGACTTGCTAAGCACTGCACTGTCTGCAATCTGCATAGCTGTTGTCGGGCACGGGCGACCCGTGGGTACCCATTACCCGAGTGGGCATGGGTCTGGGCAAAAATCTGCACCCATCACGGGCATGGGTTTTTTAGCGGCACGTCCAACTTTCATGGGCACGGGTTTGGGATAGCAAAACTCAGCGGGTTTGTGCCCGTTGCCATCTCTACTAGTGTCCCGACTAGTGACATTCGACCAGAGATCTTTTAAAATGACATCATAAAACAAATAAAGGGCTTCACATATATACTTGCTAACATTATATTTAATTGAAAATATGAGACAAAGAAATCAGGTATTGCAGGTCCATTACTTCCAAAATTAATACATTTACATAAAAATTCTGTTAATTATATCTCTTTGCGAGAAAACCCCTGATTAAAAATTCCAACATAAACATTATAACAAAATATAACATATGACAATTACAAAATGTAAGAAAAAACAGTCTTCAATCTTGTCGTCACTAATGGGTGTTTACTAGGTTTGCTGGTCATAGCTGTAGATGGTTGTAGCTACCGAATTTTGGACATAGTTGTAGCTATCGGGTCTTGGAGATGGCCGTAGCTACAGTATTCTAGAGATAGTCGTAGCTTCGGGGTTTTGGAGGTCGTTGGAGCTATCGAGCCTTGGAGATGGTCATAGCTACATATTTTGGAGATAGTAAAAGCTATCAGATTTGCAGATGGTCATAGCTATCGGATTTTGGAGATGGCCATAGCTACAGTATTTTGGAGATAATCATAGCTGCCGGGTTTGCAGATGGTCATAGCTATCGGATTTGCAAATGTCTGGCATTACATAATGCTCGTGAATATCGAGCGCTTGTATATACATAACCAAAGAGAAAATACTTCCTTTCTTTCATCCTTTATTGTTTCACTCCGCCTTGTATTAATGCTAGCACTGCATAATGCTCGCAGATGTTGCGTAACCTAGGCGAAGGTTGTGTTTTATATTTTATTTTGGCCACATATACCCACTATTCATTCGTATCCATTTGGGAGGGCCGAATTGAGGAAAATGGGGCCTCTTTCAACTTCTCATTCTCCATTTGTATCCATTTACAAGGGACTAAACCAAAGAGATGAAGTCTTTATACCTCGCCTTGATTTGTATCCATTTGTATAGACCGAACCTAAGAAACGAAGGATCAAACACTCATTCTTTGGGTTTGTATCCACTAACGGGACCGAATCAAGAGGAGCCAGAACATAAATGAAATGAAGCACCTTGATCCGTACCGCAATGGCCGAACCGAAGGGCAACAGGGGAGGTGGATATGGAGAACGCTCCTAAAATCGTACCACGATGGGCGAACTAGAAGCAGAAGGCAAGAGGAAGAAAAAGAGAAAGAACTTCACCTTCTTTCTCGATTGGCTACTCTCGCCTTTTTTTTCTTCTCCTGAGTGTGCTTTGCGTGTCTCTCTTCTCCCAGAGCTTGCTCAGCGCTTTCTTCTCTTACAGAAGCTCCTCCCTTCGTGTTCATGTATGTATCTCTCCATCTCACTTTTGCCCCTATTTATAGAGCAAGTATGAAAGGACGGTTGCTTCGAGGAAAGTTATGGCAACTTCTTTGTTTGATTTCGTCTTTCCACTAATGGGTAGTTCAGGTGCTACAACTAGCTTCGTGCGCGGTCGTGGGCTATTTGGACTCCATCCGCCAGTTACTTGATTGAGCACACAGTGCTCTAGCCATGGTTGACAGTTGTTGAACATGCATTATCTATTACTTCCAGGTGTTCTTTTGATTTTCGTGTATTATGGTTCTGCATGCATGCAGTTATGGCACCACTTTCCTATCGACATGTGAGAAGTATCAACACATCATTCACTGCATGCTAAAAAATAACGTGGTCGAACCACATGGTCGAAATACCATGATCGAACCACGTGGTCGAAATATTATGGTCGATCCACGTGGTCAAAAATATCATAGTCGAAGTTACGTGGTCAAAGTATCATGGTCAAACGACATGGTTGAACTGTCATAGTCAAACCACGTGGTTGAAAATATTATGGTCGAAATGTCATGGTCAAACCACGTTATCGAATTATCATGGTCGATTGACATGGTCGAACTGTCATGGTCGAACCACATGATCGAAATGTCACGGTTGAACCACGTGGTCGAAATGTCATGGTCGAACCACGTGGTCGAAAATATCATGGTTGATGACATGATCGAACCACGTGGTCAAAATATAATAGTTGACCAACTATTCTCTTCGAGTATTGTTCATTTTTTGAGTACTGTTCATTTTTTAGTACTGTTCATTTTCGCATACTGTTCACTTTTGAGTACTGTTCATTTCTAGTACTGTAGCAGTCGAAGTCTTCTGTGCTCAAGGCAGTCGAAGAAGTCTTTCGATAGTTGGAGCCTTCCGAGTACTCAAGGCACTTGAAGGGGTCTTTCGAGTACATGAAGCTCACAACCGCGTGAGGCAAATCCAACACTGACGTCGAAAAAAATCTCACGGCCGAAACCAACGTGGATGAGACACTTGTATGCCGCGGTCGATTTAAACTTTTTTGTTAGATATCTACATACGATCATCGGCCAGTCGAAGCTACAGTGAACTGGTCGTAGGGTCAACCAGCCGTGGTCGGCTTGTCTGTGCCACTGATTACACGTATCTTTTCAGGGTTTTTTCCTTATCTCCCGTGTATTGTTTCTTTTAAACCGGTTGTTCTGGAAGAGGTATATATTGTAACGGATTTTTAGCCGTCAGCATAATTTGTTAATTTGATTATTATTATTTATTTATTCTTGTTTTAAATTTGTGGACAAAATTGGTGTCAACACTAATCTCTAGCTGAGCAGCTATCTGTGTTCTACTGCCTAAAACGTGTTCTATGGAATGTTTGAATGTCTAACACGTGTGTATTTAATTCAGTCGGCGAATTAAAACTCGATGATTGTGTTAAGGAGTCTGATCTGCTGCTCATTCCTCATCTCAAGTAGATATTTGTGTTCTATTGCCTAAATGTGTTTGATAGAATGCTTGAATGCCTAAAACATATTGCCTCGTATCAGTACTGTTTGTACTTGTCCATTCATTTGTCAGGAAGACAAAAGGAGAATTGTTGGTGACACAGAAGTAGTATCAATGCATTGTCAAGTTTAAATGGCAGGTGCATCCAAAGTATACAAGTAATGTTTTGTTTCCTATCAAAACAAACTATGTTGAACTGAATGCATCTTCAATTCGGTTTTCTTTGGCAAAATATCAGGAAGTCAAAAATATGAGAGGTAAATGTGCACTCAGCTAACGGTTTGAAGAATTTGGCAAATTCTGCTTATAAGACCAAAAATGTGTATAGACATAGAGAGCACAATGGACACCTAAAGTTAGAGATGTCATATTCCTTCCTCTTTTTTCAATTTTGTGATTTGTATCATGGTGTAATGAAAACATAATTGATGTTATTACTTTTGGGCCTTTGGCTTCACAATATATGTTTGGATTGTTTCAATACTTTGATCAAAACTATTGTGTTGATTATGTCTTATGAATTCATAAATAAGAGCTATATTTTATAGAAATATTTTTCCTAAAAAATAAATGAAATTGAATATTCATGCCAGGATTTAAAACTTATGCCAAAAATAGAAAAAACAATGTTAATTGAGAAATAGGAATAATATATAATGGTAATTAGACAATGCAAAGGGCAACACCTCTAAAGGTCACCAAGTGTCGCCACACTATGACACATTACAAGGGGTCACCAATTTTTTCTTGGCTCTTCATCTTGTGACCCTTTTGGTGACTCTTTCCAAAGGGACATAAAGAAAATTGGTAACACTTTAAAGGGTCTCCAGACACGGAAAAAAAAGGTCTCTAGGAGTCCATTGTGTTGTAGTTCGTAGCTTACCATAAATATATCAAGAGTATAAAACATTTTCATACCCAAACTCAAAAAAATTATCAATCATACACGTGTATCGGATGTTGGTGCCTAGGCACCATGGTGCATTATGTAATTTTCCTATATATAATATATATAGGAAAATTACATAATGCACCATGGTGCCTAGGCACCAACATCCGATACATGTGTATGATTGATAATTTTTTTGAGTTTGGGGTATGAAAATGTTTTATACCCTTGATATATTTATGGTAAGTTAGTTTTGAACTCAGTTCAAACTAGTTTGAACTACTTTTGAGTTCAATGCAACTACAGTGAGTATATACCATAAAAATAGTTCAAACTAATTAAACTGAAGTTAAATTTAAATTTTTTCGGAGTTTGACATCTCAAATATACTTTTTTTATGGGTATATGAAGATACCCACATCAAACGTTGCGAATCTCGAAGCAAATCAACGGGTATTGATATTGGTGCCTAGGCACCATGGTGCATGATATATATATATATATATATATATATATATATATATATATATATATATATATATATATATATATATATATATATATATATATATATATATATATATGAGTTCTGAAGACGTACGATCGCTTAGCCGAATCGGGTTTGATCCAACCTTGCTGCGGTTCCCTGAAACTCACACGGCCTACAAATTTCGAACAAACAATGCCTAGCTTATCCATGGCGGACTCTACTACCACTGCCTTGCTCTTTAAGAATAATATAGACTACTCGAGTGTCCTTGCAAGATCTCAAATAAACCATGACATAAACTCTAAACTCGCGAAAACAAAATAATCCGAGTTTGTAATATTTACACGAGAGCCTTGTGGACAATTGAATTTGACTTCGATATAAACCATCTGGCTTATAATATCACGGTCTAGCCTGGGACTTAGCTAGTAGGAACCACTATTCCTGGGCCACACGTCGGGTTAGGGCCGAATATTCCTGCGATGAGTCCTCGATCCCTTTGATGGCCTTTTGGTCGTAGACCAGGGTTGAAGACTCGGCAAACTAGGCTTGGATCCGCCCTAGTAACTTTCGTTGATTTGCAAATCAACGATGGTTTATATGACCGTCGGGATTAGGTGGTGATCATTTCGGCTTCAACTTTTAGCTTCCGGCTTATTTTTCACTATTTATAAATTTCGTCTTTTTTTGAACTTTTAGCTTTTTGTTCAGCTTTTTTGCCGGTTCTTTTTTCCCATATTTATTTGTATTATACGTAATGGGCTAACATATTTTTTTAATTTTGTTTAAATTTAATTATGTTAAATAAGCCTCTGTCAGCTACAGTGTTTTTTCAGCCAGCTACAATGCTTTTCAGCCATAAGCCACTCAAAATAAGCCAAAATGATCACACCCTAAATCGGACCTTATTTCCACTAATGCAAAACACGAGTTTGTAATATTTACATGAGAGGCCTCATGGACAAAGATATTTGCTTCCTTTTCTTAAGAAAAACTGGTTTGGTAAACTCGTCTTGATACCTAGGTGGTGATCAAAAGAACTTCAGCTTCTGGCTTCCGGTTTATTTTCACTATTCATAAATTTTGTCTTTTCTGAACTTTTGGCTTTTTGTTGAGCTTTTTTGTCGGTTCTTTTTTCTCGTATTTGTTTGTATTATACGTAATGGGCAAACATATTTTTTTAATTTTTTTAAATTTAATTATACTAAATAAGCCTCTGTCAGCTACAGTGCTCTTTCAGCTAGCTACAGTACTTTTCAGCCATAATCCATCAAAAAAAGCCCAAATGATCACCCCTACATTCGAATTGTTTAATGCTGACGGTACCATGGTTGGCACTTTCCACAATGCTGGAGAAGAAAGAGAATGGAAGCGAGATAGGATATGTCCTCTTTAGTTTTTTATATTAACTAATTTTTGAACAGTATGTCTTTTTTAATATGAGATCTATAAATCGATTGTAGTACACACTATAGCGATTTTATTTATATCCACTAAAACTGCGTACGAATATATGTTACACCGTACTCTCTCACGAACAACCTAAAAGATATAAGTCATAAGCTGAAAAAAAAACAGATTTATAGAATTATCTTATGAAATTGGACCTGTTTGATATAGCTGCGGCTTATGGTTTTTGGCTGAAATTTTTTAATTTTAGCTGTTTGCGACAGAGATTACGGAGAGAAATACTCGCTTGTGATTTTGGTTGATACAAATGTTAGGTTTTTAACGTGTACTACAATTAACTTGTAGATCTCGTCTTAAGAAAATACTCCATTTAAAAGTTAGGTACTGTAGTAAAAGCAAAAGCCACTTTTAGAAGCTGAAAAGAATAGCGCCTCTGAAATGTGAGATTAGAAAAAGAAGAGAAAATAGGAGAAAAAAAAGGGATCGCAAAGAATCGTTTGCTAGTGAGGACTGAGGACAACACATACATCATCAATAAGTTGGAAAAGCAGAAGTAATGCAACTACTCAACTCAAAACTGATAGCCATGCATCCTACCTAGATGTATCCTTACATCAAGAGGCCTTATATGGTTCTTTGAGCTGGAAGGAGCACGAAATAATACACTAATTCAACTTGCTTGTGCACGAATCAGATATCCCTGCATCTTATGAATTGACTTAAAGCAGACTACCCCCATCGCTTTTGGAGTTGGAATGAGCTAACGAACGTTCAGTTGAAGCCTCCTGCAAAATAAGACGCATAGCAATGACACAAGCCAATCCCATGGTAGTGGAAGTCTAGTAGTCTACTGATGTAAAGAGGCCATAAACACTGCATGAAACCATGCAATTGGTCTCCATGGAACAAGTAGAGTAGGTGTCAACCAAAATGCACCTGGAGGTTCGTACCAAAATACATCTTGTACGGCCACCTGCTCTAACATCAAACTGACCTAATCCACATGCACTTCACGCAGCCCACCATGTATATATATGCAAGAAACATGGATTGTTTTCTTCAAACCAGCAAAGCAATCGAGTTTCATCAGCTCAAGTGCTGTAGAATCTCGCAATGGAAGGGTCAAGGGAGCATGGTGAGACCTCGAAGGCGCCCCTGAGCAGGGGGGTCAGTAGAGGAGTATCCATCCTTGACCTCATACTTCGCTTCGTTGCGATCATCGGCACCCTTGCAAGTGCCATTGCTATGGGCACCACCAACCAGACACTGCCTTTCTTCACCCAGTTCATCCGGTTCAAGGCGCAGTACAGTGACCTCCCGACTCTCACGTACGAAGCCTCCTCAACACTTGATAGCATTACTTTCAGATAAAATATGGGTATCTGATGCTCCAACTGCTGCTCTCTTCTTTTTTTCTTTTTTTTTTTGTCAACAGGCTCTTCGTGGTGGCAAATTCTATTGTCTGCGCCTATCTCATCCTTTCACTCCCATTGTCAATTGTGCACATCATTAGGAGCAGGGCTAAATACAGCAGGCTGATCTTGATCTTCTTTGACGCAGTAAGACTACCTCTTTCTCTACTTTAGAGCGTACCAGTGTTGAAAACTTCAATTATCATGTCATGCTGCACGAAAGTATGCATGGTTACTTACCTAGTATATTAAAGAAAGAGAAGCATCAACACTTCAACAGGCATATCAGCTAGTTACTTGGTTTCCTTGTAATTCTTGTGAAGGCAATGCTAGCTCTGGTGACCGCAGGGGCATCTGCAGCAGCAGCCATCGTGTACTTAGCACACAAGGGTAATGTCAGGGCAAACTGGCTTGCTATTTGCCAACAGTTCGACTCTTTCTGCGAGCGTATCTCTGGCTCCTTGATTGGCTCGTTTGCAGCCATGGTTGTGCTGATACTGCTCATATTACTCTCTGCCATTGCCCTGGCGAGGCGCTAGACCAAATCATGCACCGTTTGCTCCCTGCAGTGTGAAGTGTGATATCATTATCATGGCGTGGTTCTTGCACTTGCTTGCTTAATGTAATAATCTGTGTGTCTGTCTACCGCTTGCTACCATCCTCTACTATGACATGTACCGTCTTGATTGTGTACTTCTTCATCTTTTTTGATGGTTTGTGACTTTGTGTCCTTCATATACAGCTGTTAAAGAAAATGAATATAGATGCACCGTCATGGGTTAAGCGATGCAGTTTCCTAAAGAGCTGTCGGTAAACTGTTGTCTAAGTAGACCAAAAAAATAAGATGAGATATATGTCATTAGCTGGTAACTCCATACCTGCTAGTTGCACTGATGCTGCTAATTCCAAGTGAAACCACCGTTCAGCAGTTTTGAATATGATTGACTGCCCAGGCCTGCAGGTATCTGTTATGAATATTGTGTGTATTGATATGAGACCCAATGGGCCATATATATAGGAGAGTACAAGAGATATAAGGAAACAAATAAGAGTCCTATTCTATCTCTAATACCTTATCTCTAATACCCTTAACACCCCCCCACAAATGCAAGGCGTATGCAATAGCATTGCATTTGAAAAAGGGTTAATACTAAAACAAAAAATATCCAACATCCGAGTCGTGATAAGGTCGTCGTTGCGTGCAGTCGTCGAATAAACTGTCAAATCAAGCCGAAGAGGAATAGATAGAAGCATGACGGCACAGATCGAAGCCTGAGACGGCAGCGGCGCAGTGCACAAGAAGCGCAATGGAGGCGCGGTGCAAAAGAAGCGCGGCGGCGCAATGCACAAGAAGCGCAACGGAGGCGCGGTGCAAAAGAAGCGCGGCGACGCAATGCACAATAAGCGCAACGGAGGCGCGGTGCAGAAGAAGCGCGGCGGCCTCATAGAGACTTCTACAATCTGCAGCCATGCAAAAAGAAAAATTCCTACACTTATATGACTGACAATAAATTTGTGGACTCGCACGGCTTGGACGAATTAAAAATTAGAGACTACGGACTTGGATGGACACAACGGAAAGACGCTAAGAAAAATAACTGATGACAAATCAGCTGACTCAGTGAGACGAACGCAGATGCCTCAACGAGACGAACGAGATAACTGACCGCGACTTAACTCAAAAACAGAGCGGAGGCGGCCGGAGCCCGGCGACGACGCGGGCGAGCGCGACCACGACGACGGCGGGGGCGACAACGGCGGCACGCGAGCGCAAGCGGGCGGATCCGGCGCAGAGGAGGCTGGATCCGGGCGGCAAGACCGGCTGTGGCCGGATCTGTGGCGGCGGCGGGCGAAGATGCAGCGGAAGACGCGACGGCCACGGGCGCGGTGAGTCGACGAAGCCCAACGCGACGGCCCAACTTGGCCTGCCCGTTGCATACATCCGGCCCACAACAGCCCAAACCGGCCGGCGCAAGATGATTCGGGGGGGAGCAGGTAGGGTTTCCCTGCCCCGATTTTCTTGTGGCGGCGGCTCCTTGGGTGGACCGGGCGGATAGACCTCCGACGGCGGCGGTCGCAGCTGCTGGTCGGGAGGCGGCGTGTGCGGCGCAACCGGCGTCGGGCGGCGGCGGATGCCGGCTTCGGGTGGCAGCGCGGCACTCCAAGCGGGTGCGGGCGGCGGCCGACCAGCGGCGTGGCGGCGCGCGGGAGCAGCGCCATGCAGGGCGCGGCGGCGGGGCTGGAGGCCGGCTGCAGGGCGGCGAGGAAGCCGATGGCGGCGACGTCGTCGAAGAAGCCCGAGGAGGAGCGGTGACGCCGGATCCGGAAGAGGCGAGCGACGGCGGCCGCGGTGGCTCGCGGATCCGGGCGGGATCTGGCCGGAGAAGGCCCGGAGAAGGCCGGTGCCGGATGGATCTCGTCGGATCCAGTCTTGATGGCGATGGATCCAAGCAGGGAGCGGCGGCCTCGGGCGAAGACAGCCGGATCCGGCCCGGAGGCGTCGGAGATGGCCAGATCCGGGCGGCGGCAGCCACGGGTGCGGCGCAGCGATCTGGAGACGAGCGGGGCCGTGAGAAGCGACAGCTACGGCGACGAGTCAGGCGCCGGCGGCAGATCCAAGCGCCGGCGACAGTGGAGACGGTGTGAGTCGGCGCCGGCAAGAGCGGAGTCGGCGACGAAGATCGGCGACGAAGATCACGAAGATCTCGGGGATCTCGGGTGGGCCGGAGCGACCTCACGCGGGCGTGGATCCAGATCGGCCGAGCAAACCAAGCAGTCTCCACCGGTCGGCAGAGGGCGGCAACAGAGATGGCCGCCCCGGGAGTAGAGATCGATCCTCCCGGGGGCGGCGACGGCGGCGGCCGGCGGCGGCCGGCGGTGACCGGCGGCGCCCGGAGCGGAAGTAGATCGAGATTAGGGTTTTAACCTAAGCTCTGATACCATGTTATGAATATTGTGTGTATTGATATGAGACCCAATGGGCCATATATATAGGAGAGTACAAGAGATATAAGCAAACAAATAAGAGTCTTATTCTATCTCTAATACCTTATCTCTAATACCCTTAACAGTATCTATCTACCTACTAGGGTGCTGCTTCCTCCCTCTCTGGTGACCGAGCAGAATGACAAGCTGAGCATGGTCATTGGCCACTTATTCATCTACAGTTTCATTGTAGGATATCACTGTTCATGGCGATGAAAGACCAGCAGCTTTATGCTCAACCTGAGCATAACCAGCAACTTTTCTTATTCCCCTTTCATCCATTGATCCCCGCACTGTCTCCACCCCAAGCCATTCACCAGAGCATGCGTAAATGCCAGAGAGCAATACATAGTCGCCACTCGCATCTTCATTCATGTTTAGAAGCTTCTCCCTGGCAAGCTTGCCCAAGGCCACATTCCCATGGGTCCTGCAGGCCCCAAGCAGAGTCCTCCATATGACTGCACTAGGTTCACACCTCATGCTGCTTACAATTGCAAATGCTTCATCCAGTAAGCCTGCACGACCAAGCATGTCAACTATGCAACTGTAGTGCCTTGTGTTAGGCTCAATCCCATACCCATCCTTCATCAGAGAGAAATATTTCTGACCATCTTCAACCAGTCCAGCATGGCTGCATGCACCAAGTACACATAGGAAAGAAATATCATTTGGGAAAATTCTCTCTTCAAGCATTTTCTCAAAGAATTGGACAGATTGTTCCACTTGTCCATGGAAGGCTAACCCTCCAATGATTGAGTTCCATGTCCAGACATCCCTCTCCTGCATCCTGTTAAAGACTTCCATTGCAGCCTGCGCATCCCCGCACTTCGCATACATTGATACCAATGCATTTCCAATAACAATGCTTATCCATGGCCGACCTTCCAAGTGCAAGGAATGTACCATCCTCCCCGTGTCAAGTGACCCTAGGTTCGCACAGCACGACAGCAAGCTAACAATAGTGGCCTCATCAGGCATCCACCCCACACTCCTCATCTCATCAAACACCTCCAACGCTTCCTTCAGCATCCCCTTTGCCGCATACCCTGTGATAATGGTGTTCCACGAAACCACATCCTTCTCCGGCACATGATCAAACAGCTCTCTCGCCTTCTCCATCTCCCCATGCTTCGCATACGCGCCCACCATCACATTCCAACACACCATGTCCTTGTTCCGGCACTCATCAAACATTTGCCGTGCCATGTGCAAGTCACCTCTCGCCGCATGCCCCGCTATGACAGCCGACCTCGCCACAACATCCCACTCGCCAGCCTCGTCAAGAAGCACGCCGGCGCCCCACAAATCCCCGCACTTGGCATGCATGTTGATGAGCGCGTTTCTCACGAACGCATCCTTCAAGAAGCCCAGCTTCACGATGACGCCATGGACCTGGTACCCGGCGCAAGAACCCCGCGACAAGCTAGCGCAGGCCCGAAGGAGGTAGCAGAACGTGAAGCCGTCGGGCCTTAGGCGCGCCGCCTCCATGCGACGGTACACCGGGAAGGCCGCGGCCGGCGCGGTGCTGTGCGCGTAGCCGCGTATCATGGCGTTGTGCATGAAGAGGTCCGGGTCGGGGATTCCGTCGAACAGCTTGCGGGCGTAGTCCATGTTGCCGCGGAACGAGGCGACACACGAGAGCAGCAGGTCCCGTAGGGGCTGGAGGCGCGAGGCGATGCCCGTGACGACCAGGTTTCCATGGATTTGCTTCAGGGAGCGCGGGCTTAGACGCGCGGGGCCCTTCCGGATCATGCGGTGATGGGTAGTCTTAATTTTGTGTTTCCTGGGAGGTATGGCTGGTCATTGTGGTCAAGGAGATGAGGAGGCGGTGGAGGACGGTGGTGGAGAAGACCGCCGGGCGAGCGGTCCGGCGGTCGCCGGAGAGGCAGCACGGCGAGCGATGAAGTGGGAATACACGCTTGGAGAATACGCCTTGTCTCTCTTCGGTGAGAAGGTTCAGGCCGTTTGGAAGGCGAGTTTGGAAGGCGAGCGATCAAATTCCTAGGAGAATTGACTTGTCCATTTGAATTTTGAAGTTCGCATGTTTCACATAGGCCCTCGACTTAGTAATAACTGACTAAAGATTTTCAATTGGGGGTTAACCGTCAATCCATGTTTCCAAGCTCAGGTATACTTCGCTAGAGACGAAACCCATTGGTTGCTCGAGATGATCATTTGATGGTATCGGCCGTATTGCAGGTAATAGTGAGTCGAGTAGAGGTGGCTAATGGGCCGTGTCAGACCGACACGGCACGGCACGGGTCCGATGGAGGCACGACTCATTTAGGTCTATCAAATAAACGGGTTGTATCGTGTCAGTTCACGAGCCGTGGTTCAAGCCTAGGTACGGTTCATGGCTGTGCCGTGTCGGCACGGGCACAGTTAGGGGTTAACGGGCCGTGCCGACACGGTTGGCCCGTTAAGCCGGAGAAAAATGAAAAAATTTAAAAATTGTAGGAAATTAAGAAAAATTGTAGAAAATTACCTAAAAATTATAGACATTGTTAATCATCAAGATAATTATTTTCAATGATATAATGAGCTTTATTAACTTGTTAAATTACATAAAAAAAGAAAAAATTTAAAAATTGTAGAAAATTAGCTAACGAGGCCATGTCGTGCCGACCCGATGTGCCGCCGGCTCGGCCCAGGCATGGCACGGTCCATCAGGCCGTGCCGGCTAAACGGGCCATGTCGTGCCCTGGCCAGGCCAACAGTAGCCGGCCACAGGCCAGCACGGTTAAGCCCAACCCAGTTACCACCTCTAGAGTCGAGTTAAATCTGAATGTACCCTTCTATTTCAGCACCGATCTATTCATCATGAATTAATGTTCTTTGTCATGAAAATTTAGATTAGATCCATAAAAGTCAAAACTGCTATTCACTCATCTTTACAGTGCACTCAACGTACACTCAAATTAAAAAAATTCATGAAAAATTCTAAAAATATTTTTTAATATACTTTATGGTTTGCTCTACCTATGTATAAAATTACAAGTTCAAATTCATTCTATGTTAAGAGTACCAAAAAGAGAAAATTCTAACAAATTTGAACTATTAACATTTGTTAGATTTTTCTCTTTTTTTTTTGTTACTCTTAATGTAGAATAAATTTGAACTTAAAATTTTACACATAGGTAGATCATATTTAGAAATACATGTAGAAATTTTTTGCAACCTTTAGTTTGAGTGCACGATGAGTACACCGTAAGGATAAGTGCATAGCAGTTTTTGCCTATATAAAAATTATATGTGTAGATTCATCTTGAAGAGTATTTTTATAACACTATAATTTTATTGGATTTTATAAATATATCACAATAGAAATTAGTGGTCAAAGTTGTATTTTAGAGACTAGGTCGATATTCAAAACAACTGTTTTTTTAACCGGAGGGAGTATGTGTAGTTTACGCTATGATTGTGGTCCCAAGCTCAAAACACAAATTCAAGTAGACATCAGAGCAAATACAAAATGGAAAATGTTGTGCACACGAAACTTTTTTTTTACCAAGAGCTTACAGATCCAATCCAAATTGAAACACAAGATTTTTGGGGGTCTCATCCATTTGTGAACCCACAGTTTCATCCTACATTCTCCACACCCAAGCTCGTCATTTACTAATGGGAATTTTTTGTTCATCCACTGAAAAATATGTACAATATCGGTTTTGCCACTTTTTTGCTTATTTCATTTTTGGCACTCTTTCGTCATCTGCATTTCGTTTTTGCCACTCCGTCAAATTTTTGTCAAGTCGACATGTTTGACCATTTAGAAACATGCAAAAAAATAGAAAAACTTCAAGGACCACTTAAAAAATTTGAAATTGCACAAAAGTTTTACATCAGTAACATTTTAGCAATGTCCCATAAAAGTTCAGGAAGATTGAAACATTTTCCATATTGTAATTTTTTAAAATTTTCCTAGTGTCATTTTCAAAAAAATAAAAATCATTTGAAAGTTATACTTAAATTTTTATATATTGTTTGGTATTTTTTTCTATTTTATAATTTGTCTAATATTTTCCTAATATTTTTGCATATTGCTTAACGGTCAAACACGTTGATGTGACAGAAAATCAAAATATCCTTTATTTAGTAGTAACTTATGTTTTTACTTAAATTACTTTTCAAAATAAAGTCTTTTTAAAAGCAGAAATATAGGACAAATAAAACTTCAAAATTTAGACAACCAATCAATTTTTATTTTAAATTAAATAATTTTAATTAACTTTTTTGCATTATTAACTTGAAATAAACAATTGGGTTGTTACATTTGTGCAATTTACATTCATAGAATTGAATTGATTATATGTCACCATAGGATTGCAAATCTTGACTTAGCTTGTTAATGCACATAGTTGGGACTAGTTGATTTAGGTCTCAATTGTGCAAAACTGATTTGATTTATAATTCCTTATAAAACTCGATTTTAGCCAAAGATAATTTAAAAAGTGCATATTCACCACCCCTCTAGTCGGTATCCTTGACCTTACAACGACGTTGGTTGGTGATTTGAGGCACGGTCTAGAAATGAATGGGGAAGAAACTCCCAGTAGAAATATTGAGACAATGTCTAGGTTGAAGGAAAAGATGAGGTTGTTGGTATGTTGTCGATGGTGTTGTCGCGGGCACAAGTGATGCAACGGGGGTCGGGCGATGAAGAGGTGACCACTGGCGTTGGTTCAGCGGTCATGGGGGACTGGGTGGCAGAGTCGCAGGCAGCGGCTATGGGCAGCATCGGGTTCCCTTCCTAACCCTAGCGAGTTGGGGTGGGGGATTTGGGACGACTGGATCCATCTGAATCGGCTGGTGGGAAGGAGAAGCACAAGGGCCGGTTTGCCCAAGTTTTTCGTGTGTGTATGGTTTTTTTGTTGCAAAAACACCATAAGTGGGACTTCGTCATGAATGGCCCAGATCTCATATGTCCATATATCCACCAAATAGGACATGTGCACGAGTTATGTTGCCTACTTTGCGATGCAATATTCTTCCTTTACCCTTTTTGCTCCCTTTGCAGCAGCGGGGGAGCTTAATGTAGGCCAAAAATCATGGTCCCTCCTTTTGCAACAAATTTCTTATGCAAATAGTAATTTTCGCCACTTCCACTACAAACAAAAATACTAATTTAAGTATGTTTCTCTTAGCCCCCTCAATGTTTCCCTTCAAGCTTCACCACTGCTGTGCAGTCTATCTTCGTTGCTTTGGAATTCCCATGTGTTCTTGAACAATCGTAAGAAGAAATTTTCCTCTAGAAAATCATAAGAAGAAATTTGATTGGTTTTTGCTGTATGGATTTACACTAGTATGTGTTCCGCCAAATGTTGAAGAATTTGGGGAAACTATCGATATTGGTGGAGAAGGCGAGGAGCACCCGATTCTGGCATGGTCGGGCGTCCGCCAGAGGTAGCGCCGGCCAGAACCACCCACCCCCCTCCCCTTCGCGGAGCGGTAGGCTAAGCCGGCGTCGGAGAAGACGCTGCTTCGCCGCCGCGCGAATCAGCAAGACAGCAAACACGCTTTGGGATGATTTGAACCCCTGCTGCAATGGTGGGCGAGCTAAATTTTTTCGTGAGGCCCATGATGTGACGGTGCTAAGGCCCCCATCCAGTCCAGATGCAGCGACGAGTAAGCAGCAGAGCTTCGTGTGCATCCCTTACCATAGCGACGTGCGTAGGCGGAGCGAGCGAGCAGCCAAGCGGGCGCGCGGCGGCGTGCTGCTCCAAGGAGGCTCGGAGGCGCGGCGATAGTTGGGGAGCTTGGGGGCGCCCCGCGTGGGCGGCGCCTCGGCGCGGCGGCGGCATGTGGGGCGTGAGCTGATCTGCTGGCTCCGGACCGGTCCACCGTCCATGGTCCACCTCCACGGCTGGACCACATCAACAATGCTAAGTCCCCCTCAATTCTAGACGATGGATGATGAATTGTGAGATTCGTTTCAAGATTTTGAATGGCTGATTAATTCATTTGCTAGAAATGGATTTGAAGAGATAAGAAGGAAGATGTGAGTCGTGTATTTGATGAGTTATATCTAGAAAATTGCCACATGACTTGCTCCATGATATGTGATGAAATATAGGATAATGAGCTTGCCTCGTAGTCGTAACTAGTGCTTTAGTGATGTGTGTTTTGGCTTGTCAAATAGTTAAGAAATAGCTTGGTGGCAAATTGTTGTGTAGCCTTCGGTGAAAACATTTCCGGTGCTCACATATTTGCCGTTACCTGTGCTCCTGTTGTTCAAAAAAACGGTTCAAAGAGTTTAAAACATCCTGAAACAAATTACATAGGTAGGGTATGATATGATTTACCATTTCACACAATTTCAAATCCAAATTGGATCTAAACATTGAGAAACAAAAAACAAATTTCAGTGAAACTGCTATGCATTCACCCTTTGGTGCACTTACCGTACATTCAAACTAAAAAAGTCACAAAAAATTCTAAAAAATTTCTAAATGTACTTCATTGATTATGGACTTTCCATATATATAATACGACGATTATCTTGTGTCTTTCATCTGTTCACTTTCCATAAAACAACGTCGGAGTATAGGTGACTGTCAGTGAGAATGCCTTTAGCAGCATAAGATATGTACCTGCTAGTTTTTGCTTCAGTTCTACCTACCAATAATCTTTACACGAACACACTCCATCCTTAAAATGATGGAACCGGTTTCTGTCCCTCACTACGATCTCGCGTTCAAAGACGCGAGAGATGTGCTTGGTCGCCTCATGGCAATCCCTGCAAACTCGCAAGTTCTTCGTGATGCGCACTGTGTCACCGGGCGTCGTGCGCAGCAGCCCAAAGGCAATAGCCAGCCTCTCGCTGTGGTAGGAGAGTGGCGTCTCCTTCTCCTCCTCCGCAATGTCGTGCAGGACGTCTCTCGTATCAGGCACATAGCCCTCGAGCCTAATCCTATCCATCATGTCATGAGCCATGGCGAATATCTCCTTTTTTTGAGGGTGGCACAGGCTCCCGCACTGGAACTCGCAGACCTCGCCGTCGATCTCGATCACGGATCGCCCCGCCTCCTTGCTCACGCTCCGTTCGTCCATCAGCCGCCGGACCTTGGCCACGTCCTCCCACCGGCCGGCGCTGGCGAGGAGGTTCGCCAGCAGCACGTACCGTCCAGCGTTGCGGGGATCCAGCTCTATGACGCGCCATCCGATCGCCTCGCCCAGATCGATGTCGCCGTGGATCTTGCATGCTCCGAAGAGTGCCCCGAGGACACCAATGTCTGGCTCCACTGGCATGTCGTCGATCACCTTCTTGGCTTCGTCCAACAACCCTGCCCTCCCGAACAGGTCGACCATGCAGCCATAGTGTTCCATCTTGGGCTCGATGCCGTACCTCTCCACAATGTAGTCGAAATAATGGCGACCCTCGCTGACCATCCCGGCGTGCGCACAGGCGGTGAGCACGTTCAGCAGCGTGACATCGTCTGGAGCCACACCCTCCCTCTCCATCCGGTTGAGCAGCTTGACGGCGTCCTCACACCTGCCGTGCATCGCGAACCCGCCTATCATGCAGTTCCATGACGTGAGCCCCATTGATGGCAGCGCCTCGAACACACGCCACGCCTCCTCGACGCACCCGCATTTGCAGTACATATCGACCACCGCAGTCGCCAGCTTCTCGTCCATCTCTATCCCGATCTCCTCCACCCACCGGTGCACCTCCCTCCCGCGGGCCAATGCCCCTGCTCCCGTGCACGCCACCACCGCACTCGCCGCGACAAACCCGTTTCCCTCCACCCCCAGCGCCCGCATTTCGTCAAACACCTCCAGCGCGTCCAAAAACCGGGCGGCCTTGACGTACCCCGAGATCATCGCGTTCCAGGAAACCAGGTTCCTCTCGGGCATCTCGTCGAACACCTTCCGCGCGTCGTCCACGAGGCCCAGCCTGCACAGCCCACCCACCATGGTGGTCCACGACACGACGTCGAGGGCCCGCGAGGAGGGGCCGCTGGTGCGGAAGAGGCGGGAGGCGAGGTCGGGGCGGGCGTTGGCGAGGTAGGCGGCGAGAAGCGCGTTGAGTGAGTGGGAGTGGGAGTGGAAGTTGAGCTTGAGGAGGAGCGCGTGGAGCTGCTCGGCGAGCGGGAGCGGGGCGGACGGGAGGAGGCGCGGGAAGGTGAAGTGGTCGGGGGGCAGGGGCAGGGAGAGCATGAGGGCGAGGAGCGGCGCGGCGTGGCGCGGCGCGAGGGAGGCGAAGAGCGGGTTGATGAGCGCCGGGTGCGGGTCCGGGTGGTGCGCGAGGAGGCGCGCGGCGTAGGGGAGGTGGGCGGGGTCACGGGCGAGGAAGGCGAGGAGGCGGCGCGCGTGGACGGGGTGGGAGGCGAGGCCGAGGCGGACGAGCTGCGAGTGGTGCTGCCTCAGCTCGGAGATGGTGGTGATGGGGACGGGGGTCGGGACGGGGGCGGACATTGGTGGAGCTTGGTGGAAGGAGAGCAAACTGCGAGAAAATGGATGATTTGCCATCTTCAATAATGGGCTTCTCACTTTTGTCACTCTCACGTTGGCTTCGCAAAAATGCCATGTAGTACATTAATCCCTTGATTAGTATGCCATTTCATCCTTTTAATTCATTTTCTTTTTCTTTTTCTAATTTCAGGGACTGGAAAAGACCCTTCTACCCTTGGCTAATTTTTGAATCATCAATTTCTCCTTCCGGCCTCACCTCGCCGCCCACCGCCACCTCGTATCACCTCTTCACCCCACGGCCGAGGTCGCCCCACCACCGCAGTAGCCGCCATGTCCGTCGGCGCCGACGACTACCACTCCACCATCCGCTCCCTCAACTCCCGCGGCCGCCACGTCCCCCGCAAGTCCCTCGGGCAGGTCCGGTCACCCACTCCCGATTCCTGAAATCCCCAGACCCTCGACCTTTGTCGTGTACCAGTTTAGCTTTCGTCTCCCTGCAGAACTACATGCTGAACTCCAAGGTGAACGAGGAGCTGGTGGCGGCGGCGGGGGTGGAGGCAGGGGACGTCGTGCTCGAGATCGGCCCGGGCACCGGATCGTTCACCGCCGCGCTGCTCGCGGCCGGCGCCACCGTCTTCGCGGTCGAGAAGGTCCGCGACATCGCTTGTTCTTAGCTTTAATTGGGCTGAGAGTTGCTCTGATCGTGTCAAAGTCAAACTATTCAACATTTTGCGGTTAAGAGGCCATTTGAATGTATTAGTCTAGTGCTGTGATCGATCGGCGTCCCTGTACTTTATGCCTTAATTGGTCGCTCATGTTTGGATGGGTTCGAGTTAATTTGCCTAGTTTTTCCTTTGTTAGGTTGGAAGTTCAACGGAGATCAATCTCGGCTTCGAGATTTTTACCTTTTTAATATAAGCTGACCTGAGACTGCGTTGTAATATGGTGCACCGATTGGGGGTAGCTGTTTGGTTCTTTGAACATTTACAAGTTTACATGTCAAGATATCATTATTTGGTATAGTTGAATTAGGTGTATAGGTTCAAATAGATATGGGTTTGGTTGATTTTGGAGACATTTCTGGGAATGCAGCGAAAGGCTTTAGTAGCTTCCAGTTACAGTACCCAGTTTAATCACCCAAAAATTCGTTTTGACTTGACCAGTCAACTCCCGCAGTATACGTTACACAATACAGAAGAATACAAGGACAAAACCATAAAAAGACCCTCCCGTAGTATACGTTACACAATACAGAAAGAATACACGGACCAAACCATAAAAAGACCCTCCCGTCCCGATATTACAAAGAAGATGAATTAGCCAGGGGTAGAAGGATCTTTTCCAGTCCCTGAAATTAGAAAAAGAAAATGAAAATGAAAATGAATTAAAGGGATGAAATGTCATACTAATCAAGGGATTAATGTACTATATGGCATTTTTGCGAAACCAACGTTGAGAATGGCAAAAGTGCGAAGTCCATTCTTAAAGATGGCAAATCATCAATTTTCTCAGCAAACTGCCGGTGATAAGGCCGTGCGCGGCCGTGGCTATGATATGATGCTAGCAGTCGCTAGTTGCAAACTAACAGGGCTCCACCCAACCATCGGTTGTTGATCCGACGGCTCAAATTGCATAGGGGAAGTTGGTGCCTACTGGTTCTAGCGTCCCCCTCTTTTTTAAGAGTACAATGCAAAGGAACACGCTCAATATATACCACACGTCACCATTCATACACATTCGTGCATCTCCTACATTCGAGCAATTTGCAGTTGCACTTAAAAAAAATGGTCCCGGAATTTGCTATATTTTCAGAACTAACACATCAGGTGGTGATGACAGTCACACTTGAATAAACTATAATCAGGCAGAGAGAGAGAGACACTCCTATTACAGCTTTTGTCATATATTGATTTTATTCATCTAACGAGTGTCAAATTGAGCAAACTCCCGTGATTAGCCATCTTCAAATGCATGCACAAATATGCACTCTATGTGCACGAACAAGTAAGATGATTTCAAACATTCAAACCAGATAAGATACGTCTGTCAAATTATTTACCAAGACAAGATAAATCTCAGCTTCTAAACGGTAAAATTGCTACGTAAGTTACTTAGATTTTGATACTAGGTAATCTTCCAATAAAAAATTACGCAATATAACACTTGTACCTGCAGGCAAATAGGCAGGTTTTTCACCAATCGACTCCTGCTTCTGATCAGTCACCACATGGTACGGTAACCTCTTTAGTGAATCTTCTGAGAGCCCTTCGGATGAAACTTCCACAAAGATTCCATACAGATCATCGGTACCAAAGTCTGCAGTACCAATCTGTTGACAAATAACATCCAAACTTCAGATAAAATACAGTATGTGCCATTAGGGGTAGAAATTTCGATGACTGTACCAATTAACATTTTTTTTAGTTTTTTTGCGGGAATGTTTAAAGTTTTTTGTTGAAAAACTAGTCAATTTTCGGCATATTTTAATCCAGAAATTCAGCATATAAAATATGACATACAAAAACATGAGTGATCCAACGATAATGTATTCATATTCGCTAACGAACAAGCTAACAGCAGCACATATTAACATATTCATAGCGCACAGAAACAAATACACCAGAGAAGTTTTCAGGTTATACCCTCGGGCGGGGCCAGTGTCGGTGACACCGGAGGCGCCGTTACCATCAGTCGACATGATGGCCTATTCGATGTAGTCGATCGAGGCGTGATGCAGGAAGATGTTCGCCGTGCAGTCTCGCGAACAGTTCACCACCAGGAAGTAGATGACGTACGTCACAGATTGAGCAGTCGCGCCAATGCGCTCCCCAAAAACTTGACCGCCCGTCTACCCGTGCAGGTACGCAAACGGACGGAGTTTCGGAGGCCTACTCGCCCAGAACCCTTTGCACGCAAGGTTCTGGACCGAAGATTGCAGAGAACAACAACAAAAACAGAAACAGAATACTGTTCTTTCTTATCCTTTATTGTATGTAGTGGAGAGCCTTTTTATGCTCTATACTTTTGTAACAGCAAAAACGAAGAGGCCAGAGTGACTGCAACCATTAGTCACTAGTAACTGCAGCCATTACTCGAAAGTAACCGCAGCCATAATTCACTAGTAACTGCATCGTTACTGCCAGCCATTCGTTAATACTATTTACTGCGAGTCAGTGCGTTTCGATTTTCGAATACATAAAGAAAAACGCGCCCGCACCCGACACGCCTGCGCGTACGCACACGCACACGCACCGCACCGCACGGCACGGCACGACACGGCTCGGCTCGGCGTGGCGAGGCGAGCGAGCGAGCAAGCGCACGTGTATTGGCTCTCTCCAATTCCACAAGGGGGTTACCACGTTCCACCTTTTAAAGTGGTGTAACTCCCATTCAATTCTCCATATGGGACTAAACAGTTTTTCCATGTGGGCCTGGGAATTTCATTTGATTAATTGCTAAATTAAAATGGACCAAGCCCAATTAATCCAACAATCCCCACCAAATTTCAAGGCACACGAAAAATGCTCTCAGTTCTGCTGTTGTTTGATATACCGGTGTTTCGATGTAGACTGTTAAGTTGAACATCCACCTAAGAAAGGAATTATACTCATCCACAACTGAACAATGGACTATGCCTTGAATTGACAGTTTTGTGCAAATAAGCTTTACCCAATTCCTTTACTAGTACTAGGCTGCCTAAAGCATCCCCTCTGGTTGGAGCGTATAAGTCATACTCCATGCCTATTCATGAGTATCTAGAGATCACCCAAATCTCATAGACTGTGACCAGCAGTCGAACTCATATAGGTGTGTTCCTTCTAAGATGTCCTGTAGGCCGACATCTCTGCTTTAAATAAGCCACTCGGATCACATTGAGGTAAAAACCAACCTGCCATACAGAATAGGAGAGAAGCGCATCATTGAAGAAATGAGCGCTGTAAAGGTCTCTCCTCCCAGTCAACCAACAGCTTGTTTCACCATCCTACTTCACGGGATCTCCAATCACGTAGAACAAGTTACCACTGTGGTATGACTCATGTGGGTCTCAGGCCCATCTCACTCGATGCACTATCTATCACATTACGTGATAAACCCTTTGTAAATTGGTCGGCCAGATTATTAGCTGTCTAGATATAGTCCAACGCTATCACTCCGGAGTTTTTCAGCTTTTTGACAGACTTCAACCGCCTCTTAACATGCCTAGATGACTTCATGTTGTCCTTAGAACTGTTCACCTTGATAATTACAGTCTGATTATCACAGTTCATCAGGATAGCCGGTATCGGTTTTTCAACCACCGGCAAATCCATAAGGAGTTCGCGAAGCCACTCAGCCTCAACAGTTGCGGTATCTAACGCTGTGAGTTCTGCTTCCATGGTTGACCTAGTTAAGATGGTCTGCTTGCAAGACTTCTAGGAAACAGCACCACCTCCAAGTGTGAACACATGTCCACTCGTGGCTTTTATCTCATCAGCATCAGAGATCTAGTTCGAATCACTGTAGCCCTCCAGTACCTTTGGGTACCCAACATAGTGAATTCCATAGCTCACGGTTGCCTTTAGATAGCGCATTACTCTCTCAAGAGCACGCCAATGATCATCTCCCGGATTTGAAACAAATCGGCTTAGCTTGCTCACAGCAAACGAGATGTCAGGTCTCGTAGCACTAGCTAAATACATCAATGAGCCAATAATCTGGGAGTATCTCAATTGATCCCTTGTTATTTTTCGGTTTTTCCTCAATAACACACTAGGATCATAAGGAGTAGGAGCAGGATTGCAGACACTATAACCAAAGCGACTCAAGACCTTCTCTACATAGTGAGATTGCACAAGTGTAACCCCACCATCACCTCCTCTCAGTAGCTTAATGTTAAGAATCACATCAGCCACTCCCAAATCTTTTATCTCAAAACTTTTGGACAGAAAGTCCTTGACCTCCTCAACCACATTGAGGTTGGTCCCAAAAATCAGTATGTCATCAACATACAAGCACAAGATCACTCCTTCTCCCCCACCATAGCGATAGTACACACATCTGTCGGCTTCATTCACAACAAAGCCAGCAGATGTCAAAGTTCTGTCGAACTTCTCATGCCATTGCTTAGGTGCTTGCTTTAGGCCATACAAAGACTTTAACAACTTGCACACCTTTCCTTCTTGACCTTCTACCACAAACCCGTCTGGCTGATCCATATAAATCTCCTCCTCCAACTCTCCATTTAGGAAAGATGTCTTAACGTCCATTTGATGAACGAGCAGACCATGAGAGGCAGCCAGGGCAAGTAGTACTCGAATTGTGGTCAATCAGGCAACAGGTGAATAAGTATCAAAGAAGTCCTCGCCTTCTTTCTGGGTATAACCCTTGGCCGCAAGTCTTGCCTTATACTTTTCAATTGTACCATCAGGCCTAAGCTTTTTCTTAAAAACCCATTTACATCCTACAGGTTTACACCCATAAGGACGGTCAACGACCTCCCAAGTTCCATTAGACATAATAGAGTCCATCTCACTCCGTACTGCTTCCTTCCAATAGTCAACGTCAGGAGAAGAATATGCCTCTTCCATGGTTCTTGGAGTGTCATCCACGAGGTATACAATGAAATCATCATCAAAAGACTTTGCAATCCTCTGTCTCTTACTCTTTCGAGTAACTTCATTGTTATCCTCCTCAGGATTTTCCATAGGCGTTTCCTCAACATGTTCTATCGGCACAAAAGAATCAAGGGAAATTATAGGTTCTTAACTAGATGAGCTAGGTACATCACATTTCATAGGAAATTCATTCTCAAAAAATATGGCGTCTCTGGACTCTATGATTGTACCAACATGCATGTCAGGTACTCCAGTTTTTATAATTAAGAACCTATAACCCACGCTGTGCATAGCATAACCAAGAAATACATAATCTACGGTTTTTGGTCCAAGTTTGCGCTTCTTGACAATTGGCACGTTAACTTTGGCCAATATCCCCAGGTGCGCAAGTATGAGAGAGTCAACTTCTTCTTTTCCCATTTCTCGAATGGTGTTACTTCTTTATTCTTTGTAGGAACTCTATTCAGGACATGACACGCGGTCAATATAGCCTCACCCCACCATTCCTTAGAAAGTCCCGCAGTGTCTAACATAACGTTAACTAAATCAGTTAGAGTGCGGTTCTTTCTTTCGGCAACCCCGTTTGATTCGGGAGAATAGGGAGCCGTCCTCTCATGAATAATTCCATGTTCCTCGCAGAATAAAGTAAACTCATTTGAAAAATACTCTCCCCCACGATCAGACCTTACCCGCTTGATTTTCCTCTCAAGTTGGTTTTCTACCTCAGTTTTATAGATCTTAAAGTAATTCAACGCTTCATCTTTTGTTTTCAATAAGTACACATAGCAAAATCTAGTGCAATCATCTATTAGCGTCATGAAATATTTCTTCCCACCTTTAGTCATCACGCCATTCATCTCGCACAAATCGGAATGAATTAGTTCTAACGGTGTCAAATTCCTCGCCTCTTTCACTGCCTTGTGAGGCTTGCGAGGTTGTTTCGATTGAACACACGCATGGCACTTAGAACCTTTGACCAAAGTAAATTTCAGGATTAAACTCATATTAGCTAAGCGCGTTATACACCCAAAATTAACATGATAAAGTCGTGAATGCCAAACATTAGATTCATCATCATCGTTACACACATGGTTCACAAATTTATTATAGGAATCCATCAAAGAAAAACGGAACAAGCCTCCGCTCTCATAGCCTTTACCAACAAATGTTCCATACTTAGACACGACACATTTATTGGACTCAAATGCAAGCCTAAAACCATCTCTACACAGTAGAGATCCGCTGACGAGATTCTTCTTTATGGAGGGGACATGATGCACGTTCTTCAGTTGCACGGTCTTTCCCGAAGTAAACTTCAGATCGACCGTACCAACACCATGAACAGCTGCATGCGATCCATTTCCCATCAACAAGGAGGAACCTCGACAGACCTGATAAGATGAAAACAAGGAAATATCAGCACACACATGAATATTAGCACCAGTGTCAACCCACCACTCAGGTGATTGACAAACAGAAAGAATTGTAGGTAAATAATTACCGTACCCCGATGTTCCTCTAGCATCACTAATAACCATGTTGGCAGATTTCTTCTGCTTATCCTTGCGGTCTTGACAATCCTTAGCCCAATGGCCAGAATTACCGCAGACAAAGTAGCTGCCTTTTCCTTTGCCTTTCTTCTTAAACTCAGTAGTAGCCTTGGGCTTGACAATAGGCTTATTTTTCTTCTTATTGTGGGAAGCCTGAGGGTTCTTCTTCTGCACCAAATTGGCACTAGAACCTCCCTCAGCAGCAACTTTCTTGCCATGAGTATCTTTTGCTCTCGCCTTCTCTTCAACACCAAGAGAGCCAATGAGATCAGTAACACTGAACTCCTGCCTTTTGTGTTTTAGAGAGGTAGCAAAATTCGACCAAGAAGGTGGTAACTTGGCGATAATACCGCCAGCCACAAACTTGTCCGGTAACTCGCACTTATTGTTCTCAAGCTCCTTTGCCAGCGCCTGAATCTCATGAGCTTGTTCTACTACAGAACGATCATCGACCATCTTGTAGTCATAGAACTGCTCCATGACATACAGCTCACTGCCAGCATCGGAAATCCGAACTTGGCCTCAAGTGCATTCCACATCTCTTTGCTCGTAGGCAAATGCATGTACACATCCACAATGTTATCTGCCAGTATGTTAACAAGTGCACCTCGAAACAAGTTATCTGCTACATTGAACTTGCGTTCGTCCTCAGCAGATAGAGGCTCAGCGGGCTTGCCTTGTGCAACATGAAAATATTTCATGGCAGTAAACCACAGGATCGCACGTGCACGCCATCTCTTAAAATTGGAACCATCAAACGGAGGGTGCGGCTTAAGCGACGCAGCAAAGCCAACTACCGAAAAAGACCTATCAAGTTTTTGGATTGTTGAAAAACTAGTCAATTTTCGGCATATTTTAATCCAGAAATTCAGAATATAAAACATGACATACAAAAACATGAGTGATCCAACGATGATGTATTCATATTCACTAACGAACAAGCTAACAGCAGCACCTATTAACATATTCATAGCGCACATAAACAAATACACCAGAGAAGTTTTCAGGTTATACCCTCGGGCGGGGCCAGTGTCGGTGACATCGGAGGCGCCGTTACCATCAGTCGACATGATGGCCTATTCGATGTAGTCGATCGAGGCGTGATGCAGGACGAGGCGTGCAGTCTCGCGAACAGTTCACCACCAGGATGTAGATGACGTACGTCACAGATTGAGCAGTCGCGCCAATGCGCTCCCCAAAAACTTGATCGCCCATCTACCCGTGCAGGTACGCAAACGGACGGAGTTTCGGATGCCTACTCGCCCAGAACCCTTTGCGCGCAAGGTTCTGGACCGGAGATTGCAGAGAATAGCAACAAAAACATAATATTGTTCTTTCTTATCCTTTATCGTATGGAGTAGAGAGCCTAGTAACTGCATCGTTACTGCTAGCCATTCGTTAATACTATTTACTACGAGTCAGTGCGTTTCGATTTTCGAATAGATAAAGAAAAATGCGCCCGCACCCGCACGCCTGCGCGTACGCACACGCACGGCACGGCTCGGCTCGGCGAGCGAGCGAGCGAGTGCGCGTGTATTGGCTCTCTTCAATTCCACAAGGGGGTTACCACGTTCTACCTTTTAAAGTGGTGTAACTCACATTCAATTCGCCATATAGGACTAAACAGTTTTTCTATATGAGCTTGGGAATTTCATTTGATTAATTGCTAAATTAAAATGGACCAAGCCCAATTAATCCAACAGTTTTAACAGTCATCGACATATCATCTGTATAACCCATTAGCTAATGGATTAGTATACAAGTGCAACTGAACACTACCACTGACCTGCCAACGATATGCCATATATAATGATGGCTCATACTGCTCTTGCACAAACCGAGCATGAAGGAGATGATCTATGAAATCCCCCTGGAAACCAGCCAGAGAATTTTCTTATAAGCACATCTGCCATGGGTCAACAACTGCCATCCACTAGAAATTGGATATATACTCCCTCTAGTTGCAAATAAGAAACTTAGAATGTGAACAACGCTGACGCATCTTCTGGCCTCGACACAATTTTCGGGACAGGTCTCTACGCCAATGCAACCAATCTTCGGGCCACCGCCAGCTCGTGTTTCTCACCGTCGGCTCGTGCTCGTATCTATTGTCTCCGAATCCTTCCTAGGCACCCTGGCCTCATCTGGCCTCCTCGACGCCGTCATCTCCAGATTCGGCGCTACCTGAGCTTCTCTGCTCTTCCCCGCCACCAGATCTGGTCTCCCCGATGGCCGCCACGGCGTCCAGCTCGTCGTCGAAGGGCTCCCCATTGCCAAGCTGCCGGAGCACGGCCTCCAGCTCCTGCTATGAGTTCTCTGCGGGGAGCACAGACCTTGGGGTCGACCTAGACAGTGTGTTGTCCGACAAGGATGAGGACGACGCCGATGCGAACGACGGCGTGTCGCTGCGAGAGATGGCCCGCTTGCTACTCTCGTTCCTAGCGAGGCCGTCCTTGTTGCCACTCCACATCCACTTTGGCAAGCTTCTTTGCCTTATCTCTTGGCTATCTCGGTGTTTACTGCTCCGCCTCTTGTCCTCCTTGTAGGACCGAAAGGCAACAAAAGAGGGTGAACAATGTCTTAAAATTTTTTCCAAGTATTCACTAATCCATCACTCTAATAGCTACAAAGCTATCAGCTGCAACCATAAGCTATCAGCCATAACCGAAGAGAACCCACTCGATATAGAGAAAGCAACATCACCACCAAAATATCCGTGACAAGATTCAAAGATTCTGCAAGGGGATCATGCCCGGCAAGTTCCAATAGTTGAAATAGAACAGCAAGATACTTTTAGGCTTGCTGCTTATAATTTTTGACTTATACTATATTAACTAGTTTTCAAACGATGTATCTTTTTAAGGTAGAGTCTAAAAATTAATTGTAGTGGACACTATATCAAATTCATTTATATCGACTAAAATTACATATAAATCTCTTTCTTTGTACTCTCTTATAAATAGAACTTAAAATTTTAAACCGTACATCACAACCCTAAAGAGTCCACCGAGACAACAGACCAGAACCAGTTTCAGACACGGCAGACATATCACATACCGTGTACATTAAGATCGTCTCGAAGCCTCAAACGTACAGATATGATAAATAGTACTTCAAACATATAAAGCACGCACATAGCACAGCTCAGGGGCGAAGTGATACAACAAATTCATAGAAGCGAATAACGACCTAGTGTTCAGAAGGCAACCAAGGCCCCATTTTTATTCGTGCAGTAACTAGGTAAGAGACGATAGCAGCAGGCAAAGACCACACTGGATAAGCTTAGTCATCGTAGTCGTGGCGGCGATGGTGCTTCTGGTAACGTTTCTTCTTTTCATCATCCGAGTCATCATCATCCTGTAAAGCAGCAACAAGAAATATTTAGGGTTGACCAGAAGATATTTTATAACACTCGGAGATTGTCAGCATTGGAAATCGAATGTTTGGATGCTCAAGAAATGCAGTAAAACTACTCTTGCACAACAAAAAATATATATAGCGAACAAATGGTACAAGAAACTTTACTGACAGTACAAGAGAACAGTGGAAAAATACCACTGTTACTCTGGGTTTTTGCACTGAATTTTACTTTGTTCAATTTAAATTTACAGATCTTACATATGCTCAAACACACAGATTATCAAATGTACAATAAAAAAATCATAGATGACTTGAGTCCATGACTCACTCATAAGGTTGCATTCTTATAACTGGATGCTCAATCTAAATGAACGACCATTACTGCAATTATCCCAGTTTTGTTTAGCTACACTGCTCTGACAGATTATTTTGGATGAGTTGACAATGGCACATGCCTAACTGTTGTACAACCACTATTGGTTTCGGACCCTCACACCCCGTCAGGTCCAATCGGGTTTAATCTCGGTCCCTAGGTCTTAAATGGGCTACACACCCTGCACACCTAAGTCCATGGGCTGTCCATAAGCAAGCCCCTCAAGCAACAATTTTATAAATGGTATTAGATCTTCTTTCTCCAAAAGACTAGTCAAATAGATAGAGACACTCTCATACTTATAAGTTGTGTTTTTTTCCTTTCCGACAATCCATATGGGACTATTTCCCAATAATCTCCCCTTCACATATGGATCGTGCACATCGCACTCTTGGAAGATGTTAGGTGCATAGACTCTTTCCCACAATACATGTGGGACTATTTCGTAACAATTTCCCCCTTATACATGAATTGTGCACACCGCACTTCTGAGAGAATTTAGGTACCTACGCTCTGATACCACTGTTGGTTTCAAACCCTGGCACCCCGCTAGTCTAGGTCTTAAATAGACTATGCATCTAAGCCTATGGGCTACCAGCAAGCAAGCCCCTTAAACAATAATCTTATAAGTAGTATTAGACCATCTCCCCCAAAAAACTAATCCAATGGGTGAAGACTCCCTCACACTTACAAATTGTGCTTTTTTTTCTTTCTCATAATCTATGTGAGGCTATTTCCCAACAACCACATCAGTACTTAAGTAAATGATGAATTTGCACAACACTCGTTCATGTGGAACAGCTTAATAAAACGTGTTCATGTTAGCACAATATACTATCTAGCTGACGTTTTCAACATCTAAAACCTACAGTACACCAGCAACTCTTTTTTCTTTACTACCACATAAAACATGAGTTTTGAATTATGCATTGGCATGCCAACTCTATGCCCTACCAAATTTTATAAGCTTTAATCAGCTAATGATCATGAGTGTCGAATGGCAAACAATGGCTGTACCCATCACCTCCCTCCTATTGTAAGACCTAATACGACCACATCCATAAGTAATATGTCACCGTTACAACATACTGAAACGAATACGGACGGGAACTTACATGCTTCTTGCGGCCGTAGCTCCCCTGGTATTCCTCACCCCCGCCATAGCTCGGCTTCTCGTACCCACCACGCTGATATTTGGGCTTCTCCTCTCCATACCCATAACCATGTGAACCCTGCGTCTCCTCCCCATATGGCTTTGGCTTCTGGTACCCACCAGCGCCATAGGCGCCTTCGTCCTCCTGCGCCTTCTTCCCATATCCATACCCAGAACCACCATAGCTCTCCTCCTCGGTCTTCCTGCCATAGCCATACCCCGAGGAACCGTAGCTCTCCTCCTGAGTCTTCCTCCCATACCCACCACTACCATACTCGTCTCCCCCCTGCGGCCTGCTCCCATACCCCGATCCATGGCTCTCCTCCACCTGCGGCTTCCTTCCGTACCCAGACCCATACTCCGATCCGTAGCTCTGCTCCACCTGCGGCTTCCTCCCGTAGCCGGAACCGTACCCAGAGCCGTAGCTCTCCTCCTGCTGCGGCTTGCTGCCGTATCCAGATCCATATCTCTCCTCTGCCTGCGGCTTGCTGCCGTACCCAGAATCGTAGCTCTCCTCCGCCTGCGGCTTACTGCCATACCCAGACCCGTAGCTCTCCTCCTGCTGCTGCTTCCTCCCGTACCCGGACGGCCGGACCCATACCCAGACCCATGTCCGGATCCATAGCCGGAGCCGTAGCTCTCCTCCTGCTGCGGCTTCCTGCCGTACCCGGATCCGTGGGTGTCCTCCGTGGGCTGGGGCGTGGATCCGTAACCGGAGCCATAGGACTGCTGCTGCTGCTCCTGCTGAGGGCGGAAGCCGTAGGCGGGCTGGGGCTTGGATCCGTAGCCGGAGTCGCCCCCGTAGGACTGCTGCGGCCGCTGCTCCTGCTGGGGGCGGAAGCCGTAGGCGGGCTGGGGCTTGGGGTGGTGGGCGTAGGGGGAGGGCTCCTCGGCGGAGTAGTGGGGCGCGTCGTAGGAGGTGGAGGGGGCCGAGCAGGGGTAGCAGGTCTCGTCGGAGGGCGGGAGCGGGCGGCCGAAGGTGACGAAGAGGTCGTAGCCGCCGCCATAGGGCGTGGGGTCGAACTCGTCGAAGTCGTCCGGCTCGTCGCGGGGCCTGTAGCTCCCCCCGTGCGCGGTCGCCATGGCTCTCGCGAGGCGGATCGGTGCGGCGGGCTGTGGGAGAGTGGAGATCAGGACGGAGAGGGGAAAAGGGTGGTGTGACTTGGGAGTCGGCGTGTGCGTGTATGTTGTTGGTGATTACGCGACGGGGGCGTGGGGATGGATGCGATCTGGGGAGGCGCGTGGGCACGGGGTGCGTGCGTGCGTCGCTGGACGGTGCGGGGGAGGCGGTGGCTTCGGGAAGACAGGCACGCTGGATGCGCGGCGATCTGCCCGCGCGCGACGGAGAAATGGCACGGGCCGCGAAGACAGGGCACGCTGGATGCGCGGCGACGGCACGAGCGCGGCCCGGATAAGAGTTTTTTGCTATTTTAGTACCCTCGAAAGCGGGCTTCTCTAAAATAGTATCCATACCGTGGGCTTCTCTAAAATGGTACTGTTACTAATCAATCTACTCCATAATAGTACTCCACTTTATTTTCTGATTTTTTCTCCCTAAAATCCCTAAACTACCCCTCCTCCTAATTTGATTTCCTTCTAATCAAATCGTTTCAAACATTCACTTTGATACCCACCCGGTTCGCATTCCATCCTGGATTCCTCACCGCCGAGGCTGCTGCCCCTGCGCCCCTGCGGCGAGTTCCCCTGCGGCTGCTGCCCTGTCCGATCTGGCCGCGCGCGACGGAGAAGTGGCACGGGCCGCGGTCGTTCGGCGGCTGCGCCGACTGACCGGTGCGAGCGTTGTTTTCTCCTCTCTGGATTGGCGGCGCTGTATGCACAAAGTTTTTGCGTACTAGCTAGCCTGGCTAGGATGTAGGTTGAAATGTGCATATGAATTATCCGGTTATCGTATTCGATAACATATAAATATGATATAGATTTTTTTAATTAATAATTTCTATCGTATTCAAATTTGTATAAAAAATATGGATACGATTATGGTATGAATTATCCGGTTATCGTATTCGATAGTATATAAATATGATATAGATTTTTTTTTCAATTAATAATTTCTATCGTATTCGAATTCGTATAAAAAATATGGATGCGAATATGGTATGGATTTTTGTCACCCGAAATATTATTTTATCCAGACTATCTGTATTCGTATTCGTATTCGATGAAACAATATGTATATTTTATTATAATACGACTAATTAGTTAGACAAGTTTTTTAATTGAACGTGAATTTGTGTTTCTTTAGGTGAAGTAAATGAATTAGAATAATTAAACGTGATTGTACAAGGATAAAATATCATTAACGTCTTCATACTACATAAATTATGAGGATATCCAGATCCGGCCGAATTGAGTAGATATTCGATTTGAAATCGTATTTGTTACAATATTCGTTTCGTATTCGTATTCGAGAATTTTTGAATTCATATTCATATCCGTTTATAAATACGAATATGGTTTGGACACTGTCCGATCTGTTTCTACCCCTCCTAGGATGTACTGAATTTACTTGGATGGCATTAATCAATTAAGTTCATGTAGATCATAGGTAAGATTGACTGTAGTGGTGACCAAATGGGTGGCATGGACCCAGTACGGCACGGTCTATTTAGGCACAATCCACTTAGCTCATGAACCTAGACGAGCCTTGTCGTGCTGGCTTGTGGGCTCAGCTACGGACCTAAGCAGGATCCACTGAACTCACGGCCGTGCCATGTCGGCTCGGACGCATTTAGCCCGAGGGGCTAAGAAGGCCAAATTTTGAAAAATTGTAATAATCCCAAAAAAATGTGTTGAATTAGAAGAATACAAAATAAATTGTAGAAATAAATTATATACGACTATATGTATGAAAGAGACAAATATTCCAAATGTAATAATGAACTTTATTAATGTTTAAATGGTTGTTGCATTAAAAACTTTGTCAAGTAAAAAAACTTAAAGAAAAAAGAGTACAACCTATAACTCTGCAGTATATATAAAAGATGAGAAAAGGTGCAATGTACATCAATGCTCTAAGTGTCATCGTCTAGATAAGTATTATTGAACATGTTTGCCAACTATTTATTCTCTACAAAGTGTTGGGCTTGTGAATCAGCTTCTTTCCGGTTTTTCACTGTTAGAAGTATTTCCACAAGCTCACTCGTAAAACTTGTTTTTCTCTCTTCCAATATTCTTTCAGAAAGAGCAAAAGCAAACTTGGAAGGAACCATCAAGACAGGAATAGTTAGCACATCCTGTGCTAATATGGATTGCCCCGGATATGTTATGTTATGCTCGTGCCATCATTCTAAAATATTGAGGTCCTCTTTCTGATGATCCACGGGATCACTATCCAAAAAGGCAGATAGTTCCCCATTTAAGATTTTTTTTGTATTTATAAACTCCCCAATGGCTAGAATATTCAAAAAATTCAATAGTTACTATGTCTAACGGGCTGAAACAGTGCTAAATGGGGCGTGCCTACCATGCCTAACAGGTCAAACGTGCCTAATGGATCGCTATCTTGCCTAACAGGTAAAACGTGACTATTTGTGTTATGTCTAACGGGCCGCTATCCTGTCAAACCGTGTCTAACGGGCTAAACATGCCTAATGAGCTAAATGAGCCACCATCGTACCTGTTCATACTTTGCCTAATGAGCCATGCTTGGCCTGGAACTATTCGTATCGTGCTAGCTGGGGTGGCGACCCAAGCACGACCTAGTGCATCCACCCGTGCCAGTCCAGCCCATTTAGCTCATGAGTTGTGCCGTGCTTAGTAGAGCCAATAGTATGGTGCTTCGGACTAGCCTGATTGGTCTGGCCCAAACACGCAAATTCAGGGAGGAACAACTCACCAGGCTTTTGTTTTTTTTAAAAAAAAAGTTTACTGTTTTGAGTTTGAGCATGTCTGCACGTGTGCTATTCTTATTGAATAGCAGCCTGTTGCTATCCCCCGCTGTTACGATCGGATTGTGCAGAGTTGCATCCGTTACAAGAATGATCGTTTGAGCGTGAGCTGGAGGATGGCTGAGAGAATCGTGGGAAAGATGGGAAGAACCTATAACGATGGGTTCCGTAATTCCTTCTCCCAACATGATTTGGTGCTTTCCAATGGACACCGTGCCTCGTGGGCAGCAGGACGGAATATCAAATCCTCTAGTCAGACGAGCTAGCTTATGTACGAGTATGCTGTGTGACAAGTTTTAATTAATTGTGAAGCGTGGATGAACTTCAAACATGCCAGATCCAGCAGCGAGGCCATTATAGAATAGAGGTCAGCACAAGTTCTATAGGATACAGAAATATAGATGTAACAGATGTAAAATCTGCTAGGATAAGAGTTTCTGACAATTGGCACTATGGTGTAACCGTACATTTTCTTTCTCACAGTTTCCCCCAATACCATGAATCATGATATAGACACGACAAGGAGCAACTCAACTGCCTGAGCACGACTTTCATAAATAATGATGAGAGTAGATGATACAGAAAAGACGAAAATGTGGGGATTGTTCAGTTACTCTTTGCCATGTATTTTCAGAAAAATGCATATGGTTCATGTGCAGCAAACAGCAGAAGGCTGTAGTTTCATTTACTGCTCTACTCTGTATGGGATATTTGTTGTACACCAAGAAATAAGTTAAGAAAATGAGAAACTCGATATGGTTCCAGTAAAAGAATGGTGATTAAGTACAAACAACAGATTTTCTTTTGCAATCTAACTGTCAATTCTGACGAATCGGTCAAGATGTGATATACACAAGCTGTCAAGATCTGCCACAGGCCTGCTTTAAGCTTGATGCAGGTGAAACGACCTTTCTGTCGAGTAACAGCGCAATTGATGGTGCTTTAAACATGAATACTCCACCTTTGAGTGGAGAACTGAAAAAAAACACTAAACAAAGGAGGAGGATCCTTTTCCACCTGGCATGTCAATTCCTGACTCCGATATGCCATTGTCCAACATCATTATTTTGCAGTAATTCCACGAATTTTCTTTTTTCCCTTTCCTTTTCTTTTGCTTGATGTATGAGTTCATTCCGGTTGCTTTCACCAGGTGGACTAATGCAGTAATGCTCCGCAGACCTCTGCCTGCTTCAATGGAAAATTTACAGCTGTATTTGGAGGGCAAAAAGACCAAAATCTCACCTTTTTCATCATAGAGATGTATTTGGTGTTGCTATACAAAATAATGGCACAGTTACAGATGGGCAGCTGCTGGAAGGCTTGAAAGACCAATGCACCTTTTTTTGTTTATGTTGCCAGCTAATATTGATCTCCATTTTCTTAGTCATCTGTTTTTTGTACTCGCTGTCCTGTTGGTTGGTTGGTTGGCAGGCAGGTTTTTCAATAACGGTTTTAAGGCGGCCATTATCTCTGAAAATGATGGACGCATCTTTGGGTCCCTACAACCAAACAAAATACACGGTAGAATTGAGACGCTAAGCTTACATGTAAATAAAGTTGAGCATATAAAAGATTCATAAAGGAAGACAAGAAAATCATCATACTTTAATATATCAAAAAGGCAATTAAGTTTTTATAAAATATATTTGTTTCTTCAGTACAATGCAAAAGAATTTCTTTTATCCCTTCACACAAAATGACACAATAGGGACTTCTCTAGAATACTCCAATTAGGTTAAACTGAATATGAAATTCAGAGAAGTTGCCTTCGCTTTCACCATTATATGCAAGTTGAAATATGATAGATACTTCAACATTTTATTATCTAAGCAAAATAACTATGCACATGATGTCTGAACAAGTTTACAACTTTTTGACTTCTAAATAGGACACTAGCAACTATAGCAACTTTGAAAGTACAAATACTGCAGCAAATGTGTAATCCAAAACCTACTCTATATATGAAATAACAGAGATAGAAACAGAATTTAGTTGGCACAGCATGGGCAATATCTTTTTCTTAAAAAAAGAGTTTCATTACCAATGACAGTGTCCTGTTTAGAAATTAAAAAAGTAAAATGTCATGTTTAGAAATTAAAAAAGTAAAGTTGTTCATATTCCAAACTTGTGGCTTCTCCTTGCCTTATGTAAAAATGGAAAACTTCACGACTTGGATGTGACTAGCAAAAAGCACAAGGTCTTGAAACAGAACAGTATCCTGTTGCAAATTACTCACAAAAAAGGTTTAATATAGAGAAAATTTTATTTTTTTATTTTAGATAATGCTGTATTGCTGTATATATTATTATATTTACAAAACAACCGTGGCAACCAAACAAGTTAAAGCTTACTTACGTCTGCCAGCATCTCTCTATTATCTCTGCTACAGCGGGATCCACATCAGCTGGAATATCAAGGCGACGTTGCTGAAAACCAACAGCTCCAACAACTTGCATGGGATTCATACCTTCCCATGGCTGTAGTAACGTACAAAGTTCCCATAATATAACTCCATAGCTGAAAACATCACATCTGAAAAAATGGATAATGTATTCAACAATCAAAAAATCATGTGAAAAAAGGGATAAAAGCATAAAAGTAGAGAGCAACATGCAAAACTTACTTCTCATCCGATGGTTCATTTCGAAGTACTTCTGGTGCCATCCATTCCGCCTGCAATTGATGCAGGTAGTCAGCAACCTCTAGAAGTCTTTAACCTAGAACCAGCTTTTGACTAACATATGTAATGCCAATGATTGCGAAGGAAATCAATTATACATCCATAGCTTACAAAAGAATCCAGATAAAAGACCAGCAAAGTTTTACATTCACAGATGCTAACTTGCCCATAGTAAAGTAAACACACAGCACAAACAAGTCAGGAACCAGCTAAATCAGTTGTGCCTACGAACTTTCCTCGAACATGGCCGCAACAAGTCTATAGTGTCCTTATTGATATACTGATATTTCATTATCTAAGCATCCTTCCAATCAGTCTCATTCTCATACCCAAAGGAATGCAAATAAAGTTTCCAGATTAACCATGCATAATCAAAGATGATTAGATGAATCAAACATGCAATTTTACAGCAGAATCATATCAAAATAAATCGAAGTATGAACCCTAAATATGCTTCTAGGCCTGACCAACAACATTCTCCGAACCCCTCTAGATACTTGCATCAATCATCCTCCCAAATTAAAATCGAGTGTCGGAAAGGACACCAATGCTTTTCCAACTCAATGAAGGTATGTATGGTATTATACTGCACATATCCATATCATAGTGATAAAAATAAGTTGATGCTTCTGAAAACAAAAAAGGTTTCTTATTCTCATACAAATGGAAAACATTTGATTAGAAATAATCGTAAGCAAGCTTACTGTTCCAGCTGTGGATCTTGAGGAAAGGAAGGTACTATGCTTCATACGTGATAAACCAAAATCACAAACCTAAATAATAACAAGAAAAGTGAAAATGGTTACATAGAAAGAAATGCCAAAAATTCAAAGCATGTCACTGTTAATGGGACCTGTCTATTACCTTCACAACCCAATTCTTGTCAACAAGTAGGTTAGGAGATTTCAAATCTAGATGAACTATAACAGGGGTGCAATTGTGCAAATAATTCATACCACGTGCCTGTGGCAAACAAGAATTGAGTATTATAAACAAATTTATCACGAAGTTCTCCTTATGAGTGAACCAGAATAACAAATTAATTTAGGCATACCACATCAAGTGCCATCCTTAAACGCTTTCTTTCATCCAATTGGTTGTTGGTTCGATGGATCAACCGAAACAAACTACCTCTGTATTGTCAACATTACAGTTAGCAACTATGCTAGTCAATGTGTCTAGAATCTATGAGATAAAATATTCAAAATATGGTAATCTACACCTAAAGACACACACACACACACACATATACGGCTGCACAATTCTGCACCTGCGCGCACTGTGCGTGCCGGAAATTTACTGTCGTGTGTGAGTAAAGTTACTTTCAAATACATATAGAGTTATTGCCAGTTGTGTAGTGTTATAATTGATAGTAACTCTACATATGTGTGGCAGTAACTTCACTCGTAGGGTTTAGGGTTAGGCATATATCTTATTGTGTGCATATATTTTGAAAACTGATATGCATTGCAATGAAGCTCCATCCCTGCGAACCAGGGAACAAATACGAGAACTGCACAACATTATCTACAATTCAGAGTTGGAGACATCTTTTTTATTACCATGTGTTTCAAAGAAACCGAGAGGGGTTGCATCTATGCACCAAGATAGGTATTGACCCCTCATGCGTCAGATCCATGCGCCCCACCTTGAGCCACATTGAAATCAAATTAAATCCAATGATTTAGTTGTTTTAGCTGGTTTCTGTCCAAAACTAGTCTGTTCTTTTTCCTTGAGAAAACCAGTTTGTATCCTAGTATGCATTTGTGCCCGAGTCCAGGGAGTAGTAGTTATTTCGTGAGTTTTGTGTTCGGCTACATAAGCCAGGCCTAGTGCCAACTGTTGTATGTAGAGTTTTAGTTATTTGAATATATTCTATAAAAGGTGTTCTGCCGCACTTGTGTGAGTTTTGTCAACATGAGAGTTGAGTATTCTACCTCCGCAGGTTCTTGTTGATTGCTTCCAGTTTTCAGCAGTTTCTGAATATATATTATTCACCTTCTTCGATTCTTTCACCGTGTCGTCGACGATCGGTTTGGGACTCACACAGTTGTGGCTAGGCAATTATTTGGTAGTTTGCTACCTTGATCACGTATTCCCAATTAGTTATCTAGTTCATTTCAAGATTCTTTGGTCATGAAGAACTGAAGGTCGAGCCACCCTGAACATTAACTTCTCATGAGGTTGATCCATATCAAGAAATTACATGGTGTTCCTATGGGCACGACCCCTCCATTTGAGAAAATTTTGGAACAGTGCATAGGAAGTAGAAACACCAGGTAATTTTCGTTACCTATATTTATTCCTTTCTGCCATCCAACACTAGCCCCCCCCCCCCCCCCCATCAAGCCTACTACAGCATTGATTTATGGGTAATTAGTTCACAGACCATGACCATTATTTCATTCAGAAAGGAAAAAAAAAATATGATCACCCATCCATTTTAGCAAAACAATGTGAAACAAAAGGTCAGAGGAAAGATACTGTGTTAAGAAACATATGAAATTCTGGTAAAAATTGGTGTGGTAATAATGCTTGGTTTTATTTAATTTATAAGTTGTTGTAGATTCAAAAGAGAAAAAATCACATCAAGGGAACATAAGGTACCTTGGAAGAAATTCGGTCACAATAGAAAGATTAGGTACATGAGTGACAGCACCCATAAAAAGAACAACATTTGGATGCCGCAATCTCTTCATTATTCGCACCTATACAGCAAGAAAGAGTGTCACAAACATGTTAAGTGTAATATGTACAGGTTGACAAGGCCCAAGTGGCCCATCTAGTCAAGGGTTGGCCCATGATGTCTTTTATATATATACCTAATGTTGAAATGAATAGTGTGCAGTTGTGAGTAATACTAAATCTAACAGAACAAACATGGACAAAAATTGGGAAAGAAAATCTAATGACCATTATAAAGTAGACATGTCAATAGGTTATTTCATGGCATACCATGCCGAAGGCATCAGACAAGCATTAACTCATTTTATGACCCAACTGTGCTTAAAGCTAATACCACATTTGTTAGGGATGTGAACCAGGGGGAGCCATGCCCCATGAGAGCTGCAGCCACGGCCCATTAGGAGGGGCTCACGCAAGGAAACAGCAGCTGCACCTCCCTAAGGAAACAGCAGCTGCACCTCCCTAAGGCCGGCTGATTATATTAGAAATAGTACCAACATGATTAGCAAGTTGATATATTTAGAAGATAGAGTATTATCTCTATTAGTTGAAATGCTATCTCTAATAGTTGGAAGGTTTAGATTGTGTTTGTTAGGGATAAGCACGACATTGTCATCTATTTTCATTAAGCAAGAAGAAATAATCTAGAAATAATCTAGTCTTCCCCTAAAGTTCATCATCCCAATCCATGATCCCTCCTTTCTCCTAAGACCCCTCCTCCTTCAGCCGAGTTGTGCCCCTCCTTTGTATGGTATTTATCTCTATGAACTAAGGTTCATAACAAAAATAATAAAAGATTAAGTTGTGTTCATACAACTAATTGTAACTTTGTTAAAATTTTGATAGTCCAACTGTTAAAAACTGTGCAGAACTGCAGATGAACACAGCATTGTTAAATGGTTTATTACTTTGCCATGTCGTGTCGAATGGCTCAGACATGCGGATCCAAAACTGAACCATCTATTAAATGAGTATCATGTTGATTGTTAAAATGGTCCAACCCAATTTATAAGTTTGCCAATATGAACCCTGCTTTGTTATTTTAGAGCTCAATTCTTAAAGGACAATTCTTAAAGGAAAATTTGCTCCCTTGCCCCAAAGTTTAATGGCGTTTGCTTATTTGCCCCATGATGTCTCACTGACATGCGGGTCCAGGGCCCACATGTCAGTGAGACATTATGGGGCAAATGAGCAAACGCCATTAAACTTTGGGGCACATGAGCAAATCCCCATTCTTAAATGGATGTGACTAATGTGAACTTGATCTCCTGGCCAAAACACACTCTTGCTAGTTGCCACAGACAACCTATGTCTGCATTAGAACATATCAACTCAGACATATGTATTTATCAGATGTACAATACAAGAATAATAAGGGTAAATTAAACCTCAGCCAAATGGAAGACGTGTAAAGTTTTGCATCCCTATGACTGTCTCATGGGTAAAAAATTATTGGTTCATTTGCATTAAAAAAATCAAACAAATCAGTACTAAAGCTAACAATTTTCCATTTCGTAGTCTTCAAACATTTGAAATGCAGAAAGTTATATACCTCAGTTCTAAATTCTTCCAGAGCATCGCTTGAAATATCTTGTTGCAAGAATTTCTTGACTACAACTTCCTACACGAGGAGCAAATTGGTATGATGCAAGAACATAACAAACAAGGTAACGAAAGACATTATTAGGATTCACAGAAACAGGGTGAAAAGAAAGTAAGGGTGTTCGAGTTAATAAAATAAACAATTTATTGGCATGTTGCTTTTATGTTTTAACATTTTTAGCTTTCAACAAATAACTCCAAAGCATCTTAAAATTCAGGTGGGCACATGCAGTAACTGATAAAGGAAATGATATAGCTTCAACAAATATTACACTGTCTGATTTTTTTTTAAAAAAAAACTAGGTATCCCAAATATTTTCATCAAAATAGGCCTACAACTTTGTCGAATACAGTTGGAACTAATAAAATGAATGGTGTGTCTATGAAAATCATTTGAATATGTCCTAATTGTTATGAATATTATGTGTATTGATATGAGACCCAAAGGGACATATATATAGGAGAGTACAAGAGGATATGCCATATAGAGATAAAGCATATATGGAATAGAATACAACTCTATCTCCTAATACAACTCTATCTCCTTAACACCCCCCCTCAAATGCAAGGCGTATGCAATAGCATTGCATTTGAAAAAGGGTTAACACTAAAACAAGATAAATCCGAAGTCCGAGTCTTGATGATGTCGTCGTTGCGTGCAGTTTTTGAATAAACTGTCAAATCAAGCCGAAGAGGAATAGATAGATGCATGACGGCGCAGATCGAAGCCCAAGAGGCGGCGGCGCAGTGCACAGAGGACGCGCGGCGGCCTTTGAAGCTCGGGGCGGCGGCTAGAGAAGTGGCGGCATCATAACGACTTCTACGATCTGCACGCGGCTCAGAGAGTAGAGCGGCGGCTGCTGCCATGCAAAAGAAAATTCCTACACTTCTATGACTGACAATAAATTTGTGGACTCGCACGGCTTAGACGAACTAAAAGAAAATTAAAACTACGGATTGGATGGACACAACGAAAGACTCGTGAAAAATAACTAAAGACTGAATAAAAATATTCAGCAGTAGAAAATAAAAGCAGGGTAGGGCGCCGTCGGGCCGCATGAAGCGCAGCACCCAAGCTCCAGGAGCTGCAGGACCCCACCGCCCGCCCGCTCTTCTTCACTCCCGCCCGCCCGCGTCTCCCCCTCACTCGGAGGGAAGAGGAACAGCAGGCTCCCCGGGGCCAGGCGACGACGGAGCGTCGTGAGCGGAGGCGGCGCAGAGGCCTGGAGGAGGAGGTGGCGCAACCCGTCGTCCGATGGCGGCGGCACGAGCGCGGAGGCCGGGAGGCGGCGGCTCGGGCGACGGCGCAACCAGATCCGCCCAGATCCGACGGGCGGTGGGCACGGAGTGGAGCACCGACGCGAGCGCGGGCCGGCGGCGCGGAAGACGGTCGGATCTGGCCCGGAGGCGGCCAGATCCGAACTCGGCGGCGACAAAGACAACAGATCCGACCCGGATCGGCGCGAATCTGGCGAGGGCCAGCGGCGGCGCGAAGGAGGCGGACCGGCGACGATGGAGCAACGGCGGCTTCGGGCAAGCTCGACCGGATCCGGCGCGTTCGACCACGAGTACGGCGGCCGGGAGGCGGCGGAGCCCAAGGAGAGCTCGGCGGCGGCCAGATCTGGTTGGAGGCGGGCGGATCCGGCGCAGAGGTGGTCGGATCTGTGGCGGCGGTCGGCGGTTGGCGCGACCGGGCGGAGTGGAGCAGAGGCGGGCGCGACCACCAGAGACTGCGGGTGACGACTCGACGGCCTCGGGCGACGGCGCAGCGGCCTCGGGCGGCGCTTGGGGGAGGCAGCCGAGTGGCAGCCCAGCAGTGACGCCGGCGACGACGGGTCAGGCGCGGCGGCAGAAGGATCGGAAGGCGCCGGATCTGGCAGAGACGACCCCGGGCGACGCTGCAGATCGGAAAGGCCCGGATCTGGCAGAGATGACCCGGGCGCATGCACGACGGCTGGGAAAGTGCCGCCCAACGAGATGGCCGCCCCCCGGGAGAGGAGAACATTCTCCGGGGGCAGCAGCAGCGGAAGTAGATTGGAAGTAGATCGAGGTTAGGGTTTTAACCTAAGCTCTGATACCATGTTATGAATATTATGTGTATTGATATGAGACCCAAAGGGACATATATATATAGGAGAGTGCAAGAGGATATGCCATATAGAGATAAGGCATATATGGAATAGAATACAACTCTATCTCCTAATACAACTATATCTCCTTAACACTAATGACCAGTAGATTGACTTAAAGATGCATCTAAAGACAATCTTTAAAAGCACAACCAAAAGAAACTCATAAGGTAGTGAAGGTAAGCACCAATGCCCGCATGTGGGTCCATATAGTGCTCCAATGCTTAATTGGTCCATGATTAAATTATCAGTGAATACGATTTAGGGCTTGGGATTAAAGTCAGGTGTCTAGGTGTGATTTGTAACAAGAGTTAGTAGAGTTAAAGTGATGAAGATGATCCATCTATGCTAAATTTTGACAAGGTCAAAAGGCAGAGGTCATTTTGATCCTTCGCAATATATTGACTATGATATAAGAACCTAATATTTCTCAATTGCACTTGATCTCATTAGACCAAAAGTTTGTGCCCATTACTCCAACCTGGTGATAATTTAGAAATACGATGAGCAATTTTAAATGAAAAACTTACTGTTCCATGCCATTCCCCTCTGAACACTTCTCCAAAAGATCCTGAGGCACAAAAGAAGATAAAGTTGGAAGTTGGAACAAAATTCAAAATACAATACAACATTATTTTTGGGTATATTTTATGTAATTTCAAGGGAATGCCATGCCTCGTGAATGGAAAATTAGCTCAGTAATATTGCAAAGAAATTGATAGTTGAGATATATAGCAGAGCCATGAATAAAATGAATCTACAGAAATGACGAGAATTGTACCTAGCCCAACACGTTCTCCCAGAGTAATTTCTTCCCATTGGATTTCGAGCTCCGCGACATCATCCAGAGCTATATCAGATCTTGTACTCTCCGTCCCAGTTGACTTGTCAGAGATCCTTTCAACTATCTGAGGGGCTTCAGTCAAACCCTTTTCTTGCTCGAGGGCATTATCTTGTGCATGATCAATTCCCAGCTGATATTTATCCCAGAAGTCATGTCTAACTCTCCGGATCAATTCATTTGCCTCTGAAGAACTTGGCAAGCCAAGCAATTGACAACCAGGATCCAAGTATTCATATTGCTTGTTGACAGCAGCAGTCGTAGCAACAACTGCAGCTGCAGTGGCAGCAGCTGCAACAGGCACATCGAGTTTAATATCACTGTTAGATTTAGCTGCAGCGACGACCACTGAAGATGCAACCACTGCAGCAGTTGCAACAGCAGCAGCTGTAACAGGCATTTGCTTTATAAGTTGTAACGGATCTTCCTGGGGAAGTGCAGATTGTTCACTCAGAGGGAAAGAGGGACTGGTTCCCTGGACAGGTTTAAGATCCAGAGGCATCCGGTAAGGAACAACTTTTGTTCGGATTTCATGTCTAGGATGATGTGGTAATGAAGGACCATGACCACGATCAGCATGTGCTGTGGATTCAAGCTCATTCATCCTCTTTATCATTTCATCTTTCGTTTGAAACAGAGAAGTGTCATACACAATAAGGTCTTTTGGTTGTTCCCTAGACTCTTCTGAAAACAAGTCAGGCGGTGGCAAAACTCCACTTTCAAGCAATACAGCATGGATCTTCTCAGCTAACTGGGGGCTCTCTTTTGCAGCACTAATCATATACTCTGAGACATCTTTCACTTTCATCCTCCGTACAGCTGGAGCACTGCCCACCTTAGAAGACGAAGGTGAGCTTGATGACGAATTATTTGCTGCAATCGACTTTTCTTTGTTCTTCACAGTCATGGTATGGTCTGTATTTCTAGATTCATGAATAATAGGCAAATTTTCACTTGCACATGTGCTAACTGATAGTTCCCCGAATGAACTTGATTGCACAGATCCTTGGTTGCCAATCTGTCCAGTTGTTGCGTCATAAGGATCAGAGTGCCCAGTGTTGCTAGGTGTGGATCCTTTTTCAAGTGACTTGTTCTCGAAAGAACCATACACAGAACTTGAAGCTTCACTAAAAGAAGACCCCAACTGAGTGTTACTGTCATTTTTGTTAACATGGTGATTATCTGTAAAGAAACTTTCTTCACATTCTCTAACCAAGTCTGCACTGTCTGAAGGAATAAGAGTACCAGGATCTGACATGAGATCAACAATGTACTCCCTGCAAAAATGTGATACCGTACAGACGGTACCATGATAATGTATTAATGTTATGCAACTTTCATTGTCCTATTGCTAACACGGGTGTAAGGGGAAAAATAGATATCCAGACACAACTGTGCTAATTCTTAATTTTTATCCAAGTCCTGAAAGACCCAATTTCTGCCATCAAGGAATTAATAAGTACCTTCCATCATTAAATTTCACAATGCTTAAGGCTCCATCATCTGATCCAGTGTACTGCCTTCCTTTAACTAGTCGACAAGGTACAGCAAGGTTGTCGGCCAAAGCCTAGATGCGAGTTTGCAGAGTAGATATTATCATACTACAGACAACCAAAGAGTAAATCTTGCAAGCATTGATTCTTAATTTCTTATGCATTAAACCTATTATGTCAAGAATTCAGCGTAAGGAATAGGGAGTATACATGGGACAAGAATAAAGTCAGGTCTTATGCTACTAGTAGAACAAAGAGAACAAGAATGTGCTCAAGTCAAATTATGTACTTAAGTTAAATTTGAGAACAATAGAACAGGTACTGCATTTGAGCATAGATGGACACCTCAATGTTTGCACATCTAGCACTTAATGTTTACAGACGAACTTCATAATTAGAAAAAAAAATTATGGCTCAGATGGCTGACCACAGTGCAATATGTTACTGACCTTAAAAAGCAACGCGCGGTGACGCACCAGGCCAATTGTTAGCCGGCCAAGAGGCATAACTGCACTTCTCATACTAGCTCTCAGCGAGCTGCTCATATTCTGGTACTTCAACAGAATGCTTTCTGGATCAAACACTGGTCCACCCATGTAGTTCGCAACTAAAATAGCTAGTCTCTGAACCAAAATGCAGCCAACAAACTCCGAATTTTTCAAGCGAATTTCCACAGCCATGATGAATGCCTTCTGCTCAAGTTCTACAAGCTCCGAGTCTTGTGCTCTGTTGACCAATACAGCTTCTGTTTTTGCTCCATGTGAAAAAGGTTGCTCTTGCAGTTCCATCAGGGAGGGTATGGTTGCCAATGTGGGCTCATCCCCAATGACACAAATGTCATAGAAACCATCCAAGATTTTGTCGTCATAGCTAAGGGCGTTGAAACTCTGTGAAGCACGAACAAATCTACCATATGAGGCAAATAAGAAAATCGGTAAGAGTCACAAGTAAGTAGGGCAATATTCACTTCCTAAGTTCTAAAAGTCTCGACTTAAGGAGAACATCTATGGTTGCTATTTCAGGAGTATAGGTTGAGTGTTCAGGTGTTAACCAATACCTTCTACAAAGCATAAGGGAAGTTCACTATACTGAAAAATCAACTACTCAACAAGGCCCACTACAAAAATCATGGAGTAACTATTTTGCTTCGAAAAAAAGCTCAGATTCTCAATGGTAAACAACTGCCCAATCCAGGGTGTGCTATTCCGCACTAACATCATTGCAGAGAAACCAGAAAAAGGAAACGAGCATATACCATATAGAGCCAAGTTGCATAACTAGACAATACCTCGTGTTCGGTCATTCATTCCATGATTGAGTTGAACGGTTATCAAAAGAACAACACCATGATCAACGCATCGTACGACATATATTTCACCGAACAACTACACGATACCTCTCAGTTCCACTGAGCAGCTAATGGATGCATTTGAACAATCTAACGTCCAAGTTGCGTGAACAAGGCACGAGAGAGATCCCATCGCGGTGACAATGCGAACTACGCAAGACGGTAAGAGGAATAAGAGAGAAGAGGATCGGGAGAGGAGGGATGAGAAGGCAAACCACCCATACCCAGTAGCGGAAGGCGACGACCTCGGCTGGGGAGCTCTGGAGCGGGCAGGAGCCGAGGCTGATCTGCTTGGCCACCTCGATCTGCATCGCTTCGGGATCCTCCCGCGCGCTCATCTCCAGCGCCAGCTGCATGTGGTATTCCTCCAGCTCCACCTCCTGCTTCTCCTCCTCCTCCATCTCCCTCTTCCTCTGCTCCTCCTGCCGGGACTCCCTAAATAATCTTGTTTTAGAGTCATGCGCAAAATTTGGGTGTAATCGAAGTCGAATTACCGCCGCAATTCAAAGTCGTAGGTGGAAACCAAGTCGAAGTCGTATTAGAATCAGAGTCGGAGTAGGTGTTGAGAACCCGTGTTGAAGTAGGACAGCCGGGTATAAAAAGAGGCCTAGAGCCATATATTCGATGTACCAAGCAATTGAGAAAATACAAAAAGAGGGAAAAACACAAAGCTTTGTGTTGTCGTGTGTTTGTGCAATACGTGGTCGGAAGGACTCACGATCACCGCAAGCGTGATCGGGAGGAGTCACGACCACGGGGAAAGTTTCCAGCAGGCGTGATCGACGGGTGCTACGATCACGGCAAGGAACAGTGTTGTTCCGACTACATTGAGAAGGTTACGACCACGGTGAAGGTGGTCGTAAGGAGCATCGACTACGCCGACAAGGTTAGTACGTGATCGGAAGCGACTCCGATCACGTTGAAGGAAGTGAACGTAGTCGAAAAGGGTATTCGACTACGGTGAACAGTGATCGCCAGCATCACTGCGTGATCGTAGAAGGCTTCGATCACGGTATCTCGAGCGGCTGAAGGAAGGCAGCGGCAGCGATATATCGGAGCGGTCGTAAATTGCTACAGTAAATTTACGACCACGTTGAAAAGAGGATCGGAGGAGATTGAAGCGTTCAGAATTGGTCGTAAGTACTCTGAACCGATCGTATTTGATTCTCACCGGTCGTAAACGACTCTAATCGGTCGTAAAAGGTCCTGGGAGGTCGTAAGACCTTACAACAGTTGGTATCAGAGCTTGGTGAACCATGGCGGAGGTTTCAAAGATGAAGGAAAGCGTGTCGCTGCAGTACCCGATCCTCAGTTCGGATAATTACCCGATCTGGGCGATGAAGATGAAGGTCAACATGATCGCACAGGGAGTCTGGGGTGCGGTTGAACCGAAGGAGAGGGACAAGGTTCTCGATGATCGTCTCGACAAGATGGCGATGGCAGCGATCTATCAAGCTGTACCCGACTCGATGATGCGGCAGCTAGTCGGCAAGGAGACGGCGAAAGACGTCTGGACTACTCTGCAGATAATGCACCAAGGAGTAGATCGAGTGAAGGAAGTTCGACTTCAAACATTGAGGAGTGAGTTTGAATCATTGAAGATGGGAAAGAACCAGACTGTGGAGGAGTTCTCTGGGAAGTTTAACGAAGTCGTAAACGAGATCAAATCTCTCGGCGACGACTTGAAAGACGAGGTGGCGGTGAAGAAGTATCTACGAGTACTACCAGAGAAGTTTCTCTCGGTCGTAACTACACTCACGTACTCGCAAGACCTCTCGAAGATGAAGGTTGAGGAGGTGACTGGAGCGCTCAAAGCACACGAGCAGCTTCTGAAGAGTTATCAAGCCGACAATGAAGGACAAGGGCCTTACAACCAACAAGCATTGTTTGTAAAGGAAGACACGAAGAACCGAGGAGAATCGACATCAAGGGGCGGTCGTGGTCGTGGTCGCGGCACATCGACCGGCCGCGGTGCATCTCATGGACGAGGTCGAGGTTTCGATCACAGAGGTCGTGGACGAAGTGGTCGAGGAGGTGGTCGTGGAGGCGGCGACCGTCAGACCGACAAGTCTGATGTCCAGTGCTACACGTGCGAGAAATTTGGGCACTACGCAGCCGAATGTCGGAGCCACATCCAGTGCCATAACTGCAAGAAGTATGGTCACTATGCTGCGAATTGCCGGAGTAAGAAGAAAGTAGAGGAAGCAAACCTGGCTCAAACGGATGAGCACAAAGAGCCGACATTGCTGTTGTCGCTCTGCACTGCAGACGAACCGACAATGGTTCTATTAAACGAGGAGAAAGTGTTTCCGAGTCTGTTGGAGAAAGGAGAGCAGACTCAAGAGCGGACGGCAGACTGGTATCTCGACAACGGAGCCAGCAACCACATGACGGGTACATACTCGATGTTTTACGAATTAAATAAGAATGTGCTTGGAAGAGTACAGTTCGGAGACGGCTCGACCATTCAGATAAAAGGGAGAGGCACGATCCTGATGCAGTGCAAGGATGGAAGCCAGAGGAGATTGTCGAATGTATACTACATTCCAAGTCTACGAAGCAACATTATAAGCCTTGGACAATTGACTGAAGAAGGTTGTCGGATTGAACTCAAAGACACCTATCTGAAGATGTATGACCACACTGAGCGACTGCTGATGAAAGTACAGAGAACGGTAAACCGTCTGTACAAAATTCACATTGAAGCATGCAAGCCGAAGTGTATGAAGACTACAACCGATAATGCGGCCTGGCTATGGCACGCAAGATTCGGACATCTGAATTTCCAGAGTCTCAACACGATGGCGGAAAAAAAGATGGTGGTCGGATTACCGACAATCGACCACCCGGAGCAAGTCTGCGAAGGCTGTCTGGTGGCAAAACAAACTCGTAGCGTTTTTCCACAGCAGACGAGTTTTAGAGCTTCGCAACCACTCGAATTGGTTCACGTAGATCTGTGCGGACCAATCACACCTCGTACAGATGCCGGGAATCAATACTTCATGTTGATCGTGGATGACTATTCAAGAGCCATGTGGGTGTACATGCAGAAAAGCAAAGATGAGGCAAAGACGAACTTTCAGAAGTTCATAACTCTTGTCGAAAATGAAGTCGACAAAAAGGTGAAGTCGGTCAGGTCAGATCGAGGAGGAGAATTCCTCGCGAAAGAGTTCGACTCGATTTGTGAAGAGAAGGGTATTGCAAGACTCTTCACGGCTCCGTATTCACCTCAACAAAACGGAGTCGTAGAAAGAAGAAACCGGACCGTGGTCGAAACGGCACGAAGTCTGTTGAAGAGCCGATTCCTGCCCGGGAGATTTTGGGCAGAAGCAGTACGACATGCTGTCTATCTGCTAAATCGTGCGACCACGCGATCACTGGATGGAGTCACTCCATATGAACAGTGGTCGGGAAGAAAACCCAATGTCGAGCACCTAAGGGTTTTCGGATGCTTAGCCCATGTGAAGCCATCCACTTATCTCAAGAAGCTAGACGACCGGAGCCGACGGATGATCTATCTTGGCTCGGAACCAGGCACCAAGGCGTACAGGTGCTATGATCCGGTCGAAAGGAAGATTCATGTGAACAGAGACGTGGTCTTTGAAGAAAACAAACATTGGGAGTGGGAAGAACACGAGGACAGTGAGAAGGACATATCGAAGTGGGTAACCTTCGAAGTCGAAGCAGTCGATGCTGACAATGCGGAAGAAACTACGACTACATCTCAAAGCCAAAATTCGATCGGTGCTGATGATCAGGAAGTCTCACCAAATGAAGAAGAGTCTGATGAAGAAAATTCGAGCGATAGAATACCGAAGATGAGAAGCATAAGTGAGATTTATGCACAAACTGAACCAGTGCAGTCAGAAGAGCTACTGCTTTACACGACTGCAGAAGAACCTGGAAGCTATGAAGAAGCAAAGGGAGATGCATACTGGAGAGCAGCTATGCAGGAAGAGCTGAAGTCGATTGAAGAGAATGACACATGGGAACTCACCGATTTGCCAAAGGGTCATCGAGCAATCGGTTTAAAGTGGATCTTCAAGGTAAAGAAGGATTCCAAGGGAGAAGTCGTAAAACACAAAGCACGACTCGTGGCGAAAGGGTATATTCAAAAACAAGGCATCGACTACGAAGAAGTCTTTGCCCCAGTAGCTCGTATGGAAACTATACGACTACTTCTTGCATTGGCAGCAAACGGTGGATGGGAGATTCACCACATGGATGTGAAAACGGCGTTCTTGAACGGAGACATTAAGGAGGAAGTTTATGTCTCTCAACCGCCGGGTTTTCAATCCAAGGAGCAAGCCGAGAAAGTCTTAAAGCTGAACAAAGCTCTCTACGGACTTAAGCAAGCACCACGAGCATGGAATTTGAAGCTTGACAAAAGTCTAACGGCACTCGGGTTCAGAAGAAGCAACTCCGAACATGCTGTGTACACGAGGGGGGATGCGAAGAACAGACTGATCGTGGGCGTTTACGTAGACGACTTGATCATTACTGGATCGAGTTCGAAGGAGATTATAAGGTTTAAAGAAGAGATGAAGAGGCTGTTCAAAATGACCGATTTGGGACTTCTGTGCTACTACCTCGGCATTGAAGTAAATCAAACCGACAACGGCATAACACTTTGTCAGTCGGGATATGCTCGAAAGATTCTGGAGAAGTCGGGTATGGAAGAGTGCAATCCATGTCAAACTCCAATGGAGAATCATCTGAAGTTGAGCAAGACAGGCCCAGGATCACCAGTTGATGCCACGACTTATAGGAGCATTGTCGGAAGTCTACGGTATCTGGTGCACACCCGACCAGACATCTTGTTTGCGGTCGGATACGTAAGTCGTTTCATGGAGAAACCGACTCTGGAGCATATGAATGCCGTGAAGCACATCCTGAGATACATCAAAGGTACTTTGAATCTCGGGATTCAGTACAAGAGAGGAGGTGGAAAGTCGTTGCAGCTGACGGGCTACAGTGATAGCGACATGGCGGGAGATGTCGACGATCGAAAGAGCACGACAGGCATAATGTTTGTGCTTGGGGAGAGTCCGATCAGCTGGCAATCTCAGAAGCAAAAGGTGGTTGCATTATCTTCATGTGAAGCCGAGTACATCGCAGCGAGCGCAGCATCTTGCCAGGGAGTCTGGCTCGCTCGACTGTTGAGTGAATTGTCAGATGAAGAAATTCAGAAGGTAACGCTCAGGGTTGATAACAAATCGGCTATTTCACTGAGCAAGAATCCGGTTCTACATGATAGAAGCAAACACATAGACACAAGATATCATTATATCAGAGATTGTGTCGAAGAGGGGAAGATCGATATCAACTATATCAGAACCGAAGAACAGAAAGCAGACATATTGACAAAGTCGCTGGGGCGGATAAAGTTTTCAGAGATGAAGAAGAAGATTGGCATGATCGAAGTCGGAAAAACAAGATTAGGGAGAGAATGTTGTAAATAATCTTGTTTTAGAGTCATGCGCAAAATTTGGGTGTAATCGAAGTCGAATTACCGCCGCAATTCAAAGTCGTAGGTGGAAACCAAGTCGAAGTCGTATTAGAATCAGAGTCGGAGTAGGTGTTGAGAACCCGTGTTGAAGTAGGACAGCCGGGTATAAAAAGAGGCCTAGAGCCATATATTCGATGTACCAAGCAATTGAGAAAATACAAAAAGAGGGAAAAACACAAAGCTTTGTGTTGTCGTGTGTTTGTGCAATACGTGGTCGGAAGGACTCACGATCACCGCAAGCGTGATCGGGAGGAGTCACGACCACGGGGAAAGTTTCCAGCAGGCGTGATCGACGGGTGCTACGATCACGGCAAGGAACAGTGTTGTTCCGACTACATTGAGAAGGTTACGACCACGGTGAAGGTGGTCGTAAGGAGCATCGACTACGCCGACAAGGTTAGTACGTGATCGGAAGCGACTCCGATCACGTTGAAGGAAGTGAACGTAGTCGAAAAGGGTATTCGACTACGGTGAACAGTGATCGCCAGCATCACTGCGTGATCGTAGAAGGCTTCGATCACGGTATCTCGAGCGGCTGAAGGAAGGCAGCGGCAGCGATATATCGGAGCGGTCGTAAATTGCTACAGTAAATTTACGACCACGTTGAAAAGAGGATCGGAGGAGATTGAAGCGTTCAGAATTGGTCGTAAGTACTCTGAACCGATCGTATTTGATTCTCACCGGTCGTAAACGACTCTAATCGGTCGTAAAAGGTCCTGGGAGGTCGTAAGACCTTACAACACTCCTCGCCATCTCCTCCTCCTCCAACCTCGTCTCCTCAACCGACGACGCCAACGCCAACATCCCCGCTTCCGCCTCCGCCGCAGCGGCAGCTGCAGGCGCCGGCAAGGGCGGCGGCGGCGGCTGGTGCGGGTGCGGCCGTCCGGTCACAGAGCTGAGCCAGCTCGAGATGCCGGAGGCATGCTTATGCTCGTGGTGGGCCCCAGCGCCGCCGCCGCCGCCTCCCTTTTTGGAGGAAGGCTGGGGAGGTGCCGGCGACGAGGCACCGTCGCCGCCGGAGTCGCCGATGTGGAGCTTCCTGAGGAAGCTCTTCATCCCGCCGCTGTCGTCGCCGCCGCAGCCGCTACCGGTGGTGGAGCGGTGGATCCAACATGGCTACGGTCTACGGATGCGGAGGCGAATAGGTAGGAGGCAGGAGGCGGGTGAGTCGCAGTATTGACCTCCTTACGAGCAGCCCAAGCCGCATTAATTTAACGCCGTTTATTATCGCATGGCTGCTACTGGCTGGTTTCTTTGCGGCTGCGCTATATAACTCTTATTCTATTCTCCTGCTCCTACTCTCTCTCTCTCTCTCTCTCTGTCTTCCCCAGGCCACGCAATGAGCTGCCGAGAGGGAGAGGGGGTGATCCTCTTAGCCTAACAGCATGTGAAATGATGTGAGGTAAGTTGTCCGTAAGATTTACAATATAGGATAAGAAATAATATAGAAATGATAAAGAGAGCATAAAAAATTATGCTATCTCATATATAACAGTGAACTATAATACAAAAAATAAAATATACTATGTTATAAGAAACTATCTATAAAGATATATAAAATGATAACATATTACAGAAGCTATCTATAGATAATATAGAGAGTATTATAGATATCAGTCATCTATACCATTATATATGCTCTAAGTTCATGTATATTAGACTTATATCAGCTGTCTATAAGTATTATTATGTATGATATAAGATGATGTAGAAGAGAGAGAAGCATACAGAATTAGACCTTCTATCATACAACAGTTGACTGTAACACGAAAAACATAATATATTATATTATAGAAAAACTGTACATAAAGACATATAAAAAGACAAATATTATAACAGCTATTTTTAGTATTGTCTATAAATGATACGGGTGATACTATAGCCAGTAGTTATTATCTATATTATTATATCTGTCCTAATTTAATTTCGATTGGTGGACAAAGGATATACAACTAATAACGAAAGGTATCGTGGGGGATGGGGGAGCGCGGACGAGGGGAACACGGCTAGTCAGGACTGCACTGAGCGTGCCATGACATGTGGGGTCATACAAGGTTAGGCCCACATGGCAGTGAGAACAACTTTGAGGGCGGACGTGACGTAGCGTGACTGCTCGGGGGCGAGCAGAAGGGATCAGGAGGAAGTGACTTGTAGGAGGGGACATGCAGGAAGGAGCCCGGAAAGCGAAGGCGAGCGGGCTGGCAGCTCGGACCCGCCGGCCTGCGTGGACGCGGCTCACGGTGGGCAGCACACTTGCTGCCACTCGGGACCCACGCAGGCACGTACCGCTGACAGGTGAGACCTAGCGCGGTCGGCCCACTTGCCGTCGGGTGGGGCGCGGCGCTCCAAGCGGGGAGGCAAGTTGGTGGTGGGGCCCGCTTCTGCTGGGCTCCTCGTAAACCCCGCGCCCACCGCGGCCGCCACCACCACCACGTGGGGCCTGGGATCCAGCGGCTGCCCCTCGGGCCCACGTGCCATTGAGCGGACCGAGGACGCGAGGACCCGCCGGGATCGTGTGCCTGCCGGGGCGTTCGGGTTCGGGCTTGGGGGGTGGTGGTGACCTGTACTCCGCCCAGCGCCTGGGTGGGTCTGGGTAGTGGAGCGTGTGGTGGGCCCCACGGCGCAGCCACCACCGGGCGGGGGTCTGTGGCCTGGTTGGGTCGCTTGTTTCCTAGTGGCGCTTTTACGGAGTTTCCTTTTTTTTTAATTTTGCGTTGCGATTTGGGTTTCGTACAAGGGAGGGAGCAGGGTTTGGTTATGTGGGTCCGTGCACGTGGCTCCCTGGCTGCCATATTGCCATTAAAGATTATGCGCTAATCTCGTCTTCGTCGTATGTAATTGCCCGGTTAGGCTAGGGGGCAACTCATCAGAGGAATCATGTGGGAAATATTACCAGTACTGTAACCCGCATTGAGCATGTTCTTTTTAACTTCGGTTTATAACTTATGGCTGCAACTTATGGTTTTCAGTTGTTCGTAAGTGCAAAGTACGGAGTAAGAAAAACACACGTGTTATTTTGACCGATATAAATGAAGTCGTTATAGCGTGTACTACAATCAAATTGCAAAGTCCGTCTGTAAAAGACCCTCCATTTAAAAGCTAATTACTAAAGAAAAACTGAAAAACAACTTTTAGAAGTTGAAAAGAAAATGTCCATTACTTGTTTGATCAATTGCATCCTTTAACGAAGAAAGAGCACCTCGACTAGAGATGGCAACAGGTAAATACCTATCGGGTATCGCCATTCCATACCCGTACCCGCTAGGTGTAAATTTACCCATCGGGTTACCCGTATCCGCACGCGGGTAGGAAAATCTACCCATACCCGTACCCGCGCGGGTATTACTACCCGACGGGTAACCCATACCCGCAAGCATACCCGGTTCAATACATAAGAATATCATCAATTTAGACATTCATTAATCATACATGCCAAGCACAAAAGCGTCTAATGATCAAAATTAGTAAATCACATAAACATATTTGACATGACCATATCAACATATGGCAAACAAATAAACAATCAACAACAAGTAGATAATAAAATTAACATTTGAGTGGGATGTCTAGTTGTCTAATGCGGGTATTCATTACCCGCGGGTAGGCGGGTATGGGTAGTATATACCCACACCCGCACCCGCCTACCCGGCGGGTAGAGGATTTCGCCCAATAACGTACCCATGGGTACATAAAATTTTCCATACCCGTCTCTTTATCGGGTAAAACCCGTCGGGTATTCGGGTATCGGGTACCCATTGCCATTTCTAACCTCGACCCTCCACGCGCTCTCTCCAGGCGAAAATAATATATCCCCGCTCTTCTCCCTTTTCGACCCCTCTCCCTCCTCATCTCCAACGCTCTATCGACCGGCGCCAAGGAGAGTGGCCATTCTTCTCCCTCTCCGACCCCCTCTTCCTCTCTGCCTTTGGCGCTTCGGCAGGCTGACGCCATGAGGGAGAGGGGTCTAGCCTCTTCATAGTTTGTAGATTATTGGTTAGTACTCTCTTCAATCACAACGCGTATCGTTTTGGCATGTGTATAACGTCTAACTTTTCAAAATTTTGTCTATTGATACCTTTTAAATATTTAGATTAGATATATAAAAAGCATATGTATGGATTTATCTTAAAAAATAATATCATAATAGTACAATTTTATTGGGTTATATGTATAATTAGTGGTCAAATTTACATTTTGAAGACCATATTAATATCTAAAAAGATATGTATTTGTGACCGAAGGGAGTAGTTACCAAGTCTCCGTATGAGTTGTACCTCTATGGTGTAGTCCCATCAGGTGGTCACACAGCGGCTCACTTTCTTCAAAAGGCTACTGTCGTCCTTCATCTTTGTCTACAAATGGATGGTTCAATAGTGTCTCTGACGAGGCGCATCGATAGTCTTCTCTAGTGACTAGCGTCCAGAGGTAGGCATTGGGCTGTGCCATGCCGGCACGGCCCAGGCCCACTGTGCTTCGAACCAAATTGTGCCGTGCCGACTCGGTCCGATCACCCCACCGTGTCGTGTTGTGCTAGCCCAATTCGCCTCAGGCTAGGCTCAAGCACGGTCCAAACCCGTCGTGCCGGCGTTTGTGCCGTGCCAGCCCAAGCCTAGCCCAAAGTAACTATACACGACGATGGTGGCGTCTGCCGCCATCTTTAATTTCTCTCTTACCTGCCTTGTTAAAAACTAGTTAAAATTGAATTAGTTGCGTAAAAACATGGGCACACAATGACGTAAATATTTCAGAAAAAGTGAAATTTCCTTGAATTTTAAAGATACAATATTACTATCTCGTTAAAATCCTTACACCCTAGAGAGATTCCCCAAGTAAGAAAAAGAGTACGGTAACAATATACGTATATACTAACTATAACAACATGTGTACATAGTATCTACTCACCAATGTCCAGGTCATTCATGCGTTCGGGGTCAGCATATGCCTACATGACTTTAGGATTCTCCAGTTGATGCTGTTGCCATTCTTTAGCTAATTCCTAGTCTTTGGCGCATGTGATTGCCTCCACTAAATGATCTTGAAAGATCCGACGCCTACTAAGGTTTATCATGTTCAAGGATTCAAGTGATATGAGGTCGCATTATTCTAAATTAAAAACTAGTTAAAATTGAATTACATTATGTCATCATATATTCATTCACTATCCTGCTCTACCAGTTCGATTAACATCAGATAAAAACACCTACAAGTCACTCTTTTTCTATCCTCTCAAACCATCATATAAAAATATCTTTTCTAACCATCACTGCCGACTTGCCACGCTGTCCTTTTCCTCTCCAAACTGAACACCTGCCCCCACGTGCCCAGCTCATTTAATTTTCCTTTCTCCCCACCCAAACACCCCCCCCCCCAAGTCCCAACTACCTTATCTTCCCAACTCCCAAGCCTAGAAACAAGAAAACAAGAACACACTCCTCGCATGAAAAACTCCTCACATGAGAAAACTTAGACCTTCTCTCCTTCCAATCACCACCAAAAATCACAAAATCGTTTGATGCATGTTATACCATCACATTCCTCATCGCGCGAGCATTCCATTCCTACAACTAGTTCACGCATGCATAAAGGTTTGAGTGAGTGGCAGAGGAGGCAGCCGAGTGGCAGGCTTGAGCCATGCAACATACTGCCGGTGACAAACATGGCAAGAGCCGGCCGGTGAGCCCACACCGAGCAGCGTGGATGGAGGCCCATGGCGCGGTAGCTGGTGGCCGAACTTAGCGCAGTCGGTTGGGAGAAGGAGAGTGGCCATCGGCAGTGGAAGAAATAAATAGAGGAGAGAGGAAAGCAGTCTAGAGGGAAGAAAAAGAAATGGAGGCTCGCGAGGAGGTCACCAACTCGACGCCATTTTGCACGCGGTCGCCGAGTCCGCTACCATGCCGACCATGCTCGCCGTGCCCTCCGTGCTGGGCCAGCTCGAGCACGGCACGCTATGTCGGGCCGGCCCAACCACGGCATGCTATGCCGAGCCGTGCTGTGCCGCCCAACGGGCTTGTACGCAGTCGCCGAGTCCGCTACCATACCGATCATGCCCGCCGTGCCCTCCATGCCTGGCCATGCCGTGCTGCCTGACGTGCTGCCTTTCTAGGCCAGCTCGATCCGCTGTTCGGGTCGTGCCGGCCCAACCCACCACATGGCATACTTATACTGTGCTTGTACCGTGCCGAGTCGACCGGACCTCAGGTTGGCACGAAATGGCCCGGCCCAACTCCCACCTCTACTAGTGTCCTCAACCAGGGTCTTTCATGGCACCCTTGTAACTTTCTCTTTGGTTAAGGCCAAATATGTAACTGTGGAGTTTCTAATAAAATCAGGTAGACTGGTACCGGTCCTCTAGGCCTAGTCCCCAATTAGCATCGTCATCATCTAAATGGTCGCTCATTGTTGGAAATTCTAGTTTTTGGCTTGTATTTTTCTATAAATCGTGGATTTTTTTTGTTTTGCTTCATCTCTTTTCAAAACGATAGACGTCAGGTTTCTGAGTTCTGAATGATCAAATATTTGACTCATTCACACCAGCTGAAAAAGTCCCCACTAAAAGTTCTATTTAATTAGATTATACATTTCCTCTTCTTTTTGTGAATTTAATTTTTTTTGATGAAAAACAGTAGGAGAGCTTCCTACTACGCTATATTAATTATTATAAAAAAATTACAAAGGAGAAAAGTGGAAAGGGGAGGGAAACAGAGAAAAGACAAATTTAAACTTTGAAGATGTTGTTTCTAACAAATTCTGTAATGGTTTTTGTGAACAAACAATCAAGCAAAAATTATTCTAATTCTATGTTGGAACTAGCTTGATGCCATATATGCATCGGTGGAGACAAAACTCGGAGCTTCCTGCCAAGTTTGGAAGGAGGGCCTCGTGAAACGCTGAGCAGCCCAGGAGAGATCGAAAAAACAAGTTGAATAATAAAATTAAATTAAAATCCACGTTGTGATGATTGGTGTCGCTTCAGTAGAATGTTTGTGGTCACTAGCACCTTGTTGGAATGAGAATTGAGTAATCTAGCGGGACAATTGACTTCATATTAACATAATATTGTGATATCGTCAGCAACGTGGAAAATACTATAGCTAATATAAATTTGGCAATTTCTAGTTCCTTGAAAATGTCGAGTTGTGCATAATTCTCTTCTTGGAGAACGAGGCATATGTGAAAGGGTAAGAAAGAAATCGGAAAAGTACAGTCATGACATAAACAAAAACAACGGAAATTACATGAACAATTCGTGACATAAAATTACTTCCTCTAATAAAAAAATAAGTATTAGCGCATTTAACTATTTAATTTTAACTTTCACCAATAACATCTTCAATCCTTAGATCGGTCATATGCTTATTGTACGAGTATATTATATTTTCTCAGAAAAATGCATTCAAACATTATACAGTAATTTTATTAAGCTTTACAACAACAGTACTGCAATAGGCAATAGCAATACGTTGGTAAACCAACTGCATTTGAGAGACTGTTAATTAAAAAACACACTTATTTGCGACCGGAAGTAATAAGAATATATAGATGCGATCAAGACCATGCTATTTTTGGGCTTTTCTACATTAATTAGCTTTTAAACGGATTATTTTTGCAAGATACTAGTTAATTGTAATACATACTGTACCGACTTCATTTATATTGATAAAAACTGCATATGAGTTTCTGTTACTCTGTAATCCTTCGCACGAACAGCCCAAAAATCACAAACCGCGGCCAAAAGCCACAAATCACATAAAAAAAGAACAGCCCAAATGCTCAAAAAAATCCCTTTGAAGCGTGAGCTCTGGAACTTATCCTCTTCGCCATAACCTAACGTTTACGTTTTCTTTATATATTTTGATCATCGGTTCCGACCTAACTATCATATGCCATCAGCTTCCCGTCATTTTCAAACTACGTAGGAGGAAAAATAAGGAACAAACAGGTCATGTGGTGCGTATGTTCCACCGATACAGAAGGGAAAAAAAACCCCTCCAGATTAAGCCCAGATGGATTCGTCTACAAACCAGAAGATTCAGCAAACAAAAAACTATAAATTTAACTCGTTTCCCTTTCATGGAGTATATGGTTCGACGACATGGGAAACGTTCAGCGATCAGCTGCTTTTGTGGGATACGTCTGCGGCGGTATTCACTGCAAATGCAACGGGTGTCAATTCGACGAGTAAATTATTACTCTAAAGCTACAGTGCATCATGATCCATGGGTCTTAAACCACCTTAAGGTCACCCTTATATATTACAGGGGTGACCTTAAGTAGGCTATAAGCAAAAAAAGCTTAAGGCTGGTCCTCAAGCTAAAGACCTGGCCACAAGTATTAAAATACAATTTTTTTATCTACCAAGTGGGATCGTCTTAAGGCCTCTTGGGTTATATACACTATGGAGTCAACCTTAAGGTTTAGATGGGACCCACCTTAAGGTTTCTTGGGTTATATACATTACAGATGCCCTTATGTTAACCTCACTTGAGTACAGTACATTCATTGTGACAGGTATGCATACACTGAGTACATGGTATCACGTGCCCACGTATGTACTGAAGCTACCGAACACAAGTTGTTAATCCAATTCGAAATGTAACGCTCTTTGTGATTGATCTTGTGCAACCAATACGAGTGTTCAGTGTTGAGTCATGAATCGACTAGTACACATCGTTAATTTGCTTCCTTGTTCCAGGCTCAAATACCACCACGCATAGCGGTCTCAAGCCTACTACGCCTGAATCCTGATCCATACGAGGATGGAGTACATCTGTCAGACAAAGCACCACGCCCAGGTAGTCTAGTCTGAACATTGCCTTCTCTGACCAAAATGGCTCGGTGCATCGATCAAACAAAGTGAAAGAACCTGACATAAGTTAATATATGTGACAGTAGCAGTACCATGCGTAATGTCTCACTTCCTCTCAGGAAGACAAGGCCTCAAGTTGTGATACGAAGGAACAAAAGCATCAGCCCAGAAATTGACATGTCTGTTGGTGAGCCTATCTACCTGGGCCAGTGAAGTGGACGACCAAAGTTGCATGCTGGGCGTACTCATCCCGTCACCCGTGACCTGGATGGAAAAGCAGGCCGGACCTATCCAGTGTGCGGTGAATGGTGATCCACTAGCTAGTGTGAGTATGTCAACTTCCAACTTCCGCGGCCAACAACACATGAGCACAACCGAACATGGCAACTCTCTTGTCTTTACCTTTAATTTCCTTTGTGTCCCAAGTTGCCACTAACTTGCTGAGAATTTTTTTTTGTCTCAGCTTGCTTTTTTTAAAGAAAAAACCCTCTAATTTCTATTGATAACTTAGGTAAAATATACGAGTGCCTAACTTTTACATTGAAGATTCTAGATGAATGACATGTTACCATTAAGTCCTTGAGCCGATGAATATGCCGAACTTCTTCGTCGTAGACTCCGTATCTTGCACTGTGTCATGATTGCTAACAATCACGGCAACGGGGAAGTAGAAAGTTAATAATCTTTATTGATGTGTAGGACCTACGCCTTAGCAGTAGTGTTGTTTATTGAAAGAAAATAAGAGGGGATTTATTTATACCCAACTTGGCCCGATGTTGATCTCTAGCATAGACACTGGCATCGTCGTTCAGGAGAGACGGTCCGATAAAAGCCATCACGGGTAAAGAAAATCTAGCTAAGAACTCAACAGAGAAGAACAAAACTAGAACAAATTGATCTAGGAAACAAAATAAAAGAAACTAAAGAAATCTAAAATTACTTCTGAAATTTAACGGGTCCCTACACACTCAGCTCCAGCAAGAATGCCAGAGAAGGGAGGAGAGGGACCGACAGAGTCGTGGCCGACGGGGTGTGTTTGGTTGCCTGAATCTCCTTCGTCCTGGATGGGTGGATCCGTATAATCTGAGAAAGAGCCTGTTTGGTTGCCTGTATGAGCGGATACAGCCTGTATGAGCGGATGCAAAAATACGCCCTCATCCTGGATGGGTGGATACGCTCAAAATGAGCTTCACTAGCCATCCTGGATGATTGGATGCAGTGTATCTTATGCGGTCCCACGTGTCAGCCTCTCAGGTTTGGTAGACTGCATCCACTCATACAGACAACCAAACAACATCTCCGTTTTTTTGTATCCGCTCATACAGCCTCACCAAACATCTTCTTTTTCTGAAATACGATTCCACTCAGCCTGCATCCACTCATCCAGGATATACGATGCAACCTCCATCCATGAACCAAACACACCCACTCCTAGCGGCAGCTGCTCCCTCTGTGCACAAAAGTTGCAGAATGTGCTTGTCCCAACTTGCTAGGAATGTTTTGTCCAATGAAAACTGCGATGGACATGTCCCAGCTCGCAGACCCGATACGATGATATGAAATATTTCTTAAGATATATTTATGTATATACTCCATCAGAAAAAATAATAATATTTTATTTGAAAAGCAAATAAGTTACTATTATTTTTAGCATTTTTGGGCTTTGGACCAAGCCTCATTGGGCTAGGCCTGGTGCCCAATCCAACATTTGAACAGGTCCACATAGGAGTAGCCTAGATGAATTTCACAGTTCATGTTGCCACACTTTTAGTTCATGTAATTATACTTCGCCAGTGTTCTATCACGGTAACAATGTGATATATGTGCTCTGAAAAGGGCTTTGGAAAGTTCCGAGCAAGATCTGTCCAAGCTTGTATTCCTATTTTGAGAAGGCAATTTTCAACTTATATGTAATTTCCACAGTTACAAAGTATTGTGTTGTCCCTGTAGATGAAATTGTGTAGCTCATGGATTGGAAGTATGGGCAACAAGGTGGTTTGGGTGTCGAAATGTCATGGCATGTATGAAATGCCCCAAAAATTTCAAATTATTTGTAAATTTCCCTGGATTTTTGGGTGAATTTTGAATCCTTTCCCAATTCGGAAAATTTCCAGCGAAATCCGCTTTCCATTCTCGGCAATGCGCCTTTTCTTTTCATTGGCGCCTTTCTTCCTTTCCGCCTTCTCCTCTCGATCGTGCCCGCTCGCGCGTGCAGTCCTCCGCCGCACCGTGCCCCGCCCCAGCTCGCCGTTGCCGGCCGCCTGCGGTCGCGCCATGTCACCTTTGACTGCGTCGCCCGGTCCTCCCGCGGTCCCACCCGTCAGACCCACCCCTTCTCCCTCCTCCGCGCGACGCACCACCGCCCATGCCGTTCGCTCACCTGCTCCCGCACTCCTTCCTGCGCCATTACTCGCCTCAACGCCCTGTCACCGCTCCGTCGCTCATATGCGACTCCCCCGTGACCCTCAATCACCCCCGTGAGCCGCCTATTGAAGCTCCGCCGCCTCTCAGCTCTACCGCCCCCTTTCCCTGAGACGGCGACCCCGTAAGCCAATTCTCTTCCTCCCTCTTCTAAATTTCAATTCCTTCCGTCCAGAGCATCCCTTCTGTCCACTGATTCCTTTGGTGAACTTCCCCGGCCAGGTGCGAGTCCGTGGAGCCCCGGCGTCGAAGCTTGTCGCCAGCCGAGGTGCTTTCCTGTGGACAGACTTCCTGGAAGCCTCCTAGCCAAATCCGTCTCCACCCTTGTGAGCCCTAAGCTCTGTAGACCGTCAAACTGCCTCGGCCACCGGTGAGCCTTTGAGTAGCCGTGAAGCCCAGGTTTTCCCTTCTACCGCCAACCGCTACTGTTGATTATCTTGCTCCCCTAAGCCCCAAAATGGAACCACCTCGCCGAGAGCTACCCACCGGTACCCTTCATCACCGTCGGGGACCCTCGCCGTCGCCGTGGGGCGGAGGCACACACGCCTCTGTCTTCCTACTGTGCGAGCGGCGGGAGGTTGAAGACGACCTCCCCCCACCCTGTGACGTGGAGCCATCTCGACCGCATCTCTCGCATCGGGCGGCCGTCGCTAGAGCTGCTAGGCCCGACGTGGACGCATCTCAGCCATCCACATTTACGTTGCCGTCTAACCTCAGTCGTCAGATGGTCTCTCCTCTCTGCCGTCTGATCTCACTTAACTCTGTTGATCCAAACCATTCGTATCCTCAGCATCGTAGCCGCTCGTTTAGGCCACGCGTCGGCCATCCATCTCGGGTGGGCGCGCGCGCTTGGGCCGAAGCCGCGTGGTCTGCTCGGCTGCGCCGGTCGCCTCGCACGTGGGCCGCACTGTAGCGGTGGGTTGGCCCAGTACTGTTCATAAGGATTTTTCAGGGTTTTCCAATTTCCAATAACCCAGAAAATCAAATAAAATCCCAGAAAATTCCAAAAATTCCCAAATTACACTATTTTGTTCATTTTGATGCCCTGAACCCATTTTGGACCTCCAATCCACCAAATTCTTCCTAGAAAAATTCAAAAATCCCTCATTTGAGTTTCAAAGCATTTTATTCCTTTTTAATAGATTTATTTTTTCCTCACTTGATTAGGCTCAAGCCGGACTTATGTTATTTTTGTGTGTTTGCGCTAGTTTTGGAGTTCTCGGGAGGCGACGGTGCAAGGGCAAGATCAAGGAAGCGCGGTTTACGAGGTCGCTGAGCTAGTTGAGTATCAAGGCAAGTTGCAAATCCTTGATCATATTGAATCCCATGCCATTGAAATTATGTATTTATGGTATTTGTATTATTGTTATTGTGAAATGTTAATGGCTTAAAATAAAATGTTTAGAATGACTTGTTAATTAGATATTTCCTACCACCGATAAATGCCATGTTAAAATTGTAGCCATACCTTTGATAGCCCTAGAATCATTTAAATATTGTATAAACACCTGTAGTATATTTCATGCAAATTTTACACTACTAAGGTTGTGGCCGCGGGCCAGTAGGTTTAAAAAGTTGGGATTTAGGGTAGAAGAGCTGTGGGGCATCGCGAGACGGTCTTCTCCCACCACTTTACCCTAAGGTGGAGGTTGGTTGCCTCATAAAAATGTAAGGACTAGACCCTTGCGCCGAGCAAACGATATAATGGCCGCTCAACCACAGGTGTTGACTTGTCAACCCTGGTTTATTAACTGCTCAATTCGAGTGAAACCCTATGTTGTAGGGGTGGCCCCCCACCTAAACCCAGCAGGCCTGGTAGGAGGTTGTAAGGCCCAGGATAGGCTATGTGTAATGACATAAGTGCCCCCGGAGGGGATAACTAGATGTAAGGGTATAACTGTAAAAGCATTCTCCATGTGTACATATATATGGATACAGGCCGTGGGGAGAGCCAGGGGCCATTACTATCACTCATCTCCCTCACTCTCCACTACCATCTCTCTCTCTGTTTGGTCTGTAGCCACAACAGTTGGTGCCGTCCGTGGGGAGGACAGGAGTAAGCCCGAAACCTGAAAAAGGATGGCACCGAAAAAAGCTTCGTCAGCGGCGGCGAAGGGAAAGAAGGCGGCCGGGTCGGAGCGTCGCATGAGTACCAGGGCTTTGGCATCGGCAGCGGTGAGCGCGGGTGGCAACGCAGGCGCGGTGGCCGAAGACGTCGACGTTCGCGCGGCGACGGCCAGCCCCGTCGCCGGCACCGCGACGACCAACCCCGTCACCGGCACCGCGACGACCAACCCCGTCACCGGCACCGCGACGACCGACCCCGTCACCGGCGTTGTGGCGACGAACCCCGTGGTCGAAGACGTCGACGCTGGTGCGGCGACAACCGACCCCGCCGACGAGACGGCAGCCGACCTCGTCGCCCCCGCCACAACCCTCGCCGGTAGCGCGGACCGGGCAGTTCGAGGTAGCCACAACGGAGGGACCGGTAGCTCGGGAGCTCGTGACGCGGTCGTGCCCGCGCCGATCAGTCCGTTGGGCGTACCGGCGACCCCGCCCGCACAGGCGGTGGAAAGCGCCCTGCTGGTGGCCCTCAAAGCGTTCCAGCAGGAGCTGGGGGATCTTCGCGGGGCTGTCCGAGACATACAAGAGGCTCAGAGCCAACAGGCCGCGCCGGTGGTCGCGCCAGAGCCCACGCCGGAAAGGGCGGATAGCCGCGACGCCCCCACATCCAGCCGCATCCCGCTGCGGCGCGTCGATCCAGAGTCCCCGCTTTTGGCAGGACTTCAGCAAGCGGCGTGGCCCGAAGGCTTCAAATACCCCAGCGTCATCGAGCCCTACAAAGGTGACACGGACCCCCGCGAGTTCGTGCGCGTGTACGAAACCGCAATCGAGGCCGCGGGCGGAGACGACACCACAAAGGCGAAGGGCCTCCCCCTCGCGTTGCAAGGAGTGGCGCTCTCCTGGTTTTTTTCCATAGAGCCGAACTCCATCTACGCGTGGGCGCAGATCCGCGACCGCCTTCATAACAACTTTCAAGGAAATTATGTCGGGCGGGTCGACGCGGACCAACTCTTTGCCGTCAAGCAGAAGCACTCGGAGAAGCTTCGGGACTATTTCAAGCGCTTCGCGAAGATACGTTGCCAAGTCAAAGACGTTAATGAAACCACCGTTGTCAATGCGGCCATACAGGGCCTTCGCCCGGGCCCGATGGCCGAGTACAACGCAAGGAAGCCAATTAAAACGGTGACGAAGCTCTTTGACAAGATGGAGGAATACGCCAGGGCGGAAGAAGACGCGCGGCGAAGGCAAGGCGACGACTCCGACACCAACCAGGCCGGAGCCTCGGCAAAAGCCGAAGATCCGCCGAAGGACGGTTCTTCGAAGGGAAAACGTAAGCAGGAGTCGTCCCGGGATGTGCCCGACCGCAGGGACGCCCCGCACAAGGAGTCGTCCGATAGGCCCAAGCGTGGCCAGCAGAAGTCGCGGCGAGGCCGGTACGTCCTCGACATCGAAGGCGGTTCCGACGAAGGCGCTCCCATGGGCCGGGGCGGTCGGGGGCGTCGCGGACGGGGGCGCGGCTGTGGCCGGGGCCGCGACGATAAAGGCCGTGGAGATTATGACGACCAACAACAGGGGCTGTGGTGCGTAGTCCACGACCGCGGCAACCACGACACCCGCACGTGCACCTCTATCGCGGCGCTCCGCGATAGCGTCACCAGGGACAGGAATCTGGAAGCACGTCCGCCCGTGGTGGCCCACGTACAGCACCCATACGAAGCCCCCGTGCACATCCAGGCACAAGGGACGCAGCCCCATGAGGGTCCTCTGCGGATTCAGGCCCACGTGCAGCAGCCCCAGGAGGGCTTTCTGCAACTACAGGCTCCGGAGGCTACCCACCGAAGGGTTATCAACGTCATCTCCGGGGGCTCCTCGTTGGAGTTTGCCTCGGCACGGCAGCGGAAGGCCTACGTGCGGAGGCTACACCACGTGGCGGCGTATCCAGCACAGGCACCGCCGGACTGGGCACAACATGAGGTCACGTTCACCCCCGCCGACGCCGAGGGCGTGGAGCTTCCCCACCACGACCCCCTGGTCATCCAGGTCGTAATAGCGGGATGCGATGTGGGACGCGCCCTGGTTGATGGCGGCAGTTCCGCGAACGTTCTGTTCGCGGTAGCCTTCGACCAGATGGGGATCCCCCGAAGTCGTCTCGGCCCATCGGGAGTCCCGCTGCAAGGCTTTGGAGGACAACCCCTAAGGGCGCTCGGCCAAATCTGCCTGCAAGTCTCCTTCGGCCAGGGCGTCAATGAAAGGATCGAAGACGCCACATTCGACGTCGTCGACCTCCCATACCCATACAATGCCATATTGGGGCGTCCAATCCTCAACGCCTTCGGGGCGGTACCGCATCACAGCTATTTATGCATGAAGCTTCCGGGGCCGCGAGCCATCATTACCGTTCGGGGCGACCAGGACATGGCCCGGCGTATCGAGCACGGCACCAGATGTCCCCGTTGCGGCGGGTAGCGGCATACCTAGGATCGGCACCGCCGTGCGAAGGCACACGGCGGCACCCGGAGGCGACCCCGCAAGCCCCGCCGATAATGCAGCTACTAGAGGCTCCGGCCGCGCTGAGCGCAAACGGTTAGTAACCCCCCATCCTATGTAATCGCTCACCCGCGCAAACGGGAATGTAATAAAGTTCCGTTTGTTGCCAACTTATTACCGCTGTGCACAAATACGCGGCGAGCATGCGCGGAGGCCTCGCCCGCGCGTGTGCTCTCGCAGTATAAACCAAAGACGCACGTTCGCGTGTGCACTCTCCGTAGCCAGTGGTGCGGGTATGAGTATAAACCAAAGACGCACGTTCGCGTGTGCACTCTCCGTAGCCAGGGGTGCGGGTATGAGTATAAACCAAAGACGCACGTTCGCGTGTGCACTCTCCGTAGCCAGGGGTGCGGGTATGAGTATAAACCAAAGACTCACGTTCGCGTGTGCACTCTCCGTAGCCAGGGGTGCGGGTATGAGTATAAACCAAAGACGCACGTTCGCGTGTGAACTCTCCGTAGCCAGGGGTGCGGGCATGAGTATAAACCAAAGACGCACGTTCGCGTGTGCACTCTCCGTCAAAGACACGGGCATGAGTATAAACGAAGGCGCACGTTCGCGTGTGCACTCTCTGTCAAAGACACGGGCATGAGTATAAACGAAGACGCACGTTCGCGTGTGCACTCTCCGTCAAAGACACGGGCATGAGTATAAACGAAGACGCACGTTCGCGTGTGCACTCTCCGCCAAAGATGCGGGCATTAGTATAAACGAAGACGTGTGGGGGGACGCCTCTGCACGCACTCTACCGAGTATAAACAAGACGCGAACCTCGCGCACGCCAGGGACTTCATCCCTGTGCGTACTCTCCGGAGTATAAATCAGACGTGGACGCCGACCCCACGCGAATTGCACGCCAGAGGCTGGCCTCAGCGCCGGCGCGCACGTGGTATAAGCGATACACCAGAGGCTACCCCCACCTCGGGGTGGGGGGTGCGGAGGTCCGCCTTCGCACACGCTAGTCCACGTGACTCTAAACAAGTCGTGGTGCGGAGGTCCGCCTTCGCACATGCCAGTCCACGCGACTCTAAACAAGTCGGGGTGCGGAGGTCCGCCTTCGCACACGCTAGTCCACGTGACTCTAAACAAGTCGTGGTGCGGAGGTCCGCCTTCGCACACGCCAGTCCACGCGACTCTAAACAAGTCGGGGTGCGGAGGTCCGCCTTCGCACACGCTAGTCCACGTGACTCTAAACAAGTCGTGGTGCGGAGGTCCGCCTTCGCACACGCCAATCCACGCGACTCTAAACAAGTCGGGGTGCGGAGGTCCGCCTTCGCACACGCTAGTCCACGTGACTCTAAACAAGTCGTGGTGCGGAGGTCCGCCTTCGCACACGCCAGTCCACGCGACTCTAAACAAGTCGTCGTGCGGAGGTCCGCCTTCGCACATGTTAGTCCACGCGACTCTAAACAAGTCGGGGTGCGGAGGTCCGCCTTCGCACACGCTAGTCCACGCGACTCTAAACAAGTCGTCGTGCGGAGGTCCGCCTTCGCACACGTTAGTCCACGCGACTCTAAACAAGTCGTTGTGCGGGGGTCCACCGTCGCACGCACCAGGCTACGGACTCTAAGAAGGTCGTAGTGTTAACAACTGCCGCCGCATGCGCTAGTTCCACGGAGTACTCAGCGTGCGAACCCCGCGGGCGCATTGGCACCCGGGCGACGAGTAGGAGGCAGCGCTCGCACGGTTCACACCAACGGCGAATGTGGAAGGTGGGGATCTCGGCTCCGCACAGTACGACCGCCCATGCCCTAATCATCAGGAGATCTATATATCGGGGGAATCTTCCAAGTACAGAGGCCCGACTACATCCCAGCCACTCTAAGTAGCTATTCGGCAGGCTCGTCCTTAACACACGATAAGGACGGGGTTCCGCCGGAAGAAGGTCGGCCCGCCCAAAAGTTCAGCGACTCTTCGGCCCTTCGCCAGCGTCGAAGGCGTCGTCGGGTCGCAAGGTCGGCCCCAGCAAGGAGGCTGCCCGGGACATAGGCGAAAGTCAGAATGCATGCAGCAAGCGTGTACTCCATTCACAAAAAGAGGGGGCACTACAACGCACGCCTACACCCAGGCACCAGGGCGTCACACCTGTGAGTTCCCGGCGCCTTCGGAGGCCTCAGCGCCGCCCTCGTCGCGTCGAGGGACCTCGTCCAGGAATTGGCCGAGGCTCCCCTCCCCGTAAAGTGACTTCCGGAGTTCGACCCGCGCAGCGTCTGCCCCGACGTAATCCCAGATTCGTTCATAAAAGGGCTTGATGGCGTGGCGAGCGGAGCGGACGTCACCGGACATCACCCCGGCCCCGCCGGGCATCTCCAGCTGGGGGTTTTCCAGCCCGGCGACGTGTGTGCAACCGCGGTGTTGCAGGAGCGCGCACACCAGGCATGTTGATGTGTACGCGTAGTGGTTGCTGAAGGTTGTCGCAGTGCCGCGCGCGACGTTGGCGGCAGCTCCGACCCAGCGGAGAGTCCGCAACAGCTCCTCCGGGCCAAAGGCGTGGTCTGGCACCTTGGCCACAAGCCCTTGGAGATGGCTTTCCAGGGCTTGCATGGCATCCCAGGAAACCACCGAAGCCTCGCCAAGCGTCCGATCACGCTCCGATAGAGCCAGGGCGAGTTCGCCTTTTTCCTTCTCTAGCGAGGCGACCTGTTGCAGAAAGTCGTCCCGCTCTGCCGCAAACTCCCGCTGCGCGTGCGCCTTTGCTTCGGCACACTCCGCCTCTAGCAGGCGGATACGGGCGCCCTGGGCGGAACGGGCTCCCGAGGCCTCGCGTAGCTCCTCCTCGGCGGCCCGCAGCCTATCCTCAAGCGCCCTTTGGGCACGAGTATAGGCCGTTTGCAAGGCCTGCCCCAGCACAAGCGTCTGCACAATGGAAGGACTTAGCAAGCTCGGCCGGCCCAGGCGGGATCGTATGAGTACTTACCCTCACCCCAGACACCTCGAAGGCGTCCCTGAGGCGCCCCGCCCCGTAGGCCTGCAGCACTTGCTGATCGACACTGGTAGCCGCGTCATCCACAATCCCGCGCCACGCCCTCAACATCTGCGGGGGAGGCACGAAGTCCGCGGGGCTCACATGCGCGAGGGTCCCGTGTTCCGCCGGGCGCTCCTCCTCCGGGATGAGCAGCACTGCAAACAGGGATGCGGATGAGCACCGCAAGGCGCACAAGAATACACCAGGATAAGCTAAGCCACCCTACCTTCGGTAGCAGGAGGACTGCGGGGACCCGCCCCCTATCACCAGACAGGGCGGCGGTGGCGTGAGCCCCCGCAGAAAGCGTGGTCCCGCAGCGAGCAGAAGCCTCCGCATTCGGCGTCGGCGACGACCGTTCCTCCACGACGGGAGGCATGATCACGGGCCCAGAGGGGGCGCATACTGCACGGTCTTCGGCATCTGCATCGGAGTCCCACAAGCTTCTGATGCCCGTCGCCACGACGAATCCCCGCGGCGTCCGGTGGAGCTCCGGCCGCACACACGGCCGCTTAGCCGGGGCGGGCAGTAGCGACACCGCCCCAGCAGTTGATGCCGGCGAGGCCCTCGCGGCCGCGGCACCCGGAGGCGAAGGTCCCGCTGTGGCAGTTGTCGCGGGGGGCGCCTCGATTTCTGCTGCTGCTGCTGTTGGGGGGGGGCAGCACGATTTCGCGCGCCCCCACGGAGGGCGTCTCCGGCACCACAGCGGCCACGGTGGAAGGCTCCACCTCAGCATCGCCGGTCCGCACGGGTTCCGTCTCGGCGACTTCGGCGGGCGGCGAGACTTCCCCCCTCTGGCTGCTCGCGGCGAACCCGCCATCCAGGGCGCTCGCCGAAGATCCCTCGCTTCCGACGTCCGCGCCATCCAAGCCTGAATCGGCATACTTCGCCGATCCTGACTCCACGTCCGTCGCGCCCTTGGAAGCACCAGCAGTAGCAGTAGCGGCTGCCGCACCAGGCACGGCAGGCGCCCCGCTTCGGCCCCTCTTCCGAGACGGCGCCTCCTTCTTCTTTTTCTTCTTCTTCTTCTTCTTCTTCTTCTTCGCTGCACCGTCGTCCGGAGCGACACGGTCCGGCACGGCAAGGCCCAGGGCCTCGCACACGCAGTTTATTCGCCCTAGCCCCGCCTCGGCGATAGCAGCCGCGCGTTGCTCGTGTTCCCTGCCGGTGTACGGCCCCAGGAATACGCGCGCGGCCTGCTCCGCCTCCTCCAAGCAAATCCCTGAAGCAAAGGAGATAGCATCAGCGCATAACGCATTCCGCGTGAACAAAGGAGAGACGCGGTCGAGGCTTACGAAGACTGGAGGGCGCTGGCAGCAAGCAAATCGATGGCGAAACATTGTCGTCTCGACGCTTCTCGGCGGCAAGACGCCAGTCGCGGGCGAGCGGTGCCACGCCGTACATCACGTACTCTTCGGCAAGGTCGTGCATGTTGAAGCGGGCGGCCACGCCTACGAGCCGTCGGGCCCTCCGCCTGTCCTCATCTTCGAGCGTCCGGCCGGGCGAGGGCTTGAACGTGATCGGTCGGCCTGTGCACTCAAGGCCGCTCCCGCTCTCCACGCGGTGGTAGAACCACCGCTTCATCCAGAAGGACTCCCACTTCCCGCGAGTGGAGTTCGCAGGGAAGAGCTTCTTGCAAGTCGGACGAAGAACAAAGGTGACGATGCCGAAGCTCGACAGCGTCCCGTCCCTCCGATCCTTGGGCTGGCACCGTGCCTCGTGAAGGTAGGCGAACAACGAGGCGCTGGGCCAGCACGCCCCCGAGCGCAAGGCCCAGCTGTACACCGCAAGCTGGGCCACGGCATTCGGAGTCAGTTGCGCCAGCTCCAGCCCGAAGGTCCGCAACACGTCGCCCACGATAGCCACTGCCGGGATGCGGAGCCCCGCGTCGAAAAAGGCAACGAATACGACCGCCTCCGACCTCTCGGGATGCGGCTCCGTCTCGTCGGCGGCGGGCAATCGTACCTCCTGGCGCTCGGACACCTTCCCCACGCGCAGAAGCCCTTGGATCGTCTTCTCGGTCACAAGAGAGGGGCCTAGTTCGCCGGAGAATGTGCCTTCCTCCCCCGCCACGAACCATTCCTTGTCCGCCACCGCCGGGTCGCGTTCTTGGAGCGCGTACTTCACCTCCAGCAGCGAAGACCGCCGGTGGATGTCGCAGACACCACCCGCCTGACCACGCTTGCCATCAGACGCCATTGCTTCTCTGGGAAAGAGGATAGCGGCGAAGGATACTACGCGAGTATGGAAGGCGAGGCAAGCAAGAAGGGGGCGTGCAACTGCGAGGGCACGGTCACGAGGGCTACTTTAAGCCACCTCCCCCTAATACCGAAGCAGCGCGATGGTCCACGTTCGGGACGGGACCGCAGTCGTACAAACGCCCGTCCAGCGCAATTCCCCATACCCAAAGCTGAAAGGCCACGACCACAAGCGCCAAGGGCCGTCACAGCACAACGCTCCCTAGCCGTCATTAAAGGCGCACTAATGGGCCAGGGGATCACAACAGCTTCGGCGCTGCATCGTTCATCGCCCGCCCCGTGTCCCCCTCGCCTAGGGAAGAGGCGAGCGGCCGTGAGCACGCAACCGTCTACATCCCGCCGCGCGCCAGTCATAAGCCGCCACGTGCCCAGTGCGCGCCGGGGCGGGCCGCACGGTATGGGAACCTAACCCTGGCAGACCGGGGGCCGGCGTGATCCCAGGAACCTTTACAGCGCAGGACCGCATCGCGAGATCTCAAGTCACCGCACGCGTGGCGGTGTTCGCGATGCGAGGTCACCAGCTCCGCTGCCACCCGTTCGAAGGGTAGGGGGATGGAGCGCGCGCGTCTACTTCGGCTAGGCGCCAGCTCCGCTGCCACCCGTTTGAGGGGTAGGGGACGGAGCGCGCGCGTCTACTTCACGCACTAGTCTGCGGACTTTAAATAAGACGTAGCGTCGAGGTTCGCCTCCGCACGCGAGAGTCCACGGACTATAAGTAAGACAGCGTCGAGGTTCACCTCCGCACGCGAGAGTCCACGGACTATAAATGAGACGTAGCGTCGAGGTTCGCCTCCACACGCGAGAGTCCACGGACTATAAATGAGACGTAGCGTCGAGGTTCGCCTCCGCACGCGAGAGTCCACGGACTATAAGTAAGACGTAGCGTCGAGGTTCGCCTCCGCACGCGAGAGTCCACGGACTATAAATGAGACGTAGCGTTGAGGTTCGCCTCCGCACGCGAGAGTCCACGGACTATAAGTAAGACGTAGCGTCGAGGTTCGCCTCCGCACGCGAGAGTCCACGGACTATAAGTAAGACGTAGCGTCGAGGTTCGCCTCCGCACGTGAGAGTCCACAGACTATAAATAAGACGCAGCGTCGAGGTTCACCTCCGCACGCACCAGTCTGCGGACTTTAAATAAGACGCAGCGTCGAGGTTTGCCTCCGCACGCGAGAGTCCACGGACTATAAATAAGGCGTCGTCGGCCCAAAACACGGCTTACAACAGTAAGAATAAATGGTGCACCGTTCCATTGCAAAAATATGAGGTGGAATGGTTACAGGTATGGGTGCACAAGTGGGAACCCCCCTCTCCGCCTGATATGATCAGCACCTCAGTCTTCGCGCGGCGTCAAGGGGCCTGTCCCGCTGCTATGGCCTTGGGAGCGTGCGCGTCTACCTCGGCTAGGCGCCAGCTCCGCTGCCACCCGTTCGAGGGGTAGGGGACGGAGCGCGCACGCCTACTTCGGCTAGGCGCCAGCTCCGCTGTCACCCGCTCGAGGGGTAGGGGACGGAGCGCGCGCGCCTACTTCGCCTAGGCGCCGCAAAGGCGAGGGTCTTGTCCCGCAAAGTCTGCCTCGTTCTCCTTAACAGGCCACCTACAGTGCATCAACATAAAGTGTAATGCGGGCGGGCTCCATCAGGAACACCGACTGTAGGTAGGTCTGTTAAGAAGAACAGGGCAAACCTTGCCGTCGCATACGGAAACGCGGCGCGAGGGCAGGAAGCGCGGCTAGCTATCGATAACTGACGCTGACCAAGCTCCCGAGAAAAATGGACCTCCTTCTGTGCATCAACATCCCCCAAGCCGCTCAGCGTCACCCATGAATGTTGATGCACGGAAGGGGCCCATTTTAGGGGAGCAGCTTCTATCACAATACATGCAGGAACAACGCCGCACTAGCGCCGTATATATACCCCAACAGCAGGGAGGCCAACCGGCGGTAGTCCAATCGGCAGAAGTCCAACCGCCGGGAGTCCGCCGTCGCATTAATGGTCACGACGCCTCAAGGCCCGCACCACGCCAAGCACGCTTCGCCACGTGGACGGCCAGAAGGGCGAGCGTCGCAGTGCGTCCCTTACCACTTAAGGCACACGCGGCGACTCACGGGCCCGCTACGCTTACCTGCGCCGGTGCAACGCCCCCAGCGCGCGCGTCTACTTCGGTTAGGCGCCAGCTCCGCTGCCACCCGTTCGAAGGGTAGGGGACGGAGCGCGCGCGTCTACTTCGGCTAGGCGCCAGCTCCGCTACCACCCGTTCGAAGGGTAGGGGACGGAGCGCGCGCGCGTCTACTTCGGCTAGGCGCCAGCTCCGCCGCCACCCGTTCGAAGGGCAGGGGACGGAGCGCGCGCGTCTACTTCGGCTGCACCGCAGCCCCAGGTCAAGTTCGAAAAAGTTCACAGGCTACAGGGACGGAGGGGGCCAAAGGACTCGGCAACATGGCTTCGGCCCCGTGAAGCCCTTTACCATGAGAGACTCATGTTGTAGGGGTGGCCCCACCTAAACCCAGCAGGCCTGGTAGGAGGTTGTAAGGCCCAGGATAGGCTATGTGTAATGACATAAGTGCCCCCGGAGGGGATAACCAGATGTAAGGGTATAACTGTAAAAGCATTCCCCATGTGTACATATATATGGATACAGGCCGTGGGGAGATACAGGGGCCATTACTATCACTCATCTCCCTCACTCTCCACTACCATCTCTCTCTCTGTTTGGTCTGTAGCCACAACACCCTACACTGAGAGTTGGTGTGGATCGGCAGATTCAGACTAGACAACGATAGTTCTCCACAACTCGGGCTCAGCGTTCCGTGCTAGCTAGTGGATATCCAAAGTTGTGCGAGCCCCTAACCTATCGGGTAGAGTGTATACCAAGGATTGAGCAGTGAGACGACTCAGTTCCTTAACTCAGTCATGAGGGTTAAGAATTCTTGTGGGTAAAGTTGGGCAACTCTACAGAGTCAACAAAAAGGTATTTGAATATGCCGTGCTCCCGGTTAATGGAGCTGTGTCTATTAGGTGATTCCAGTAGCGAGACATAAGTAGTTTTCACAAGTGTTTTAGATTGAGTAGGTGGTTAATCAACTTCGAAATAAACCCGCTTAATCTTAAGGAGTAGTCTTTGGTTTTGTATTTTCAAAAAATTTTGCAAATAAAAGTGCATCCACTCAAGTTAATAAAACAAGTATACTCCCATTCTTTGGTGATCCATGCAATTAGCTAAAGTAGGGCTTTCCTTGTGACTTGCTGAGCTGTTCGGCCCATGTCTTGCTAAACCCTTCAAAGTATCAAGAAGCCGGTGAAGGTCTTCCAGTCGAGGAAGCTCCAGAAGAGTCGTTCTTCGACAAGGATTCGTGGTTCTAGGTCTCAGTCACGCTCGAGCTTCCTGGTGTTTTGTGCGTTGTATTATATTTCGGGCTTGCATGCCCGCTGCAGTAAAACCTGGTTGTTAAACCATATATTGTAATTTAAGTTTGCTCTTTTGCTGTTGTTGTAGGGGTGGCCCCCACCTAAGCCCAGCAGGCCTGTTAAGGGAGTGTAAGGCCCAGAATAGGACATATGTAATGACACAAGTGCCCCTGAGGGGAGTACTCACGTGTAAGGGTATAACTGTACAAGCACCCAGCGTTTGGATATATATATATATATATATATATATATATATATATATATATATATATATATATATATATATATATATATATATATGTGTGTGTGTGTGTGTGTGTGTGTGTGTGTGTGGCATAGGCCACGGGGAGAACCCCGGAAGCCATTCATTTACTCAACTCTCCACTACCACACACTCTCTCTGTTTGGTCTGTAACCACAACAGTTGGCGCCGTCCATGGGGAGGACAAGAACAAGCCTCCAGCTTTGAAGGAGGATGGCACCAAAGAAAGCTTCATCGTCGGCGGCGAAGAAGAAAAGGGCGGAAGCGGCGAAGTCTCACGTCAGCACTAGGGCTTCGGCTTTAGCAGCCGCAGGTACGAGCGGTGGTGCAGGTGCGACCGGGAACCCCGCCATCGACGCGACGACCAACCCCGCCACAGACCGACGACCAACCCCGCCACCGATGCGACGACCAACCCCGCCACCGACGCGACGACCAACCCCGCCAGCGACACAACGCCCAACCCCACCAGCACTGCCTCGATGACCAACCCCGGCGATGGCAACGCAGGCGCATCCGTTTGTTCACCCGGCGCAGAAGCGGTGAATGGCCCCAGCGGCGACGCGAACCTCGTCACCACCTCCAGGGTCCTCCAGGACAACGCGGCGGGCGGCCAAGCGCATCGACGGCCCCGGCCACGCCCGCGGTGGAGACTGCCTTGTTGGCGGCCCTCAGCGCGTTTCAGCGGGAGCTAGCAGACCTCCGCGGAGCTGTGCGGGACATGCAAGAGGCTCGGAGCCAACACGCCCCCCGGCGGTGGCATCCGAACCAGCTCCGGAGAGGGCGGATAACCGCGACGCCCCTACGTCTAGTCGCGTCCCATTACGGTGCGTAGACCCGGAGTCCTCGCTCTCTGCGGGCCTCCAGCAGGCGGCATGGCCTGAAGATTTCAAGTTCCCGAGCGTCATCGAGGCCTACAAAGGCGACTCTAACCCGCGAGAGTTCGTGCGTGTGTATGAGACCGCTATCGAAGCCGCTGGCGGAGACGACACCACGAAGGCAAAAGAACTCCCTCTCGCATTACAAGGGGTGGCGCTGTCTTGGTTCTTCACCATTGAACCACAGTCCATCTACGCGTGGGAACAGATCCGCGACCGTCTCTACAACAACTTTCAGGGAAACTACGTCGAGCGTGTCGATGCGGACCAGCTCTTCGCAGTAAAGCAAAAACCCGAGGAAAGGCTCCGAGACTACTTCAAGCGCTTCGCGAAAGTACGCTGCCAAGTCAAGGATGTCAACGAAACAACCGTCATCAACGCAGCAATACAAGGCCTCCGACCGGGACCAATGGCCGAATACAATGCGCGCAAGCCCATTAAGATGGTTGTGAAGCTCTTCGACAAGATGGAAGAGTACGCTAGAGCGGAGGAGGACGCGCGGAGGCGACACGGTGATGACTCCGACACCAACAAGGCGGAAGGCTCGGCAAAGAGCGAAGGCTCGCCGAAATGGGGCTCTTCGAAAGGCAAGCGCAAGCAAGAGCAGCCAAAGGGCGCCTCCGAACGCAAGGACCCCCAACACAATGACCAGCCAGGCGATAGGCCCAAGCGCGACCAACGTAAGTCCAGGAAACCTCGTTACGTCTTTGACATCGAGGGCGGCTCCGAAGACAACGCCTCCGCAGGCCGCGGAGGTAGAGGGTACCGAGGCCGAGGACGGGGACGTGCCCGGGGTCGCGACGACAGAACCCGCGAAGAGTACGGCGACCAGCACCACGGGCAGTGGTGCGAAATCCATGGCCGAGGCAACCATGACACGCGCGCCTGCGCCACTATCGCAGCGCTACGGCAGAGCGTCGCCAGGGACAAAAACCCGGATACACGCGCGCCCGTTGTGGCCCACGTCCAACACCCCCAGGACCAAGATATACAGCCCCAGGAAGGCCTCCTGCGAATTCAGGCACATGAGCAACAACCTCGGGAGGGCCTCCTACAGTTACAAGCCCCGGAAGGAGCCTAGCGCAGGATCATCAACGTCATTTCCGGAGGCTCCTCGCTGGAGTTCGCCTCGGTGCGGCAACGGAAGGCTTACGCGAGGAGGCTGCACCACGTCGCGGCATACCCGACGCAGGCGCCGCCGGAATGGGCACAACACGAAGTCACATTCACGCCCGCTGATGCCGAGGGCATGGAGTTTCCCCACCAAGACCCTTTGGTCGTCCGGGTCCTTGTAGCCGAATGCAAAGTCAGGCGCGTCCTAGTCGATGAAGGAAGCTCCGCGAACATCCTGTTCGCCGCGGCCTTCGACCAAATGGGGATCCCTCGGAGTCAATTGGGCCCGTCAGGCATCCCGCTGCAAGGATTTGGAGGGCAGCCTTTGCGCGCCTTGGGCCAGATATGCCTCCAAGTCTCCTTCGGCCAAAACGACAACGTGAGGAGCGAAGACGCCATCTTCGACGTAGTCGACATTGCATACCCCTACAACGCCATATTAGGGCGGTCGCTCCAAAATACTCTCGGGGCAGTCCCGCATCACAGCTTCCTGTGCATGAAGCTTCTCGGACCGCGGGCCGTCATCATCGTTCATGGCGACCAGGACATGGCTTGGCGCATAGAGCTCGGCGCCAGAGCTCCATGGCACGCGGCTCGCCAAGGCACCTAAGCCGGGTGTGCAGATGCGGAGCCCTCGGACGGCCCCCGAGAGCGTCTCGCGTTCCTCGCGCACAAGCTTGCCCTGGCAGCAACGGCTCGTCAGCGATCGCCCCGTCCTCATAGCGGTTAGTGGCCAGTATCCCCCCTCTTTTGTAATCGCTCACCCGCGCAAACGGGAATTTAATAAAGTTCACCGTTTGCACAAATTTTTGTTCTTCGCAACAAAGACACGCGTTCGCGCGCGCACTCTCTGTTAAAGATACGGGCATGAGTATAAACAAAGACACGCGTTCGCGCACGCACTCTCTGTCAAAGATACGGACATGAGTATAAAGAAAGAGACGCGTTCGCACGTGCACTCTCTGTCAAAGATACGGGCATGAGTATAAACAAAGACACGCATTCGCGCGCGCACTCTCTGTCAAAGATACAGGCATGAGTATAAACAAAGACACGCGTTCGCGTGCGCACTCTCCGTCAAAGATACGGGTATGAGTATAAACCAAGACGAGCGGGGGGAAGCCTCCGCACGCACTCTACGGAGTATAAATAAGACGTAGCGCCGAGGTTCACCTCCGCACGCAATTTCACTGCCCGCAACGCGCGGAGGCTCGCCTCCGCGCGCAGTCTACGGACTCTAAATAAGACGTAGCGTCGAGGTTCGCCTCCGCACGTACTCTTCGGAGTATAAATAAGACGTAGCGTCGAGGTCCGCCTCCGCACGCACTCTTCGGAGTACAAAAAGAAGACACGGATGCAATCCCTGCGCACTCTACGGAGTATAAACAAGACGCGAACACCGCGCACGCATGGGCGTTGCCCCAGTGCGTACTCTTTGGAGTATAAATAAGACGTGGATGCCGATCACACGCACTCTCTGGAGTATAAAGAAGACGCGGACGCCATCTCCGCGCACTCTACGGAGTATAAACAAGACGCGAACACCGTGCACGCATGGGCGTTGCCCCAGTACGTACTCTTCGGAGTATAAACAAGGTGTGGACATTGACCCCATGTACTTGGAGCACAGCTTACCCCGGCTAATTCTACGGAGTGCAAAGTGCACCACGGGGGCCCACTCACACGCGCCGCCCGCGAAGTACCAAGGCGACGTGTCGAGCACACCCGCGAGCGAGAAACACCTGAGGCTGGTTCCCGCGCGAGCACACCCGCGAGCGAGAAACACCGGAGGCTGTTCTTGCATAATCTTGGGAAGGATCACTCGCGCGTCTACTTCGACTAGGCGCCAGCTCCGCTGCCACCACTTCGAAGGGTAGGGGACGGAGCGCTCGCGCGTCTACATCGACTAGGCGCCAGCTCCGCTGCCACCACCTCGAAGGGTAGGGAACGGAGCGCTCGCGCGTCTACTTCGACTAGGCGCCAGCTCTGCTGCCACCCCTTCGAAGGGTAGGGGACAAAGCGCTCGCGCGTCTACTTCGACTAGGCGCCAGCTCCGCTGCCACCACTTCGAAGGGTAGGGGACGGAGCGCTCGCACGTCTACTTCGACTAGGCGTCAGCTCCGCTGCCACCCCTTCGAAGGGTAGGGGACGGAGCGCTCGCGCGTCTACTTTGACTAGGCGCCAGCTCCGCTGCCACCACTTCGAAGGGTGGGGGACAGAGCGCTCGCGCGTTTTCTTCGACTAGGCGCCAGCTCCGCTGCCACCACCTCGAAGGGTAGGGGACGGAGTGCTTGCGCGTCTGCTTCGACTAGGTGCCAGCTCCGTCGCCGCCGCTTCGAAGGGATATCGGACTGAGCGTGTGTGCGGTTATTGCAACTACGCGTCTACCTCGATCACACTGCCCCCGCAAGGTGCAACTCATCGCATACGGGCGCGCGTAGTAACCCTCTGAGTTTACCATGGGACAGCGTAGCCGGAGGGCGGCGATGCACTTCGCATGATCTAATCAAGACTGTTCTTTGCATTCGCTAAGGACGCTTACAAAGGCGCACAAACACCTCCGGCGCACCAGGCCGCTACTCGGCAGGCTCATCCTTAACATGCGTCTGTGCCAAGGCTCCACTCGAAGACGCACGAGCCGCCTAGAAATCCAACGCTTCCTCGGCCCTTTGCCAGCGCCGAAGATGCCGTCGGGTCGCAAGGTCGGAGATCAGCAGCCGGCCCCGGCTGTGTAGCTGCTCGGGACAAGGGGGCAGGAATTAGAACAGCGGGAGACAACTCCGTACTTTACCAACAAAAAAAAGACAACCCGGGCTTCGGTTACAACGCACACCAACACGCGACAACCTCCCGTCACACCTGTGGGTTCGCGGTGTCCTCCGGAGCCGCGGCGCCATCCTCGTCACGTCGGGGGACCTCGTCCAGAAACCGGCCAAGGTTTCCGTCGCCGTGCAAGTTGTTCCGCAGCTCGACTATGGCTGCGGCCTCGCCGCAGTATTCCCATATCCGCTCATGGAAGAACTTCACGGCGCGGCGTACGGCTCGCACGGCGCCAGACATTACCCCGCCCTCGGCGAGCATCTCCAGTCGGGGATCGACTAGCCCCGCAACGTGCTCACAACCGTGGTGTCGCAGGAGCGCGCACGTCAGACACGACGCCACTTAGGCGCAGTGATTGCCGAAGATCGCCGCGGCACCGCGCGCAACGCCGGCCGCTTCTCCAATCCACCGGAGTGACCGCGACAGGTCCTCGGGCCCGAAGGAGCGCACCGACACTTCGGCAACAAGCCCCTTAAGGGTATCTTCCAGGGCCAGCATGGCGTCCCAGGCGGCTACCGAAGCGTCGCCCAGGGCTCAATCTCGCTCCGCGAGAGAGGCAGCAAGCTCGCTGTTTTCCCCTCTAGCGCAGTGATTTGTTGCAGAAGGCCGTCCCACTCTGCAGCAGCCTCTTGCCGCACCGCTTCCGCGGTCGACGCTCGCGCTGCGGCAACGAGCCCATCGGTGCGTGTCTTCATCTCCGCGCACTCCAACTCCAGGCGGCGTATACGAGCATCCAGGGCAGACCGCCCTCCTACAGCTCCTCTTCGGTGGCCCGCAGTCTACTCCGTATCGCTGCTCCCTCGCGAACGTGAGCACTTCGCAGGGCCTAGTCCAGCACGAGTGTCTGTGCGACGCAGGAATTAGCAAACGCTAAACGGCTGCAAGTGGTCTAAAAGACAGACGCTTACCCTCACTCCCGACACCTCCAACGCATCTCCAAGGCGCCCTGACCCGTAGGTCTGCAACGCCTGTTGACCGATGCTGGCGGCCGTGTCCTCCGCAATCCCGCGCCATGCCCTCAGAGCATCCGACGGAGGGACGAAATCCGCTGGGCTCGGGCGCGCGGCACCTGTGTCACCAGCACCAGGACCCCCGCGCTCAAGGAACGGCTCCTCCTCCAGGATAAGTGCCGCTGCAAAGAGGAATTACACATGTCATGAGGCGTACAAAAAAAACTGTCGAAGGAGTACCGTCATAACATACCTTCGGTGGTGGACGGGGGACTTCGCGGAGACGTCTCCCTAGCAGCGGGCGGGACCGTTGCTACTTCGGCTTCAACGGACGGCGTTGTCTCGCAAGGCCTGGGGACCTCCGAGTCGGGACCTCGCGCCAACCGATCCTGCGTCACGGTCACCATGGCCCGAGGGGCCGGGAGGGCGCGGGGTGGAGGGACCTCGGTACCCAAAGGGGAGTCCCACAGGCTCCCAATACCGGTCGCCACAACGAACCCTCGCGAAGTCCGCGGAAGGGGGGACGACAGGCGTGGCTGCTTCGCTTGAGGGGAAGGTACCACCGCGGTACCCGCCACAGGAACCCCGGCGGCAGCAACACTCGCCGAAGGGGTCTCCACAGCTACAACGACAGCGGTCGGGGGCTTCGCCCCCACGACCCCTGCGGGGGACACCCCCACCTCTGCGGAGGACACCCCCGCCTCCGCGGGGGACACTTCAGCTTCGGCCGCCGCTGTTAGCGAAGGCTGCGCTCCACACACTCCCGCAGAGGGCGGACCCGCCACAGCCATGGCCGGAGACGAGGACTCCGTGCCGGTGCCCCCAGCCGGCACCACCACCTCGGCGACGGTCGCGGGCAGCGAGACCTCCGCGGCGCGTCCTCCGCCGCTGGCACCTTCGCCCTCAGTACCCGCGCCTTCTAAGTCTGAGTCGGCATACTTCGTCGAACCCGACTCCGGGCTCGCTGCGCTGGTAGGAACAGCGGCAACCGCCGTATTGGGTATGGTCGCAGTGCTCCGGGTCCTCTTGCGGGATGGCGCCTTCGCCTTCACGGCACCGTCATCCTCATGCTGTTGGTCCGGAGGGGTGCGATTTGGCACAGGAAGCCCTAAGGCCTTACACACGCGGTTTATTCGCCCCAATCCGGCCTTCGCAGTCGCAGTTGCGCGTTGCCCGTGCTCTCTGCCGGTGTATGGCCCAAGGAACACGCGCGCGGCGCGCTTCGCGTCCTCAAGGCGAGTCCCTGCGCCGGACGAAGCACTTTTACACAATGCAATACGTACGAATGAAGAGGAAGACATGGTCGAGACTTACGAAGACCAGTCAGCACGGGCAGTGAGCAAACGGACGGGCGAACGTTATCATCCCGACGTTCACCGGCTGTGAAGCGCCAATCGTGGGAAAGCGGCGTCGCACCGAGCATCATGTACTCCTCGGCGAGGCCGCACATATTGAAACGGGCGGCGACCCCCACAAGTCTTCGCGCCCTCAGCCTATCTTCCTGGTCAAGCGTTAAGCCGGGGGCGGTCTTGATTTTAATCGGCCCGCCTGCGCACTCAAGGCCGCTGCCACCCGTAACACGATGGTAGAACCACCGCCTCGCCCAGTTGACCTCCCACTTCCCTCGGGTCGCGTTCGCGGGGAAAAGCTTCCCACATGACACCCGCAGGACGAAGTTGATGCTGCCAAATTTCGACAGCATACCGTCCTTCCGCTCCTTCGGTTGGCACCGAGCTTCATGCAGATACGCGAACAGGGACGCGCTGGGCCAACACCCCCCCGAGCGCAGGGCCCAGCTGTACACGGCGAGGCGAGCCACCGCGTTCGGAGTCAGTTGTGACAACTCCAGCTTGAACGTCCGCAGCACGTCCCCAACAATTGCCGCGGACGGGATGCGAAGTCCGGCTTCGAAGTAGGCGACGAAGATGATCGCCTCCGACTTCTCAGGGCGAGACTCCATCTCGTCATCGGCGGGCAACCGCACCGCGTGGCGGTCCGATAGCTTCCCCTCTCGCAGCAATGACCGGATCGTGTCCTCCGTCACGAGCGTGCGGCCCAACTCGCTGGAGTACGGACCCTGACTCTTCTTCGCTGCCCACCACTTGTCTGCCGCCACCGGATCGCGCTCCTCCAGCGCGTATTTCACCTCGAGCGGTGAGGATCGCTTGCGGATGGCGTAGCCGCCCACCTGAGTACACTCGTCGCAAGTCGCCATCAGCATCCACGGGGAACTCGGCGGCAAAAAGGAGCGCGGGAACAGGGTGAGCGAATGCGGGGGGCGACGTGAACAACCAGAAAGCGTGAGGAGGCGCGGGCACAACACCACGGGGGATACTTAAAGGCCCCCCGCCTCCCACCGTGGGTAAGCGCAAGCGGCGAGCGACAACCGCTCACCTCCCCACGTGCGAAGCCGAAGCGTCGCGGCGGTGCACGTAGCCAGCATGCGACCGTGGTCGTACAGAGTATTGTCACCACACGACGCGTCGCTAGCGTCCCACCGCGTGTCGGTCAGCGCAAGGAATAAACGCAGGTCGCGTGACCCGACATAGCCTGCGGCACGCGTCGGCGCGGCTCTTCGAACCCTAAACCGCGATAGCCCAAACAGGGTCACCCACCCCCCGACCCTGGCCACACCTGTCCTCCGCCAATCTCCGCGACATGGGCAACCGAAGATCGGCAAGAAGCGCAACTGCTAGCAGCCGGTCATGCGCGTTGGAAGGCGGGCAACCAGCGTGCGGCGCACCTACAGCGCCACGCCACGTGCCCCGCCCCTCTGGGGAAGGGGCTTGACCCCTGACGGCCCGTCAACACGCCAAGCATGGCCCGCCGCGTGTGCATCTCGAATGGACAAGCGCGTACAGATATAGCAGCCCGCTTGTGCCAGCCCAGGGGTCGGCGCAATTCCCGGAGCCATTAAGGTGCACTACCGCAGGGTCGCGCTCACCCCAGGGAGTGCATCGCCACCACCTCGAGAGGTAGGAGACGGAGCGCTCGCGCGCCTATTTCGACTAGGCGCCAGCTCCGCTGCCAACGCTTCGAAGCGTAGGGGACGGAGCGCTCGCGCGTCTACTTCGACTAAGGCGCCAGCCTCCGCTGCCACCACCTCGAAGGGTAGGGGACGAAGCACTCACGCGTCTACTTCGACTAAGGCGCCAGCCTCCGCTGCCACCACCTCGAAGGGTAGGGGACGGAGCGCTCGCGCGTCTACTTCGACTAGGCGCCAGCTCCGCTGTCACCACCTCGAAGGGTAGGGGACGGAGCGCTCACGCGTCTACTTCGACTAAGGCGCCAGCCTCCGCTGCCACCACCTCGAAGGGTAGGGGATGGAGCGCTCGCGCGTCTACTTTGAATAGGCGCCAGCTCCGCTGCCACCACCTCGAAGGGTAGGGGACGGAGTGCTCGCGCGTCTACTTCGACTAGGCGCCAGCTCCGCTGCCACCGCTTCGAAGGGTAGGGGACGGAGGGCTCGCGCGTCTACTTCGACTAGGCGCCAGCTCCGCTGCCACCGCTTCAAAGCGTAGGGGACGGAGCGCTCACGCGTCTACTTCGACTAGGCGCCAGCTCCGTTGCCACCGCTTCGAAGCGTAGAGGACGGAGCGCTCGCGCGTCTACTTTGATTAAGGCGCCAGCCTCCGCTGCCACCACCTCGAAGGGTAGGGGACGGAGCGCTCGCGCGTGTACTTTGACTAGGCGCCAGCTCCACTACCACCGCTTCGAAGCGTAGGGGACGGAGCACTCGCGCGTCTACTTCGACTAGGCGCCAGCTCCACTGCCACCGCTTCGAAGCGTAGGGGAAGGAGTGCTCGCGCGTCTACTTCGACCAAGGCGCCAGCCTCCGCTGCCACCACCTCGAAGGGTAGGGGACGGAGCGCTCGCGCGTCTACTTCGACTAGGCGCCAGCTCCACTGCCACCGCTTCGAAGCGTAGGGGACGGAGCGCTCGCGCGTCTACTTCGACTAAGGCGCCAGCCTCCGCTGCCACCACCTCGAAGGGTATGGGACGGAGCGCTCGCGCGTCTACTTTGACCAGGCGCCAGCTCCGCTGCCACCACTTCGAAGGCCAGGGGACGAAGCGTCTGCGCGCTTACCCCCACGCACGTAGCACCCCCGGACCACCCCACAAACGCCTACTTTCCGCGGCTACTATCCTCCAAGGCAGGAGACCAGTGGTTTCTGAACACCACCCCGCTGCTTGCCTTGTAGGCACCGCCTCGGTGGGACGGCACATCCGACGGCATTCCCCACACACCGCACTGGCGCAGGTTATGTCACGCCAAGTTTTGGCTTGTTCTCATAAATAGGCCACCTTCAGTCCATCAATATTCTCTCGAAAGACGGGCTTGATCACAAGCCCCGACTGAAGGTGAGCCTGTCTAAGAGAACAGGGCAAACCTTGCCGTTGTATGCAGAAATACAGCGCGAGCACAGCAAGTGCGAGCAGTTGCCGTTAACAGACGCTAACCAAGCTCCCGAGAAACATAGGCCTCCATTAGTACATCAACATTCCCCGAGCCGCGTGGTGCCGCCATGGAATGTGGATGCACGGAAGAGGCCCATTTTTAGGGGAGCAACACCTATCCGAGCACACAATGCAGGTACAATATTACACCAGCACGCTATATATACCCCATCAACGGGAAAGCCAACCGACAGAAGTCCAGCCAGCGGAAGTCCATCCGGCGAAAGTCCAACCGGCAGAAGTCCAGCCGGCGAAAGTCCATCCGGCGGAAGTCCAACCGGCGACAGTCCAACGTTGCAGCATCGTACCACCACGATGCTCCAACATCCGCGCCGGGAGAAGGAACGTCGCCACATGGTATCACCGCGCCCCCCTCAAGTCTCGCGCCGCGTCAACCAAGCCCCGCTGGGTAGGCTGGCAGTCGCTTATCGTCAGGGGCGCTCGACGCCGGAGACGCGCGCGCGCGATGACTTACGACCCGCTCCGCCTCCTATGCCGACGCATTTGACTCCGCCAACATGTCCACTCCGGACGACAGACCCGACCCCGCCACGGCAGGACTCTGTGGGTGACGAAGCCTTCGACAAGCCGCCCGGCGCCATGCCTTCGCAATAAGGCGAACACTGCACTTCGAACGTTGAAAAAGCTCACAGGCCGCAGGGACGGAGGGGGCCAAAGGGCTCGGCAGCATGGCTTCGGCCCGTGAAGCCCTTCACCATGAGAGGCTCCTGTTGTAGGGGTGGCCCCCACCTAAGCCCAGCAGGCCTGTTAAGGGAGTGTAAGGCCCAGAATAGGACATATGTAATGACACAAGTGCCCCTGAGGGGAGTACTCACGTGTAAGGGTATAACTGTACAAGCACCCACCGTTTGGATATATATATGTGGCATAGGCCACGGGGAGAACCCCGGAAGCCATTCATTTACTCAACTCTCCACTACCGCACTCTCTCTCTGTTTGGTCTGTAACCACAACAGCTGTAAGCATGTTCTCTGATGATATTCTCTTGCTCGACGCTCCGTAACTGGCCAAGCTTGGGTAGTTGCAGAATGCCGAGTCCAGGCGCCCCTGGAAACCGGGGCATTACAATGTATTGGAACTGAAACACAAAGCTTAACTTTGAAGCTTGTTTTCAAAAATTGTACTAAGTTCGATTATCAATTACCAAATTCGTTTTTCAAACTCATTTCAAAGGAACTTGATCTTTTGAGGAAATTTTCAGAATATAGACTCCTTAAAAAATTCACCCCAAAGAATTCATTTTGGTCCCTCAAGTGGTTAAAACAAACCTACTCCCCCCCCCAAAAGTCTTTCCAAAAAAAGGTTTCTTTCACAAGTTTCACTTCTTCCTAGGTTTACTTCATAATTTGTTTTTATTTTCTCAAACAGTCAAAGCAAAATTATTTCTCAAAAAGTTTCCCCCCAAAAGGGCTTCTTTCAAAAGTTAACCTTTGGGTTTTATTTTGAAATTATTATGTTGGTAAAAACATATTCCCCATGCTTGGTCTTGCTACCCATGGTTAAAAATTATTTTACTCCTTACTCTCAATTTAAAATTTTGAAGCATAATTTCAAATTTTATTTTCAAACTTATCCCCAAAGGTTTCGCACCTCCAATCTTCAAAAATCTATTGATGAAGTTTTCTTCAAAATCCCTTCCCTAAATCTTGCCCCCTAAAAGACTTGCTTTCATAAGCAGGCCTTCAGAATTTTAAAAGGAAACTTATAATTCCACTTTTCGCTTTCAAAACTTATTAATTGCCAGTAAAACTCAGTCTCAAAAAGGCCTTGCAAAAAACTTGGTTTCAAAATTAGCTATGAAACCTAGATCCCAAAAATCATTTGTCCAAGCTCATCTCGAAGAACTAATTTTCCAACCGAGATTTTGAAACCCATTCTCTTTACAAACTGTCAAAGGAAATCTCTTTTCAAAAAAACATGTTTCAAATTCAGTATTTCAAACCACTATTGGAAAATCATTCTTGCCATAAAGCTCTATTTTCAAAACAAAAATATAAAAATATATCCTTTACAAAGAAACTTGATTTCAAAGTTACCTTTGAAACCTAGACCCAAGTATTTAAATGTCCAAACCCATTCCTAATAACTACTTTCCAAACCAAAGTTTGGATATTCACTCTCTTTGCAAACCATTGTTAAGATGCTCTCCAAAACCCTTATCCAAAAATCATTTTTTTCTAAGAAGCTCTATTTTTAAAAATAGTAATAGAAGCATGAGTATCGATTAAAGCCCTCCTGATACTTTTCTCTCTCTTATTTTGACTTGAAAGGGTAATTGATTCTCTCTTCCTTTACTCCTACTTCAAAAACTTAAGTTTAGGAACATAAAAAATGCTCGTCAAGATAAGATATTCTCGTTTTTAGAAATAATCCTTATGTGTTGGACCATGCACCCTCTTATGTGTGTCCCCATGAATAGATGTATTGTTATAAAATTTTATCAATGCACTACATATTTGCCATCAGACGTCATATTTCGCAGCCATGAGAAAAGCTTGTTTTCAAAAATTTGTGTGCCACCCTAGTTTCTCGAGTGTGCTATTTTTTAATTTAAAAATGGGTTTAGAAACCTTATCCCCACTATTTTTCCTCATCTCATGCTATTCCTCCTCCCTCTTTTGCTAAAACCCCCACTAGGTCTAAAGAATGGAGTAGCAGATAGCCAAGAATAAGTGAAGGCCACTTATCCTCCTGATATTCAGACAATACAACATCATCAAGAAGACAACGACTTGAAAACTTCAACCCACACAAGGACCAAGACTCAAGTCCCCGTCTTACCTTTATTTTCTCCTCACAGTCACGATAGACTCGACAACCAAATCCCCGTCAAGCAGACATGATGGCGGAGAAGAAGACGATCTATCAATGGTAGAAGTAAGAAAAAGGGACCAATCATTTCTACTCACCATAGCTTTAACCATCCGTACAAATTGTCGCCTAACCCCCACCCCGCAAGGATTGCTGAGAAAAGGCCATCACAATGGAAACAACAATATCGCTGCATCAGGTAACCCCCCTAAAGGATGTCACTTACCTCCGTTGCAAAAATACTAGACACTATGCCCACTGGTGCCCTCACCCTCAGGAGGAGCAAAATAATGGGACCACTTGTTTCTGTTGCAGCAATGAAGGACACTATCTGAATAGATGCCCTCAACAAAAACTAAAAAAACAAGAAAAGGGTGCCATCGCCACCAATTTCAGAATTGCAATGAAGAACACAAGTGCCCCAGGAAAGAGCAAGCTATGCTTGCCAAAGTTCTGCTACTAGACTTGGAAACTCGACGAAATACTACATGCTTTGAGTGTGGCAAGACAAGACACATTGCTCAATTATATCCTCCACTAGGACAAGTTACAAGAGGAGCATGCTTTACCTGCGGGCAAACCGAACACTACTGCTATACGTGCCTAGCCCTCTACTGTTCCCACAGAAAGAAACACCACCAATTAGGAGACTATCCTATGAACCTAGTAGCATGTAGGCATTCTGGAGAGAAAGGGCATTAGGCAGACCAATGCTCCATAAATCACCCAACTACGATGAAGACCATCAACCTAGAGAATTCCCAATGAGTAAAGTCATGTGCTTTCTCTACGAAGGACAAGACTACTGTCCTAAGGATTGCTCCATGAGCCTGTTGCAAATCAAGGCAACTAAGATACAATAGACAAGTCTCCAAGACACCATGGGACTCATCATGCCCAAAGCTGGAAAAGACAACTAATGATAATTATCATTTAATTTAAGGGGGTAGCAAGAATACCAAAAAATGTCAATGTACTACCATGATGGACAATTACTAATTAGTGCTACAACAACTTAGTAAGAATAACCAGGCAAATAAAAGGGATGGCTCAAGTTACAAATCTTTTGGATGGTGACATTGACCATAATTGATGCCTAGGACAACCAAATTCTAGTAAGGACAAAGACACTCGATAATAGAGATGCTAACTATCATCGGCATCTCCAAGGCCATCCATCCCTTCTGATATAGGCCATTATCATCAATCCATCAATAGAGAAATTTCTGACCGTCCTAAAGCTAATAGATGACATGACCATTCAGCCCTCCTATGCTTTGAAGATAACAGTGCTGAACAGCAAGCACTTAGAAGAAATAAGCACTTGGAAGAACAAGTGCTCTACGATGAAGTAGAGACAACTACGACCTACCCAGAAGAATAAGGTTCCCCCCTTCTCTTTTATCTTCTCCAAGTCTTAACCCACATTGTGCATATTTTCTCTCTCCCGCTACTCCAAGGAAAGGACAACCTGTCAAGCAAAATCCTGGAACCTAATGCAGGTCAGTTTTAGCCCCACCTCCTTTCTCTCTATTCTACCAGAATCTCGCGGTTGAGATTCATTTTAAGGCGGGTAGGTTTGTAACATCGCAAAATCATGGAATGTTAAAAATATGAAAATTTTTAAACTTTTTATTGCGCATTGGTGTTATTCGAATTTTCCTTGATCTTCGATTTGGATTTTCCCAAACAAATTCAAATAGTAGAGATGAAAATAAAAATCAAGGATCAAGAACCAAAGTAATTGGAAATCAAATCAAACAAAATTTGAATTTGAAAATCAAATCAGAAAACAAAATCTGAAATGCAATTAAATAAAACCAAAAGCAAAGAAATATTAAAATTCATGTCAAAATAATTGAACCAATAATTGAATTGGAAATTCAAATTTGAATTAAAAATTCAAATTGAACACCAAAATTCAAAACCCAAAATCAAAAAGCTTCCAAAACTTAATCTGGGCTCGGCCCACCTCTTTTCTTCTCCCGGGCCCAGCCATTTCCTCTCTTCTCTTTCTCTCATCTCCTCTATCTCCTCTCCTCCCTCCCCTTGTTCTGCTCACGTGTGAACCGCTTCGGTGCCTGTGCCGCGCCATGTGTGCACGCACATCGCCCGTGTGCCCGCCTACATGTTACATCGCTTGCGCCACACCATGCCACCTGCGCAAACGATGCTCATTCCACCCGCGCCCACACACGACCCCCACCCGACGCGCGCACCACGCCGCCCGCTACTCCCATGTGCATGCCACCGCCCGACACTACTCCTCGACAATGTCTTGCATAGACTCCTGCCATGGTTAATACAATTAAAACCAACTCAACTCACTCAAATTCCCAGAGGCTGGTCTAATCGCTAACCAACGGCTGGTCAGACCACCACAAATCGACTTAAAACTTCCTGGTAACAAGGGATTGGTTCGACTGTGACACCTATGTCGATCAGACCGCTCGACGACCTCCGGTCGAACTGCCATTACATGGCTGATTGCACCGCTCTCAGAACCTTTGCGCAATGCAATAAACACCTCTCTGGAATAAACATACTATCAACTAAAAATCGATCACACCGCATTTTCGATTGGACTGGTCTCACTCCCAGTTACACCGGCCACTGGTCAGACCACCACCCACGACAGGACAGATCGCTGCCTACCTGATAGTAAAAAACAGAGAGCAAAAGGCATAAAATCAAACTCAAACTATGATAACAAAGTATAAACAAAGTTAAATATTTATCACACATATGGGATGACCTCCACATAGTCTCACCGAGAGTGAGGGAGAGGAAGATAGGACTAGGCGTGTGGTAGAGAAGTTGCAGCGAACAAAGAAGTTGATGGATGAGAGACATGATGTCATGCTGGATGGGAAGACGAAGATATTAAGGCAGGCGTGTTCCAAGCAGGAGAAGGCTCATGGCACTTCGATGGATGATGGGGATGTATCAAGGTGACTCTGCTTGTCGGTGAAGGCACATTTCTGAATGTTGTTCAGGTTTGATCATAGGAATTTTGTCTGATCAAATGTGTCGTCCAGGGGCAAATCCACCGTAGGTGCTAGTGGGTGCTCGAGCACCCCCTCCTCCCACCGTGGAAGAAGACCCAGCCAGCCCCGGCCCGGTCGGCGGTCACCCGGAGCCAGAGGTTGAACTGTTGAAGAACCGGACTGTCGAGCGTCGCCGCGTCGGAGGATGAAGAAGAGCCCGGCGCCCGGAGGTTGAAGAACTCGGTTGAAGCCCAGGAGGCCGGAGGCAGTCGGCGGCTCGGCACGGAGGGCAGCTCGACGCGGCGGAGCAGAGGGGCCAGGGGAGGTGGTCAGCCACTCGGTGGCCGCCGGCCGGCCGGGCGCGGGGAGGCCGAGCGGTGGAGCGCCTGGCAGGCGGCTTCGGCACATCAGACTTCAGACGCATTGCCGGGCGCCGGCATCGCCGCATCGGAGATTTGGACTTTCGGAGATTGCAGATCGGAGTCATCGGAGAGATGGAGAGGACGAGGTGAGCAGTAGATGAGCAGAGACTGAGGCCTGAGGGCGTGAGGCGTTGGCGAAGATGCGAAGTGGCGGGTAAAATACAGATTTATTGATTTGTCGTTTTCTACTTTGCGCAGTGAGCCAGTGACTCGTCGTCTCCGTGAGGCAGGTGAGCCCAGAGCCCGTGACGTGGTGACGGCGTGAATGCGTGATGACTGATGATGACCGACCGGTGACCCACGACCGTGAATCCGTGATTCACTGTTCTATGAATTAGTGAATGTGAGTGATTCAGAGTGAATGTGATTATGTGAATCCCATTTTATTATTGTTCTATGGATTAGCCAAGTTATTTAATCAATTATTAACTAGTTGTTATTTAATTATTCTTAAATTTATAAAAATGGAACTAGTAGTAACCCTTCAACCATATAAAGCAGAACTGAAGAAAAAAAGGTTCGGCATGAATTTAATCCAGATGATATTATTGCCGATCCAGCACGTCGCAAACCAATTGAAAATTATCCTAATAAGATTAGAGATCAAGTTAGAAGAGCATATTTGTTGAAGGGTCTAATTCAACCAATTGGTCATGATTTTCCAAAGAAAATGCAAGGTTCAATTACAAGATCCATTAGCAAGGTACTAAATGTATTGTATTGTACATTTTCAATTTGTTCTCTTCCTATTTATATATGAATTTGATATTCCAATGGTAAAAGATTAGTAAATGTAGCTTTGAAATATTTATGTTGTGCTATAGCCTTTAGTAGAGCTCCTCCTCTATTTTCATCCTACATTCGCCACTGGTGTCGTCCGTAGTGTCACCTAGAATGTTTTTCAGTTTGGTTTCAGGGCCAAATTTGCACATGAAGGCTAAACCAAAATTAGGGCGGCCAAATTGTTTGCCTGGATTATAGCATGTACTCGCGCAATTGTGCGGTAATTTGGCTATTAAAAAAACAATGTGATACATGTGCGGAAATGCCAAGAAAATCTTATGCGTCGTGTTTTAAACTTTGACGACCACAAACAAAAACATCTGTGTGTTTTACTTCGTAAAGACGACCAATTCAACATAAATTTTAAGGTAGGATGGCTTAGGCCTTGATTGGAACGATAACACTCGATAGGAATTTTGAGGTATTTTTGGTCCGTTTGAACCGCAAAAATTTCACATAAAGCTCCGTAGAAATCTAGGAAAATCATGTATTCCAAACACGGACTTATTTCTTTTTGCAAAACGCTTCCTATTCATGTTGGTTTTTAGCTTTACCCTTTGAAGACTTATAAATAGTAACATACTATAGCGAAGTTTGTGAAGAGAGACACTCACATATAATTTTGATCAATATAAATAAAATCATTATAATATATACTATAATCAACTAATAAATATTGTTTTAAAAACACCATAAATACTATAAAAAATATCATTACTATTATAAAAGAACGAGTTGGTGGTCGTATGTCCCTTCTTCTCTAACCATCCTACTCTTAACTTCTCATCACTCTTAACTTTTCAACTGATTAGAGTAACCCTCTTTTATAGTATGATTCTCTATATATTCAATAAATTTTATAGTAACGTATAAACAGGTGACTAGTTTATTTATAAAAAACAGTTTTTAGAAAAGGAGGCCGACACCCGACAGGTCACTCGCTCCACTCGCCAACGCAGCAGCAATAGGCAGAGCACAGGCCGCACAGCCGCTCGCTTCGCTTCCCTCGCCTCCTCGGCCGCCTTCCTCCGCGGCTCCGCCCCGTCGCGACCGTATAGTCCGCTTCCCCGCCTCGGCCGGCTCCGCCAGTACCCATATCCGCATCCGCATGGCTCTCCACGCCTCGCCGCCGCCCTGCGCCGCGGGCCGCCTCCCCTCCTCCTCGCTGCCTCGCGTCGGCGGCAGCGGCTTCTTCCGCTCCACAGGCGCCGCCGCGCGGCCGGCCGCCTCCCGCGCGGCGCTCGCGCCGCAGCTCCGGACATCCGCAGGTATAGGTACTGGATACATGCGCTTCTACAGTTCTACGCTTTCTGTTAAGGGTGTACGATGCTCATACCGTTACAGGTAGTTGCTACTTGCCAATAATTGTGGTTAGGGTTTAGGCGGATTTGACGCCGTTGTTTAGGTAGCTCTGGGAACTAAGAGATTGGGGGGCGTTGGGAATGGGGCACTGCTGTGTGGTTGAAATGTGAGCTAGGTGTGACCGAGCACATGGTTTTGTCCTTGTGAATGGCCTCTCCAGTCACAAATGTTGTATGATTTAAACAATTCGTTTGGTCTTAGGGGAGTTTGCAGCAGCGTCTCAACCGCCAGAGGCACAAAAAGGGGCAGGTTTAGATACGCCTAGCTTGTGAGACATGAATGGCTGAACCTTTGATTTCCGTCCTATATTTGGAAGTCGGATGCAAATTGCGCTAAAGAATGATGGCCGCTGGCATGGTTGGGAGGCATGTGGTGTGCTATCGACAAGTTGGTTAAGGTAGGGGCATCATGAATGTGAAAAATCTGAAGTTATGTGTGGATGGCAAATTGTGTCCGGTGTGGAAGGTTGAAGTCAGTTTTGTGTGTATAACAAAATTGCAGGGGTTTGTATCGGGTGAAAATGAACTAAATGTTGGAAATGCGTGAAATTCATGTGTGTTGAGTTCCCAAAAATTCTCCAAAAATACCACATATAGGGAAGGATTTTGGAATGTATATTATGTTAAGTTGTTAACCGTGGAAACTTCTCTTTTGGTGGTTGATGCAATGAGCTCACTTGTGATGCTTGGGCATCTGGTGTGTTGAGTAACCCCTTTTGTTATGGCGATGTTTCCTGAAACATATAGCAGTATAGCACTAATAGGCAATAGCACGGTCCTGTTGGCCTCTAGTGATCATTCAGGAGTTCTTTTTGTGGACAGTAGTGGTTCACTCTATGTGCAATGTTGTGATTGGTTGCTCATGGGAAACTAATAACTTTTTGGATGAACTGAAAGGTATTTAGTTTGCAAGCTAACATTTTGCCATTTTAGATATGATTCTGTCAAAGCCAGAGAATTTGATATCATTCCTGTTTGATTCTATTTTCAACCATAGTTTGTACCAAAGCGATCTTAAACAATGATGGCAGCCCTGGAACGAGCAATTCTCCAGATGTGGTGTGTTTTGGGGAATTGCTGATTGACTTCGTCCCAACTGTGAATGGCATGTCATTGGCAGAAGCACCAGCCTTCAAGAAGGCTCCAGGAGGTGCACCTGCCAATGTTGCAGTTGGAATAGCTCGTCTTGGTGGGTCGTCAGCTTTCATTGGAAAGGTAATTTGCAAATTTTCTTCCTGTTTCTGCATGTTATAAATTATAATACCAGAATAAAGGAAGTATCAAGCATGAGTAAATGCGCTTTATGTCTAGAAATTGGAAAAGAAAATCACATGCATGTTAGGTTGCACAAATTTATCTTTTTAATATATAGCTTTTTTTACATTGGCATATACTCTCAAATATCATCGAGTAAATTGCACTATAGGTTCCTAAACTTGTAGCTCTGTCTCACTTAGGCCCCAAAGCTTCAATCTTCTAGGCAAGTCCCTAACTTGCAAAGGTGCCACAAAAATCCATCTACTAGTTCAAGAACTGATATGAAGCATTTGAATGGCTCACAATAAGTTCTCCAACATTTTAGGCATTATATTAGGGGAAACCCATGCGTATTCCTCCTGCTCATTTGTTATGGGCTAGCACCATTGGCGGTACGCCCATGTGCCCAAGGGATGGACAGAGGAGGAAGAAAAGGGTAATTGATTCTTTTCTTGATTCTGAATAGCGCGGCTCCTCTCTTTATATAGATAAGGTTAGTCTCTTAACAATATAGAAACTAATTTGATAACGTAAGTATTAAATGGTAGAGATAACTTAACAAACTAAGCAAATCCTAATTGATTGCTGCTGATAGTCTTCCATGCATGCAGCCCCCCTAATGGGCCATGGCTATCCATGGCCCCATGCCCATGACACTTCACCCCTCTTAAACGAGCAGCTCGACCTTGAGCTGCAGGGTGGCGACCATGTCTGCGACCCGAGGTGTCCCCATGTTGACGAGAGGCCATGTCGCTGGAGGCACGATACATGGAAGAGGATCAACAAAGCGCTGATGGACTGCAGTGACGACAACAACTCTCCATGATGGCTTGATGTCGCATGAGTTGTCGCCGGCATGGACAACTCACGTGGGGTAGCAAATGACTCAAAGATTGACTCAAAAAACAGCAGAACTATCATCCTCAGCATCAATACGACCTCCCCCTTCTCTCGCTATCTCCTATCCCCTTATCTTCCCTCGAGCAAACGCGAGCGAGCAGAGCCGCCTCGGGATGGCGAGGGCGGAGGCGAGTGAAGATGGCACGGGTGCGGGCTGGTTTGGCGGCGAAGGAGGGCCTTGAGGAGACGCGCATCGGTAGCCGCGGGCTCCGGCAGCCCGAGCAGCAGGAGGAGGAGCGGCGGATCGAGCTCAGAGAGCTCGGAGGCGCTGATGGCGGAGGAGAGGTGACGACACCGGTAGGCGGTAAGCTCGGATCCGAGCAAGCGGCCATAGGGGAGCCCCGATCTAGCGGATCTGGCGGCAGGATCCGGTGCGGGGGCTTGCGAGAGCGCGGCGGCGGATGGCAGAGGAGCTTCCCAACGCTAGAGCGGTGGCGCGGTAGGAGGTGGCCAGATCCGAGCTGGGGCATGGCGGAGAGGGCCGGATCCGGCTCGGAGAGGGCGGGCCGGTTCGGCGGACTTCTTGGCGGAGGGCGGAGGTAGAGCCCAGAGGCTGAGTCGCTGAGAGGTGGATGGCGGACGTGCGTTCGTGTGTGGCCTGAGCTGGCGGCCAGGTTGGGTGTGGCGTGCGCAGCAGTGTAATCGCAATCGGGCGCTGCCGCTGCTCAAGAGAGGGCGCCCAGTGGCGGCGAGGTTGGTCTTGGACCTCTTTTATCCGAGGATGGTGCCCCGAAGGTAGAGCCTGACGCATTGCCCCGTGCGTCCCTTCACCATGGCCGCTGCCGTCTCGCCGCTTTGCTTCCTTCCGCCGTCGGAGACGAGAGCTCAAACGTTCGTTGGACCTGTTCCAGAGGTGGCGGTGGCGTTGACAGTGCAACTTGGCATTTCTTCTTCTTCACCATAAGTTTTGCCTTGACCTCCATCGCGAGCCTCATACAGTCTTAGATTCGTGAGCAGATCTCAGCGTAGAGGCCCCTCATGGCCTTGATTTTTTCAGCATTGGAAGCCATATTGAGTGGCTCTGATACCAAGTTGTTATGGGTGTGCTCGTGCGCCCAGGGGATGGGCAGAGGAGGAAGAAAAGGGTAACTGAATCTTTTCTTGATTCTGAATAGCACGGCTCTTTTCTTTATATAGATAAGTTAGCCCCTAATAATATGGAAGCTAATTTAATAAGGTAAGTATTAAATGAGAGAGATAACTTAACAAACTAAGCAAATCCTAATTAATTGTTGTTGATAGTCTTCCTTGCGTGCAGCCCCCCTAATGGGCAATGGCTATCCATGGGCCCGTGCCCATGACATCATTGTTGTAGACGATTCGGATGATTCTACCATACTTGCACATCTTGCTAGCATGCACCTTGAAATCTTGCCTAACGACTAGAGCATCACCTCTAAATCTACCAAGCTTAACAGATTGAGGAAAGCAACAAAAGAGCCAAGAAATGGTTCCATGTTTGCACATTTTGGTACTTGAACTAGCTAATGGATTTACGCGAGACATTCTGCAAACTTGGTGATCTTCCAGGAAGATTTTGCAAGCTTAGGAACCTGTCAAGATGTTTTCATTATGGTATGATAGAACGACAATTACTTAGATATGTACATATCGTTGGAAAAGCAAAAAGGTCAACAGGTCGGGTTTTACTACAATTACTTGAAATGCGTTTAATTTTGAAGATCTAAAGTGCAACGTGCTCGATATCATTGCTTTCATTTCACAATGCATTATATCATTGCTTTCATTTCACAATGCATTCCTTTGTATTCGTGGTGTTTATTTCAGCTCATTTATTTTAAGTTCAAAATTAACATGTACTGTTGTTCAATGTTGATTGTTGAACACATGCAGGTTGGTGATGATGAATTTGGTTACATGCTGGCTGATATACTGAAGGAGAATAATGTAAACAATCAAGGATTGCTGTTTGATCCTCAGGCTAGAACAGCTTTGGCCTTTGTGACGCTTCGAAGTGATGGTGAACGTGAATTTATGTTTTATCGTAATCCAAGTGCAGATATGCTGCTTGAAGAAAAAGAACTTGACCTTGACCTTATAAGGAAGGTACGAAACAGCGTGGCGTATGATATTATGGCAATGGCTATGATTCTCTGCTACTATTGGCTTCTTTAATGATGTAGTATATTTGTGGAAAGCTGAACCTAACTTAATCATGGTAACCATGCTAGGCTAAAATCTTCCACCATGGTTCAATAAGTCTTATAACCGAGCCATGTAAAACTGCACATATTGCAGCTGCCAAAGCTGCTAAAGATGCTGGGGTACTAGTTTCGTACGACCCGAATTTGCGGCTCCCACTGTGGTCATCAGCTGAGGATGCTAGAGATGGTATCCTGAGCATATGGGAAACTGCTGATGTTATCAAGGTAACAACTAACAACTTAAGCTATTCGGGTTCACAAAAAGTGTATTTGTCTTGATCGTGCAACTGCTTTGAAATAGATAAGTGAAGAGGAGGTATCCTTTTTGACGAATGGGGAGGATCCATATGATGATTCTGTTGTGAAGAAACTTATCCATCCCAACCTGAAGTTGCTTCTTGTCACTGAAGGTCCAGATGGTTGTAGATATTATTCGAAGGTATTTTTTTTCCGTCTATGACCAGTAGATTACTTTCTCTTTTATCATTTCTTGCCATAACTTATGTTTGTAAGGAAAATATTGCTGAGATATGGCCTCTTATTCTGGTATCTCCTTGAGCATACTTGGTTGTCTGACAAAAATCATACAGCATTTAATATAATCCTTTCCTGAAGTAATAGAACTATTTATTTATGGTGAACATGTTCAGACCTGTGGGGTGGAGATTACTATCTCCGTTATTATTTCTTGCTGTCACTTGGTAACCTTGTCTTGTGTAACTAAGTCTGTACAATATGAACACTGTTCTTGTAAAACAACAGGAATTTAGTGGGAGAGTTCGTGGATTAAAGGTAACTGCTGTTGACACCACTGGTGCTGGGGATGCATTTGTTGCTGGAATACTATCACATTTAGCTGTGGATTTTTCTCTCCTCCAGGTATGACTAGTACTGCCAGAAACTTGCATTCCTTTTGTTTTCTTGTTTCACTGAATGCTGTCCTGAAATTTTGTTGCTGCAACTTCCACCATGTTTTTATTGTAGATGGATGCATGAAATGATTTCCAAATGAATAGGTGATTCATATTTTTGTTATCTTTACATAGAGTCCAAGATCTTTTGTTTTGGGTAACAATAGAGAGGTAGGGGTGTAAGTGCCAGTGGTCAGCCTGCAAGCCTGCCCGCAAAAACATGACATTGCGGCAAACCGCAATACTTACGTGGCTTAAGTGGCCCGAAGTGCAAAGCCCACGAAGACCCGCTCTTCCGCATAGCATGATTACACGAGTGTGTTGCTAGCATGTTGGTAGAGGTGGCCAAATGGGCCAGACTAACCATGTTGGCCCAAAGCACGGCACTGTTGGCCCAGGCAAGGCATGGCCCACACCTAAACAGGCCATGCCGACCTGACCAGCCGTGCCGTGCTTGGGCCAACACCTCAGCACGGTATATTGTGCCATGCTAGGCACAGCCCAACCCGGCATGGCTTATCGAGGTGGTGGGAGGTGGTGGCTAGAGGGCGGGAGCAAGTCAAGAGGCGGCGTCGGAGGTGGCGGTGGTGTGAGGGAGCGACGTCGCGTGGAGAGGGCAGCAGTTGGTGCTAGAGTCGAGGTGGGAGGCGGTGCCGGAGGGTGGAGGCTCCAAAGGGCGAGGCGAGGAGCTGATGGTGCGAGGGGCAGTGGATGGGCGGAGGACGTGGGTGGTGGATCCAGCCACGCCGTCGCCGGAGTGGATTTGGAGCGCGTGGGCCCGTTCCTCTGGATCTCCCCCTCGGCTTGGGGGGAGGGAAGGGAGGGTGGGCGAGCCTGATCTTCGCCCCTGCGACCTCGCGCTCTCTACCACTGACAAGGCGGAGACGAAGCCAGCAGGGAGGTTGGGGTGATCGTCGTCGTTGGGGAGGGGAGGGTTGGTCGGCGGTGACTACGAGGTCAGGGGTGACAGGGTGGAGGGAGGTGGAGCGAGCTAGGACTGGGTGGCGCTTGAGGGAGAAGGCCGAGAAGGTGGAGATGAAACTGGTGCAGAGGTAGGAGTTGTCATCGTTGTCGAGGGAGGGGAGTATGGGAGGGTTGGGCGGTGGTCAGGTTGGGGGTGACGAGGCCACACTGTCACGAGGGGGAGGGGGAGGAGGGAGGGGAGACATGCTAGATGGGCCAATCGGGCTTAATGTGCCCGGGGTGGCACGGCATGGCCCGTGACCTCGGGCTATGCCTGGGTCTGAGGCTCAACCTGTGGGCCAACATGTCATGGCCAGTTTAGTTGGGTCAATCGGGCCATGCCTATACGAGCCCATGCCGGGCCGTGCCTGGTAGCCTATTTGGTCAGGTCTACTCACTGGGCCTCCACTCCCACTGCCTCTGCTCCTCTAGTCCGCTGCACTACCTCCCAGGACGAGGACATTGTGGCCGGAATATGCGCTAGGCCGGTGAGGCGGCACGTTGGGGATGCGAGCAGCTCCAGGCATTTGTGATGGTAGGCGCGAGGAGGCTGAAGGAGACAAGGAAGCAGCTCTTGCGCTGGCCGCCACACTGCACGATGTCACCCCCGCAGCCGCTCCATGGCAGTGGACGGGGTGAGTGCCGACCGCGGCGTTACCGGCTCGCAGAACTGGAGCAAGCCATTGAAGAAGGCAAGGGAGCGAAGGCACCGCCTCTTGTCAGCCTTCTCACTGCCCGGCTCTCATTCTCCTTCTCATATTCCTTGTTCTTCTCATTCCCCTCCTCAAGCAGCACGGTGGACTTCTTGGCATTCCTGGAGTGGATGAAAGCAGAGGTGGTGGTGGGGGAGGGAGTCAGGCACGGTGGGGAGGCCGTTGAGGAAGGCAATGGAGGGAGTGGCGTTGTAGTCGGCGCGGGAGGGGAGGGAGCTTCAGGAGGGCTGATGGCTCCATGGAGAAGAAGTGGAGGAGCATCATGGCGTTGCTGGCTCGCTGCTGCGCTGCGCCTGTGTGGCCACCATGGTCACTATGGTGGTGACCATGGCGGTGATGGTCCAGATTTGGAGCATAGAAGTTTTCCATTTTCTATTTGCATTTTTCCCTATTATTTGAGAACAGTCTTTCTTGGTGGGCGACCTGCAGAACTCACCAAGCCCGCTTAACATCGTGAGCCTGCTTGCTGTTGGCCTGCAAAAATTCTTGCAGCTGATGTGGTCCTCTGCGGGCCGACCGCGGACAAGCCCGCTTACATCCCTAGAGAAAGGCATGCATAATTTGCTGAAAGCCGAACAGCCGAACAGACTATCCACAAATTTGACATTCCTAATTAAGCTCAATTTTCTGTATCTGATTTTATAAATGACTTTCAATCTAGAAACCATGAATATGAGTGCTCCAACAAACTAACTGAGAGTGAATGTTTGTCGAATTGAATGTTTACCTTGGGCATCTAGGCATATCAAATGTTCTGTTCAACCTTTAGCTGTCTGAGTTGTACTTTAGTAAGGTTAGAAACTAATAGATTGAGATCGAAAACTTCTGAGTGACAAGTTACTCATTAGTCATTAGTGGCATACATGCAAATTGGAAATAGAAATAATTAATCATATAAATATCGCAAATATGACAAACATTCATCAGAAAAGCAATTGCTGTGTTGAAATATATGGAATCACAGTTTCACTGTGACCTTGGAATAGCTACTCCTAAACAATCTAGCCGCTGCATTTGCTTTTCTTAGCAGGACAATGAAAACTGTACTATTTATTATGTAAACACGGTAACCTGCAAGTTTGTGCCATTTGTGTTTGTGACATGGACACCATTCATTGTGGACATAGTAGTTTGATACGTGGAGATACAAAACTCCAAACCATGTTCAGCAAGGCTAGGAAAGAATAAGCCTATTTGCAAGATTCCAAACAGCTATCCATACATATGTTGCTAATGGCAGTTAAATTTTTACCATGACGCCATGTTCTCTAGCCACTGGTGCCAAGTTTCTTTACTGATCTACTGAGATATGTAATAACCTAAGTTTGGGGAAATCTTCAGTTGGCACCACACATGTATTACAACCAAAATGTACTACAGACTACTGAGTTTCATGCACCAACCAGTTCACCCAAAAGCTTAAGCTTTTGAGTGAACTGGTTGGTGCATGAAACTTAATATAGTATCAGAGCCGAGAGGTCTCGAGTTCAAGACCTGGTTGACGCAATTAAAAAAAATTAATTGCAGTCCACTTCTATTCCACGTATTAGGTCTAAAAGAGCCTACACGTGAGGGGGAGTGTTGAAGTATAAGTGAATTGCCTATCTTTTCTCATCAGCTTAAGCTTTTGGGTGAACTGGCTGGTGCATGAAACTCAATACAGACAAATAAATTATGCTCTTGTTATGACAATATGGCATCATTGCTTTTCAAGCTAACCTGTTATTATTTGTTTGCAACACTAAAGTCTGAAAAGTCAGCTGCAGGGGGCCTTGTTGTTAGTCTTATTTTGCTTGTGTGACTTAAACAGGATGAAGGTCGATTGAGAGAAGCGCTGAAGTTTGCAAATGTCTGTGGAGCTCTCACTGTGACAGAGAGAGGCGCAATCCCTGCGTTGCCCACCCGACAGCAAGTGGTTGATGCCCTGACCAATGTTGTTGCTTAAGCAAAGTCATGCATGTGTACTCGCCTTATTTGCTGTGTAGTTTAATGTGAACTGGCCTTAGCCCTCAGAGCATTATGTTGTTAGCATAGGTTTAGTTTGGCCCTGCAATTTAGTTTACATACTGCTTGGCGTCTTGGCGGTGTAACCCAGGCTCCCAGCCACACCAAATAATCTGGGGCAAGATACGGTTTGGCGTTTGCAGTGCGCAGTTTCTCATGTAAAATTGGATTTTGAGCGACGGAGCTACCACTTGCTGTGCACTCCATGTATTTTTTTTTTACCGCAGACATCTGTTGGTGTTGTAATGAAGGTGAAATGTTCTGCTTCCACGTGTATTTTCGCAATAATATTGAGCAATTAAATTAGTCATTGGAAGCATGCTTCCTTGTCTGCTCACTGGATGACTATACTTGCTACTCCATTTGGGTTCAATTTTCCTTTCTCCTCTGTCCCACATGGACTCTCCCCCTCTACTTAGTACAACACAGCTGGGGCATTGGGCAACGGTGCAAGCTTGCAACAAGTATCTGCCGCAAAACAAAAGGGAGTTCTCAACAAGGATAAGCTATCGGATTCTTCTTTGTTTATACCTTGCCTGTACGCGCGGATGCATTTTAAAGAGGGACTAAATCTGAACACCGCACTTTGTAGACACCATTCCTGAACTTGAGGACGACCTTCCTCAGGCTTGAGTAAACGTTAATCTACACCGAAGAATGTTGGCCCAGATCATGCGATCCTGCCTACCTAGCCGATAGGTCGCTACGCCTAGGTCAACCTTCCATTCCCTAAATTTTCTTCTCTGTTTATGTTCTATGTATCGCTCTGGTTTTGGTTTGACCTACACCTGAAATAATGCAGGAAGCTCTGCACTAGCTCCACTCGGCTTCAGGCTCTCAACAGTCAACAGCCACTGTAACCAACACAATCCAGCGATGAGCAAACTACCATGCCGGGAATCATGGGAAAGGTCACGAGGGCTGCTGCTGCTGCTGCTGCAAAACATGATTTAGATTTTAGGCCTTTTTGAAAGGTAGGAGTCTCACGGTAAAAAGAATTTGTGCGTTCCAAATAGACCCTTTAAGTACGTGCATATACTCTGAAAGGATGAGCAGCCAACGCAGCCCAACTTTCCAGGGATCGCGCATGATTTCCGACATGAAAATCGGTATCTGCAAACCCAAGTCCGAGGCGAGAACAGCAGTTGCTTGGCCACATTCCGACAACCCAATCTCATCCCAAATCTTGCAAATATATCTGTGGGGCTTGCTGATCCAACATGCAAAGCCTTGGCCGGTCTGCTCCGGTCACACGCCATCCCACAGCAGCAACCACACAACCAGTTCATATCATCATATACTATACCTGCACCCTGGTCCCAAGAGCTTGATACTCCATTAATCTGTGTTATCATGTACTAGATACCACTGTTATAGGCTGGTGAGTGGTGGCCGAAGTTTGACCGGTCAAACCCATCGATGAAATCGGGTCAAACCGGTCAAAGCTGTAGAGTCTATGGTGTGCTGGGGAGGGGGATGAGGATAACAGGAGCACATGCCAGCGTCCATGGGGAGCCACGGATAGTTTTTGATTATGCAGATCGAGTTAAGAGGGTAATAACGCAACAAAGGGAGGGTTAGACCCACGAGTGCACATGCACCCAAGTGGAAGTGGGTGAAATGAACAAAAATGCTATGTGCACAACCATGGAATTCTTGCTAACTAGAGTAGAATAGTGGCGATGTGACTTTCGTTGCAGTAACGGAACTAAATACAGGGTGGGTTTCTTTGGGTTTGGTTTTAACTTATTATTTTTTTGTACAGTAGCTAGTTTTAAATCATACGTTTTTTAAGACAAGGTCTATAGATAAATTGTAGTGGATACAGTACCGAGTTTAGCTATACCGGCTAAAATCGCATGTAACTATTTTTCTCCGCCCACTGTCTCTTACGAACAGTCAGAATTCAAAAAACATAAGCAAAAAGTCAAAAGCATAACACAAAAGAACCCACCCACCCATTGACGACGATGAGAAACATTGTGACTATATGGCAGTTAAGAGTTGTAAAGACGTTAGTGACCCAGCTATCACGTCCGCGAAGCCACCTCGGTCGTAATTACCACTCCCTCTGATTTCAAATATAAGTTGTTTTGATGCTAACATGGTCTCTATGATGGCACTTTGATAAAAAAAATATTTTTTCAACTAAAAATAAATATGTATATAAATATATTTTATGATGTATCTAGTAATACCTATTTCATATTTCATGTTATCAATATTAGTAGTTCTTTATATATTGATGGCCACTTAAAAATGTTTGACCGTCACAAATTATAAAGGACTTACATTTGAAAGAATGGCTGGGTTCTTTGGATTTGAAGTTGGTTTATGCTTGTACTGTCTATAGTAACTAGCTTTTAAACAGTGCATTTTTAAGGTAGGGTCAATAGAAAAATTGTAGTAAAAAGTATACTAAGTTTAGCTGTATCGGCCAAAATCGCATGCGACTATTTCTCTCTGCGTACTGCCTCTCGCGAACAGTCAGAATTCAAATATTTAAACCATAAGTCATAAACCATCCGCTCAAAAGAACCCACCCAATATGTCACTGCTCAACTATGGCTGACAGGATTTTTTTAGAAAGTTAAGTATGCCTAACTAGAACCGTCACTCTGATTTTTTACTATTTATTGAAATAACAAGATTTAAATATAATTTCCACCGAAACATAGAAAAAATATATGAGAAAGCGATTCGAAAAACCGGATCTATAGCTTCTCCGTGCCAGCGCGATCAGCCCTTGGTGGCATCGAATTCCATAACTTTGTCGCCAGCACGATACGCGCTGCCCACACGGACCCAGCCCGATGGCCACCTCTCTTTTCGGTGCACCCAGCCCGCCGATGAGCTCGTCGCAGCCGTGCCGGGCGTGCCTCTGGGCCAAGGTTTTTCTCCGAGCTGGGCCTCGTTGCTTTGGTCGGTCCAACGCTGCTGCATTGTGCTTTGGGGAGGGGACGGTCCATGTGGTCCTTGTGTGTGTGTTTTTTTTTAAAAAAACTTGTTGTAAACACCTACGCGGTACGTGTCAAGAATGCGTGGTGCGTTCTCGCTAAAATAGCACTAGGTATGTTTAGCGTAAAATATGTAGTACTCCTACCAGGATTAATCAAGCAAGATCTTATCAAACAGATTCGTGCGAGAGAAGTGTGGAACTGAGACAAGTGGCAGCGAAGCCTTCCGGAGCACTCGTCCTTTTTTCCCCTTCTTTGCTTCTTCGAAACCTAAAATAAATGGGATAATTTTTTAGAGGAAATTTTCTTTTCGATTTCAAAATCATATGCGATGTCTGTTTTCTTCATATGTCGTCCGCTGCCGTTTCAAAAAACATAGATAAAAACTATAAACTATAGTAAACAATCATAAGTCTTAGTTGACTGAAATCCGATAGGTAATGGGCGCGAAAATAACTGGCTACCCACTTGTGGGTTTACATGATGATGCTAGTGCGTACAGAGCTGGTTTTTATCCAATAATATATGCAACGTAGCCCCGATCGGTTGGGCTTAAGCTTCTGGCTTCCAGCTTATTTTTCACTATTCATAAATTTCGTCTTTTTTTGAACTTTTGGCTTTTTGTTGAGCTTTTTTGCCGGTTCTTTTTTTCCCGTATTTGTTTGTATTATACGTAATGTGCTAACATATTTTTTATATTTTTAAATTTTTTAAAATTTAATTATGCTAAATAAGCCTCTGTCAGTTACAGTGCTTTTTTCAGCCAGCTACAGTGTTTTCAGCCATAAACCATGAGCTTTTAAGCCCAACCGATCACCACCATAATCTTGGAAACGTATGAAGAAAACAGAGTCGCTTCATTCTGAAATAAAAGTATTTGGATCGATTTTGAGTGATAATGTGGGAAGATACAATTGCTTTTGATTAAACCAATCGATTGCCTTGATTGGACAGCTCTCGAGACTTTCCTACGCTCCTCCCGGAGAAGGAAGTTCTTCCGGTCTAGTAGTCTCATGTGCGCGAGAGGCTATACGTAAAACCCTAGTAGACCCAAAAAAAAAAACTACTCCGCTAAAATACACCATGCATGCATGCATGCAGTCTTTTTTATTGACACATGAGTTGAATCCATCAAACAAGCAAATCCCCAGGACCGAAAACCCATGCCCGGGATCTCTCTCCCGTGCCATAATTGGCACGGGATGGATGGAGCAATTGACTTGGAGGATGGACTCGGGTCTATTCTTTTTTGCTGCGGCTTATGGTTTTTGGTTGAAAATTTTAAATTTTGGCTGTTTACGGTGCAGATTACGGAGAGATCGATACTCACTTGCGATTTTGGCTGGTACAGATGTTGGGTTTTTAACATGTACTACGTTTAACCTACAGACCCCGTCTTAAGAAAATATTCCGTTTAAAAGTTAGATACTGTAGCGGCTACGAAAAGCCGACCGGCTTCCTCACTGCCGAACAGGCCCTCATGCTTGCTCCAATTCGTGCCCCATGCAATGCCACCCAACACAAACATTCACATCCTCTGAATCTTCATTCTTCGGCCATAACCGCGTTATGCACACACAGAATATACTATCATGTGGGCCGTTTGATGCTCTTATATCTATATACTAGTTGTGAAAGACCCCCATTCAATTCCCTATATATATATATATATATATATATATATATATATATATATATATATATATATATATATATATATATATATATATATATATATATATATATACACACACACACATTAGCCCCCACCAATTCTTGTTTCCAAAGGGTTGAAACGATTTAATTCCGGGAAACAGGCTTGGGTGGGGGCTTATATTAGGAGCCAAATCCCTCATTTCATGGATCAATTGGCAATGCACGAAAAAAAATCTAGTAGGCAATTAGGCATTGTTTTGCACAAAGGCTTATTATACCCATCTACTTAAAGGAAAGAATATGGCTTAGGGCATGTACAATAGTTTGTCTTATGGTGTGTTTGGTATGCATAATTTCACATTCCCCTGTAATCTAATATTCTCATCAATCTGATTACCAATAATCTAAGATTTCAATATTTGGTTGGTTTGAAAGAAGCAACAAAATGGTCTTTATAACAGTTCAAATATTTCATAACTCAAACCAACAAGTCCACAAATTTAAATTACATGAATTGAAATTTCAAATCTTGAAGGTTAACATTTGAAAATTTTATATTAAAAACTAAAATTTGAATTTTACAATTTAAATTCTATCAATTTAATATTGCAACATTCAAAAATTCAATTCTTATTATTCAAAAGTTCAAATTTTGGATTTTTGAAAATTTTAGTTTTAAAATTTGAGTTTAGAACTATAAATTGTTCGAATTTATAAAATTTAAAATTATAGAACTTGAATTTTTGAAATCTAAAATTTGAAATTTCAGATTTTAAGATTTATTTTAAAAAAATGAAATTCAATACCCAAACTTGAAAATTTTGAAATTCAAATTGCCTAAACTTAAGATTCTAAAATTCAGGATTCAAATTTTGATATTTGGGTTTTGAAATTCATGTTTTGAAAAAATATTTTTTAATTTGGATTTTGAATTCAAAAGGTTCAAAATTTCACTATGAGAAATTAAAGCAAAAGATAAAAGTGCAATAACAAATATTTCTTTCCCTTGGTAATCTAAGATAGACACCCTTTTCTATGGAAAAGTGATTCCTAGAAATCATGGTAATCTGATTCCTAAGGTAAGCTTAGATTTCTGGTTTAGATTACTGGTTGTTTTACCAAATAAGGTAATCTCATAGGATTACTGAAGCATTCTCAGGAATCCTTGGAAGATTCCACCAACCAAATGCACCCTTAAGGTTGTCTATAAGACTTCTATCTCACCTAAAAATAACACTAGAGACAACTTCTCTAACAGTAAATCATTCCTCTAACTATTTTACTATTTTCACCATAACTTCTTACCTCACACCTTTTCACTATTTGTGTTGGTTTGTGAGTTCAAATCATCTCTTGCATAAGAGATAATACATTATCTCTCCTCACATCCTTTCTCCTCCACATAAGATTTTACTCATTTAATATAGCTAAGAGATAACTGAGATGGCACCACTAGAGATGCCCTTAATGATTCGTTGCCATCATAAAGCTAGGTGAGGAGAATATTTCACTATCACAGAAAGGGTCATCACAAACTATTCAAAACCGTCATCACAGATGGTTTATGACCCGTCTGAATTTATGTGTCTGTGATAACAAGTGGCTATCACAGATGGCTCTCGAACTGTCCATGATAAGATACAACATAGACAGTTTTAGTTATGAATCATCTATGATAACCTAATATTACAGACGGTTTTAGTTAAGGACTATCTATGATTGCGTTCTAGCGTCCTCATAAATAAGCCTTCTTCATTTCATCAATATTCTCTAATTGCATTGCAAAACAACGCAATCAAAAAATGCAGATGAACCAAAATAGGCCTATTTATGAGAACAAGATTATCGTGTAATAAATTTTGTCGCCATGTCTTCATCCTGCAATAAAATATGAATTTCAACAAGGGCCGAAACCCTAGCCATCCATTAATCATATCAAGAACTAAGACATCAATAATTAATTTTCACACACACGAGCATCAAGATTTACATAGCCAGAACCCTAGCCATCCAAAAATTTTGGATGGGGGATATATCACCGGCAATGAAGGAGAGGCGGCAACAACGTTACCGTTGTGTCACGATGGTGACACTGTACAAGATACTCTTATGACACTTACGATAAGATTGTCTTGTGCAGTGACTGTGGTGTCACAACCAGGGGCGGAGCTACAGGGTGGTCCCTGTGGGCCGCGGACCACCCTGCGCTCGGTCCAACTAAAGATGAAAGCCCAGAGTCCTGAGTCCTGAGTCCGCACCGCACTGGAGTTCGCCTGTTCGTGTGAGCCGTGAGATTGAGAGTTCGCATCATCGCATGGCCGCCGCGTACGTATTCGTGTGATCGCGTCAGCCGTCAGACTGCGCCCGACGCGACGCCCGTTCGTATTCTTCGGCCGTGCGGTGCAGCCAGCAGCCGTGGGGGCCGGGCGGGCGACGCTGCAACGCAGTGACCGAGTGACGGCGAGCGCGGGCGCGGGTGCGTGGCCATCGGCTGATCCGCATCGAGCATCGGCGCGAGCAGCCAGGCGCCAGCAGGCAGCAGGTACGTACATCAAATTTGCTTGGCGACGGCGTGGTGTTGAAAACTTGAAATCTTCGGATCGGATTTTTTAGTTGGAGATCATTCAATCACAGTGATCGGATTTGATTTATTTAGTATCAGACAAGAAGAACATTAATCTGAATAGAAGAAACAAGGGAAGATAAGATTCTAGAGTTTCATAGATGAGGTGGAATTAAAGGACTTGTACTGATCAAAATCCTAAGATGAAGACTCAATTGCTAAGCCTAAGTCAAAGACTCAATTATTTGTTTTTTTGCAGTATTAGATTATTGGTTTGGTAAATTGAAACTTTATGTAATTCTCTTGCAGATTTGTTAAAACATGAAGAGGAGTGGTGATATTGCCTCTCTTTTTCAGAAATATGCATCAAAGAAGAAGGCTTCTTTTCCATCTCCTTCCGTGGCTGCAGCTGTTCCAGAAGAGCAAATTGAAGAACAACAAGGTGGATCGGATCAAGATAGAGTGATTGAAGAAAATGTGACTCCAACTCCAATGCCTCCAAGTCCACCTCTAGTCGCTGAAAAAGAACCGGTTTATGATATCAGTCGGCTTCCACTTGATCCAGGGGAGAGGCAATCCATTGCAAATTATCCCGTCAATGATCAAGATGCAGTTCGACGATCATATATTATTAAAGGCCCATTCCAACCTTATGCACATGAATTTGAAAGTAGAAAAATCGGAAATAGGGATAGGCAATTCAATCCTATATGGTTTTATAAATATCCTTGGATTGAATATAGTATCAAGAAGGAAGCTGCATTTTGCTTTGTGTGCTACTTGTTTGCAAAGGAGAAAACTAAGAAATCTGCGTTTGTTGAAGGTGGTTGGAGAAATTGGAATAGAAATGATGCACTTGATTTGCATGTGGGTGGTGTAACAAGTGCTCACAATGCAGCTCAAGAAAGATACAACTTATTTATGACTCCCCATGGAGCAATTGATGATAAAATTGTGAAGGTGGATAATGAGGAGCAACGTCTCTACAAGATCAGGTTGACTTATTCATTTAGATGTTTGAAGTTTCTTTTGCAGCAAGGATTGGCATTCCGTGGGCATGATGAAAGTGAAGAGTCTAGCAACAGAGGGAACTTCATTGAACTTTTGAAGTGGCTTGCAGCAAATAATGAAGAGGTAGACAAGTTTGTTTTGAAGAATGCTCCAGGTAATTGCACATTGACTAGCCCAGACATACAAAAAGAAATTATTCAATGTTGTGCTATGGAGACTAGAGATCAAATCATTAAGGAAATTGGTGAAGATCACTATACAATTTTAGCTGATGAGTCTAGTGATGTCTCTCATAAAGAACAACTAGCCCTTTGCTTGCGTTATGTTGATAAATCAGGAAGGCCATGTGAGCGGTTTCTTGGGATTGTTTATGTAGATGATACTACTTCTTCATCACTTAAGGAAGCAATTCAATCTTTACTAGTTAGTCATGGTTTGACTATAACTCAAATCCGTGGTCAAGGCTACGATGGGGCTAGTAACATGAAAGGAGAGATTAATGGGCTGAAAACCTTGATCATGAAAGAATCACCTTCTGCTTATTATGTACACTGTTTTGCACATCAACTCCAATTGGTTCTTGTTGCTGTTGCCAAAGGAAATAATGATTGTGTGTGGCTTTTTGATCAAGTATCACTCTTGCTAAATATTGTTGGTGTTTCTTGTAAGCGTCATGGCATGCTTCGACATCACCAATATGACAATGTCATGAAAGCACTTGAGTGTGGTATACTAGAATCTGGAAGTGGGTTAAATCAAGAGATGGGGCTGCCTAGACCTGGTGAGACTCGGTGGGGCTCTCATTATAAAACTGTGGTCAACATGATTGCTATATATCCCACAATTTGTGATGTACTCATAGCTCTTGGAGAAGATACATCACAAAGGGGTGAATGGCCAAAAATACATACTATGGTTGGAGTGCTTGAGTCATTTGATTTTATTTTTAGTGCTCATTTGATGCTTGAGATTCTTGGACACACAAATGAATTGTCTGAGTGTTTGCAAAGAAGAGACCAAGATATTCTTAATGCAATGTCACTTGTCAGTTTGGCAAAGAGTAAAATGCAGCAAATGAGGTCTGAAGGGTGGGTTTCATTTCTTCAAAGGGTTACAATATTTTGCAACAAACATGGCATTCAAGTTCCTGCAATGCAACATAATTATGTGCCGTATGGAAGATCAGCACGTTTTGCTCAGAACCAAACAAATGATGATCACTTCAGAAGAGAAGTATATATTGGAGTCATTGATAAAATTAGTCAAGAGCTTGACAGTCGGTTTGATGAGGTAAATATGGAGTTGCTTACTTGTATGGCTGCTTTGAATCCAACGGATTCCTTCGCTTCTTTTGATGCAAACAAGGTACATAGACTTGCTGAATTTTACCCTAATAATTTTTCAAGCTCTGACTTGCTAAGACTCGACTTGCAACTTGAAACCTTTATTGATGACATGAGAAAAGATGAAATGTTCAAAGGCCTAAACAATCTTGTTGACCTCTCAGTAAAACTTGTTGAAACAAAGATGGATAAAGTTTATCATTGGGTCTATTTACTTATCAAATTGGTATTGCTTCTACCGGTGGCTACCGCAAGTGTTGAAAGAATATTTTCTGCAATGACCTTTATCAAGAATAAGTTGAGAAATAAGATGGGTGATAGCCTTCTGGATGATTGTCTAGTCACTTTTATTGAGCGGGATATCTTCTTACAATTGAGTGAAGAAGAGATCATCAACACTTTCATGGCTATTAGAAGGCGCAGGCCTGACAAGAAGAATAAGTAGTGACGTACTGTTCTTCAACTACTATGGGTATGTAATATTTTAATTCTATGTTAAGAAAGCTATATTCGTCTATTTTATGAAGTCCGTATGTCCTTTTTACCTTAATTGCATTTCGTAATTCATATACTTGTGTACCGACATGTTAAATTTATAGCGGTTACATAAATTTTAGACAATGGACCACCATAGCTACAAATCCTGGCTACGCCATTGGTCACAACCAGAGGTGGAGGAGCTCACGGCGGTAGTCGGTGTTGTTGAGGGGACGGGGCGTTCTGGTTTGGGGGAGGAAGCGGGAATAAGGAGTTGATTAACTAGGAGCAGTAGGAAATGTCTTTATCAGTGTTGGTTCTTAGATTGAAAATGGGGGAAAGGGAGAGGGGGAGTAATAATGGGCAAGAGGTAGGAGGAGACCGGTGCCTACCGTTCGATGTGGAGAGAATGGATATGTGAGATCGAAATCCTAGGAGAGATACCACGGATCGGTGATGTGGCACTATCACAGACGATTCAAATTAAAAACTGTTTATGATGTATGCTGATATCATAGACGGTTTTTAATCCTAACCATCTATAATAATATCATAGATGCTTTGAAATAAAAATCGTCTGTGGTAAGTAGGTCATCACAGATGATTCTTTCCATTGCAGTGAACTTAGACGATCCATCTTGTAAAACTATGTATGGTAACTTTATCACTGACGGTTTGTGTTGAACTGTCTGTGATGAGATGTCCAGAATAACCCTTTTTGTAGTAATGTTTGTGTTAGAGAAGGGTTGCATGTCTGTGCATGGCAACGAACTGTGTTGGACAGTGACAAGCATTCATGCCCGTGCCAGGTCAAGAATAGGAAGGGAAGGTTGATCGGGTTGGTTGATTTATTCCTTATTTGTTTTGGATTTACCGTTGTAGCTGTTGTACATGTAAATCTATAAATATCAATGGAATACAATCAACAGAGGTGTGCGACTTGCATCCTCACCTTCATGGTATCAGAGCCATGCATTTTCTAAAATACATCTAATCGATCGTCAAACCAGCATGACTTCTTTCCAACTTCGACGCTACTTGCTTCTGGCTACCACAGACTTGTTCTCGCTCAATCATCATTCTTAGCTTGACTTCCTAGCATGCTCGTCTACAACCTGGACCACCTCTCATGTTTTGATGCACATCCAAAGCGCCCGCATTGACATCCCAGCGTTCAATCTTTGTTTCTTCGCCTGAGCTCGACTCGGTTTTCCCACCATGAGCGACACCTCCAACGTCAGAGTGAAAACCACCACAGCCACCGCTGTGGCTGTTGCTACCGCTAGCCCCTAAGACTCTGTTGCCATTGTCGCCACGGTGGAAACAGTCGCAACCATCGCTGCCCCTGTCGATCCGCATGAAGTCGCCTCGACCGCTTCATCTACCTCGCTCTCCACTCAAGTGGCACCAGTCGACAACACCAAGACACACATACCGATCGTCCTCGACCTCCAAGCCTCAAACTATGCCAAGTGGTGGGAATTGTTTCTCGTCACCCTCGTCAAGTACTCACTCAAGTGACATGTCGATGGCTCTGGCACTTCTTCTAACAATGACACGTGGGAACATGATGACTTTTGTCCTCTCCTGGATATACGTGTCAATATCCACGGAGAACTTCAATATTGTGATGTAGCCCGACTCTTCTGCTCAATGGGTGCGGGAAGCCATTGAGAACTTGTTTTGTGACAACAAGAAAGCCCGTGCCATCCAAATTGAAGCCGAATTATGTAATCTGCTCCAAGGCAACATGACCATCACGGAATATTGCGCGAAGATGAAGACCTTGGCCGATGCCCTCTCTAACGTCAGCCATCCCGTCTCCAGTGAGACACTCATCCTCAACTGCCTCTGCGTTCTTCACGAGGACCATTCCGAGATCGTCACCATTGTTCCACTGCAGACTCCTCTTCCTACCCTCATCCAAATGCGCTCCATGCTACTCTTAAAGGCGAATCAAAAGAAGGTCAACACCAAGAATGCCATCGCTCTTCACAGTACACTGATATTTTCACCAAAGTATTGCCGTCATAGTTGTTTGCAGAGTTTCGTTCCAGCCTGAACCTACTCGCTCCATCTCGCAATAGCTCCCATGGTTCAGTCTGCGGGGAAGTGTAAGAGAAGGATTGCGTGTCTGCGCACGACAACGAGCCATGTCGGACAGTGACCAACATGTGTGCCAATGCCGGATCAAGAATAGGACGCGGAGGCTGATCGGTTTGGTTGATTGATTCCTTATCTATTTTTGATTTCCTGTTGTAATTCTTGTATGTATAAATCTAGAAATATCAATAGAATACAATCAGCCGAGGCGTGCGATTTGCGTCCTCGTCTTCAGTTTGGAATCTTGATAAGTAATTTTCTGGTCGTTCTCCTAAAAAGGCCTAGCTAGCCAGGTAGAAAAAGGCAGCCTTTCTCTTAGGGCATCTCCAATGGTTATAGCTAGCAACTAACTATAAGACTTCCACATCATCTATATAGTACACACTAAAGCTAGTATTCTAAAGAACTATCTATAAAGATAGCTATTTGATGCTTACATGCACACACAGAATTTATTGAGGCTGCCTCGTTTAGTGTTATAGACTAGTGCTTAAGGAAGAGCTGGCTCGATTTTTTTTTTGCATACTCTCTTTCCTCCACATAGGATATATGCTGATGTGTACATGCATATAGATAGCTGACTCAGACCATTGGAGATGCCCTTAGCCTTTCCTCACCGTTTTTTTCTTCATACCCTACTTTAATTAATATCTCCTAGGGGCCCTCAAGAGAGTTCATTTGCAAGTGCTCCATGCACATCTGCAAACCTTACAAGCAATGCACTTGTTGTGAGGTAGGTGTAGGTTATATCTGATGAAAAGCCACCCTTGTGAAAGGATGCACCTTCTGTTGTTTCGCTACATATTTAAATGATGTGATACTATATTACATGACTCTAGCATAAGTTGATAATATTAGAGATGATCCACAGACATAACTAAACAGATAAGGATTCTCTAATATACTAATATAACAATAATGAGGATTAAATAATCCATTAACTTGGTTTTAATACTAAATTAAGACCTTATATCAATGTGATCGTAAGCTACCAAAGACTATATTACTTGACTACCCTGGTTGGAGGGCCACTATTCATTTACTCGACCAGTCACCACTCGAAAGTCTTATGAACTGATACATAGGCCCGCCTCTAGGAAACTTCTCCCGTGCGGAATAATAAAGTACATGTTTTATCCTCCTCCTAACCACATGATGATTAGGCCTAACGTTTCTGATGATAACCGCCTTGTTGTTGTCTCCATGATTATCTCCTACTGACAATAACCGAAGAACAGTAATTGTCAGGTTTTTCTCGCTGGCAGCAACCGTTTAGTCAACTGAACAGGATGAATTGATAAGACGTCTGCTCGTGTGGATAACCGACACCTCTTCAACACTATTTAAGGTCTGACGAGAAGAAGATACAAACATATAACAACACACCCAAACACAGACTAATTCTGGAAAATCAGGGAAGATCTCTCGATTGGATAGTATATTATAGATACAAGAAGTAGCGATCCTAGGGCTGATAACATCATCTTTATAATCTCTCATCAAGAACATCTTATAATCAGTTCATAACAATAAAGACAGTCTCTATTCTCTTTCTAAATTCTTTGGAGAGACTTAGCTTTTTTTCCCCATGATTTGTAAGATCGTCGGCAAACAATTACGAACAAAGTTTGCACATAGCTTCTCAGGATTGTTTTTATTGGATAACCACATGCTATACAGTCATGTGGTAAACACAAAAAATGTAACTACGTGATAGTGATCTTTGGAATTGACAGGATTAACGCTCGCTATGAGTACGTCGGGACCGTAAACTTTATTCCACGTTATTTTCATACGCCAAGAAGTTTAGCTGTGATTTACACGACAAAACATCTACAAAAGGCCTACCACACAATACTTACTTTTGTGGTATATTCGAGCACCCCCTCTGCATTGTTTATCTTATTCCCCTCGCTTTTGCCCAGCTACCCAGTAGCATGAATCACAGAGCAATAAAATAGAACAGAAAACGAAACTCAAACCCACAACCACCACCCAAGCAACTAATTAACAAAGCCCGATCACAGCAGGACCACCCGCTCAGTGACTCGCCAATCAATCCGGTAAAGCCACAAGTGGCAATAGTATAGTTAGGGATGTAAACGGATAGAATACAGATAGATAATGTTTATACCATATTTATTTTTATATTTTTTTCGGATATAGATATAAATATGAATACCTTAGATACGAATAATATCGAATATAGATACGAAATAAATATAAATCGAAACGAATACGGTCACGAATATTTATTGGAACATGAAAATCCCTTAAACCGTATCCAAAATCAATGAAAACACATAAATAATTTATTTTATCAAAAAAATTATAAAATTTAAACAAGAATAAGTATTTTCATCTACAATAAAAATTCCTCTTCTTTCCTCTCTCTCTCCTCATCTTTTCCTGTTTAGTCGATGCCTAGTCCCTGGCCACTCACTCCACCTCTATTTTCTTTCTTCCCTTCTTCCTATCTCCTCACTCTCCAAATTTCCCCACTAGATCCAGTCGGCCCCTACGCTTGCTCCCTACGCTGCATTACAGCTGCGCGCGGATGACCATGCAGCGCGTCGCCGCCGAGGTCGCCTCCCTCACCCTCCGCCGCCTTGCCATGGCGGCCTCCCGCCCGATGCTCCTCGCCATGGTGGCCCCTCTTCAGCCGGCGGTGTCGACTGTGGCAGCGGCATGCTTCCTCCTCGAACCCACAACCGTGCCCGAGGGTGGGAGGCGCTGAGAGAGCTTGGCTTGGTTGATGTGTGGTTTGGTTGCTTTCTTGATATTGAAGGAAAAAAAGAATAAGTTCAAACTTCAGAGGCCAAGGGATCAATTTGCTTTGTGCTTAAAGCATTTGTTCTAGTTTTCACTCCCTCATTTGGGCTAAAAGAATTTGAAGCTTTGTGTGATTGGAAACTTGTAATGCATCAAAATTTTACATAATTCCGGCATAGATCCAGAGCTCCTCTCTTGTGTGTTCTCTTATGTGTTATTGTTGGCTTCTTGCTATCCTAGTTTTCCAATCTGCGTCGGCCTTCGAGATCCCTACTGGCTCCTCTGGCTCCCCTCTCCTCGGGCTCTCTGCGCCGGCTGACGGCTCGGCCCCCAGGCGGCCGCCCCTCCAGCCTAGCTCCAACTCCAGCTCAGCCGACCACCGCTTGGCCTTCCTACCGCCGGTCTCTGTTCCGACCACCCTGCCTACAGCTCAATGTCGTCCTCTTGGCTCTAGCAAGCTAGCATGGCCTCTCCAGCCAGCACTGGGGGTGGGGGGGTGGGTGACGAGCAGTGCATCAGGGAGGTGACCAGCGACCGAGTGCTGTGGAGCACATCCACCAGATATCCGAACTCCATCATCTTTGGATAGTCCAAATCTGTATTCGTATTCGATGGATAGTATGCTACCATATTCGTATTCATTTCTGAAAAAAATCCGTATTTGTTTCCGATCCAATACTATCCGAGAAAAATCCGAGTCAAACCATTTCGTATTCGAAAATTGTCTATATCAGTCGGAATCTATCCGATCCGTTTTCACCCCTAAGTATAGTATATAGGATACAAACCCATCAGACATGGATGCGTGCACAAGAAGAGAGCCAGCTTTAGGAGTCTAGGTGCGGGGTGTCCAAAGGCCGAATACATACTCATAGTACTATGGACGATGATGGCAGGGAGGTGCACGCGGGGAAGGGAATAACGAGCGGGGCGAGCCATCGGAGCTAGGCCGGCCGTGGACACAGGCACAGGTGTGGCACAGTGAGCTTAGCGAGCGGCAATGTAAAAGACCTTCATCTTTCTCTTTTCCTCTGGCCGCTTGCCTTTGCCACATTTCCTAGGGCTTGTTCATTATGGGCTTTTTGTTGGCTTCGATCTATCGATTGTTGTCTTTTGATTGAAATTGCATTGTAACGGCTTTTAGTCTTTTCTGAGTAATTTAATTAAAGAAAAATAAGGAAGAATAGAAACACTATTATATTTTCACAGGTAATACAAACAAAAAAAAATGAAAAACAAAAAGAAAAAACAGAAAGCTAAAAAATCGAAATTAAAAACTAATATATTTATTCCGGCTTTTATGAGATAAAAACTAGGAACTAGAGCCGAAATAAAATGATCTCTAGTCACCGCTCCCAACCCTCCTGTTCCCCGGCGCCTTTTACCGTCCGCGCGTTAAAAAAAAAACGGTGCTCTCGCGCGAGGCGACGGTCGTCACTGTGGAGAGCGGGTGGCGCAGCGCCCGACGCGGGCTTCGGCAGGCAGAGGGCAATTTGGCGCTTTGATTATTTTTGGAGGTTCCTTGGAATTGTTTCGCAGCTTTTTGGTTGCCCTGTCGGCCTTGTGGCGCCGTGCGTGCGCGTGCATGGCGGGCGTGGCATGGGAGCCGTACGAGAGTTGTGCTCCTTGCAATTCCCTGCGCAGATTTTTACGAAATTTGCCGTGTGGTTTAATGCAAGATTAACTAAATAGTGCAGGCAGTGAGCTAAAAAAGAAACAGCAGTTAAGTTTGATTAATCGACGGCAGTGGAAGTATAACTCTCGTATGCTCTTACTTATGGGTGTTGTATTGTCTTTTACATATATTTTAGCTATAATTTATAGCTTTTAGTTAAAAATAAATAGTAGTACCTGAAACGAATTATTTTTAGAAGAAGAGACGAGCGATGGATAAAATAAGAGAGATGCATGCGTATAACGGGAGCGAGAGGTGAAGTGGGTGATGCACCTATGATCCCTGCGTTATTCTCGAATTAAGGCGATAGTGAGAGGAGTGAAGAAACTATTTTTAAAAACCAGATATTTATATTAATTTTGACTTTTCTAAGTAGAATATAAAAACATAAGCCACTACGACCGGCTTTAAATTTTCTCCGGTTCTACGTTAACGAAGTTTGGGACTTCAGAAGCATAAATTTGGGGCATCGAGCAGAACAGATACTATTAACCATCACGAAAAAAAGAGGAGTACCTCGCCGGCTTATCCTATGTAAGGCTAGCCTCAAACAGATAAAACTAATACTATAGAAAACCATGCCACAATTTCTTTTTTGCAAATTCTTCTTTTTAAAAACATATTTGGATATGTATAGTTATATATAAAAATAATAATCTATATATCGATCCCTAAATACTACTGTAGAGTAGGAGTAAAAGTCTTTTGATAGAAGCAAATACTTTTTCTAAGGTCATTTACTCCAAAATAATGTCTACATTTGTGACAGAAAATTCTACAAGTGTTTTCAAAGTATTGCATTTCTTATAGTTTCAGCGATATATTACTATAAAAATAGGTAGACAAAGCTATATACCTTCTAAAACATTAAAAACACCCTTGTTTGTAAATATATATTTTATAAATTAGGATGCATATAATCAAACTTTTAAACACTATTACAGAGAAGGTCATCGCAGACGGCTCGTAACCGTCATCAGAGACTGTTTCTGAACCATTTGATTTATTGCGTCAGTGATAATAAGTGGTTATCAAAGACGGCTCCCAAACCGTCTGTGATAAGTCATAGGACAGACAATTTTATTTTAAAAATCATATGTGATATCTAACATATCATAGATGGCTAATATAAAAAACCGTTTGTGATGGTCTACGTAAAATAAATGATTATGTTAGAAACTGTTAGATCATGTGGTAGTCGTGATTAAAAGTGATGATGAATAATTGACATTTCAATTGCTTCAAGTGATTTTTGTTGCTCCGGGTGGTTTTGATCTGCTCTGAGTGGTTTCAGCCGGCTCCGAGTGGTTTTGGTTTGCTTCGAGTGGTTTCAATCGTGTTCAAGTGGTTTTAGTCTACTGCAAGGATGTTCGTACTAGTCTGATTGGCTAAGTGACATCAGACGGTTATTGAGCAGCGAAGAAGAATCGGATGACGCTCTGCTTCAAGGAGGTTTGGACCAGTCCGATCGGGTAAGTGGCATCGGACGGCTGTCGAGTAGCAACTGAGTATCGGACGGCGTTCGAGTGGTATTGGAGGATTAGACGACATTCGAGTGCCATCAGAAGTTCGAACGACAGACTTTGATCTTATCTAGCTTTGACCATATTCGACTTTGACCACATCTGGCTTCAACCACGACAGAACAAGCGATTAAAGCATTCAAGCGGCTGAAGTCTTTGAGCGAAGGGAGATTACAACTACGTGCGTCGGCGATCGTAGTGAGCGATTGAAGAGATCGGTCGGACGATCGAAGCGTTTATCGAGTACGTGCGAGCGAACTAGCGTCTTGCGGTTGTAATCTACATCAAGTAATTTAGATTATTTTTCTTCTGCTTTTTAGTTTTGGTTTCGGGTGTCAAAAAGTGGAGGCAATCATTCACCTCCTTTTATTGTGCCATACGATCCTACAAGTGGTATCAGAGTAAAGTTGCGATGGCATCAGAGAGGTATGTGAAGAAGAGCACTAATGACTTCACAGGCATATGCTTCATGGCAAATAGCAATAACAATGACGATGACTACAGTGATCCTAACGAGGTAAGATCATCATACGATGAGCTTGAAGAAGGTCTAGTTAGACTCACTATTGAATTAAAAAAGACAAAAAAGAAATTAAAAGAAAATAATTGTCTTGTTGAAAACTTGAATTCTGGTATTGATAGACTTAGAGCTTATATTCCTAACAATGAATCACGTAAGTCTTGTCAAGTTTTACATTCTAAGTTGATAACTGCTAGATCAACTAATGCATCAAATTTGGTTTAACGTAGGGAAGTGACTGATAAACTTGATGAATTAAAATTGACACATGATTCTTGTAATGAAAAGATAAAGCTGGCTAATGATGAGATTGAAAAGCTTAAGTTTAATTCTTCTAAAGCTTGTTCTAATTGTCATTTGCTACAAACTAGGCTTAATTCATCTCAAGAGACTATTCAATAAATGTTTTATCATGAAACCCAATCTTGCTCAAATTTTCCTAAGTTAAATATTAAAGTTTATGATTTAACTAAGTAATTGAATGAGTTCGCTGAAAAACAAAGATTGGCTTAGTTTAGTGCTTCTAAGAGTCCTGCCAATGAATCTATTAATTACACATCTTGTTCCACATTGGCTAAAGAAAATGAGTATCTTAAGGATACCTTAGAGAGATTTTTCTTTGACAAGAAGGATCTGAATATGATCCTAGACAAATTAAAAATAAGTGTGAAAAATCATAGTCTAGGATTTAATTTTGTTGAGCATGCCAAGAATAATCTTCCTAAAGTTGTTAAACTTCTTGAATCAGGAAAGATTGAAGTAACATCTGAGTTAAAACAAATTATGTTTAAATCTGCTGGTATTGCTAAGGACCCCTTACCAAAGTAGGTGTTATGAAGTCAATAGATACGACTTCTCATCAAGTCAAGTATCAATACACTCATTGTGGTAGAGATGGTCATGTTGTTCAATTCTGCTTTCGAAAGGCTAAGAAAGAAAAGGGAGACATGAAAGCATTCTTGAGCAGAGACTGTGCAAGCTCCCAACTGTTGCTTTGCTTTCTGGGGCCAATCGTTTGTAGGTTGTCATTCTAATCAGTCTTCTGCAGCTTTGAGAGCCTATCGTCACTCTGCTCCAAGTAACCAACCCTCTGTAGGCTTGGGAGCTTTTGCAACAGGACCTAGTCATAATGCTCGATCGATGGTCAGACCAGCCTTGCCAAAGCATTCACACGGCCCAGTTGTTAGACGTCCCATGGTCAAACATTTGGATTACTTTAGAATTTGTGTTTGCGAAAGTTTCGGTCGATTGCAGTCAAGGGTTTTGAACCTGAGTGATCTCGTTCAGTTCTGAGTTACTCCAAGTGGTTTTCATTGGCTCCTAGTGGTTGTGATTGCTCCGAGTGGTTTTGACCTATTTCGAGTGGTTTTGGATGGCTTTGAGTGGTTTTTGTTGCTCTGAGTGATTTTAGTCCGAGTGGTTTCAGTCGGTTTCGAGTGGTTTTGATTTGCTCTGAGTGGTTTTGGTTTGCTTCGAGTGGTTTCAATCGCGCTCAATAGGTTTTATCCCGCTTGAAGGATGTTCAAACCAGTCCAATCAGCTAAGTGACATCGGACGGCTATTGAGCAGTGAAGGAGTATCAGACGATATTGCTTCAAAGACGTTTGGACCAGTCCGATCGGGTAAGTGGCATCAGATGGATATCAAGTAGCAACTAAGTATCAGACGGTGTTCAAGTGGTATTGGAGGATCAGACGACATTCGAGTGCCATCGGATGATCGAACGATAGACTTCAACCTTGTCCGGCTTCGACCACGTTCGACTTTGATCACGTCTGGCTTCGACCATGACAAAACGACCACTGAAGGTAATTGTAGCTACAGTACTTTGAACGGTTGTAGCTACAGTACTTTTTTATGGTCGTAGCTACAATACTTTTTTATGGTCGTAGACTTTACTGGTCGTACTAGATAGTCATAGACTTTGTACTCAATAGCCGTGGACTTTGCAATCGATAGTCATAGACTTTGTGATCGATAGTCGTAGACTTTGTGATCGATGGTCATAGACTTTGTGATCGATGGTCGTCAACTTCGCAATCTTGTCAGCATAGTCATAGACTTTGTGAACTGTTGTCATTGTCTTCGGGTTTAGTCGAAGGCTTTGCAATCGGTTGCCGTAGGCTTCGCGGTCAGTAAAGGCAATCGACATTTCAGATAGTGAACAATGTGACTATTTCAGTTTAGACTTGAGCGAAGATAGAAAAACATGAGGCACTTAAAATGCTGAACATGAACAAAATCAACACGATGTAATCTGGAACTCGACCGTGGTTGAAAAGTAATGCGATGTGGTTGGAATCTTGTCCGTGGTTGAAACTAGAAGCGGTCATAAACAATTTAGAAGAACAGAGGTAGAACAGAGCAGCGCATGACCGCAAGATCTAAACTCCAGATAACTTTTGATGAAAAGATCAACTGGCCATAAAACTTTGCACACAACAAGGTTAAGGTCTCAAGAGGTTGCTCTAATCTTTGATTGGAAGCTTAACAAACAAATTGAGAGTATTTTGTGAATTAATCAAGTGTGCACAAGACCTAGACTTCCGGATCAAGGAGATGACCACACCATACTTGTGGGACATGAATAGCTAGGATAGCTTTGAGTATGATTCCACACAATTTAGCACATAGATTATCACAAAACCAGCAAGAACTTTCACTCAGATCAAGAAGGGAAAAGAAACATCCAAAGAACAGAGGAAGAAATAGAGAAAGAACTGAAATAACCTGAGCCAACTCTACCAGACAAAAGATACACAAGGTGGAGAATGAAAATTGATGTATTGCTCAGATGATTGGTTTCACAGCCACTCCCCTTGGGAGGACCAAGCTCGAAGCCTAGAGCCCACACCCACTCTCTAACCTAACATACATGGGAGGGAGGAGGAGCTAGTCACCACAAGACCTACCAACCGTCTCTCTCAAACCCTAACTCTTACCTCCCCTCCCCTTTTTATAGGCTCACCAATGAACCCTAGACCTAATAGATCCTACCATTAGTCTAAAACTGGGGATAACTGTAAGATCGAGGAAGCCGACTAGAGCGGGGGTGAATAGGCGGTTTTAAAATTTTCGTCTAATTTCAATTGACAATTTTAAACTTAATAGATTGACTAGAGCAAGTCGACAATAGAACACCTAAACAACCTAGAAAGGCTCAAGATAACACTAGCACAAGTAATTGACCAACAGCAAAATCAAGTAGTCTAGGTCTAAGGTTGCTACTCTAACTAAACAAGCAATCAATTAATATGAATTAAGAACGTTGCTTGAATGAAAGTAAATACAAGAGAGCAAACCACAATTTGACACAATTACTTTTTACCGTGGTGATCGGAGACTTGCCGGTCTCCCCTAGTCCACGTTGAGGTAAGCCCGACCGAATCGGACCGGCTCCACGAATTGAGCCTAATCACCTCGATCACTAGCAGTAGCCCTTTCCCTTTCCGGGTAGGCGAGCTCCGAGCCTTCACAATCTTCCGGGCCTTCTCACAATCTTCTTGAGAAGATCACCGGAACCTCCGCCAAGCCGTCTAGGTGCCGGCAAGCACCAAGAGAAATGAACAACAGTGGCTTGATCACACACAAGTGCCAATTGGATCAATCTAGAATGCAATGCACTTGAATTGGGCTCAACTACCTCTATTGAATGCACAAGAGTGAAAGAGAGGTGTGAGAAGTTGCTCTAGGCTGAAAGATGTTCAATGTGGGTTCAACAACATGTACAAGTTCTGGTGGGGATGTATTTATACCCCCACCAACCTCAAATAGCCGTTGCAATAAACAATTCTGAATTTTCAGGAAAAACGGAACTACCGCCGTTATATGGGCGGTACTACCGGATTTCCGCCGTCGTAACAGAACGGCTATGTCAGGCGGTCAGAAGTAACCGTTGAATAATGAGTGCGGTACTACCGCCGTTAAAATCGCGGTACTTCCGGAAATCCGGAAGTTCCGCTATTTGCCCCGGTACTTCCGATTTCAGCGCGGTTAACTCCAACTCAGGGCGCTCTCTGGAAATGAAGTTCCGCCCTCAAGTCCGGAACTACCGGCCTGCGGTAGTTCCGCAGTTCAAACCGCGGTACTTCCGTTTTCCGAGAGGCTAAGTTTAACTCCGGGCGCTCTCTGGAATTGAAGTTCCGCTCGGAACCTCGGAACTTCCGTACATGCGGTAGTTCCGCAGTTGAACTTGCGGTACTTCCAATTTCCGAGAGACTAACTCAACCTCCGGGCGCTCTCTGGAATAAACGATCCGCTCAGAGGCCCGGTACTTCCGGCCATGCGGTAGTTCCGCCCGTAGAACGCCGGTACTATCGGATTTTCTGACAAAGCACAGTTTTGATTGAATTTTAATTTCTAAGTGCATGCATGATCCTAGATTGATCCATAGGGCATATTTAGCATATGATCAAGCAAATGACTGTGATCCCTATTAATAGTACGGTGTTTATCCTATAATCCGGTCTTCCAACCTATCTCCAAGACCGGTAAAAATAAAATAGATCCCTAAACTATTTACCATATCGCCCTTGAGATCTTTGAATCTTCATGAGGTATTTTATGAGCCTCTTTCTTCGCCATTTGAACTTATCCCTTCAAACACTTGGCGCACACATTAGTCCCATGATCATATAACATCATTAATTACCAAAACCAATAATCTTACGGGCCTAGATGCTTTCAATCTCCCCCTTTTTGGTAATTGATGACAATATGAGCAATTTTTGGAGAAGAATTAAGGTTGGATATACTTCTTGTTAGCAAGTTGTATACCACATTTTTATTTAGAAATTTTGGCAATTAAGAACATGGGGAATTTTTGCAATTTAGAGACTAAAAAGAAAGAGCTCCCCCTAAACATGTGCATCAAAGTTTATGAAGATTTGCATGATCTCTACTGACATAATCAAGATTCAAAGGTGCGCATAGACAAGTAAATAGCATTGCATTTAGGGCATAAGATCCAAACATAGTTCATTACAATGCATAGGAAATTAAATAACTAAACATCCATAGAGTTTAAACAACACATAAGCATCACATGGTTCATTACACCATATTTTATTACATAACCAGATAGATAAAAGACTTAAACTTCTTCTCCTTGCTTCATTCTCCCCCTTTGGCATCGAAGTACCAAAAAGAAGAGCTAATCCTGAGCTGCACTAGGAGAAGGAGGGCCGCGGTGACGGGTGCGACGAGAGAAATGAGTCGGAGCAACAACGTGCTCAAGGGATGTAATACGATCACCGAGAGACGAGACAGAGGTGATCAAGGTGTCAACCTATCCCGAAGTCGCAATCTGGCGCTCCTCAAGCCTGAGAATGGCGGAGTAGATCTGGGACAGTGTCACATCACCTTCGCCCTGGGGAGGAGGAGGATCAGCGGCTGCCTGAGGCTGATGCTGACCACGAGGACGAGCAGGAGCAGGAACCGGGGCCTCTGCACAAGGCTTGTACGGCTTGTGCACGGTGCAAAGTGCTCCTCTGTACCCGGTCGTGCGAATGATCAGGGCCATAATGAATGGTGCAAAGTTAATTCTCCTGTTTCTGTCATTCTTATTGGCATCTATCTCCCTAATAATGAGATCCACCACATCAAACTTCTGGCCGCGCATAATGTAATCGATCACATTCCAAGCATGGCCACGAATAGCATCATAATTTCCACTCTTTGGAAGAATGGTGTGGTTGATGATCCTGTTGACAAGACTGGCAATGGGAAGCAAGCCTATTGTCGTCCCTGGCACTCTTTCAGCTGTCCTGTCATAATAATCAGTATAAGCGGCAATTGGAAGTGCCGGCTTGCTGAACACCTTCTCATAGGCACTGGTTTCAGTTCCAAGTGCCAACTCAAACCCGTGCTTGGTGCACTCAATGGCCTGCGTTCCAGTCATCCAACATAGGTGCTCATAATTGGGAGAGATATACAAAGTAGCATAGAACTGCCGTACCATCTCCTCCATGTAGCTGCACTTGAAAGCAACAAGGTGATGGATCCCGGCTTGCTGAAAAAGCCGATATGCACCATCAAACTTGTCAATTTGTGACAAGTGATCCCAGTCCACATATTTGTGTGCAGCAAACTTGCGAGAAGGACCATACATCTCTCTGTACACTTGCTCCTGAAACTTGGTATGGAACTTCGGGTTCTGAGGTTGCGAGGATGGACATACTGACTGCGGCGACGCAAGATGGCATAGTCATCACTGGTGATCTTGGAAAGATCCACTTCTTCATCTGCAGTTGCCCCAGGCATCTCCTCGTCCGAAGCCTCATACTCCTCGCTCTCATGTGAGGCCTCGGATCCGCTCTCATGGGAGCCCTCTGACTCACTCTCGGAGGCGGAGGTGGGGCCCTTGCCCCTATCCTCATGCTCTGCCGTCGGAAGGGCGGGAGTCGAGGAGGATTGTCCCTGAGTTCCTCCATAGGTCTTGTGAGAAACATTGTTCATCCTCGGCATCTTCAAAGATAGATTAAGATAATCAAGGTGTGAGATAGGATAAGTGAGAAATAGGTTTGAAATTGAAAGAAATAAGTTTCTGCTGTTCCAGGAAAAACGGAAGTACCGACGGCAAAACTGCGGTACTACCGGGAAAACGGTAGTTCCGGTATTTTAAATGCGGAACTTCCGGTACCCCGGTAGTTCCGGCCGCTCGACCGGTAGTTCCGAATTTTCTGGGAATTTCTAGGGCATGTTCAATCTTCGTTATTTTGGGGTATTTCTTGGTTTGAATCCAATGCATGTATGAATAAACATTGTAATACCCCAAATATACTAATTTGCCCTAAGATTTTCAGCGAAAAATCATCACATTTTCAATTTTAACCTAACCTAACCTAGGGTTCTTAGAACAAGGAAAAAGGAGGGATTTGATCCAATTTACCTTGTGGAGTTGAAGGAGGAGAACCCCAGAAGTGCAAGGAATCACCCAAAAACGAAGAACTCCCCCTCGGATTCAAAGATCGGGAGAGGAGGGAGGTTCTTGGGAGAGAGAGGGTGGAGGAGAGGAAGAAGAGAGAGGAGGCGCGGTTCTGGAATGGGAGAGGAAAGAGAGAGAGAGAGAGAGAGAGAGAGAGGAAAGGGAGTACAGAGAGGGAGGAGTAACGGCAGGGAGGTCGGCGGTTTTTGGAAACCGCAATAAATCCCGCAGAAAATGGTACTTCCATGCTTAACACGCCGGTAGTTCCGTTTTCTCAGAAAAATCAGAAGTACCGCACAAACAACGGCGGTAGTTCCGGATTTTCTGGGACTTCACAGAATTTGAACTTTAGAACTTGGAATTATGCAAATGATCCCTAGTTTTGCACTCAATAAAAGTCATTTAGGATCATTATGCATCAATTGAGCTATTGCTATACGTTGAAATTAGTTTTTATGAAAATAATCACATTTTTGATCAAAAATAAGGAAAAATTCATTTAAATTCCACACAAGTGCATCAAATGAGCAGAAAAGAATGAACTTTGATTTCAAGCTACATTTGAGTAGTCTATGACATTTAATTCATTCCTCAACTTGCAAAAACGGCTTTCATCTAATGGTTTGGTGAAAATGTCCGCTAGTTGATCTTCGGTTCGGACGTGGCTAGTTTCAATGTCTCCCTTGCTCACATGATCTCTCAAGAAATGGTGGCGTATATCTATATGCTTGGTTCTTGAGTGTTGAACGGGATTGTTGGATATTTTGATGGCACTATCATTATCACACAAAAGAGGCATTTTATCAAATTTAATCCCATAATCCAACAATGTTTGCCTCATCCAAAGTAATTGAGCACAACAACTACCCGCGGAAATATATTCGGCTTCAGCGGTTGAAAGGGCTACGGAATTTTGTTTCTTGGATGACCAACATACTAGAGACCTTCCTAGCAATTGGCAACTACCTGAGGTGCTTTTTCTATCCACTTTGCAACCCGCATAATCGGAATCCGAATATCCAATTGACTCAAATTTTACACCTTTGGGATATCAAAGCCCTATACTTGAGGAATGCTTTAAATATCTTAGAATCCTCTTTACGGCCATCAAATGGCAATCTTTTGGAGAAGCTTGAAACCGTGCACACATGCAAACACTAAACATAATATCGGGCCTAGATGTGGTAAGATAGAGCAAACTACCAATCATGGATCTATAAAGTTTTAAATCTACCAACTTACCTCCTTCGTTGAGGTCTAGATGCCCGTTGGTTGCCATGGGTGTCTTGATGGGTTTAGCTTCTTCCATTCCGAATTTCTTGAGTAAATCTTTGACGTACTTCGTTTGGCTTATAAACGTTCCGTCTTTAAGTTGTTTGATTTGAAGTCCAAGGAAGTAGCTTAGCTCACCAATCATCGACATCTCAAATTCCCTAGACATCATCTCACCAAATTCTTTGCAAAAGTCTTGATTAGTAGAACCAAATATAATATCATCAACATAGATTTGACATACAAAGAAATCATCATCAATAATTTTTATGAATAGAGTTGTATCTACTTTACCAATTTTAAAGCCTTTTGACACAAGAAAGTTACGAAGGCGTTCATACCAAGCTCTAGGAGCTTGCTTTAAATCATATAGTGCCTTTGATAATTTATACACATGATTAGGATATTTAGCATCTTCAAATCCCGGGGGTTGTTCTACAAATACTAATTCGGAAATTATTCCATTTAGAAATGCACTCTTGACATCCATTTGAAATAACTTAATATCAAAGCATGATGCAAAAGCAAGCAAGATTCTAATTGATTCAAGTCTAGCAACGGGTGCAAATGTTTCATCATAATCTAATCCCTCGATTTGAGTATAACCTTGAGCTACTAACCTTGCTTTATTTCTTACCACAATTCCGTTCTTATCTTGTTTGTTCCGGAAGACCCATTTTGTGCCAATAACATTGTGCTCCTTGGGTCTCTCCACCAAAGTCCAAACATCATTTTGAGCAAAATTATTCAACTCTTCATGCATAGCATTTATCCAATCCGGGTCATCTAAAGCTTCTTCTACACGCTTAGGTTTAAGTGAAGATACAAAAGAATAGTGTTCACAAAATGAAGCTACTCTAGAGCGAGTTTGAACACCCTTACTCACGTCACCCAATATTTGATCTATTGGATGATCCTTGCCTATTGCATTGTGAATCTTGAAGGTATTTAGAGGTTGATCCTTTTCTTCATCTTCTATAACTTGAACGTCATTTGTTGTAGATGAAAAGGGATGCTCCACTTGTCTTGATAAGCTTGGTGACATTTGATCTTCCTTTGGCCTAATGTCTCCAATTTGCATGTTCTCCATTGCTTTTCGAAGACCTTCATCTCCTACATCATCCAAGTTCTCATGCTCTTCTTGAGAGCCGTTAGTTTCATCAAATTGGACATCACAAGATTCTTCTACTAACCCAGAATTTTTATTAAAGACCCTATAAGCCTTGCTATTTGAAGAATATCCTAAAAGAAAGCCTTCATTACACCGACTTTGAAATTTAGAGAGCCGAACACCTTTTCTTAGTATATAGCATTTGCAACCAAATACCCTAAAGTAAGAGATGTTCGGTTTTCTTCCAACGAGAAGCTCATAGGAAGTCTTTTTCAAAAGTCGATGCAAATAGAGGCGATTTATGGCATGATATGCGGTGTTAATAGCTTCCGCCCAAAACTTATCAGAAGTATTATATTCATCAAGCATTGTCCTAGCCATTTCTATTAATGTATGGCATCCGAGTTGTTTTCTATCTCGAGTTAGTTTCTATCTATGGCCGCACCTTGTGGTGCCAATATAAGGCCAGGCGTAGCTTCATTGTAAGGGGACCACTTTTTCAGATTGAAATTAGAACAACACATTGCTTATTTCTTTTCACCAAAGTATCCATGCGAGGATTACTTGAGAGGAATTGAGCGATCGTTCTTGAATCAAGGTTGTGTTTGCTTTTCCATTGGGAATTGAGGGCACAACGTTTCTCCACTCGTGGTCTCGTGGAGAAATCCTTTGGTGTATCTTGGCGAATTTCCAAAGAGCTGTGAGTCCTTGGATTGGCACGGGTGTACAGCTAGAGAGATTGATTGAGAGACACTAGTTATCGTGATCCTACGTCGAGAAAATCAGGGCCGCCCGTATCACTATGACTATCAATCACACATGGTCATTCAGGCATTGAAACTTTCGACCACCCTGTGGTCGTTCTGCCAATCGGACCGTCTGACCACCTAGTTGTAAATAGCAAATGCTCCAGTACTCGCACAGATGAACTCACAGACCACAAAGTCGTCGGCCAAACTAACTCGAGACAGACAACAAAGTTGACAGACCAAGAAGTAATCTTTTGCAAACTCCTCAAAAATCAAACTCAACCTCCTTACATGCTCTAATCCAAAAGTCAATTACTCATCAGAACCGTGTGGTGACCTCCACATGGTCTCACAGATACCACGTGAAGTGCGTGCGATCCTTGGTCATGTACTGCATGACAAGTATTCTCTTGAAGGTCTTCCATGCTTTTCTCATCGCGAGGAACATATGCCATTGCATGTGTTCCTAAACTTCTGCTGGGATCTCAAACGAGTTTGAAATTTTCATCCATAGCACATTTCTCTCGTCTTCTATCAAACTTTTCCAGTTTGCTACGGTGATGGGGACCCATTCTTTTCTAATTATCCCACAGGTAGTCTAAAATGCTATAGCTGCTTTCTTTGATTGCAGAGGGACCCCATCCGGAGAGACCCCCGTGATGGTCATTCGGTCCGCTAGCCTTTTAGATACTCCTCTGCCATGCTTAGTTACCCCAGTTTTCATAGCGTCAGACCCAATCGGCGACATCGATGATGACGATGACATGTCTCTTTAAAAGAACCGTCTGTGATATTAGTATCAGTTTATAGTGATTTTGTCTTGCCTTAAACCTTTCATCTTTGCATTGATTTCATAAGAATTTCAATAGTGCAAACCCATTTTTACTTGACTAATTTGCACAATTAAAATCAAGCCTCACAATTTCAATAGTGCAAACCCTTTTTACTTGACTAACAAGATAATTTCCAGGCAGTGGCGGACCCAGGAAAAAAATCTAGGTAGGGCGAAGTCCAGTGGCGGACCCAGGAAAAAAACTAGGTAGGCTGAAGTCAGAAAATTCATATGTTGGAGACTAAATTTGAAAAAAAAGTTGCTGCCATGCAAATATGCGAAGGACTTGGGTGTCGTTTGGTTGGACTGAAATAAGTTGACTTATAGCTAAAATTGCATTGTAGTTGGCTGAAATTACACTATAACTGATGGTGGCTTATTTAACATAACTAAAATTAACAAATTTAAAAATAGAAAAAACATGTTAGTCTATCATAAACAATGTAAGCGAATATAGAAAAAAAGAACCAGCAAAAAAGCTAAAAAAACCAAAAAAGTCAGAAAAAGATGAAATTTAGAACTAGTGAAAAAATAAGTCATAATCTCAAACCAAAATAAACGAAGGACTTGTTTTCGGCCTGCAGGTGAAGCAAGCTCTGATAATGGTTCCTATCCGAGTGTCCGTTGATCCAGCAGATCCGACGGTCGGAGCAGCTGCACAGTTTTCCGTTGGATTCGCTGCCACCAGATCAACAGCAGCTCTCTCTGTCTCTCTCTCTCTCTCTTCCTAAAAAGGCAGAACCCAACCCACCTTCGTATTCCGTCCTTCCCACCGATCGATCACACCTCCATCTCCCTCGCCGGTGTGCCCTGTCGCCGCAAGCTCCCCCTCGACGTCTCTCCTCCACTGCCTCAGATCGCCGACGCGCCGATACACGCCGCGGGCGCTCCTCCCGACCCCTCGCCGGCCGCCGCGGCCCCCGTCGCTGCCGATCTAGGGTAAGTCCTGCCCCCATTTCTGTAAAGCACCCGTCTTTCCGCGTTCGGGTGACTGCCTTCCTGCCTGCCTGATTGACTCTGTCCCCTGGCAGGCAGACCCGAGAAAGGAAATCCCCCTGGCATGAGACTTGTCTGTGTTTCTTTTGGTAGAAATTGAGGGTTAAAATCTTGTACAGATTGGGAGAGCTTGCCACCCCATTTGTGGAAAGCAATGAACTTTCTGCATTAGTTCGGACAGATAACTAATGCACAAAGTCCTGATTCATGCCGCTGTTCCACCAACTCTACACTCGGGGGGGGGGGTGTGCTTCCACCGGGGGCGGCGCTGGGGGAGGGGGTCCGGCCTGCGAAGGGAGCTCGGGCAGCCGCCCGAGCTCGTCCGAAGGGCAGGTCCGCCCCTGTTTCCAGGGTTTTTAGGTTATCTGTGGGAATTTCTACCTCTCACAGAAAATGATACGCCTTAATTTTGTCTCAATGGCTATTTATATTGGTATGATTTAAATTTGCAAAACTACAAGTAGTTTGTGAAAACTATTGTAAACCATGTATCAAATTTCGAAGTACAATAATACATATTTTCTTATGTATTTACTGGTTAGACCATATTGTTAGTTTAGGGCTTATTTTTCTTTTAATTATACTATTAAAAGGGGTTCCTTCCATTGGTCCAAATCCTAGAACATAGACAAACTACTCATGGCTAACTCACAAGTACATAGATAAACTGCTAACTCACATATTGATGGGGAGTAATATCAGCAGAGGAAGTCAATGAAGATGTCATTGTGGTTGGAGAAGAAGAGGCTGATCGAGGACACAGGTGGCGAAGATGTCATTGTGGTTGGGGAAGAAGCCAAGGTCACCGAGATTTGAGAAGACAGAGACACAGGGAGGCTGGCAGTGGTAGATTTGCGTGAGGAGACAACCAGATGGGAAGGCAATGCCGGATCTTACATTGCCCATTTTATCCTACCTTGGAACCATTAGGGCATCTCCAATGGTATGAATCAGCTAGCTATATGTATGTATACATCAGCATATATCCTATGTGGAGGAAAGAGAGTATGCAAAAAAAACCGAGCCAGCTCTTCCTTAAGCACTAGTCTATAACGCAAAACGAGGTAGCCTCTGTAAATGATAGTCCTTTTCTGTGTGTGCATGTAAGCATCAAATAGCTATCCTTATAGATAGTTCTTTAGAATGTTAGTTTTTAGTGTGTACTATATAAATGATGTGGAAGTCTTCTAGTTAGTTGCTAGCTAGAACCATTGGAGATGCCCTTACAACATATCTTTAGCTTTATCAAGTAACAATCCCATATTTCTCTAAATCTAAAAGGACCTAAACTACTATATTTCCTTAAACCTAAGCCCTTTCTTAGAGCATCTCCAATAGTGACTTATGAGCTAGCTCTAAGCATATTATTTCATATTTTAATAGAAGAGAGAGAAAAGCTATCTCTTGATCAAGAGCTAGTCTCATACACACATTCCAAGATTATGTGAGAGTGTCATGTGATGCTATTTATGTTATGAGCTATGTGCTAAAAGTTAGTACTATTGGAGAAGTTGTCTTAAAGCTAGTAACTAGCTCATACTGTTGGAGATGCTCTATATGCCGGGGTGTGTGCAGTGCCCACATGATGTGTATAAATAATCAAATCACACATATGCCCACTCCCACCTCCCCTCATTGGCTCCCCCGCCTGCCTCCCTCTCCTTTCACCTACTGACCTACTCACCACACGCTCCCACCCCACGTCGCCGCGCGGCGCCACCGCGGCAGCCATAAAGCAAACCACGTCCCACGCCCGACCCCCGATCGAGCAACCACCTCACCTCTCCTGCGGCGCCGCGCCGGCCACACTGCCCACTACGTACGTACGTAGCTAGATCAAGCGTTTCTTGGCGCGGCGGGCGGCACGTACGGCAAGATGATCACGGGCGCGGACTTTTACCACGTGATGACGGCGATGGTGCCGCTGTACGTGGCGATGATCCTGGCGTACGGCTCCGTCAAGTGGTGGCGCATCTTCACGCCCGACCAGTGCTCCGGGATCAACCGCTTCGTCGCGCTCTTCGCCGTGCCGCTGCTCTCCTTCCACTTCATCTCCACCAACAACCCCTACACCATGAACCTCCGCTTCATCGCCGCCGACACGCTGCAGAAGCTCATCGTCCTCGCGCTGCTCACCCTCTGGAGCCACCTCTCCCGCCGGGGCTCCCTCGAGTGGACCATCACGCTCTTCTCCCTCTCCACGCTCCCCAACACGCTCGTCATGGGGATCCCGCTGCTCAAGGGCATGTACGGGGAGTTCTCGGGGAGCCTCATGGTGCAGATCGTCGTGCTGCAGTGCATCATCTGGTACACGCTCATGCTCTTCATGTTCGAGTACCGCGGCGCCAGGATACTCATCACCGAGCAGTTCCCGGACACCGCCGGCTCCATCGCCTCCATCGTCGTCGACTCCGACGTCGTCTCGCTCGACGGCAGGAGGGACATGCTGGAGACGGAGGCCGAGGTCAAGGAGGACGGCAAGATACACGTCACCGTGCGCCGCTCCAACGCGTCGCGCTCCGACATCTACTCGCGCCGCTCCATGGGGTTCTCGAGCACCACGCCGCGTCCCAGCAACCTCACCAACGCCGAGATCTACTCCCTGCAGTCGTCGCGGAACCCGACGCCGCGGGGCTCCAGCTTCAACCACACCGACTTCTACTCCATGGTGGGGCGCAGCTCCAACTTCGCCGCCGGGGACGCGTTCGGGGTGCGCACCGGCGCCACGCCGCGGCCGTCCAACTACGAGGAGGACGCCCCGAACAAGGCCAACAAGTACGGCCAGTACCCTGCGCCCAACCCGGCGATGGCGGCGCCGCCCAAGGCTAAGAAGGCGGCGAACGGCCAGGCCAAGGGTGAGGACGGCAAGGACCTGCACATGTTCGTCTGGAGCTCCAGCGCGTCGCCCGTGTCCGACGTCTTCGGCAACGCCGCCGAGTACAACGACGCCGCGGCCGTCAAGGAGGTCCGCATGGCCGTCGCCTCCCCGCGCAAAGGTACCCACTTTCCATTCGATTGTTCTAGTTGAGCTCGTGCTTAGTGCTGCGCTATTGTGTTCTGCTCTTGGTTAATCAATCGGCAGTGGACGGGAGGAAGGAGAGGGGGGAGGAGTACGTGGAGCGGGACGACTTCAGCTTCGGGAGCAGGGGCGTGGCGGAGAGAGGCGCGGAGGCCGGCGACGAGAAGGCCGCGGTGACGGCGGCCGAGCAGGGGAAGGCGAGCGTGGCGGCGCCCGCGACGATGCCGCCGACGAGCGTGATGACGCGGCTCATCCTGATCATGGTGTGGCGCAAGCTCATCCGCAACCCCAACACATACTCCAGCCTCATTGGCCTCATCTGGTCCCTCGTCTGCTTCCGGTAAACACTCCCCCCCACCACATTCACATCGCCGGCGAAGTTAATCAGCAAGTGTTCAATCACGAGCTAATCTGTTCCCGTTTCTTGGCGCCTTGATGCGCATGCAGGTGGAACTTTGAGATGCCGGCGATCATTCTGAAGTCCATCTCGATCCTGTCCGACGCCGGCCTCGGCATGGCCATGTTCAGCCTCGGTGCGTCGCTCTGCTCCCGCTCTGCACGCCATACCGTCCCAACTCCTATCGAACAGTTCTGGCAGTACTGACATAAGCGCGCTACGCAGGGCTGTTCATGGCGCTGCAGCCGCGGATCATCGCGTGCGGGAACAAGGTGGCGACTTTCGCCATGGCCGTGCGGTTCCTGACCGGCCCTGCCGTCATGGCCGCCGCCTCCATGGCCGTCGGCCTCCGCGGCACCCTCCTCCACGTCGCCATCGTGCAGGTAAAACGAAACGAAACCAAGCCTGACCAGCCAACCAACCACACAACCCCGCACACCACCGCACAGGCAGTCCGGCAGGCATGCGACTGACAAGAACCGCCTTTTGAAAAGAAAGCACATTCCCTCTGTGCCGGTAAAGTACAGCAACGCTCGCTTTTGCTTTTAGACTTTGCACGCACAAACCGCTCGCCTTTAGGTTTTGCCGCCTCCTCGGCTCCTACACCCAAGCCTTTTCGCAGTTTGTTTTTGCTCCGTTCGCGACCGACCGACTGACTCTCCCTGTTTGTTTAACGATGCGGTGAGCAGGCGTCTCTGCCTCAGGGCATTGTCCCCTTCGTCTTCGCCAAGGAGTACAGCGTGCACCCTGACATTCTCAGCACGGCGTAAGTCACTCCATGTCCCCGAGCTCCAGCTCGTGCTAAAAACTGACAGCTTCGCAACGTCCGGCGCGCGCGAGATTCTCTGCGCCTTAGGCCACGCTTCAGGGCATTTGTCTGACCAGCCGTTCGCTTGTGTTCTTGCAGAGTCATCTTCGGCATGCTCATCGCCCTGCCCATCACGCTGGTGTACTACATCTTGCTGGGACTGTAAAGAAAAAAGCTGCATGCATGTTACGACCTACAGCTATGCCGGATTAGGTGGCAGAGGAGACAAGGGAGCTGCAGCAGCTGCATACGCTTGCAGGGGACATGGAGAAGGTTAATTAGAATTCTTAGGTGTAGAGATGCGAGGGCAAAAAAAAAATGTTTAGGACAAGAGTTGGGTTTGTTAAAGGAAGGCTCCAAATGCATGTGCAAAGCTTGGTGAGACAAAGGATCCGGTTCAGGTTACAGGGTTTGGGTTTTGAGGAGGCTGTGTGCATGGGGGAGGGTTTTTTCAACGGAGGATCGATGGATGGGTTGGCCTTGTAAAATGGATCTCACTTTGATGGAATGCTAGAGCTCTTGCTCATCTTAGGGTATACTACTTGGCGTGATGATGTTTCAGCTTCTCTGTGACAATAATATGTGACATGGAGTTAGTCGTAGCTTCAAACAACGCATTCTTAGCAATGCATATACATGAATTAGGTTTGGTAATGATTCATGAACACTTCTATCAGAAAAGAAGATGATAATGCTTTATAAATAAACTCTCCTTTTCAATTCCAGGTCATGTGTTAGGTCTAGCTATCGATGATTTTCCTAAAAGTTCAGCAGGTGCATATAACAATATATTACAGATAGTGTGTAACGATATGTTTATCATGTGATAGGTCATATTTCCTCCCCGTTACTACTTTGAACAATGAAAATGCTTATCTATTATATAATTAAAGCAAAACCAAAAGGAGCCACCGTGTTCGTTCTAAAGGAGTAAAATTTCTCACGTTAATCGAAGAAAAAAAAGATTCACACCGTTGAACATGGTAGGTCCAGATTATAATTGTCTAGATTAAAAGAAAGAGTCTATATTAAGTACAATCCAAACAATAATTCAAATTCAGAATAAAAACAAATAAAATTAACAATTTAATTTTGAATTCCCAAGTAAAATCCTTAAATAATTTGGAATAAAATTTAAAACAAAATAGAATTTGGATTTAAATATGAATTCCAAGAAAAATAACTGAATTTCATAATATAAAATAAAACAGAATTATCAATTTGATTTTGATACGAATTCCAAAGTAAAACCTCTAAATAAATGTAAACCAGAATAAAATTTAAACAAAAATTAGCAATTGGACTTTCATATGAATTCCAACCAAAAAAATAAAATTTGAAATAGAAAAAAATATAAAATTTGCAATTTAATTTCCATACAATTTCAAAGTAACATCCTTAAATAACTAAAATTTAGAATAAATTCAATAAAATTAGCAATATGGTTTCCATACAAATTTCTAAGTAAAATTTCTAAATAAATATAATTTGAAATAAAATTTTATAAAATATTACAAAAAATAGAAACACAAAATATAATAAAATTAGCAATTTGAGTTCAATACGAATTCAAAAGTAAAATCCCTAAGTAACTATAACTCTAAATAAAAATAAATAAAAATTAGCAATTGGATTTGTATACAAATTTTAACAAAAAAGTAATTTAAATTAGGAGTAAAAAATTACAATTTGATTTCCCTACAGTTGCAAAGTAAAATCTCTAAATAACTAAAATTCAAAATAAATTAAATAGAATTAGCAATTTGATTTGTATAGTGTCGGAGGAGACCATGAAAGTGCGCAATAGTGTTGATTTGTCCAACAAAAAGATATTGACCTACTAGGAGGTTAAGAGCCAAGATGACGGCATGGGAGATAAGGACAATGTCATGCTACCCACCTTAGCCATTCGACAAGAACAATGTCGTGCTCCTCGCCAAAGTCGTTGAATAGAAATGCCAAAGTCAAAGAAGCCAAGGGCCACGATGATGAGTGGTTAGTGTCAGTATTGTTGGAGAAGTCAGTGTCCAATAAGCTCAATAATAGGGAAGCTTTAGTAGAGAGAAGATGAAGCTTTGCATTGAAGATGAGCTGTAATGATATGGAGCCATCAGGTAGCTAGAAGCGTGCCATCACTGATGAGGGGGACGATGTCACCAACATGATGAAAAGATTCCCCGTATCGTTAGCCAGCGACTAAGGTAGACATGCTGCAATTAGTGAAGATGTGAAGTTACCGTGGTTAGTGAGGAAGCCATAACATTGAGGTGGCCAATGTCGAAGAAGAGGAGTGGTTGACATGGGAGAAGAGAGACATTGAGCACGTATAACATCATGCATGTGTTATACATGTATGCATATGTACAAATAGAAGCATGAGCGTACATAAACAGAGATGGGTGTAACCGTAAGGAATAGGCTTAGGGCTACTCTGAGAGAGCATGACAAGTGTCCCTGACATGGATCAGTGATGGTTGCACGTGTATGGATGTTTGATGTTACAACCAGGGGTAGATCCAAAGAGACGCATAGGTGTGCACAGGACACCAGGTCCAATTTCATTTTTCTATTGTATAGCCCATGCAAATTTAGGTGTGAACCCTCTAATCCAAATTGAAGGACACCAAGCCAGCCAAAATATTGAAGCTCTCGACCTTCCAGCTCCACTGCTCTACTCGGCACTCTCGCAGCTGGGCCCAAGACGACACCAATCAATGCCTAGGATACACAACCTAGCATATGCAAGTGCAACCCAGCTGACACAAACATGGCCCAAGGCGCTTGGCCTGCCAAGCTACTCTATGAAGGGAAGATAGTAGACAAAGGCCGCAGCACATGCGCATCGCATTGCCTAAGTCACTCGCATCTCACTCCATCCCTCCCCCTGTTCTATCTTACGCGAAAGCAAAATCCATCCTCTTGCTTGGTCATAGGCTTGTAGCCATTGGTTGCCAGAGCCCGAAGGCCTAGGCTGCATCCCACCGATGTCGCATCTCTTAGTCGTCATTACTTGTCGATTGTTTCACTGAGCACTCGGTAGCATGGATTAAGTCCTGAAATGACATAGGGAATAGCTAAATTTCTCTCAATCCTTTTGATTTCTTTAAGCAATTGGACTGAATTTATGAGTTATGATTTGAATGTTATGATTGTTGGTTAGTTTTTTTGTCAAATTGTAGGGTTCGAAATTAGGATTTCAATTTAGGTTTTTGAAAATTGGAATACCCACTTACTTTGTTGCAAATTAGAGGCAAAATTATACATGTAATTATGGCAGTGTTCTTTTGGGTTGCAACTGGTGGTTTTTGTCTGCACTTTTCAATACGACATCGGAAGACAGAGACACCGATGTGGATGACACACAAGGTTTTGTGCTTAGGAAACTATTTAGAGAATTTGCTTAATTGCTTCAAGAGTCCGCCCCGCTTTGATGTTTGGCGTTTTGAATTCTAGAGAAGCCAAAAGTCAAAAATAGAAGCCAAAAGCCAAAAAGAATAAGCCCTATATGTATGGCGAAATGGTGAACCCTTATCATTTTTGTTCTCGCTTTGCCATTGGTCATAATGGTCAACATTAAGAAGTACTTAGTGAGAAGTAAAAGCTAACTATGCGGTGGAGTATTATGCTGGAATATATGTCCAACAATAAAGAGATTGTATTAGAATGGGTAACAAGTAAGAGGGATCAATTAAGAATTAGACGTGTTGTTGGAGATTGAAGTAGAAAAATTGTAGTGGCGATAAGTGATAAAAAACACACAACCCAATAGGGTAGCTAGCGTGTGAGGGATTATAAAGTCAAGGTAGGTCACGCCATAGTGCATTGGTGTATTCGTGAGCAATATACTCTAATACCATGTAAACTAGTAAGATAATTTACCACACATATAATTAGCATATTGCTTTTAGATTAAATAGAGTTACATGTACATACATACATTTTTGAAAAAGAGTAACTAATAGAGGAAGAATAGTGACATACAGCTACATGATTCATGCATGATGGAGAGTGCTTACATTGTTAAGAACCTTAACAACTTAGTATGCCAAATGATTTTCTTCGTTCAAGCTCATACTTTAATTACATTTCTCAAGTTATATTTTTCTTCAATTTTATATGGTTATTTTCAATATTTATGATGCCTTAAAATCCTAAACAACCTACAAGATACATAAACATATTCTCAAACATCTAAGTTATATCATTTGTACTAAAAACTTTATAATAAATCTAGTTGTGTAAATGTATAGGCCACCCTACTAGTTAACCTTAATTTCATTACTTAAACCATTTTTACATTATTTTGCATGTAAATTTATAGTAGCCCTCATAAGTGCCCATGCTTCAAACAATGTGGAGAGCGAAAGAAAGTACACCATAGTGTGATGAGTTTCATGTTGATGTTTAACTATTGAATATGACTACAAATTGGGTTCCACCTCATTAGGATTGCAACATTAGAAGTTAACATCTTCGAAAGAGGACAAAATAAATATATTCTTCTTTGTACATGAGATTGAAATTATAGGTCTAATTTGCGACTAGCCACAACATTGATCAAGGTGAGACTACTAATAGGGGGTTGGACCCTCCCATTCTTCCTACTAGTAGTTGCTCATTTGATAAGACATGTTGGGTATAGTAGAGTGATACAAATTAGTATCTTAATGACTTAATGTTAGCTCGTGTGGTGGTGCTGAGAAATCAATACGAACCAAAGGATCATGGACCAACATCTTGTCAACCGAAGTATTAATCACTCAATTAGTTCCTCATTGTTATTATGAATAAGTCCATTTTTCAAACCTAAACTATCAAAAAGGTCCAAATAACTCCCAAAATTTTAAAACCAGTTATTTGACCCCCTCTATCTTCTAAAGCCAGGTTTAATCACAACCTACAATGGTTTTGCTGTGTTAGACCTTTCCTTTGATTGTTTTGCCACGTCAACGTGTAGATGTGGTAAAAGGGGGCCACCAGGTAGGCAAGTGAAAGGTGGTTGTGAGACCATGTGGAGGTCATCTCATGTTTGTGATGAGTATGCTTTGTTGTCGTTGATTGGGTTTAATTTTATGTTATTTGATCTTTGGATTTTGTAGTCTATAGCCAGCAGTCTGATCGACCCTGTTGTGGCGGTCTGACTGGCTTGCAGTTTGACTGGCCATGGTGGCGGGCCGATTGGTGTGTGGTAGTACTGGCATTGGAGTTGCGATACAACTGAAGGAGAGCAGTATGACTGGCCAACGCATGATGGTCTGACTGGTGGGTGTTGGGCGGTCTAACTGGCATAGGTGTCGGAGTCAGATCGGCCCTTGGTATTGAGTTGTGTTGGTTTCAGTGGTGTTAATCATGGTAAAGTCTATACATGTATTAGTCATGGTGGGTGTCCATGCAAGTGTGAGTCATGGGTATGTCCATGCATGTGATTTGGTAATGAGAGTCAAGTGCATGTTATTTGTACTCGGATTGATTGCTTGTTCTTTCATATGCAAATGCTTAATGGTTATTACTGCCAATGGCAAGACTGAGGCTAGGAAAGGGGTCCTAAGGTCATGGTATGTTGTGTAACTCTAGGTGGGGGATCATCTCAAGCAGAGAAACACAGAAAAATTTTTGAACAAGGGTGATATTTGAGCACAATTCAAAATTTTGTCAAAGCAAAATTCAAATTCCAATCCAAATTCAAACAAAAAAGAAAATGAAATCAAAATTTAGAAATTTTGTTTGGGCCAGCCTAATCCTTTCATCCCTCCCTCTCCTTTGTTTATTTGGGGATTTTCCGTGATTTAAATTATGGACGGCCCATTCTTACTCATTTTGTATTCAAATCGAGTGAAACTTATTTCTAAATTCATTTAACTTCAATATCTTTATAACAAAGGCAAAATAATAAATTTCTGAGTTTATTTGTATTTTGTGTGGATTTATTTACATTCACATGTATTTATTTGAAATTTGATTTGATCACTTGAATAGATTACGAAGACTTGGAAGAGCTGCAGTTCGAGCCCAATCAAGACCATCAAGATCATCAAGACTGTGAGCAAAGGGAGTTAACACTTTGATCACTTTGGCCCTACTTTTTGGATGCAAATTATATTGTTTTATGTTACTAAATTACATGCTTACTTTATATTGCAAATTATTTTGTTGCTAGCTTATAATTAATTCCCTACTAATAAATTGTGATACTACATCCCATTCCTTGATTTTGGACATATCCCTTGTTGCCCTAGATTTAATGGTATATATAATAGTTAATAAGTCCATATCTAAGTGTCGTGCTGAGCCTTACTTATATATATATTTTAGCATTAATTTGCCATGACATCTTTTTTAATATGAAAACTTGGATTTGGACAGCCATTAGATGGTAATGGCTAGTATGTTGAATTAGAAAATGATATTTTGGAATCCCAAAAAAAAAATCTAAACTTGCTTATTACCTGGGCAGATGGTAAGTGGGACTAGTGCGAATAGAACAAGAGAGTGTGGTATGTGGTAGAACTGTCTATGTAGTCTTAAGGGTTGATCTTGTGATGACCTCCTAATATAAAATAGCACAACCACAAGTTATAATGGGTGTTGTCTGGCCAATTAATTCGTATTGACTCAGCATTGGATGTGCCATCTAATTGAACACGGGCAAGAGTGCTAGATAGAAGCCTCTTGATATGCAGCACAAACGGGGACCTCTAGAGTGGGTGGATAGAACCCCACATCGGTGAAATTTTAGTGGGTGTAGTCATGTTGGGAAGGTGCATTATAAAGGCATTGTGATGGTATTCTTAATCTGCATGTTTAAGGAAGCATGTGGAATATAACAAGATGAACATCTCTTATAGTAAAGTGTGCGACATCTGCAGAGTGAAAACTATCTGGATAGTTGTGCCCACAGTCATAGACGGGCATGGGAACTTACTCGAGTTAGTGTCTATTTTATGGAAAGATCTTTATGGGTGGGATGAAAAACACGATGCGTGGATAGAACCCTGAGTTGATTTTCCTTGGATGGATAGAACCTAGTAAGTATAATAGGTGGATAGAACCCTAATAACAAAAATAGCATATGGTGGATGGAACATGTACCTCACTTATTATTGCATGATATTACAATCTTTAAAATATGATTTAGTTATGAGAGACCATGTGGTCTAAATCCCAAGTTGGTGATGAGTAATTGACACGTGGTTTGGTTAGAGTGAGTTTGGTTTGAGTGATTCGTGTCATTTTGGTATTCGGCGAGTTCGGGCTATGATTAGATAGATTTGACGCGTGGTCGTCTTCCCGGTTGGTCATTTGGGCCATTTCTCGCTTGAGTAGGATTTGTTGGTACTAATCATGTTTATATGCTTTGTGCCGTGCTATGCGATGTGGTTTTTGTCTGTGATGGCTGCAGGACGTCGAGTGGAGTCGTGGCGAGACACGGAGGACTGGACTAGGCGCAGGTGGCGCTGAGGTCAGAACAGTCGGGATGTGTCGAAGACGACGTGGACTCGAGGTGGTTGCGAGGCGTGCGAGACAAGGAACGCGGAAGCTTCCCGGAAGGTGCAGCAGGGGCGTTTCGGTAAAAGCGCGAGGCTGCAAAAGGAAGCGGGTTAGCGGGCAAAGCATGGAGGGGTAAAATGGGCAAAGCAAAGTGTAAACCCATCATGAAATGCTATAAATAGGAGTGTATTTCCTGGTAGTTGGCAAGACTTGGAGAGGGGTTTTAGGGCTTTTGCTTTGTGCTTTAGTGGTTGAGAGAATGGGTGTATGAGATAGGGTTGTGTTCCTCCCAAGAACCATGTAGTTCTTGGTGTTCTTGAGAATTGAGAGAGAGAGAGAGAGATGAGCTGAACAACTATGTAATCATTCCTCTTATTTAATCATGTATGTCCCTGTCTTGTTGTTCAAGATTTTATGAGTGTGAGCTGTTTGGTTTTTCTTTAGCCCCTTTTCTGAAATCTCTTTGGCTTGCTAAGTGCTAGTGTTATTTCTTTGCTGCAGTCCTTGCGGCCATTCCGAGATAATCTATTTGGTGTTTTGGTTTTCGGAAGCCTGTCATGTGGTTTCGGCCAGCTTTTGTTGCCTTAGTTTTGATGATTGGCCGAATGCATTTATTGGCTCTAGAAGTTTTCGGTAGCAGCTGCTCTTGCATTCTTGCCGACAGCATGAAGAATGATTGTCCTCTTTTGTAATTGCTTTCCCTGCCATCTGCTCTAGTTAATGCTTCCTTTAATTTGTCACGTACTTCTTTGTTTGGCTTGCATTAATTAAGCATCTAAAGTATGTATTTGGCTGACTTGTTCCCTATGGCCGAATGAATCATTTCTTGACCAAATGAATTATTGCTTGAAAGGTCTGCCGAGTACTTCTTCTCTCTTAAAGATTTCGGCCATGCAATCTTTATTTCTTTCTTGTTCGGACAGCAGGAGTGTGAAGACTGAGCAGTACGTGCCTTTTGCTTTATTTTTTGCGTGTGCTTTCGGTTGATTAGTCCAGAATCTCTTTCTTTGGAAGCAAGTTTCTTGTGACTTGTTAAAGTCCATTGTTTGTGACAGTAGCTTCATGTTTTTAGTTCGGCCCATTTAATTTGAGAGCTATTAGTCTGTTTTTTTGGCGGGCAAGTTTCAAGAGATTGACATTCACACCCCCTCTGTCGCCAATCTCGGTCCTACAATTGGTATCAGAGCCGGTTAGCTCTTTTCAATAGATCTTAACCGGTCTCAAGAGCCATGGCGACGGACAAGTACTCGACCAAGCCTCCCGTCTTTGATGGCCTGGATTACCCCTTCTGGAAGAGCCGAATGGAAACATACATCCAGGCTCAGGGGTATGCCATTTGGCGGAAGGTGAAGGTCAGATTTGTTGTTCCTGCCGATGAGAACATTAATGCTGGAAATATGCATGATGTTGAGGCAAACGCTAAGGCAAGGAACATCATAATCCAGGGCTTGAGTCGTAGCGAGTTTGACCGCATATCTCATCTTTCGTCTGCCTTCGATATTTGGGAGACCCTCAATGCTTACCATGAGGACACCACCCAGATAAAGACGGTGAGACAGGACCAGTTCAAGCGAGATTACAACAAGTTTGAAATGCTCGCTGGCGAGTCCCTTGATGAGTGTTTTGCGCGTTTTCACAAGATTCTGAGCAACCTCCGAGCGGTCGGTCTCACATACCCCGACTCGGATAACGCTCGACAAATGCTCGCTGCACTCGACCTTCGTGTTTGGGAGATGAAGGTGACTACCATCAAGGACACCACCGACCTCTCGACTTTGACGCTTGACGCGCTGTACTCGCGCCTCAAGGCGCACGAGATCGACATTGTCTCTCGTAAGTCGAAGTCGCAGTCGATGGCTTTGGTCACCGATCCCAGTTCAGCTTCCGGTCTCTCTTCTGAGTCTTCTTGCGGATTCTCCCTTGCTGCTCTCTGTGATATTACTGATGATCAGTTAGAGCAGCTTGCGGATGAGCAGCTTGCCCTCCTTGCTTGAAGATTCTCCCACGCTTACAAAGGGAGGAGGGACAGAAAGAGAGGAGGACCCGTGATTTGCTTCGAGTGTGGTGGCCCCAACCACATCCGAGCAAACTGCCCCAAGCTTGGGAAGGGCAAAGGTGACTACGGCGGTTCGGGCAAGAACGATTACACCGACAAGAACCGCAACACGAAGCCCTCAGCACCTGCTCAAGGCAAGAAGAAGTTCCGCGACTTCGGGAAGGCCAAGAAGCTCTTCCACCGCGTCCTCACCGCCTTCGACGACCTCGACCTCAGCGAGGTGGAGGGATGGAGCGACGACGACGGGACGGGTGACCAAGACCCCAAAAGCGGCGACGACTTCTCCGGCATGTGCTTCATGGCCCTCGAGGGCGAACTGAGCGACAGCGAGCTGTACTCCGACTCGGATGAGGTATGCCCCACCTACGACCAGCTCAATCATGCTTTTCTTAAGCTAGGTGGTTTTCATGCTAGAGCTAGGGCTAGGTGTACCGAGTTAGAGAAAGAAGTAGATAAATTATCACGGGAGCTTACTTCACTTATATCTGCTCCCTCCCGTGATGATTGTGATACATGCTCTGCTTTGCTAGGTGATATGGAGAAATTAAGGACCTCGCATGATAGTTTGTCCTCCGAGCTTGATATTGTTAAGGTGGAGAATGTTAGTCTGCTTGCCGAATTAGAGTTGAGTAGAATGGCTGTTACTCTTCTTACTACTGATGAGACTACTCCTCCCACCTCATGTGAGAATAAGGACATTGCTGCTAGAGGACCTTATACCATGCTCCTTGATCTGCCCGAGTCTTGTGAAAAATGCAATAAATTGAAGATGAACCTAAAACGGGCAGATCACAAGATTGCTGAGTTGAGTGCTTCTTTACTTGAGCCTATTGATTCATGTTTGAACTGTCCAAAGTTAACTGCTGAACTTGAATCTGTCTCAAAACAGTTTCAAGAAATGATTGACAACAACAAGAAAATGGCTCAGTATGCGACTAAGGATCCTGTTAGCTCACCATGCATTAGTTGTGATAAACTAAAACTTGAACTCGTTGCATTGAATGACAAATGTGTGAAGCTAACTAAGGACTTACTAGAGAAGCCACAATCTGGTTGTGATGTGATTGATGGTGTGGGGGAGAAGCCCCATGGTAAGGGTGAGACGCCTAGAGACGCGAACCAACCTGCTAGTAGTAGGACTGTCCCCTCAGAGTCGGCTGTGCGTGCACAAGCCATTCTTTCCTCTACTGTTGGTTCTTCATCTGCTCCCTTACCTCCTGCTGTTCCCTCTTCCCCCTGCTCTTCTTGCACCTCTCTCTTTCGGGAGTGTCAGTACCTTATGAACACTCTCGAGAGATTTGTAGCCGGCAAAAAGAAGCTTAATCTTATTCTAGACCAATCCAAGATTTGCAAGTTCAATCAAGGTCTAGGATATGATTTCTATGAGGATATGAGGAAGCATCCACCTGCTATTCTCCGACCCATCGTAGGAGGTGTGATCGAGGTTGAGCCCAGATCTGATGAGGTTAAATTCAAATCGGCGGGCTTTGTTCAAGGGATTTCTGACATCAAGGTGATTCCACCTGTTGCTTCGGCCTCTCAGAAGGCGAAGCCTCTTCGTGCTACTTCCACCTCTCAGAAGGTGAAGTACCACTGCACCTTTTGTCAGAAGGATGGGCACTCGATCGAGAAATGTTTCAGGCGCGCCAAGATTGCGCGAAGAGACCGTGCAGAGGCACTTAGGCGTATTCAGGGTCAGCCCCAGATCCTGAGTGCACCTAAGACTAGCACGAGGTCCAGGTTTGCTTCTGACGGGTTTGGGCAGCATCGAGGACTTGGTTTTTCTGAGTCTTCTGGTTTTCGTCCTCGTGCTGCTCCGGGTCGTGACTTCCACCGTCCTGAGGGTACTTCTCGTTTCCCCCGTCGAGACAGCTACCCGCGGCGTGTTTAGCCTGTTGCCGGTGCTCCGACTCGCTTGCCTGTAGCAGCCGGACCCAGCAACAGCTCTAGGTCTACTCGTAGACCATCTGCTTTTCTGAGTGACAGAGAGCGTAGGGTAGATAGAGGTCAGTCGTGCTTGACTACTTCATCTGCTCAACGTGTTGTTCAGTATTGGGTGCCAAAATCACTCTTGATTTACCCCAGTACTGAGACTTTACTCTCTGTTTGACTCAGGCTCGCCGGGCTGGGAAGGGAGAGGTTTGGCTTGTAGACTCCGGGTGTTCACGACACATGACCGGAGACTCCCGTTGGTTCTCTTCCCTAGCCCGTGCTCCAGGTGATGAGACGATCACCTTTGGAGATGCTTCATCTGGGCGCGTCATTGCCAAAGGTACAGTGCGTGTTGATGATTCGTTTCTTTTGAGAGATGTTGCCTTGGTTAGTAAGCTGCGTTATAATTTGCTTTCGGTTTCTCAGCTTACCGATGACGGTTATGAGGTGAGCTTTAAGAAAAATGCTTGCAAAATTCTTGACTCTTCGGGTAGTCTGGTTTGTGGGATTTCACGTTATGGGAGGATTTTTCGTGCTAATTTTTCTGAGTCTTCTGGTGATCATCTCCGGTGTTTGGTTGCTTCAGAGTCCCGCGATCTGACTTTCTGGCATAGGAGACTTGGTCATATCGGATTTGACCATTTGACCCGAGTTAGCGGCCACGATCTCATTCGTGGTTTGCCGAAACTCAAAATGGTCAAAGATCCTGTTTGCGCTCCATGCCGGCACAGCAAGATGGTTGCCGCTTCACACCCTCCGGTCACAGTTACTATGACCGATGCACCAGGACAGCTGCTCCATATGGATACTGTTGGACCAGCTCGAGTGCAGTCAGCAGGAGGGAAGTGGTATGTCCTTGTTGTGGTCGATGACTATTCGAGGTTTTCTTGGGTGTTTTTCTTAGCCTCGAAGGATGAGACGTTTTCACATTTTCGAGGTCTTTTCAGTAGGCTTTCTGTTGAGCTCCCGGGTGCCTTACGAGCGATCCGCAGTGACAATGGCACAGAGTTCAAGAATTCCTACTTCGAGAGTTTCTGTGGTGAGACAGGTGTAGAGCACCAGTTCTCTTCTTCGCACGTCCCACAACAAAATGGCGTTGTGGAGAGGAAGAACCGTACCTTGGTCGAGATGGCCAGGACGATGCTTGATGAGTACTCTACACCGCGGAAGTTTTGGGCTGAGGCTATAGCTACCGCGTGCCATGTCTCAAATCGAGTATTTCTTAGGGCACACTTGCACCGCACTTCTTATGAGTTGAGATACGGGCGAAAGCCCAGTGTCTCTCATTTCCGTGTGTTTGGTTGCAAGTGCTTTATTCTGAAGTCCGGGAACCTAGACAAGTTCGAGTCACGTTCTTGTGATGGTATCTTTCTAGGTTACTCGCCTTCTTCGCGGGCTTATAGAGTCTGGAACTGCGAGTCTAGCAAATTGGTAGAAACCTGTGAGGTGACCTTTGACGAGGCCAGTCCGGGGACTAGGCCTGATATCTCAGGTTCTTTAGAGCAGTCCGAGACCATCTTCGTGGATGACGAGGACGATGGAGATGAGGGTTGTCTACCCGATCCAGTCCCTTATCCACCCCTTGAGGTGCCGTCTTCCACCCCACCTCCAGGTGACCAGCCCATGCCTTCTGCTTCCTCTGGAGCTAGTGGCTCTGTTCCTACCTCATCAGCTCACGAGGTAGAGGCCACTTCTTCATCTCATCCTGGACCTCCTCGACATATCCAGAAAAGGCATCCTTCTGAGCAGATGATTGGAGACCTGTTCGAGCGTGTTACCCGCTCAAAATCTGGCTTATCTCAATTCTGTCTCCATTCTGCTTTCATTGCCTCTTTTGAGCCCAAAGATGTTTCTCATGCTCTTTCCGATGAGTCTTGTGTCAATGCCATGCATGAGGAGCTAGAAAATTTTGAGAGAAACAAGGTCTGGTCGCTTGTCGAGCCCCCGCGAGGTCACAATATTATTGGGACTAAGTGGGTGTTCAAAAACAAGCAGAGCGAGGATGGAGTGGTTATTCGAAACAAGGCTAGACTGGTAGCTCAGGGGTTCTCCCAGGTTGAGGGTCTGGATTTCGAGGAGACCTTTGCCCCTGTAGCTCGACTTGAGGCCATTAGAATTCTGCTTGCCTTTGCAGCTTCTAAGGGTTTCAAGCTGTACCAGATGGACGTCAAGAGTGCCTTCCTTAATGGGTTCATTGAGGAAGAAGTCTATGTCAGACAGCCTCCTGGTTTCGAAAACCCCAAATACCCTAACCATGTCTTCAAGCTTTCCAAAGCGTTGTATGGACTTAAGCAGGCCCCGAGAGCTTGGTATGAGAGGCTTAAGTCCTACTTGTTGAGTCATGGTTTCGAGATGGGTAGAGTAGATAAGACCTTGTTCATTCGCCGACATGGCAATGACTTTCTGCTCGTCCAGATCTGTGTCGATGACATCATCTTTGGCGGCTCCTCGCATGCTCTCGTTTCCCAGTTTTCCGATGTCATGAGCTCGGAGTTTGAGATGAGCATGATGGGTGAGTTGAGCTTCTTCCTTGGCTTCCAAATTAAGCAGACTCGGGAGGGTACCTTCTTGCATCAAGGCAAGTACACTCGAGACCTCCTGAAGCGCTTCGATATGAGTGATGGTAAGCCGGTGTCCACTCCAATGGCTACCTCAGCTTCACTCGACCCAGATGAGGATGGCGAGTCAGTTGATCAGAAGGAGTATAGGAGTATGATCGCCTCCCTCTTGTACCTCACTGCCTCGAGACCAGACATACACTTCTCCGTGTGTCTTTGTGCTCGGTTTCAGGCTTCTCCTCGCGTATCTCACCGCCAGGCGGTGAAACGCATTCTTCGGTACCTTCGAGCTACCATTGACTATGGTATCTGGTACTCTTGCTCTTCCTGTCTTTCCTTGAGAGCCTTCTCGGATGCAGACTTTACCGGCTGTAGGATAGATAGGAAGAGCACTTCTGGCACTTGCCAATTCATTGGCACTTCTCTCGTCTCTTGGTCTTCTAGGAAGCAGTCCGGTGTTGCACAGTCCACCGCAGAGGCCGAGTATGTTGCTGCAGCCAGCTGCTGCAGTCAGGTACTCTGGATGGCTTCGACCCTGCGGGACTTTGGGTTAGTTATCGACAGTGTTCCACTCTTTTGTGATAACACTTCTGCGATTAACATTGCTAAGAACCCAGTGCAACACTCTCGGACCAAGCACATCGATATCCGTTATCACTTTCTTAGAGACCATGTAGAGAAGGGCGATATAGTGCTCCAGTTTGTGGAGAGTGACCACCAGTTGGCTGACATCTTCACCAAGCCATTGGATAGTTCGAGGTTTTCAGCTCTGCGGGGAGAGCTTGGGGTGGTTTGTCCTTATGGACTGTAGTGAGGGGGAGTTTTGGACTTTACTGCTTTACTATATTATTTATGCTCTTACTCCTTGCTGTTTGCATTGCATTTTGGGTGCATTTGGGATTAGTCATCCTAGCATAGATTAGAGTGCTTCTCTCGTCTAGTTGCTTAGACTTCTGCTCTTATCTTGTGATTCCATGATCCTGCGTATTAGCTGTTTCTTATCTCACTAGATTGAGCTCACTCACTGCTTGTAGGTTTTGGCGAGGGTTGGGCCACCCTCGGATAGACAGGGTACGTGTTTGCTCTCTAGTGTGTGTGCTATACTCGGCCTGAGCCATAGCATCTTCTACATCTTATCTATGCTTTAAGGACTACCCGTTTGGATTTTTTTCCCAGCTTCTCGATTTATTGCTTTGGTTCAGGGGGAGTTCATTTGGGAGCTTCTGGTGCTTAATCTTGACTTAACTCCACTTGAACTTAAAGCTGCATCATATGTTGAGGGGGAGTTGGATTTTTTTGCATTTTCAGCATTTAGCATTGTAATATAACTACATTGAGCCCTGTTTATTATCATGTTTTGACATGTTTACAATGCTTTACACATTGCCATGACTTGTGCTCTATTTGCTAGATTTATCATGACTCCATATGTGTAGACTAGCTCTTGCCATGATCAGTAAATTAAAACAGCTACTTGAATTAAAAATTGTCATGCTAGCACTTGAGTTTAGTCTTTCTTGAGCTATCCTTTTATGATTCATGCCATGTCAAATAAGCTTAGTTGAGCGTTGAATCTTTGTTGAGCCCTAAGTTGAGCTATATTAGTCCTTGATGATGCATAAGTTAGTACAACATATTTAAAAAGCAAAATGATCTCTTTTGTGCAAAAAAACTGATTTCACCAATTCTTTCTCATGAGACGGCTTGCCATTGCACTAGGCATGAACTCAGGGGGAGTTTTAGATGACCTAGACTATCTTCTTAAGCTTCTCGCTTGGAGTAGTCGCATAAGGCTTGAGATCTAGCACATAAAAAAAATTGGGTTGGAAACGACCATGAGCTTTAAAAAGACAATGTTTTATGTGTTCAATTTGCTTAAGCTGCAAAAAGAATCATGTACTTAACCAATGTTTCAATCTTGAGCTTATAGTACTCTCTTTGGACTCAATATTAGCTTTCTTGTTCCGCTTAGCTTATTGACATGGCCTGCATCATCCTTGGATATCTCTAGGTAGACTTTGCTTATTGATGACTTGACATGCTCAGAAAATGCATTACATTTCAGATCGTCATCTATGTGCTCTAGCTAGGATATACATATCTTGTCATGATCTAGATAGCGTTTTATTGAGTTATGGCTTGGTGTATTTCATTCTGGTCATTATGGATAATTCTCATGGCTCAAAATGCTTAGAAATAATGAAACTTCAGCCATTTCATCCATGTTTGTGATCTTATTCTCTCTTTTGCATCCTTGATGTGTTTATTGCCAAAAGGGGGAGATTAGCGGAGAAAAAGGCATTTGGGAACTGTCTAGAGCTTTGGAGAAAAATTTGCTCTTTCTGTTGTAGCTCTAGTGTTTCTTTGTCAACATGGTCATTAGCTTCCTTAATCTTCTTTGGACCATGTTTGACTCTTTTTCATTTCAATCAAACTCATCGTTTTTCAGGGTTTGTCAATATACTCATCAAGGGGGAGATTGAGAGACCATGTGGTCTAAATCCCAAGTTGGTGATGAGTAATTGACACGTGGTTTGGTTAGAGTGAGTTTGGTTTGAGTGATTCGTGTCATTTTGGTATTCGGCGAGTTCGGGTTATGATTAGATAGATTTGACGCGTGGTCGTCTTCCCGGTTGGTCATTTGGGCCATTTCTCGCTTGAGTAGGATTTGTTGGTACTAATCATGTTTATATGCTTTGTGCCGTGCTATGCGATGTGGTTTTTGTCTGTGATGGCTGCAGGATGTCGAGTGGAGTCGTGGCGAGACACGGAGGACTAGACTAGGCGCAGGTGGCGCTGAGGTCAGAACAGTCGGGATGTGTCGAAGACGACGTGGACTCGAGGTGGTTGCGAGGCGTGCGAGACAAGGAACGCGGAAGCTTCCCGGAAGGTGCAGCAGGGGCGTTTCGGTAAAAGCGCGAGGCTGCAAAAGGAAGCGGGTTAGCGGGCAAAGCATGGAGGGGTAAAATGGGCAAAGCAAAGTGTAAACCCATCAAGGAATGCTATAAATAGGAGTGTATTTCCTGGTTGTTGGCAAGACTAGGAGAGGAGTTTTAGGGCTTTTGCTTTGTGCTTTAGTGGTTGAGAGAATGGGTGTATGAGATAGGGTTGTGTTCCTCCCAAGAACCATATAGTTCTTGGTGTTCTTGAGGATTGAGAGAGAGAGAGAGAGATGAGCTAAACAACTATGTAATCATTCCTCTTATTTAATCATGTATGTCCCTGTCTTGTTGTTCAAGATTTTATGAGTGTGAGCTGTTTGGTTTTTCTTTAGCCCCTTTTCTGAAATCTCTTTGGCTTGCTAAGTGCTAGTGTTATTTCTTTGCTGCGGTCCTTGCGGCCATTCCGAGATAATCTTTTTGGTGTTTTGGTTTTCGGAAGCCTGTCATGTGGTTTCGGCCAGCTTTTATTGCCTTAGTTTTGATGATTGGCCGAATGCATTTATTGGCTCTAGAAGTTTTCAGTAGCAGCTGCTCTTGCATTCTTGCCGACAGCATGAAGAATGATTGTCCTCTTTTGTAATTGCTTTCCCTGCCATCTGCTCTAGTTAATGCTTCCTTTAATTTGTCACATACTTCTTTGTTTGGCTTGCATTAATTAAGCATCTAAAGTATGTATTTGGCTGACTTGTTCCCTATGGCCGAATGAATCATTTCTTGACCAAATGAATTATTGCTTGAAAGGTCTGCCGAGTACTTCTTCTCTCTTAAAGATTTCGGCCATGCAATCTTTATTTCTTTCTTGTTCGGACAGCAGGAGTGTGAAGACTGAGCAGTACGTGCCTTTTGCTTTATTTTTTGCGTGTGCTTTCGATTGATTAGTCCAGAATCTCTTTCTTTGGAAGCAAGTTTCTTGTGACTTGTTAAAGTCCATTGTTTGTGACAGTAGCTTCATGTTTTTAGTTCGGCCCATTTAATTTGAGAGCTATTAGTCTGTTTTTTTTGGCGGGCAAGTTTCAAGAGATTGACATTCACCCCCCTCTGTCGCCAATCTCGGTCCTACAAGTTAAAAATGCTAAGTCTCAAAATTTCTACTTACTGTAATTCAACTATGGCATTTTACAAATAAAAGAACTCAAACGTTTCTTTATTAAGCCTTACATCTATAATATTGTGTTATGTGTGTTGGATCATGGAGCACGGTTGTTTGTGTTCACTCTCGCTCACTGAAATAGCTTAGAGCCTTTGGATCAAGACCCCTACGCCTACTAGCCGTGTCTGGATCAGATAGGGAAGAAGATGGTGGAGTCTAGACCATTCTCTAGTAGTATCTAGTCACTGCCTCTGCTAGACAGACTTTGATGGTGAGTGTGTGCATATCTATTATCCAAGCCTTGCGTAGTAGCCTGCCGTACACATCTTAACCTCTAGTCACTTGCCTGTGGTTAGGTGTGTCCTCACCTTTTGCTTTCTATTTTCGCTTCCGCTTTTGGTTACTTGTAATGTACCATTTGGTTTGATCAGCTCGTTATGTAAAACTCTACCCGATATGAGTTATTGAATTTTGATATGTAATATTAATGTCGAGAATGATTCATGCAATGTATATGTATGATTCAGCAATTCATATGTGTGCAGTAGCTACTAATCAAGGAATAGTGTGGTAAAAACATAGAGAGTTCCGGATTGCAAATCCAAGGTTCTAAAACGAACTTTGTGGCAAGTAATTAGGCATCATGGACTATGATATGATGTGGTATATTATAGGACTTAGGCGTTTCAAGTGGTGACGGCCTCGGGGCAGGCGTACGATCTTGGTAACAAGGCATTAGGCATCGTATCTTCGTGAAGACTAATGGGTTGCAATTGAGAAAATTGTTTAATACTGGGTGAAGTGATGGTTTGTAAAACCGCAGTATTGATCTAACTAGTTTAGGTCACGTTTTTTATGATGGAGTGCCTTATTGGGCTAAAAGTCATGCTTTGAAAATCGTGCAACTATGTGAAGTGCAAAACCTGTTTGTGTGTAGGTTACCAGGTTTTTGCATTTGTAAGTGGTGTAATCTACTAAGGGTATGCAGGTTTCGAGGGTTAAATGGAAGGTGATAACCTCCACTATATAACCACTTGTATGTGTTGAGAGATGTATCATTAAGAACACTCTAAAAGAGAGACTATGCATTTCTTTGTGTGGAGCCTTGTATGTATGCTCTAGGTTTAGAGTCTACCATCCATAAGGGAGTGGTCATAATACAATACTTTCCAAGTGAAATAAACATCCAAAGTTTGTCTAAGTGAGTTGTGTCACAGATCATTCATTGTACTTTTGATTTACTTGGCTTTTTTTGTTTAGATTTATCTTTTCTTAATATTTTCTAGTGCCAATAATGTATAAGAGGTACATATATCTTTTAGAGATTAGATCTCATCCATTTAGACGTCTTTTATGGAGAGTTCTTGAGTTTGCCCGGTTTTCCTCAAGAGAGAGAGATGTTTTGGGGGTTTTGCTCTTGCTGTGATCTAGCTTACTATGATATGTAAGAGCCCATCTAAGGTCATCTATATCATCGAGAACTCACGGGTAAGAGTAGATCAAGGTTTCTCTCTTTTACTCGGTTTTAGTGCAACATTCCTTGTTTTGGATAAAGATTGAAACTTTGGCATCAATCTTTATGATCCATGATTGAAATATATTCATGATATCCTAGAAAGAACTTGTGCCAAGTTTTACTGCATTTGGATCAGTGGGTTGAGAATTGTCTCTTTTCTTGGATCGTGTGCAATGCAGTCTACACTATTTCTCAATGAGTTGTCAGACCGTAATGAACTGTGCGTTCAGGCTGGCATGGTCATACTGGCCAACGACCACACCGCTTCTAGGCCAACGGTCGGCCTGGTTGAGACAGAAGTCTTAGGCAATCTTTATGGTCCTTGGTTCTTAGCTTTGATGAGCTTGTGAGTTTGTGTGTTCGTTGTGCAGAGTTGTTAATACCTGAGGGAAGGTTTTAAAGAGTCATTCATCTTACCTCTGACTCGCTATACCGATCCTATAACAATGATGGTAGCCCTGATGTCACGCAAAGAGGAGGTGCACACTGGGGTGCAGGAGGAGCGCGCCGTCCACGCGGTGGGCTGCGCCGTGCACTAGCCCTAACATGTGAGCGCGGAGAAATACCACGCATGGACGTAGCCCGAATCTCGTCGGGGCGGATGCAGACTGTCAGGAGAGGCATCATGGTTTTGCCTTGTCCGGTTTTTGTCGCTCCTCCCCGTGTGTCGTATGCTTCCGCGGTGTGTTTGCTTGTGGACTTGTGGTGAGTTGCTTTGCTCCGCCGCCGGCGAGGTCATCTGGTCCGGTGGCGACGGGGCATTCCTGGTTGCGGATTGGTTCGTATGCTTTCGTTCGTTTTTTTTTGTGTGTGATTGATTATTAATTAATCATAATTGGTTTGCTAGCCGCCTCTCCCGATCGTGTTGCATCCACGCTCTGGTGGTGCCCATTGCCGCCTTGCATTGGTGATCGATTGGGATGCTCAGGTCAGCGTTCTGCTAGCATCGCTGTTATCCAATGCGAGGGTTTTTGATCGTTGCGTCATCAGTGCAAAGGGTGATCCAATCCTGCCCATCGAATTAGATACTCAGGAACAAGACCACCAGAAACACGCGGCGCGCATGTCAGGGCTGGTGCGCGGCCTCCGCTTGCGTCCCGGCGTGCTCCGCCTCTCCGCCCACACCTCAGTCTACCTTTCGCTTTGCCTACCTGGTGGTCCCTTTGCCACATGTATGCGCCGACGTGGCAAGAATCCAAAGAAACTCGTCCAACTCAACAAAATTGCCGAGCAAAGCCGCCGTGGGATATGATTTAATACGGTTTTAAAAGATATGATATTAAATAACCGGTTTGAAAGTTTATGGTTTATTTGGACCTTTTCGATAATTCCAAGGTGAAAAGGGGATTTATTCCTTCTTATTATAATAATTTTCATCTCGATAATTGAATCTAACCCTTTATTTAGAGAACTTAACATTAAGCTGTTTCTTTTTGAGGGACCGTCACCTAATTGTTGAATCATCAAAAGGTTCGGAAAGGGAATATTATAATCAATTTCCACTCATTTCTCTGGCAAAAAAAAAAGTCCACACGTTTCAATAAGAGGGACGTGGATCCAGTTTCTTGCATGGTTGTCTAATGTGATAGTTATAAAATGTCTTCAATTAGATTCTTGTTGGATTAGCTATTATTCAAAACTTAATGGAAGTTAGATTGATAAACATATCATTGTATGAGCCACAACGTTACATAAGCTAATATTTTTGTTTAACTCCCCACCAAATGATTGATATAAATGCATTCACACGTGCTAAATACGCACAACATTTGAATCTATTAAGAAAGTACCAGTATATACACTAACACTAAATGTTGAATGGAAAGAATGCCACATGATTAATTATGAGTCTAAAGTCTTAGCAATCACCCTTATACATCAGCACAAGAAGATTTTCTTCGCTAACCTTGCTAAATTGTTGTAATTTTGATCTAGATAACTAAAAGTATCTCTTCATTCGGAGAGTATAACCACTTAATATTTTTGGTGGGAGATACCACCACCTAATAGTTGAATCATCAAACGGTTCAAAAGGGGATTACTATATTCAAAATTTCGCATATTTCAATAGAACGGAAGTATATACCAGTATATGCAATTTCTTGAATGATTGTGTAACATGATAATTCTGATGTCTTCAATTAGATTCTCGCTAGATTAACTCCACACCAGTTGGTTGAACACATACATTGCATACACCTATAACAATTGAATCCATTAAGAATGGACTGGTTTATGTACCAATATAACATGAGCAACAAATTTTAATAAAAAGAATATAAACCTTACTAAAAGACAAAAAAAGTCATAGCAATCACCCTCGTGTTACATCGCTTCATGGATCTCCCTACACTAACCTTGCTAAATTATGCGATCCAGCACCTCAGTTTTTCTCCACATCATGCACGCGCGATCAAAATCTATTCATCGGGTGTGCGTAGCAATTTGGTACAAGGACCTGCGTTTGGTTCCAGGCCGCTGCGTGGTAACGTGGGATTTGATGTGGACCAATCGAGCATATCCAGGGACAAGCCGGGCCCATGCCATAGAGTACTCTTCTTGTTGGACTCCGTGTGCTCCCCTCCGAATCGTCCCCCTTTAATAAACCTTTATTTCTTCCTAATCTTCTTGTGATGGTTTACCACAAGAAAAGAGTTTTCTTTTTACGAAAGCACCTCTTTTTTAAAAAAAACTAAAGCTATACTTTGCACCACCTAATTTGACTCCTGTTGTGCAAAATACTAGGCACATTCTTTGCACATTATACCATATAATTCGACAATGCGTTGCAATTCACACTAGATCTCAGTGGCGAAGCTAGCAAATCTTAGGAGCCCAGACAGATGGGCTGGTCGGCTGGGTGATACAAGGTAGCTTGTCCGGAAATCGCTAATCAAATGACGGTAAGGATATACGAAGGTTCAATAGCTGCTCGCTGACGACGCGTGAGAAATATATGGGGACGCGGCCTGCCGGTTTCTCGTGACGCCCGCGCCTAGTTGCTGGTTCGTGCCCACCTGAGGACGAACTGACGAAGAGGGCGGTGCAGAATAGGGCGAATGGAAGAAAACGCACGGGAAACGAGAAAAGAAGATGGCGCCGTGCGAGCGTTTTTTTCTTCTATCAATCTCCCTTTTCTAACGTGGAAGCCAACTCATCTGCGCACGTGGCACCAGTCGGAGTGTCCAGGCTATCAGGTTCCAGGGTCGAATATCCGGTGCTAGTGGCATAACTAGGATTTAGCTACGTCTCAAACTAAACTTTAATCATGTGGAACTAACACTAATTTATATCTATACTATGCTATAACAAAAATAGGTTCTAAATGCTTAGGTTTTGACAAAAGATATATTTTTTATTGTTCATAAATTAATACAAGAAGGATAACAAAGCCAAGCTTTAAAAGGCTACATATAAATCATCTGAGATGGAAAATATGGAAGATCAAACAAATTTTTCTTGAAAGCCATAGAGATAGTAGAGTTTATGCATGAGGTATTTTTGGGACTCTCTAAAAAAGGAACATGCAACTATTGATGTTATAAAAGCTTGTTTAGCACTCCAGGGTCTTAACTTAATCATCCTATCGAAAATGACATGTACCAAACTATGGGCTACATTTCTAGCGAAGTTTTAGCAAACTGGCGACAACATCATATTGATATATAAGTAAAGATATCGAAAAGTCTAACATTGACAAAAGACAAAAGCAATTACCTCGTTTTTCTGCATTTCCATTATCTTTGCCTGCACAATGAAGACAATGAAAAAGATCAGGACTCTGAATAGAATAGCTCAATAGCTCATACTAGTATTCGAAGTATGGTATTGTAGTGCTATTCACTGGATGTTTGTGTAACAGCCCAGCTGTTTATTTCAAAATTTTTTAAAAAAACTTAAATTAAATTAATTTGGTTTGAAATAAAAACATGTGTTTTGGTGCCTAAATTTCTGTTTTTTAAAAGGTTGGATTTAAAAAGTATTTTAAGTAAAACCTAAAATATTATTAAATAAAATGATATTTTGATTTTCTATAAAAATCTTAATTCAAATTAATTATTAGGATTTATTTGGCTATTATTTGGGTTTTCTGGAGTTTAAAAATCTATTTTGAAAATAAAAGGTAATTTAAATATAAAAATATAATATCAACATTAGTTGAAAATATTTTTATTAAATCTAAAGCATTTCTAGAAACTTTTGTGAATTTTTCTAGAATTTGTGGAAGTTATTCATATTTTTCTGAGCTTTAATGAATTTCCTAGGCTTTTCTGAAAATTAAAATCAGAAAATAAAATCAAAATCTCCTCCCCTCCCTCCGGCCAACACGTGGACGGCCCAGATTGAGCCACGTCCCACGCACCCAGCCCATCCCCGCCGTCCGCCCACCCCGCCTACCTCCTTCCCCTCCCGACACGTGTTCAGCCCGATTTCCCCGCGCCCCGGCCCATCTGCCGTCCACCCCTCCCTTCCCCCTCGCCCTCTGATCCCCATCCGGCCGCCCACGCCCCCTCCCCTCCTTCTCTCGCTGACCGCCCGGGCCCACAAGTCAGACTCGTCTTCCCCCGCCTCCTTCCCCCGCGCGCCCGTCTCCGCCTTAACCGTTGGCCATCTCGCACCGCCCGTTCCCTTCCCGCACGCGCACCCATGTCCCCACTCCCAACCTCCCCCGCACGCACCGCGCCCATTCTCCCCACCTCTACCCGCAACCGCCGCCGCCCCCGCCAACCTCCGGCGAGCAATTCGCTTCGCCCCCACTCCCCCTCCACCCTATAAAAGGACCCCCCCGGCTCTGCCTCTCTCCGCACCACCTCCCCCTCCACTCCACTCCCCTTCCCCTCCAGCCACCGCCATCGCGCCGGAGCCCTCGAGCCGCCTCCGCCACGTCCTTGTCGCCGGCTGCCTCCGAACCTCGCCAAGCCCGCGCGAAGGTAAAATCGGGATCCCTGCGTGCCCCTCTCCCTCCTGCGCCACTCGCCGCCGGCCGCCACCCGCCGGCGAGCTCCCAAACCCGAGCACCTCTCTTGCCGGCCGGCCATGTCCACCGCTGTGCCCACGCGGCGGCCCAGGTGGCAGCCCGATGGCCGCCACCTCGGCACCGTCCCACCCCCGCCAGCGCCACGCATGCACCCGTGCCACCTCAGCTCCCCATTTGGTCCATGGACCTGGTCTATGGACCAGGGCCCACTGTCAGTCGGTCCACCCAATGGCTGACGTCAGCTGGTGCAATAAGTCTGAATTTCCCGTAGAAAAATAATTCGACCGAAAAGAAAATCCCTGCTGCCGTCATAAACCATTTTTCTTTAGAAAAATAATTCCAGAAAATCAATCTTTTTCTCTGATTTTAAACTTCCGAGGACCCGTTCTTCTTCGTCCTAACTCCGATTGAGCCCATTCAAATTTCTAAATTCATCAAAAATTCCCCTCTATCCATTTCTGGTCTCAATTCAAATATTTGAAGTCAATTTGAATTTATTTGAATTTGGTGCATTATTTTCACGTATAGACTTCGACGATTCGAGAAAATTCTTCGACGAAGATTTACACCCAACTCAAGAGCAAGGCAAGTCACACTCCTTGATCATGTTGATCCCAGATTTCAAAATAAAATTATGTTGTTGTAAATTATTCTGCATGCATATTTTTATTCAACGTATTTCAATTTAGTTTTAAATTTAGTTATTGCCTACTTGTTAATTCCTCCATTGGTATTGAATTCCTCGATACCTTGTCACCCTAGAATCAAACTCTAGTTAGTACACTAGTGTTGGCTAGAGAGTTTAAATCAAATGCTTAGCCCTGCTTAGACTTATTAATTGGTTTGGGATACCTTTTCACATAAAATGATAAGCTTTTCAAATGTACTCTTGACTTTGGTGAGTCAAGGAGATTTATAAAATATTTTGAAAACAAAATATGAAAATTAGCTTAGACTTAGTCAATTGGTTAGATGGTGGGTGCAGACATGTTCTGTTGTTCTAGACTCAGGTTTGACTGTCGTGCACAGGGGTATGTGGTCGGACCTAAGTCAGATTAAGGACCGGTCTGTGAGCTACTGTTGCAAAGCCCTATCGTACTACCACATGGCTGGTATGGGACAGCCCTAGCTGAATAATTTGTGAAGTCCCAACCTAAGTCAAGTTGTAGGTTGAAAGTGAGCGTGGTTGGTGTCATGAGAAGTCTCACTCGGGCTCAAGAGGGGGTTCCGGTCTGGTGGATTCCTTACTGAGGTGAAACCATAGAGTTGGCTTGGCTAGGTTGAAGGCTTTGCATTGTAAAGTCCTTGTCACGACTTCTCGCCGCACACCTAAGTTAGTGTGTAATCTAGTGGCAAAAAGGGATGATCGTGTCTTGTGGGTAAAGCTATACAACCTATGCAGAGTGTATAATCTATCCTGGATAGCCGTGCCCACGATCATGGGCATACTGAGTAAAGATTTTTCATGGATTAAACTTTGTTTTTCAAAAATATTTTTGAAAACCTTATGGATGAAAGCAATCCACGAGAGACTGAAAACCTTGTGGATGGATGGAATCCGTGAGAGATTGAGACCTGGTGGATGGATAGAATCCATCAGAGTTGCGCAGTGAAAGCGTGTGGATGGATGGAATCCATACGTGATCTTTTAGAAAAGATGGTCTGGGTGGGATGCCCGAGAATATGTTGGTGTTTGGTCGGAGCCTGCACTGACGGTATTATTTTAAAATACAAGTATTGTTTTACTTACTGTATTAAATTCAGCAATTTCAATCTATCTATTGTATTTCATTAAATGCTGTTTTATGCAAACTAACCCTATAAGCTTTCCATTGATGCCTTTATCATTATATTGCATTTCTCTGTGTGATTTGCGGAGTACAAGTTTGTACTCACCTTGCAATCTCCATACAGAGGAAGATGCCTTCGACAACGTGAAGATCAGAACGAGTAGGCCGCGTCTTACTGTCGTTTACCTGTGGGCATGCTTGGGCTTCGCTTCTTATCAATTTGCTTCGCAGTTATTTGCCTTATTTATCTTTGCCAACGGGTGTTGATGTAAGACTTGGCCATAAGGCCGTACTCTTTTATTTAATATAGTTGGTCATTTGTGCTTGATATGTATCTTTGTTGTATTGTGTGCACTAGCTGATCCTGGACTAGTGCGATTTACACAGAGGATACAGGAGTCGTTACTCCGGGTTCCGACAGTTTGCTAGTCACTAACAATGGTAGGAGCATAGGATCACTACAAGTCTGCAGCTATAGGAAGTGTGAGTTGGATATTCAGCCTGTTATATGCTGATAGATATGCAAAATGTTTACAAAAAAGTAATGGTCCATGATGTGCTGACAGATGCTCACATTCTTGATATACTCAAAAATATATGGGGTGAAATTAGATGCAACAATTATGAATATTATACTCTAGGCATCACCCTAAAAATAGATAGGGAATGAACTAATGCTGCAGCGAACGGTTGTGGAGATGAAACACCAAAAGGTTGATGCAAAAGAGAAACACTGAATATTTCACACTCTGGTTTAAAGACTGGATAATGAATGCACTATACTTTGCTAGAAATTTTCTTATATATCCATATAATGTTGTCAATGTCAAGACTTTTTCTTATCTTTTGTGTCCGTACATCATACTGTCATTCTTGGTCATGACTCATGAGGTCTTGTGCTTTGATATTTGAGTGAAAATTAAAAGTTAAACTAGAGTATTTCAAAACATAACAGTTAGGTCAAGCAATAACGTGATCAGGAGTTAGAACCAAACCATACCTCAAATAGCTATGCCTGCTTGAGTTTAGACAGCATGTTCCAAACCAATGACCAATCATTCAGTCTAGTGTACAGATATAAACTAGTGCAAAATTATATAAGAGCATTCACGCAATCAATCATCAAACATACAGAAGAACTAGCCTTATCAAAAATCATAGAAGAAAGATTCTAACACTAGTAGTTCCATTTAAATTTAGGAGCATAGTATTTACTTGCTACTGCCAGAAAGAGGAGAAGACAATCCCTTTGAAGGGAGTGCATGGGAGGGACGGCCGGCGGACATAGCCACGCAGGCGTAGGGAGGGGGCATTGCGGGGAGGGGGGCGCAGGGAGGGGAGCACGTGGGAGGGGTGGCTGACGGGCACAGGTGCACAGGCACAAGGAGGAGGGCCGGGAGGGGATGGTGCAGGGAGGGGAAGCGTAGGCTGCACCGCCATAGGGAGCTAGCCAGCAAGGAGGGGAGCGTAGGGAAGGGAGCACAAGGAGGGGCGCAAGCGTAGCGACTGGAGAAAGCTAGGAGCCCAGCAGTAGCCAATAAGGTTTGCAAATTAATGGGCCAAGTGGACCGGCTAGGCGGCTATGACGAGGAGTAGGCAGCATGGCCTGATGGCCGCATGGGCTGCCTAGGCTACCTGGGCTGAACCTTGCAAATACTACCTCAGGTTGGGCTAAAAGTACCTAAGCTATACATTAGGTATTTTTTCATGCCTCGGGCTAAAACCTACCCTGCCAGGTGAAAAGTGCAATGGAATGTTAGATTACTCAGCATTATGTGCAAAGAAATCATAAATATGGTGTTCTGCGCAACAAGTGTCAAATTAGGTGGTGCAAGCTGTAGTTTACTCTTTTTCGATTACAAAATGACACACATGCGCGTCCACCACCACGTAAGCACACTACGCGCACACACTGCACGCATGCATACGCAATTTCTCCCCTTAGCACATGTCTAGTTTTGACTCTATTTTTACATGTATTTGCAAAAGTATTGTATTGCATAAAACATAACTTTTTAGGTACTTTTTATGCCGAATCCACTCATTTTAGTAGGAAAACTTATTCTCTTGTGTTTGGATGGTTCCACACAATTCTCAAAGAAGGGAAAGGTGCAAGATAAGGAAACTGGGAAATTCCATTTTTGTTACACCAATAAATGGGACAGAATCTATCCATCATCTTGCAACACAATTTTGGCATTTGAAAATGCTTCAAATGGAAAAACCCATAACTATAAAGTTGTGGATCTCTTCGAGTAGTCCAATTTAGAGTCCTTATTGACCTAATTTGAAGTTCTAATGCGAGAGATACTGGCCCCTAAAGGTAGGCTGCATAGAGAATCAGAGCACACAACAAAGTCAGCTTCCAAGTTATATTTGGCAACAAAGACGGTGTTTTCAGAACTTCTCTACAACTAGAAAGTTGAATACATCTTCATTAGATAAACGTATGAAAAGAGTCATATAATTTGGAGTTTGTATGACTGAGATATGGCCTTCGAAAGGTTCACTGCGCAGAAGGAAAGTGCAAACTGACTTGAAAACGAAGGAGATTCAAATTCAAACTTTCCAAACCAGTTGTTTTCAACTATACCACGTTCGAGCCATGACCCTCCAGCCCCTTAGCCTTTAAATATGACTCAGCTATGCCTTCCAAAGTATCCAATCTTTGAGTTCTACCTCCATTTTTCCGACAAGGCCGGAGCCATGCTTTTCAATAGTTAGGTCTAGATTAGAGAGGTAATTAGCCCCATAATTAAAGAGGGATTTAATTAGTTGCTCTTATTAGAAAGGGTTCTAATTAGAGCCAGGATCCAGAGTATCTACATTGGACGGCTGCCAAGATTCGTGGTCTTTGTAACTTTCTAGTTATATGCATTTCTCTGCACTTCCTCTATTAAGTTTTTGCTATGGTGTTTCTGGCCGACTCCACTCTTTTGGAGAAGTCTGCTGCTGAACTGGCAAATCGAAGGATTCTAAAGATCCTTTCCACGAGCGTTGAATGATCAAGACATTTTCCAATCCCAATTTTGAGGCTCTCAAGATGATTCCCTCATGAGACGACTAAAACACATATATCATTTGCCGAATTGGGAGTTTGGAAGAAAAGGTTATGATGAAAATACAGAGTCTTTGATGGGTTGGTGATATGACGACGTGGAGGATTGCTATATGCATGTCAATTTTTAAGGAGAAATCAATGGTGGGATCTGCAATTGAGTAGGGAAACTTATTATCTTGTTTTCGAATACTTTCACACAATTCTCGAAAGAAGGGAAAGACGACAAGCATTGTTTTAAATAGCGTGTAGCAGGAGCATAGTGGCTATGTGTTTTATAGCGGATAGCAGATATCGGTGCTATAGTAGGCGCAACATGCTCAGCTATATTTGTAGAAATACAAAGTCAAATAAATCGATTTTGAAGTAAAAATGACTTATGTTGTATTCATATTATTTGTTTGTGCATATGTCATATTTTGGAGTAATGATTTAAAATGGAAAATGGTAAGAGTATGCAATAAATGAATCATATGAAAACTTTAAATATATTTATACTAAATCTCCGCTACATACCATGCACTATAGCAACCATTGCGGGCTGTTGCAGTGCCGCAATTATACAAAATGCTATAGACAACTATTGCATAGCAGCCACTATCCCCTAACCGCTATATCTGGGCTACAGTGGGGGGCTATATCGGCCTATTTAAAACAATGCCAACAAGATAAGAAAATTGAGATATTCCATATTTGTCATGCTAATAATAGGTACAAAATCTGTCCATTTTGCAAAGCAATTTTGGCGTACGAAAAGGCTTCAAATGGAAAACTCATAACTACGAAGTTGTGGGTCTCTTCGATTCATCCAATTTAGAGTCTCATTGATCTAATTGTACTTATGACATGGGAGATATTGGCCCCGCAAGGTAGCAAATCAGTGTCCGCAACAAAGTCAACTTCCAAGAAATATTTGGCAATAAAGAAGGCCTTTTAAGAATTTCTCTACAACTAGAAGTTGTAGATATATTTGAGATATATTTGTTAGATAAACATATAAAAAAGAATCACCTAATTAGAATTTGTGTGACTAAGATATGGCCTCCAGAAGGTTTTCTGTGCAGAAGAAAAGTGCAAACCGAGTTGAATACAAAGGAGATTTCGAATTCAAACATTCCAAACTGGTTGTTTCTAGCTCTACCACATCCAAGACATGACCCTCCAGTCTCTTAGCCTTTAAATAGAACCCCAGGGGTACCCTCCAAAGCATCCAATCATTGAATTCTTCCTCTGTCGCTCCGGCGAGGCCTTGCTGAAGCCATGCTTTCCAATAGTTTAGCCTATATTAGAGAGGTAATAGGAGAGGGCACTAATTACCCCCTCTAATTAGAGAGCTTTAATATCTGCTCTAATTAGGGAGAGTTCTAATTAGAGCTGGGATCCAGAGCATCTACACCAAAAGGCTATTGAGATTCACGATATTTGTAACTTCCTGCTTATAAGCATTCCTCTACACTTCCTCTATTAAGGCTTTGCTATGGTTTTTTATTTATATATGCACTTCCTGCTTGGATGGTTCATTCATTGCACAATGTTTTAATTATCATGCTTTTAGTACTGTTGCATGCTAGCTGTCTATTTAGTCATGGTGATTAGATATATTAGTTGATCCTTGTTATTTGAATTTATGAGTAAGATTAGAGAGGGTGCAGATTCTATGAACACAATCTACGTCTAAGATGATGTAAGTGGCTCTACCTCATTCATAATTATTTTGGATATTATGTCTGTTTAACTAGAGAGGATGCTGACCAGATGGATGGTGACATCATGAAGGTGATATCGACTCTAGTCTAGGTTACCACGTGTTTTCTAACTTCTATCTTTCCAGAATCAATATGGTATTATGATTTCTTGCTCCTGTATTAGCATTGCCATATAGGATCCTAAGAACTCATTATTGATCGACCTTTGCCTACTATTCGATTAACTAGCTCATGCTTGGATCTGAACTATCAATTCCCTTATTCTGTTAACATTGGGTAGTTAGATGATTATTGATTAGAAAACACTAAGGTGATCGTTAGCCTATTCTTTGTGGATTTGATACTCTGAAATACTTAGTTGAAAAGCTACTATTGACCCATGCATTGTAGTTATATTTGATTACACGTAGTTTGCATCAACAACTTTTTTGGCGCCATTGCCAGGGAACAACAACATGAACCTGAGGTGATCTTTTTTTGATTTTTCATCTAACCCCCTTATTAGTTATACCATGTTGTGCTTTGCCACTCTTATTCTTAAATAGTAAGAACAAAATTATATGTTGCCTGCTACTAGCCTCCACCTCGACAACTAAAATCTTGCACGCAAGTCAGTATGCACTGAACATCAAAGCTCTGAGACGTTGGATGATGCACGCCAAGTGATTGAAGCTAACAAAAAAGATGCATGATGACAGATGAGATGATCAGCACCATCGACAACTCAAGTTTTGTACGTAAAAGTCAGCATGCATGCCGAATGCCAAGCACCAAGACGTCGGATGAAGTGAATAAGACAATTGAAGCTGACACACATGATGCATGTTGATGGAGGGGATGATCAGCACCATTGTAGGATCTTGATGGTACCTCGACCCAATAGACCTGATGCTAGGTAACTTTTCTAATAGAGGTGTCTAGCTTTTGACTTTACATTTAACGCTTCAGGGAGGCAGCCCAATTTTTGTTTTTCTTCTCTGAAAGTCCTTTTTCATATATATTGAATGTAGTTTGATTGAATTAACACCTAGACAGACAGAGGCCAAAAATAAATATACAACATCATAAAATTCCTACTAAAACTCACTCGCATAGGCATAATAGGGTAAGCACTAGGATTTAAACCCCGATGGGTGAAGCTATACACCTACAACTGCACCACCCTACTAACCTACTAAGAGGTTGTTCTCTCTTAGCAAAAGCACTCTAGTGGCATGCGCAATATGCATGGTAGCCAAAAAATTTTGAAGTACTTTTTTATGGAATTATTGCGTTCCAAACAATGAAGGGTTGTTCTATATATATAGGCCCTGTTTGGATCCCTTGGGCTAACAACTAGTTGCTAAACTTTAGCCCTTGAGGATCCAAACAGGAGGGCTAATGGGTGGGCTAAAGTTTAGCCAAAGTCCCAACTAGTTGTTAGCCAACTAGTCCATCAAACCCAGCTAATGAGGGCTAAAGGACCAGCCGGATGGAAAAAAGACGTTGATACCCACGCCAACCCTCCCAGACCACCATGCATAGGGGTATAACAGACTTTGCACTGAGATAGTAGCACTTATTAGTCCTTGGATCCAAACAGGACTGGGCTAATATTTAGCCAGCTAACTACTAGTCAGCTAACAACTAGTCCTAGTCTATCCAAACAGGCCCATAGACGTCCCTTGCATAGGATACTGCAAGTTCGGCTAGAACACGCTCAGAACATGAGCCTCCCTAGATTTAGTTTGGAGTCCTATTTAAAGAATTTTTTTTTGTTGTATTGTGCGGGCTATATGGAGCATTTTTTGATGTGAGTGCGCGGGACCTACGCTCAGTTGTACATGTAGCATGGTATCACGACAGCACCAATAATTCTGCTTTTAATTTGGTGTTCACTGTTCAGTCCAAATTAATTTTGCAATTGGAGGACGGTTGGTATAACGAATTGCTGTACTAACAAATACGTTTTTGTTGGATTGATGCGTTTTTGTATGAGCCGTCGTACTCCGTATTTATTTATTTATTTGGTTTGGTTGATATATACTTGGTACTCCAATTTGCAAAATGGGAATCGCAGCAAGTCATGGGAGATTGCCGGCCGGTACGATAAGGAGACATGTATATGGCATACCTTATCAACTGACCGGGGATAATGATTCTCATGACTTCTCCAAACGAAAAAAAGGAAAAAAGAAAAGTGTGTAATGATCCTCACGAGACCGGAAAAAAAAAGGTTCAGCACTAGCACGTTGTAGCAAAAGTACCCGCAGATACGTCAGGTTTTGCACAGCGATATCAAACCAGGTTCGTGCGTTAATCGATTGCTACAAAATTCTGATTTCACAAGCTAGGATGACGACGTGTGATGCTTTCTTCTTTGGCTAGCCGAAATGTTTGATATTTGTTCCGCCATGTGTTTTCTTCTCGAAAAGGTGAGTCATGCTTGCGTTATATGGTTTAACGCAGCTGCAACTTGCAACACTTCAGATCAATCAACCCATGCATTCTGGCTAGCCAATCCCCAGAGCCTGTTTGAATTAGGATGACTGAGCTGAAATTTAATCCAGTCTGTTTTGGACCAATGGGATTAAACTGGGATTGAGGCCTATTAATTATGTAAGCTCAATTGCTACGAAAGAAAGTATAGAAACCAGTACCATTTTTGTATACAATCATGCAACCTTAGCCACACTAACAACTTACACGCACATGCTATACAATCTCTAGCTTCGAAAGAAAGTATAGGAACCAGTACCATTTTTGTATCGTCATGGTGCGTGTACAACATTTATCAAAAGGTGAACAGTAGCAAAGTTGGTGACCGTCCCAGAGGAGCAGGGTGGGGTCCTGAACTCAGAAAGAGTTCTCGGTTGTCACCACTCTCTGGGCTCGGGCGCAGCATTGATCGCAGTAACTGAGCGCGGTGCGGTGCGGTGCAGTCAGGTGCAGCAGATTAGTTAGTGCGCGCGGTGCTTGGGGACGGGGGCGTGCGGTCGCGGGCCCGGTGCCACGCCACGCCATGACACATGTGCTGGGCGTGTCGCGGGACGGGCTCGCCATTCGCCGAGGCTTGCTAGGGATGTGATCATGCTTGGACGGACCGCATATTTTTGCTCTTCCCTTCTAGCTTTTCTTTTTCCATGGATCGATCGATGACATCTCAGAATTACGGCTTGCTCCACTACCGCTCGCTCGCTCGCTCCTCGTGTCTCGATCGACAGCATGAGAACATCTTTGATCAAGATGGATTAGAAGTGGACACTTTCGTTCGTGGCTGTCATCTGTTGACACATGGAAAATGGAATGGCTACTACTACTACAGAGAAGGTTATACTAAATATCTCATCACAGACGGTTCTACATAATCCGTCAGTGTTAAGCTGCAACGTAGTTATCTCAGACGGTTTTACTAGCGTAACTGTCTAATGCTGCAACCGATTGTAAGAACCGTCTGTGTGATGACCCATTTATCACAGACGATTTTTTACACAAACTATATATGATACATCACAGACGGTTCGTAATAAAAATAGTCTGTAATATTCGACATATCATAGACGATTTTTGTCAAAAGTTATCTGTGATGATCTACTTACCACAGACGGTTTTTGGATAGAAGCATCTATGATATTCACTATATTATTAAATACCCTCATCCCAACATATATTCTGTCTATTAGGCGGCAGCATTTTGAGGCGACTTGGTGAAAGGATATTAGTGATTTGGAAGGGGGCTTGTGTATCCATTTGTTCTTTGTGATCTAAGGTACTATGTATAATAAAATGCATTATATTCTAGCTAGATTTACACACTTTTATTTGTAAGGAATGAGAGATCTAGCTTGGTAGTTTTTGCTCTAATTTAAGAGTGGGTCTCACTCCTATCTACTTTTATTCTTGTTGGATTGGTTCATAAATTATAGCTAGCTACTTTAGATGAAGAAATTATGGTGAATGACAATTATGTATAAGAGCTAGTGTATACATATATATCTAACGCTATAAATTAGACGGTTTAAAAATTATCTTTGATGAGTGTTACGAATCATTTATAATGATTTTCTCTGAAGTAGTAAGCACTGATTGATTTATTTCTAGCCAACTCAAATCAAACTTGAAAGAACATACACAATAGTGGAGTGTATCATGCATGCGCGGATGCGTCGCGATCTTCTTCGCATAGGGTGTGTTTGGTTGCCTGAATCTCCTTCGTCCTGGATGGGTGGATCCGTATAATCTGAGAAAGAGTCTGTTTGGTTGCCTGTATGAGTGGATGCAGCCTGCATGAGCGGATGCAAAAATACGCCCTCATCCTGGATGGGTGGATACGCTCAAAATGAGCTTCACTGGCCATCCTGGATGGGTTGATGCAGTGTATCTTATGCGGTCCCACGTGTCAGCCTCTCAGGTTTGGTAGACTGCATCCGCTCATACAGGCAACCAAACAGCATCTCAGTTTTTTTGCATCTGCTCATGCAACCTCACCAAACATCTTCTTTTTCTGAAATACGATTCCACTCAGTCTGCATCCACTCAGTCAGGATATACGATATAACCTCCATCCACGAACCAAACACACCAATAGTAGATTAGTAGGGCACGCCAATAGCCAAGTGAGAACGATGGCAACGTACCACACCAGATTACAAGGAAAGGTCATGCTGGAGTTGCACTAGTGGATGTACAACTGGAAAGCTCAAGTATTGGCCCATCGTGCAAGTCGTCTGATTCCGAGGTGTACGTTCCAACTATGCATAAGTAGTAAGATGCAATAAACTAACGAGAGATTCTTGGATATTCCCTGAATCCTACTACCGTCGGACCACCGTTGTCATTTTACGATCTCTTCATGCATACAACAAAAAAATGGTAAAGGTATGATGGGCGCGCGGCAGCAAATTCAACCCATAAATATCGTTCAAGACATTCAAAACCATGGCAAGTTGGAATGTGGATATATATACGCTGATTATAAACTACTCACAAGTCCCGTACAAACTATCTATTATATTATTAAAATAGAGACAAAAGAAGCCACCACATTCACTCTCAAAAATTAGAAATCCCCCCATTAAACGGAGAAAAAAGAGAAAATATATTGAATTGTGGTGGTTAGCTACAGTTATAAGATTTATGTGCCATAATATGGATAGTATCACTAGTCTTGGTTAAACAAAATGGTTTTCACTTGGATGAGTGGTCGTGCAGTAAAGGGAGTATGGTTAGAACATTGGGATGGGGATGCCTCACCTGGATATTGATCAAGGACTTAACTTTGTATGTCATTGATCTGAGTCTTATTGTATAACCATATGTCTGTATGAGATGCACTTGACTAATCAATTTGTGATGTTTCAATTTTATTTTCGCCATTGAGATGAATGTAGGTGATTAGTTCATTTTTGGATAACCCTTCCATATGAAGTAAGAGTGGACTTTTTGACTAGATGGTCAACCTACTTGACAGTGAAACCTTAGCGGGTGAAATCATGTTGAGATTGGGTTTTTGTAAAGGTTTTGTTGTGATCTTCTTGATCGGCACGCCTAAGAAAGATTATTATACCGGTAACACAACAAGTTGATCATATCATATAGGTAAAGTTGTGCAACTTCTGTAGAGTATAAAACTATTCAAATAGCTGTGTCTCCGACTATAGATAGTGTTCGGTAATTTCACATGAAGGGTATAATTTCATAAAACTTTGGGTTTAGTTAGAAGGTGAATGATCAGTTCACTTGTGGTTTATTTAATTCTTTTGAATTATTTACTTAATAATCATTTTCAAAGTGCATTTTCGATCTATTTATTATATTTACCTTAAATAATTACTTCTGTAAAATAATCACTCAGACATCATTTGATAAGTCTTGCATAATTATATATTGCATCTTGTTACAAACGACTTACTGAGTACCTCATGTACTCACGGCTATATACTCTGTTGCTCAGTTACTAAGAAAGAACCATATCAGCCAAATGTACTTAAAAGAGGATTTTTTATGACTTCTTAAATTAGGACTACTAGTCGATTGCACATGAGTATGTCGAATGACTACTATGTTTATGGTTGTTAGTTTTGTTGGACCCTTAAGCTATTATTTGTAAGCTTGACTATAAGGTCACTATTATGCTATTAATAATATTTGTTACTTTCTTAGTTAATCAAGATTATGGTAGATATATTATCTATATTCTTACTATATGTATAAGCATGATTCTAGACTAATGCGGAATATACAGAGAGTTCGGATTTATATATTCGGATGTCGACATAGTCCAAATAGGAAGGTGGTGAGATTGATGACGTATGCTTTGGTGCAGCAGTGGTCGGCTAAAACTGCTGCTCACCAGATTAGAGGGCAGGAATGGATGCTGCTATTGCAGTATTGCTAGTTTTCCATATACCATGATACAAAAAGAACCTTTGCCAGCTCCCAGTGTGATCTGGACCGTCCGTCTGGCCGATCCGTTTTCAAATAGAGATCCGGGTCCCATGGAAGGTTTTATACGCAAGTTTGTACAAGGTCGCTCTTTAATTTTTCGAAGTATGAAGAAGCTGGATGCAACGAGCAGCTAACCAAACAATGGGAAGGACGACACATGCAGCACGACGCTTTCTGCTCACTTGGTAAAGGGAGACCACTTTACTGCATCTTTCACGAACTTGTGCAGACCACCAGCAATCGAGCACCTGCCTGAATCTTTTCTCCAGTCGCCCAGAATATACATGTGAATCGAATCAGAACCAAGGCCACCTGCTGCATCACGCCTTGCTTTATTCTCTCCTTGTACCCTGTGGCCGGCTAAGCACGTACGAGAAAAAGCTACCCGGCATGGCCGCCACTGAAGCGTTCCTTTCGGATTCTGAAACCCTGTAAACTTGCGTTGCCGTTTAGAGATTTGACGCTACCCTGACCGAGTCCGAGCACTTTGGTAGATGCTGTTTCATTGGAGTCAGGATCTTGCAAGTCACGATGACCGTTGGTTAGTCCACTCACTCGGGCTTTTCGGTATGTGCGGAGTTCACATGCTGAGTAGGTTTTCTGTTGATGTTCATGTATCTACGTGTGTCTCTAAAAACGTTCCATAAATTGACCGGTATTAAGATTGAGAGTTGCAGAACTAAGATACAACAGAGGAGGATGAATAATTCCGTCCATAATTTTCCGTAAGTATTCTAAATCCTCTTATCAAGTAATTACAGAGTTACTGAGAATTGTATCTACGACTAAAATCTCAAATCAAATCGATCAAAAATCAAACTCTGAGAAAATCTAAACCCTAGAGGCCTGACCTCCACACACGGTCGGTCTAACCTTTCTCCTGACTGTCTGACCTCTGTTCTAGCGGTCTAACCGCTATAAACAAAATTAACAATGTTGCGAATCCAAACATTCACGTAACTTTTGATCCGATAATCCAAAAGATGTGAAACTTTAGATACACCTTGCTCAAAGTCTCATAAACCTATTTCATCTATGGATCATAGAAATCAATATCAAAGTTTAGACTCTTTTGAGATTAAAGTAAGATTGCACCATGAACATGCAAAATACGAAAACTGTTAATATGGCTTGCTCGTGGACAGAGGATAGCCAAGATGGCTTTAAATGTATTTTCATATGTCACAACAAGCAAGAGCATCAAAGAAATCAAACAAAAAAATGCTTGGGTCACGAAATCACACGTTGAGGACAAAATCAAGCAAAACCGGGGTTTTTCATGAACTTGCTACCAAAGTGATTATATGTGTAAAGATTAATTTTTAAATACTATCTTATTACTTATACGTCCTTAGCATAGCAAAATAAAGAAGAATGAAGAGAAGAGAAAAAAACTAACCAGACAAATGCAAATAATCAACACAAGAGATAGTGATGGTGATGAACAAATATAGATGTATTGTTGCTTAAGGAAAAATGTTTTATAGCTACTCCACCTTGAAAGACAGAGATCACATCATAAACACTCTTCTCTCAAACCCTAACCCTAACATTTAAACACTTGGTCTCAAGAGAGTAAGGTTGGATGGTTAATTACAAGTCTCCATCCCAATCTGTTAAATAGATAAACTAGCCAGTTACATCTAATTTTTAGTGGATACTATCCACTTAGCACAATGGAGAAACCCGATAACCCCCACATGAGTTTTAATTCACACATTACACTTATGCACGCTTTTCAAAGAGCACAAGTCCGAATCTACTAAGTCCTAAGTTTTGATCCAACTTAATCATACCAGCTTCTCTATGACCTAAACTTTCTTTCCAATCACTACTCACGCACCGCAGTTTTCTTCCAAAGTTGTTTCCTGTATTTTGGTGAAACTACCAAAATGCCCTTCCTTGACTCGGTCAACTCTTTTCATTGCAAGCAATCGTCATACTTGCCACGTGTAGATATACCACTAGTTTGCCACGTATCAACAAGTCTCTCCTGTTTTGATTCCACCGGACCACGCCTCACTTAGTCCAACCAAGCTACATGTTGCTATCCCACTATTCAAACTTATCCGACAAGTTTCTCGTGTTATGCTTGTGCTCAACCGTCTCACTCAACATCATCAATCATTCTAGGTCTTGGCTCCTTCATGAGCGTAACCCTGATTCTTGTCGTTGATCACAGTTAACTCTAAGCGACCATGCACATCCAAAGAAAAAGAAATCATTTTCAGATATAAGTTCTTCACAACTTGACCTATGTTAATAGTAACATGTCTCATGCAAATATCCACACTGACCCAGATCATAGAAATCAATTCGCAACTCAAATACACCAATTACCAAACCCTGGCCAAAACAAGACAGCCAGGCTAGTCTGACCGGGTGTCCACACCGGTCAGACCGGTGCACAAAACCTGTTAGACTGGTAGTCCAGAACGGTTGAACCGCCGGGAGACGAGCTCCAGACCAATTCGGCTACAATGCTTGCATGGCATGCAGATCAATTAAATAACAGCCACACAAGAGATGACCTCAACTATGCACTCAACAGTTGACAGTGATATGCATGCATCAATTGATTCCTTCACTGTTACATGCTTTTCCTGCTGATTAAATAACTAATACTACCACCATCACTGCTATATGCAGCATGCATCAATTTTCCGACAAATTGCAAATATAAATTTCTGAATCTTCCTAGATTGGTATGGTTCATCATAATATAATTTAGAATCCTCTTATATAGTCCTTCAAGAGTCAATTTCGTTCTAGTCTTAGCTTTACCAAGGCATAGAGTATATAACACAAGGTCGAAATTTACAATAGAGAATTCGTCCCCTCTGCCCCCCCCCCCCTATTTCGGACCTTGCTTTGTGTTGGATATCTAGTCAATTTTCGGCATATTTTAATCCAAAAATTCAGCATATAAAACATGACATAAACATGCATGAGTGATCTATTAACGATGTATTCATATTTGCTAACGAACAAGCTAACAGAAACATCTATTAACATATTCGTAGCGCACAGAAACAAATACACCAGAAAAGTTTTAGATTTATACCCTCGGGCGGGGCCAGTGTCGGAGACACCGGAGGCGCCGTTACCATCAGTCGACATGATGGCCTATTCGATGTAGTCGATCAAGACGCGATGCAGGACGAAGCTTGATGCAGTGCAGTCCCGCGAATGATTCACCACCAGGAAGGAGACGTCGCAGATTGAGTAGTCGCGCCGATGCGCTCCCCAAAAACTTGATCGCCCGCCTACCCGTGCAGGTACACAAACGGACGAAGTTCCGGAGGCCTACTCGCCCAGAAACTTGTGCGCGCAAGGTTCTGGACCGGAGATTGCAGAGAGCAGCAACAAAAACAGAGGGAGAGAAAACTGTTCTTTCGTATGGAGAGGAGAGCCTTCTTATGCTGTTCTCTTGTAACAGAAAAAATGAAGAGACTGGTAACTGCAGACATTAGTTACTAGTAACAGCAACCATTACTCGAAAGTAACTGCAGCCATAATCCCTCACCGTTACTGCCAGCCATCAGTGCATTTCGTTTTTCGAATAGATAAAGAAAAACGCGCCCGCACCCGACACGCCTGCGCGCGCGCGCACACGCACACGCACACGCACACGCACCGCACGGCACGGCGTGGCGTGGCGTGGCGTGGCGTGGCGAGGCGAGCGAGCGAGCGCGCGCGCGTGTAATGGCTCTCTCCAATTTCACAAGGGGGTTATCACGCTCCACCTTTTAAAGTGGTGTAACTCCCACTCAATTCTCCATATGGGACTAAACAGTTTTACACCTAGCATTAATAGTGGGCCTAGGAATTTCATTTGATTAATTGCTAAATTAATAATGGACCAAGCCAGCCCAATTAATCTAACAATCCCCACCAAATTTCAAGGCACACGAGAAATGCTCTCAGTTCTGCTGTTGTTTGATATACCAGTGTTTCGATGGAGACTGTTAAGTTGAACATCCATCTAGGAAAGGAGTTACACTCATCCACAACTGAACAATGGACTATGCCTTGAATTGACAGTTTTGTGCGAACAAGCTTTACCCAATTCCTTTACTAGTACTAGGCTGCCTAAAGCATCCCCTTTAGTTGGAGCGTATAAGTCATACTCCATGCCTTTTCCATGAGTATCTAGAGATCACCCAAATCTCATAGACTGTGACCAGCAGTCGAACTCATATAGGTGTGTTCCTTCTAAGATGTCCTGTAGGCCGACATCTCTGCTCTAAATAAGCCACTCGGATCACATTAAGGTAAAAACCAACCTGCCATACAGAATAGGAGAGAAGCGCATCATTCAAGAAATGAGCCCTGTAAGGGTCTCTCCTCCCAGTCAACCAACAGCTTGTTTCACCATCCTACTTCACGGGATCTCCGATCACGTAGAACAGGTTACCACTGTGGTATGACTCATGTGGGTCTCAGGCCCATCTCACTCGATGCACTATCTATCACATTACGTGATAAACCCTTTGTAAATTGGTCGGCCAGATTATTAGCTGTCTGGACATAGTCCAGCGCTATCACTCCGGAGTTTTTCAGCTTTCTGACAGACTTCAACCGCCTCTTAACATGCCTAGATGACTTCATGTTATCCTTAGAACTGTTCACTTTGATAATTACAGTCTGATTATCACAGTTCATCAGGATAGCTGGTATCGGTTTTTCAACCACCGGCAAATCCATAAGGAGTTCACGAAGCCACTCAGCCTCAACAGTAGCGGTATCTAATGCTGTGAGTTCTGCTTCCATTGTTGACCTCGTTAAGATGGTCTGCTTGCAAGACTTCCAGGAAACAGCACCACCTCCAAGTGTGAACACATATCCACTCGTGGCTTTTATCTCATCAGCATCAGAGATCCAGTTTGAATCACTATAGCCCTCCAGTACCTTTGGGTACCCAGCATAGTGAATTCCATAGCTCACGGTTGCCTTTAGATAGCGCATTACTCTCTCAAGAGCACGCCAATGATTATCTCCCGGATTTGAAACAAACCGGCTTAGTTTGCTCACAGCAAACGAGATGTCAGGCCTCGTAGCACTAGCTAAATACATCAATGAGCCAATGATCTGGGAGTATCTCAATTGATCCTTTGTTATTCTTCGATTTTTCCTCAACAACACACTAGGATCATAAGGAGTAGAAGCAGGCTTGCAGTCACTATAACCAAAGCGACTCAAGACCTTCTCCACATAGTGGGATTGCACGAGTGTAACCCCACCATCACCTCCTCTCAGTAGCTTAATGTTAAGAATCACATCAGCCACTCCCAAATCTTTCATCTCAAAACTCTTGGACAGAAAGTCCTTGACCTCCTCAATCACATTAAGGTTGGTCCCAAAAATCAGTATGTCATCAACATACAAGCACAAGATCACTCCTTCTCCCCCACCATAGCGATAGTACACACATCTGTCGGCTTCATTTACAACAAAGCCAGCAGATGTCAATGTTCTGTCGAACTTCTCATGCCATTGCTTAGGTGCTTGCTTTAGGCCATACAAAGACTTTAACAACTTGCACACCTTTCCTTCTTGACCTTCTACCACAAACCCGTCTGGCTGATCCATATAAATCTCCTCCTCCAACTCTCCATTTAGGAAAGCTGTCTTAACGTCCATTTGATGAACGAGCAGACCATGAGAGGCAGCCAGGGCAAGTAGTACTCGAATTGTGGTCAATCGGGCAACAGGTGAATAAGTATCAAAGAAGTCCTCGCCTTCTTTCTGGGTATAACCCTTGGCCACAAGTCTTGCCTTGTACTTTTCAATTGTACCATCAGGCCTAAGCTTTTTCTTAAAAACCCATTTACATCCTACAGGTTTACACCCATAAGGACGGTCAACGACCTCCCAAGTTCCATTAGACATAATAGAGTTCATCTCACTCCGTACTGCTTCCTTCCAATAGTCAGCGTCAGGAGAAGAATATGCCTCTTCAATGGTTCTAGGAGTGTCATCCACGAGGTATACAATGAAATCATCACCAAAAGACTTTGCAATCCTCTGTCTCTTACTCTTTCGAGTAACTTCATTGTTATCCTCCTCAGGATTTTCCACAGGTGTTTCCTCAACATGTTCTATCGGCACAAAAGAATCAAGGGAAATTATAGGTTCTTGACTAGATAAGCTAGGTACATCACATTTCATAGGAAATTCATTCTCAAAAAATGTAGCGTCTCTGGACTCTATGATTGTACCAACACGCATGTCAGGTACTCCAGTTTTTATAATTAAGAACCTATAACCCACGTTGTGCATAGCATAACCAAGAAATACACAATCTACGGTTTTTGGTCCAAGTTTGCGCTTCTTGACAATTGGCACGTTAACTTTGGCCAAACATCCCCAGGTGCGCAAGTATGAGAGAGTCAACTTCTTCTTTTCCCATTCCTCGAATGGTGTTACTTCTTTATTCTTTGTAGGAACTCTATTCAGGACATGACACGCGGTTAATATAGCCTCACCCCACCATTCCTTAGAAAGTCCCGCAGTGTCTAACATGGCGTTAACCAAATCAGTTAGAGTGCGATTCTTTCTTTCGGCAACCCCGTTTGACTCGGGAGAATAGGGAGGCGTCCTCTCATGAATAATTCCATGTTCCTCGCAGAATAAAGTAAACTCATTTGAAAAATACTCTCCCCCACGATCAGACCTTACCCGCTTGATTTTCCTCTCAAGTTGGTTTTCTACCTCAGCTTTATAGATCTTAAAGTAATCCAACGCTTCATCTTTTGTTTTTAATAAGTACACGTAGCAAAATCTAGTGCAATCATCTATAAGCGTCATGAAATATTTCTTTCCACCTTTAGTCACCACGCCATTCATCTCGCACAAATCGGAATGAAAGAGTTCTAACGGTGCCAAATTCCTCGCCTCTTTTGCTACCTTGTGAGGCTTGCGAGGTTGTTTCGATTGAACACACGCATGGCACTTAGAACCTTTGACCAAAGTGAATTTCGGGATTAAACTCATATTACCTAAGCGCGTCATACACCCAAAATTAACATGACAAAGTCGTGAATGCCAAACATTAGATTCATCATCATCGTTACACACATGGTTCACAAATTTATTATAAGAATCCATCAAAGAAAAGCGGAACAAGCCTCCGCTCTCATAGCCTTTACCAACAAATGTTCCATACTTAGACACGACACATTTATTGGACTCAAATGCAAGCCTAAAACCATCTCTACACAGTAGAGATCCGCTGACGAGGTTTTTCTTTATGGAGGGGACATGCTGCACGTTCTTCAGCTGCACGGTTTTTCCCGAAGTAAACTTCAGATCGACCGTACCAACACCATGAACAGCTGCATGCGATCCGTTTCCCATCAACAAGGAGGAACCTCGACAGACCTGATAAGATGAAAACAAGGAAATATCAGCACACACATGAATATTAGCACCAGTGTCAACCCACCACTCAGGTGATTGACAAACAGAAAGAACTGTAGGTAAATAATTACCATACCCCGATGTTCCTCCAGCATCACTAATAACCATGTTGGCAGACTTCTTCTGCTTATCCTTGCGGTCTGGACAATCCTTAGCCCAATGGCCAGAATCACCGTACACAAAGCAGCCGCCCTTTCCTTTGCCTTTCTTCTTAAACTCAGTAGTAGCCTTGGGCTTGACAAAAGGCTTATTTTTCTTTTTATTGTGGGAAGCCTGTGGGTTCTTCTTCTGCACCAAATTGGCACTAGAACCTCCCTCAGCAGCAACTTTCTTGCCACGAGTATCTTTTGCCCTCGCCTTCTCTTCAACACCAAGAGTGCCAATGAGATCAGTAACACTGAACTCCTGCCTCTTGTGTTTTAGAGAAGTAGCAAAATCCGACCAAGAAGGTGGTAACTTGGCGATAATACCGCCAGCCACAAACTTGTCCGGTAACTCGCACTTATTGTTCTCAAGCTCCTTTGCCAGCGCCTGAATCTCATGAGCTTGTTCTACTACAGAACGGTCATCGACCATCTTGTAGTCATAGAACTGCTCCATGACATACAGCTCACTGCCAGCATCGGAAACTCCGAACTTGACCTCAAGTGCATTCCACATCTCTTTGCCCGTAGGCAAATGCATGTACACATCCACAATGTTATCTGCCAGTATGTTGACAAGTGCACCTCGAAACAAGTTATCCGCTAAATTGAACTTGCGTTCGTCCTCTGCAGACAGAGGCTCAGCGGGCTTGCCTTGTGCAACATGAAAACATTCCATGGCAGTAAACCACAGGATCGCACGTGCACGCCATCTCTTATAATTGGAACCATCAAACGGAGGGTGCGGTTTAAGCGACGCAGCAAAGCCAACTACCGAAAAAGACCTATCAAGTTTTTGGATTGTTGGATATCTAGTCAATTTTCGGCATAATTTAATCCAGAAATTCAGCATATAAAACATGACATAAACATGCATGAGTGATCTATTAACGATGTATTCATATTTGCTAATGAACAAGCTAACAGAAACATCTATTAACATATTCGTAGCGCACAGAAACAAATACACCAGAAAAGTTTTAGATTTATACCCTCGGGCGGGGCCAGTGTCGGAGACACCGGAGGCGCCGTTACCATCAGTCGACATGATGGCCTATTCGATGTAGTCGATCAAGACGCGATGCAGGACGAAGCTTGATGCAGTGCAGTCCCGCGAATGATTCACCACCAGGAAGGAGACGTCGTAGATTGAGTAGTCGCGCCGATGCGCTCCCCAAAAACTTGATCGCCCGCCTACCCGTGCAGGTACACAAACGGACGAAGTTCCGGAGGCCTACTCGCCCAGAAACTTGTGCGCGCAAGGTTCTGGACCGGAGATTGCAGAGAGCAGCAACAAAAACAGAGGGAGAGAAAACTGTTCTTTCGTATGGAGAGGAGAGCCTTCTTATGCTGTTCTCTTGTAACAGAAAAAATGAAGAGACTGGTAACTGCAGACATTAGTTACTAGTAACAGCAACCATTACTCGAAAGTAACTGCAGCCATAATCCCTCACCGTTACTGCCAGCCATCAGTGCATTTCGTTTTTCGAATAGATAAAGAAAAACGCGCCCGCACCCGACACGCCTGCGCGCCTGCGCGCGTACGTACGCACACGCTCGGCTCGGCTCAGCAGCAACCATTACTCAAAAGTAACTGCAGCCATAATCCCTCACCGTTACTGCCAGCCATCAGTGCATTTCGTTTTTCGAATAGATAAAGAAAAACGCGCCCGCACCCGACACGCCTGCGCGCCTGCGCGCGTACGTACGTACGTACGCACACGCTCGGCTCGGCTCGGCGTGGCGAGGCGAGCGAGCGCGCGTGTAATGGCTCTCTCCAATTTCACAAGGGGGTTATCACGTTCCACCTTTTAAAGTGGTGTAACTCCCACTCAATTCTCCATATGGGACTAAACAGTTTTACACCTAGCATTAATAGTAGGCCTAGGAATTTCATTTGATTAATTGCTAAATTAATAATGGACCAAGCCAGCCCAATTAATCTAACACTTTGTGGCTGCACGTACTAGATCTGCAGATAGAATTACAATATGACATCCCCTGATGCATGATCCATGATCGATCTCTGATAATGTCCTGGGCATGCATGCATGCATCCATCCATCCATCCATCCATGGCGAGCTGCTACCCGTTTTCTCTTGTCAGCGTCAGCGTCCGCTCTGCCAGCACAGCCAAACTGTAGCCAATCAGTGGGAAAAACAAGCAACTCTGCGTATGGCTGCTTCTCGGGCATGCATGAGCTGCCAAGCATGGAGAGGCGCCTGACGTGGAGCTGGCATCTCACGCCGGCGAGAGAAGGCAAGCAGGCGAGCACCCATCCCCAGAAATGTGCTCTGCACAAAGGAACGAAGCGCAAGTCCGGCCAATCGTGATATGCCCCTCTATATATACGCAGGCGGCTGTGCCCATGCCCCCCCATGCATGATGCATTTTGGCATCTAACAAAAGCTTCTTGGCTTCACGTACCCGGCCGGCCGTCGGTCCGTTGGCAGCACGGATTACCAATTTACCATGTTGCGTTGTTGCGCGGCAGTGCCCTAACGCGATGCGCCGTCCCGACGCGCTCGGCCTCACGCGCCGGTGCACCACATCCGGAATTCTTTGACGTCGACGGGAGACGTTTCCTGATGTGATTCACCCGGCTGAGATCGCGCGTGCACGTGCAGCGTACACGGCTCAGCTCTCCCGCTCGCGGCGTCCATGCGGCCGGCCGGAGGTATCCCGTGGCGGTTTCTCCCCGGACGACAGGGTGCCATGGGCCGCCGGTGCCCGACGAGCGCGCGGCGACAACGTCGCGGTGGGAGAAACGACACGGCCGGCAAGGCGGGCAGGACGCGCAAGCGGACGAGCGGGAAGCGTCCATTCGGAAGGCCAGTGCCGATGCCGATGGATGCCGATGTGCCGTGACGAGGCCAGTGGCAGCGCATGCCCGGCGCCCCTAGCTAGGTCGTCGTGGCCGTTTGGACGCGCGCGAGCGGCGATCGACAGAGGCAGCCGGGGAGACGGGGCCGCCAGGCTGGGAGCAGTTGTGCGAGCGGGACGCGTGGGCCTGGGCCCGGCGTTGCCCGGCCCTCGGCCGACCGGGCAGCTGTTGATGGAGGGCAGACCGGCCTAGGAACATAGTGGCACTGGGACTTCAGGATTCAGCTGTCCTCTCTTTAGCTTTTCTATTGGTCCGGGACCTTTGTTTATTCTCCCTGCATTGCCTAGTGGCCAGAGAACTTATTTAGAGTAGAAATATCCTTCAAATTGAGTTGCATCTATCACCAATTCATCCAAAATCTTAATCTGATAGTAAAAGATAAACAAACACGCCAAACAACCGCTTGGGACGCATGGCACAGAGTGCATTATTCTCGTTATTTGACTTTGAGGAACGCTTCATTCATCGGCACGGATTTACGAGGCGGATCGGACAGAAAGCACGGTACAACGGCTCGTATCTTTTCTTCTCTCCATGATCAGGTGATACAACGTGGTTGTGCAGGACCAGATAGGCAACAGAAGGGGTAAATGGTGCATTCAAATTTTTCCTCAAGTATTCACTTATCATTTACTCTAATAGCTACAAAACTATGAATATTATGATAGTAATCTCACCAAGAAACCAGAGATTCTTAAAGCTAAGCAAAAACAGTTCGACTACATGATCAGAAATCCCACAAATCTAAGCGCAACATGATCGAAAAAACACCGTGGTCAGAATTTGACTATCAGTCGGAAATCAATGTAGTCGGATTTCAACTACCAGTCGTAAATCAACGTGGTTGGAATTCGACTCTAGTGGTCAACCACTAAAAAGCGATCAAAAACTGACGTAGTCGAAAGCCAACGTAGTCAAAATCCAACGTGGTCGAAATTCGACTCGAGTGGTCAACGATCAGGTAGTGGTCGAAAACCAACGTGGTCGAAGCCAATGTAGTCGAAGGCCAACGAAGTTGAAACTCAACTCGAGTGGTCGAAAACCAATATGATAGAAAATTAGCGTGGTCGAAACCAGCATGGTCAAAGGCTAAATCAACGTGGCGAAACCAACGTGGTCGAAGACCAACGAGTGGTCTAAAACCGACGTGATCGAATCAGGTTGGAATACGACCAGTGAGTGGTCGAAAATCTAACGTGGTCAAAAGCCTGATCGTGATCGAAAACTTGAACGTGGTTGAAAAATCAGAGAAAACAGATGATGAATAGATGCTTTCAGCAGAGTTTTAAAAACCAAATTTGATGTAACTTTTGATCTGTAGATCCAAATGATACAAAACTTTGCAGGGATCTTCTCTAAGGTATTATGAACCTAGGGCCTGTTTGGCAAGTCAAAAGTCGGCCGGCTTTTGGCTTTTGCTATAGTACCTAACTTTCAAACGGAGTATTTTCTCAAGACGGGGTCTATAAGTTAAACGATCTACACGTTAAAAGCCCAACATCTGTACCAGCCAAAATCACAAGTGAGTATCTGTCTCTCTGTAATCTGTACCGTAAACAGCCAAAATTCAAAAATTTCAGCCAAAAGCCACAAGCCGCAGCCAAAAAGAACAGGCCGCTATTCCAATAAACAATCATGAGAATCATGGTCAAAGTTGAGACCTTTTCAGTTTGTTCGAAGGTTTCCCTAAAACCGAATCAAAATCGAAATTGGTGAATACAACTCGATCGTGGGCGGATGATGACCAAGATGAATCTAGACGTATTCCCACATATTAAAGCAAGTTATATCACCAAAAACAAATCAACTCAAAAACTCTCAGATTAAGAAATCACACTTTTAGCCCAATTCAAGTAAAAAATCGAGTTTACTTAAGAACTTCCTATAGATCGTGCCTAGATGGATGAGATCTTGTCTCCAAGAGACATTACCTCCTCTTGCACGTCCTTGGCGCCAGAAAAACTAAGAGAAGAGAAATCCAACTAAGAAAGCCAAGAAAATCAAAAACACATGAGGTGATTCATGACACAACTCACTTGGGCAAAGTTTGGATATCTATTTTACTTGGAGAGTAATGTTTTTATAGCCAATCTCTTAGGATAGTAGAGCTCTAAGTCTAAATTATACACACACAAGGCTTCAACCCAAGAAAGCCTAATCTCACATGGGAGGGAGAAAGAGCTAGCCACCACAAAGACTTAGCCAAAATCCTCAAACCTTAAGTCTTGCCTCTCCTCCCCTTATATAGGCTCACAATCTGAATCCAAAACTTAATGGATCCCCCTATTAGGCCAAACCAGAGATAACCCATTAACCCCACCTACCACTAGGTTTTACTCACGCACGCTTCTCAAAGTGGTTTATAATCATTAACCCATTAGTGAATCAACACTTGATCCACTTCACATTTTCAGCACATATAAGACCTAAACCACTTAGGCAAAATTTGGATGCCTATTTCACATGGAGAGTAATGTTTTTATAGCCAATTTCTTAGGATAGCAAAGCTCTAAGCCTAAAGTATATACGCACAAGGCTCCAACCCAAGAAAGCCTAATCTCACATGGGAGGGAGGAAGAGCTAGCCATCACAAAGACTTAGCAAAAATTCTCAAACCCTAACTCTTGCCTCTCCTTCCCTTATATAGGCTCACAATCTGAACCCAATACCTAATAGATCCCCCCATTAGGCCAAACCAGGGATATCCCGTTAACCCCACCTAACATTAGGTTTTACCCACACATACTTCTCAAAGCGGTTTACAACCATTAACTCACTAGTGAATTAACATTTGATCTACATCACATTTTTAGCACATATAAGACCTAAACCATTTAGGCCAATGCCGCGGTTTCACATACCGCCACTCTTCTGGTATTAGGTAGTGATGAGGACATCTTTTCCATGCATATAACCATGCTGACTCCATATCAAACTGAAACTATGATACAAGGACCAATTACTAAGCGCGAGCACGTCAACTTAACCATCAGGTGAATGCGTTCCTAAGTTTGCATACAAATGTTTCAAAGAATGGAATACTACTTAATTCCTGTGATGATTTAATTGTCCTTAGGAACCATGGGGAAGAACCACATGAGCTCAAGTATAGAAGTGGAACCGTCAAGCGCAAACCAAGTCCTGTTCACGAGTTTGACTCGGATTCGGCCTTGTTGACAGCGCTTACTTCAAACGGCCGTAACTTTTGATCCAGAAGGTTTCTCGGGGCCCGTGAGTACTCGTTAGAAAGCTCTTGAAGTCTACTTTCAGATGGATCTGGCCTCACCTCCAAACTCCATCCGAGTCGACCAGAAACTGCAAAACAATTCACGTCGCTTTTCCAGTCCGAGTCAAAGTGGGCCTTGGGCCTTGTAATTCGAGTCCTATTCGGCTTCCTTGTGTTTTGGCCGACCATCCACCTTCCGTCACCCTTAAATAGGCAGCCGCACCCTCTTCTAGGGTTTGGGTTTTGTTTAGACTAAGTTAGCTTTTGCTGCTTTGCCTTGTACTCGCGCGTGTCGGCTAGACCGCCCGAATACTTGTCTTCGGAACCCCACCGTTTTCCTGTTTCAGATTGAATCTTACATCGTTATTTGCAATTGAGTTGCTGTTCATCTTGTTCTTGCTTGTTCTTCGATTGCTTGCAGGAACGAGAACCCTCGTGGTTAGGTTGATCGTGCGCCGACAAGGTCACGAACAATCTCTGGAGTTGGTGTATCGATCGCTAAGGCGCAACGTCCTTGGATGGTTGTAGTCGGGTCGTCAACGTCACCTCCTTCCCCAATCGAATCTACCACTCTCATCGAAAGATCGGGACCCCTAGTCCTATCAGTTGGTATCAGAGCTCAAGGTTGATCGGTGAGAGATCTTATCTAGTCTTTGCAATTTTTTTTACCTACAGTCCAGAAAACCCAAAAAAAATAGTAGATCTATTCCCCAAAATCCGAAACAATTTGTGCCTTTATCTATTGCTGCATAGTCTTTGTTCGTTGAGTCTTCGGTTGCATCGTCGTGTCCTTTGCTGGTCTTAGTGTCTAGTTCCTTTAGAGTTTTGAGTTCTATTCACGTTTTGGACTCACCGTTGCAGTTAGATCCGAACTGTCATAGGAGGGTAGAAAAGGAGGAGGACTCGGTTGCTGCGTAGGCTTTGCCCTAATTGGTCTTGGAGTAGGGCACGAATTCGGATTTCAACTGCATCGTGTGTGAAAAAAAAAGAGCAAAAAAAAACAAGAAGGAACAGGCAGCCGCATCTAGAAGAGCCGCGGCATAAAAAAAATAAAAAAAATAGAGAGAGAAAAAAAACAGAGAAGAGAGAAACAGCTAACTTTTGCATACGACCTCCGATTGAGGCGATTCTTGATCCGTTGGAAAGGAAATCGGAAGATAGAGTGAAAAAGAAGTCTGGAAAAACTGGAGATTTCAGATCCGCGTAAGCCACCAGGCACATACGCGGCAGCTTCGACCCCAAAAAACGTCGTTTAGGGCCTCAAATCGGGCCCGCAAACCGAGGAAAAATCAAGTTTCTCAGAATTCGCTCAAAATTGACAGAGCCCTTTCGCACGTGATTCTAAGGTCCCCTGTGAAGACGGCACCCTTTTTCGAGCTCTAGAACTCCGTGTGCAATGCCATCTAGTTTCTTTCTGCACGGTGTGTCTTCGTTTGTGTTCTAGGCTCGCGTCTCTAGTATGGTCTAGCCTAGGACCAGCACGGTGCCGTCGTTGAGCGATTATTCAACTTGCTTTGACTAATGTGGTTCTAGTTATCCTTTGTTCACTCTTAGCCCACCTATAGCTCCACAGATTTGGCTACCAGCTCACAGGGACTAGCGACCAAGGCAGCGATACACCCAATTTCCAGGAGATATTGTCTTGACTTGTCGGCTACCATCACCTCCTGCTCGCTGTGGTAAGAACTTGTAAGAGCTTGACAGAACAGGTTGAGAGTGTGCGACTTGATTTAACCACATCCCAGTAGTTGTGAGGGCATAACCTGCAGTTTTATTATTTTTATCTTCTTGGTTTGTTTCTTGTGTTCTTCTAACAATGTCAGGGGAACCGGAGAACCTGCGGGCAGCGCAACATTCCCCTCGGACTAGGGGCATCATACAACACTTTGAGCGCCAAATGAAGCTGCACACTGAAGGACTTGATGAGGATGTGCGGGTCACCAACGAACGCCTTGGCCAATTGGAGGCCGCGCAGATCGACACCAACACTACGCTTGCAACATTGGAGGCTTCCGTTGGCACCGTCAACACCTCACTTGCTGAGGTTTGAGACGTCTTGATGAGAGGGGCCGTGCATCTCCCGCTGCACCGACTCAGCGTACTCGTGCCAACATTGGTGTCTTGGGCAGCAGAGTGGACGAAAATGGTGGAGACGAATCTGCGGCTGACACTGATATTGATGATGAGGACGCTCACCGTCAACGTCAACCACACCGGGCTGAGGTACGTGAGAATGATGAATCGCTTGGTAAGATTAAGTTCACTATGCCACTTTTTGATGGAAAATATAACTCTGATGCTTATATCACTTGGGGATTGGCTGTTGATCAGAAATTTGCTTGTCATGCATTCCCTGAAAACAAAAGGGTTAGGGCTGCTACTAGTGAGTTTACTGATTTTGCGTCTGTTTGGTGGAGTGAATATTGTAAGAAAAATCCTTTCACCATACCACAAACTTGGGATGCATTAAAAAGAATCATGCGAGCTAGATTTGTTCCCTCATATTATGCACGTGATTTGTTACATAAGTTGCAACAATTGAGGCAAGGTAGTAAAAGCGTAGAGGAATATTTTCAAGAATTGCAAACAGGCATGCTGCGTTGTGACTTAGAGGAAACTGAGGAAGCCGCTATGGCTAGGTTTATGGGTGGTTTGAATCGGGAAATTCAGGATATCTTAGCTTACAAGGAATATAATTCTATCACTCGTTTATTTCATCTTGCTTGTAAAGCTGAAAGAGAAGTACAGGGACGGCGCGCGAGCACTAGGACTAACGTTTCTGCAGGTCGTGGAAATATTTGGTCTCAACGTGCATCTGCCGCACCATCAAGCCAACCCCCTGCACCTTCTTCCTCCAACAGCAAGCCACGGTTTTCATCATCAAATTCAGCATCTCGGGCATCCGAAGCAACAAAGGGGGCAGCCCAAGCACATGCAAAGAGCTCTTCGTCCGTTGCATCTACGGGACGAACGAGGGATATCCAATGTCATCAATGCAAGGGGTATGGCCATGTGAGGAGTGAGTGCCCAACCAAGCGTGTTCTGATTGTGAGAGATGATGGTGGGTATTCTTCTGCTAGTGATTTGGATGAGGATACATATGCTATGCTTGCAGCTGACCATGCAGGTAGTGGGAAGGAGCAAGAAGAAGAGCACATTGGTGCTGAAGATGCAAAGCGCTATGAGAGCCTCATTGTGCAGCGTGTGTTGAGTGCACAAATGGAGAGGGCGGAGCAAAATCAGCGGCACATCCTTTTCCAAACAAAGTGCGTCGTGAAGGAACGTTCATGCCGAGTGATAATTGATGGAGGGAGCTGCAACAACTTGGTGAGCTCCGATATGGTGGAGAAGCTTGCGTTGAACACCAAACCTCACCCACACCCTTACTACATTCAATGGTTCAATAACAGCGGCAAGGTGAAGGTAACACGAATGGTGAGAGTAAATTTTGCTATTGGTTCTTATCACGATGTTGTAGAATGCGATGTTGTCCCTATGCAAGCATGTTCTATGCTGTTAGGTAGACCGTGGCAATATGATAAAGATTCACTGCATCATGGTAAGACAAACCAATATTCTTTTGTGCATCATGACAAGAAAATTGTGTTACATCCTATGTCTCCTGAAGCTATTTTCAAAGATGAGATTGCTAGAGCTAGTAGAGAGAAAAATCAGGAGCATAATAGGAGTGAAAATCAGATTGTTGCAAGTGAATTTGAGCAACATAAAAAGAAAAACTCTAAATCTGTTCATGAGATGAAAAATGAGATTAAATTGAAAGGTGCATGTTTTTTTGCTACTAAGTCTGATGTGAATGAGCTGGATGCTAGTACTTCTATTTGCTATGTCTTACTTTGCAAACAAGCTTTATTTTCATTCGAGGAGGTACCTTCTTCTGTGCCTCCTGCTGTCACTAATCTTTTGCAGGAGTACATGGATGTCTTTCCAAAGGACGTGCCACCAGGGCTACCACCAGTGCGAGGGATTGAGCACCAGATTGATTTGATTCCCGGGGCATCTCTGCCCAATCGTGCGCCATACAGGACCAATCCGGAAGAAACTAAGGAGATTCAGCGTCAAGTTCAAGAATTGCTTGATAAAGGTTATGTGCGTGAGTCTCTTAGCCCTTGTGCTGTTCCGGTAATTTTAGTGCCTAAGAAAGATGGATCATGGCGTATGTGTGTGGACTGTAGAGCGATCAATAACATTACCATTAGATATCGTCACCCTATTCCTAGGTTAGACGATATGCTTGATGAATTAAGTGGCTCTATTGTCTTCTCTAAAGTTGATTTGCGTAGTGGGTACCACCAAATTCGCATGAAATTGGGAGATGAATGGAAAACAGTATTTAAAACTAAGTTCGGTTTGTATGAGTGGTTAGTGATGCCATTTGGTTTAACTAATGCACCTAGCACATTCATGAGATTAATGAACGAGGTTTTGCGTGCTTTCATTGGTAAATTTGTAGTAGTCTATTTTGATGATATATTGATATATAGCAGATCACTAGAGGAACACCTTTGCCATTTACGTGTTGTTTTTGATGCTTTACGTAATGCACGTTTATTTGGTAACGTTGCGAAGTGCACATTTTGCACGGATCGAGTCTCTTTTCTTGGCTATGTTGTTACTCCACAGGGCATAGAAGTTGATCAAGCCAAGGTTGAGGCAATACAGAGTTGGCCGACTCCTAAAACGGTCACGCAGGTGCGAAGTTTTCTAGGACTTGCTGGATTCTATCGTCGTTTTGTGAAGGATTTCAGCACCATCGCTGCACCATTGAATGAGCTCACTAAAAAGGGGGTGCCGTTTACTTGGGGGAATGCACAGGAAGACGCCTTCAACACATTGAAAGATAAGTTAACACATGCACCATTACTCCAACTTCCAGATTTTAGTAAGACTTTTGAGCTAGAATGTGATGCTAGTGGAATTGGATTGGGTGGTGTGCTGTTGCAAGAAGGTAAACCTGTGGCATACTTTAGTGAAAAATTGAGTGGGCCTAGTTTGAACTATTCTACTTATGATAAGGAATTATATGCTCTAGTTCGAACTTTAGAGACATGGCAACATTATTTATGGCCCAAAGAATTTGTCATTCATTCTGATCATGAGTCATTAAAGCATATTAGAAGTCAAGCAAAATTGAACCGTAGGCATGCAAAGTGGGTTGAATTCATAGAGTCTTTTCCTTATGTCATAAAACACAAAAAGGGAAAGGAGAATGTTATTGCTGATGCATTGTCTAGGAGATATACCATGCTCTCACAACTTGACTTCAAAATTTTTGGATTGGAAACAATTAAGGAGCATTATGTTCATGATGATGATTTTAAAGACGTGTTGCTGAATTGCCAAGAGGGAAAAATGTGGAATAAATTTGTTCTAAATGATGGATTTGTGTTTAGAGCTAACAAACTATGCATTCCAGCTAGCTCCGTTCGTTTGTTGTTGTTACAGGAAGCGCATGGAGGTGGGCTGATGGGGCATTTTGGAGCGAAGAAGACGGAAGACATACTTGCTAGTCATTTCTTTTGGCCAAAGATGAGACGTGATGTGGAACGTTTTGTTGCTCGCTGCACTACGTGTCAAAAGGCTAAATCACGACTTAATCCTCACGGTTTGTATATGCATCTACCTGTTCCTAGTGTGCCTTGGGAAGATATTTCTATGGACTTTGTTTTAGGACTGCCTAGGACAAAGAAGGTGAGGGATAGCATATTTGTTGTTGTGGATAGATTTTCTAAGATGGCACACTTCATACCATGTCATAAAAGTGATGATGCTACCAATATTGCTGATTTGTTCTTTCGTGAAGTTGTTCGTTTGCATGGTGTGCCAAATACAATAGTTTCCGATCGTGACACTAAATTCCTTAGCCATTTTTGGAAAACTTTATGGGCTAAATTGGGGACTAAGCTGTTATTTTCGACTACGTGTCATCCCCAAACTGATGGGCAAACTGAAGTTGTGAATAGAACTTTATCTACCATGCTTAGGGCTGTTTTGAAAAAGAATATTAAAATGTGGGAAGAATGCTTGCCTCATATTGAATTTGCTTATAATCGTTCGCTGCATTCTACTACAAAGTTGTGCCCTTTTGAGATTGTCTATGGCTTTGTGCCTCGTGCTCCTATTGATTTGCTACCACTTCCATCTTCGGAGAAGTTAAATTTTGATGCTAAACAGCGTGCTGACTTGATGTTGAAATTGCATGAGACAACCAAAGAAAATATTGAACGCATGAATGCTAAATATAAACTTGCTGGTAGTAAAGGAAGGAGGCATTTAACTTTTCAACCGGGTGATTTAGTTTGGTTGCATTTGAGAAAAGAAAGATTTCCTGAATTGAGGAGGTCTAAGTTGATGCCTAGAGCTGATGGTCCTTTCAAAGTGTTGGAAAAGATTAATGACAATGCATATAAACTTGAGTTGCCTGCAGATTTTGGGGTTAGTCCCACCTTTAACATTGCAGATTTGAAGCCATACTTGGGAGAAGAAGATGAGCTTGAGTCGCGGACGACTCAAATGCAAGAAGGGGAGGATGATGAGGACATCCTTTCCATGCATATCATCCTTTCCATGCATATAACCATGCCGACTCCATATCAAACTGAAACTATGATACAAGGACCAATTACTAGAGCGCGAGCACGTCAACTTAACCATCAGGTGAATGCGTTCCTAAGTTTGCATACAAATGTTTCAAAGAATGGAATACTACTTAATTCCTGTGATGATTTAATTGTCCTTAGGAACCATGGGGAAGAACCACATGAGCTCAAGTATAGAAGTGGAACCGTCAAGCGCAAACCAAGTCCTGTTCACGAGTTTGACTCGGATTCGGCCTTGTTGACAGCGCCTACTTCAAATGGCCGTAACTTTTGATCCAGAAGGTTTCTCGGAGCCCGTGAGTACTCGTTGGAAAGCTCTTGAAGTCTACTTTCAGATGGATCCGGCCTCACCTCCAAACTCTATCCGAGTCGACCAGAAACTGCAAAACAATTCACGTCGCTTTTCCAGTCCGAGTCAAAGTGGGCCTTGGGCCTTGTAATTCGAGTCCTATTCGGCTTCCTTGTGTTTTGGCCGACCATCCACCTTCCGTCACCCTTAAATAGGCAGCCGCACCCTCTTCTAGGGTTTGGGTTTTGTTTAGACTAAGTTAGCTTTTGCTGCTTTGCCTTGTACTCGCGCGTGTCGGCTAGACCGCCCGAATACTTGTCTTCGGAACCCCACCGTTTTCCTGTTTCAGATGAATCTTACATCGTTATTTGCAATTGAGTTGCTGTTCATCTTGTTCTTGCTTGTTCTTCGATTGCTTGCAGGAACGAGAACCCTCGTGGTTAGGTTGATCGTGCGCCGACAAGGTCACGAACAATCTCTGGAGTTGGTGTATCGATCGCTAAGGCGCAACGTCCTTGGATGGTTGTAGTCGGGTCGTCAACGTCACCTCCTTCCCCAATCGAATCTACCACTCTCATCGAAAGATCGGGACCCCTAGTCCTATCAGGTAGTTTACCAAAATGCCCATCTATCGCCTTCCTCAAAACTTCCCACTTCCTTTTCTACGAAGCATCGTTCATGCTTCACCATCTTCCATGTGGCCTCAATGACTTGCCGCCAAGCCTCTCGCGTGTCCGGATCCCACTGAATCGTCCTCACTTGTAAACGACCCAAGTCACTTGGCGCATCACATGTCTCTTCTCGCACATGACGGCACCTGGCTTCCTTGACTATTTGGATCTCGACTCCTCCCTGAGCTTATTCCTGGTCCATCTTGCCATTGTCTGACATGTCCACCACTGGTAGCTTCCACTCTGATTCCTCATCGTCCCGGCTTGCAACCATCCTGCAAGGCTCAATCATTTTCGGTGTCTCCCTGACCATATTGGATCTCAACACCATGTTGTGCCTAGTCCCGGTCCTCCTACGCCTCACCATAACCTAACTCCGAAGTCCTGCAACCAACAATAACAAACAAACCATCACGTAGCACCACACAACACACAATGTCATCAATTGCGCAATTCATCCAAACAATGCTTAATGCAAAATGTATGCACCCAAATTCTGATTCTAAACCTATGACCAAACAATAAACCCATGTGCACACAAGCAACAATATCCAGGTCAAATCATGACCAAATCCTTAAAAGCCCTGCTTTTCTAGGAAGATCGGTAGTACCGCTCTTAACACGTAGGTACTACCGCACGCGGTATTACCGCTCCCTAAAGTGGTACTTCCGCATCTTGCAAACCCACACTGGATCTCTCTTAAAAAATATACCGCAACTTAAAGCGAAACTACCGCGTTTACAACTGCGATACCTCTGATTTTTCTGACACCTCCAGAAAACAGTTTAGATCAAATGCAATCCTTGCAAAACTCTCAAAAACCAAACTTAAACTCCATAAATACTCTAATCCAAAACAATTACTTATCATAATCATAGAATGATCTCCACATAAACTCACACGTTGTCAGCCCGGCAGTGAGGTCGGCCGGACGTGCCTCACGTAACTTTCGGCCGCTTAAAATCTGCGTGCCGCCCACTCGGATTCGACCGGGCCTATACACGTCGACGCCCCGTGCTACGCCATTACTGTCAAGCTCTCACTGACCAGTGGGGCACACCGCGTGCGCGGTGTCAAGAGACTTCGGTGTCAGCGGCCGCGTTTTGATCTCCCCGCGCGTTCATGCGGCATGGCGAGCGGCGGTTGCATGCCCCGTGCGACGGTGCAAGCTTGCCGCAATTCGCACTGTTTGTTGCGGTTGAAGCAACAGTGGTAGAGACTTCGGCCGATAGAACACCACAATTTCTCCTACACATGCCGCACGGTCTCACACACTCGCTGCCGTTGAAGAAAATTTTCTATACGTGCCTACCCATGTGTGCATATCGATCTCACGGGAAAGGGACGGCCTACAGTACCTGCTCGCCTACTCGACACTAGACGGTGTGGCAGCTGTTGGTTGATCTCTATGCTTGATCCAGACGCAACCCGGCTAATCTGATAGAAACGTGTAGGCCTAACACGGCTTCGGGGGAGATGCCCATGCAGCACTCCGGCAACGTTTTATGTTTAACACGCGAGGCGACCGTGAAATCACTCTAGCAGGAACTGGGCTTTCAGCTGAGCTCTCAGGAAATGGACGCATCGGACGCGCGTCCGTGGCGCGTCAGCGTCTAGCAGGCGTCCATGCAATTAACTGCTCCCCGAAAACGAATCCCGAACTCGTGCGCACCATCACCAAATGTAACACCCCATTTTGGGAGCTAGAAACTTGCTTGAGTGAAATTCAAATTTTGAGTTCAAAATTCAAAAGTGCAATTCAAACTTCAACCAAACTTTCAAGTTTTCAAAAATTTGAAACCCTCTTGGACTTGACCCAGCCCATCCCTAACCCTCTCCTAGCCCACTTGGCTTTGGCCCAGCCCAAATTGGCCTTCGGCCTGGCCTGGCTGGCCCATGCCGCCTCGACCGCGCCGTGCATGCCCAGAGTATGCTCGCGCCCATGCCGCTTGTGTCCCCGACCCGCCTCCATTGGGTCCACGCTTGACTCCGCTTCCCTTGTGCGCCACTGCTCCTCTACAGCGCGCGCCACTTGCCTTGTGCTAGCCTCGTGCTACCCTGCCCCTCACCTAGCTCTCCTCCCTCTCCCTCTCCACGCGCCCGCCGCATCTGCGTCCGTCGTGCCTGAGCCGTGTCAGCTCTGCGTGCTCGTAAACCCCACCCAACTATTGCCTCAGTGCGTCACGTCCACCATAACTCCTGAGCAGCATGCTGAGCTACACACCTTGCTCATGTGTCGTGTCGTCCGTCAAGCATCGCCGCCCTCGGTACTCCGCGCTCGCCATCATAGCACCCAATGGCCATCTCCTTCTCTGTGGCTATAAAAGCCCCAAACCACCATCACCTTGCCCCCAATCACCTCCCATCACCTCCATTGCCACCGCGGGCCATCCAAACCACCTTCTTCTTTGGCTCCGGCCGTTTCGCCGCCCCGGACCAATCTTGAGCCTCGACGCGCTTCCGTCCAATCGCCTGCGCTTGGAGCACTGCCCGAAGGTCCCGAAGCAATCCCGAGCCTCACCACCATTCTTCATTCTCTCCGGTGTGCTACCCATGATGACCCCTTCCCACTGCTTTAGTCCTCCACTGCCAGCTCGCTCCGTGCATCCCCGAGTACCATTGTTACTTAGTGTGAGTTCCTTTCCACCCATAGACGCTCCCGTAGCTAGGAATTTGCATCTAGAACCATGAGTCAGCATGGTGCCATTCTTCCTGTTCCCGTTGCTGTTTGACCTCGGCGTTGACTGCCCGTGCTCCAAATCTCCCTATGTCGCCTCGCTTGGAGGTTCACGTCGAGCCATGGAGTCTGTTCTTAGCCTTCCCGCCGTCCACCCTCTCATCGGCGACGAGCACCGCCACTCGTCGGCGGTAGAAGACGATTGTAGCAAGGTAGTTAATGTTTAAACGTGTGTCATTAATTAGTCTAATGATCAGTGGTTAGTTTATGTTAACCCCCTGCTAACATATAGGCCTGGCTTTCAAATTAAGCATCGGTTTCTATAACATGTGGGTCCAGCCTTGTTAAACCCTTTTTAAACCAGTTAAATAAGGGTAAACCACTAACAAGTGGGTCTGGCTTACAGTTTGCACAGTAAATAGGTTCCACCTGTCAGCCTTAGAGCCCATTTCTTTTAAGAAATAAATCAAATTTCATTGATAACCCTGTGGGCCCCTTCTGTTAGTCTCAATGAGCTGTTTTCAACTAAAAAATAATTTAAAATTTTAAAAAAAACGGTGGACCCCACCTGTCAGTGAGAAAGACTATCTCTCCTCTATTAATTTTTAGATTTAATCAAAATTTAAACTTTGGAGAGTCCATTCTCACTCATTTTAACTCCAAATTTAATCAAATTTATTTCTAAAATTTTCTAAATTCAATATTTATGTAATGGCAGTGGATTTGTTCAGTTTGAAGTTCATTTGAATTTTCTTTAGTATTTATTTGTTTTTGCTCACGTGTTTATCTCTTTCCAATGCGATCATCCGAATAGAGTACAAGGACACGAAAGAGCCGCAGTTCGAGACAACTTAAGAATTACAAGACCAACCTGCTTATGAGCTAGGTGAGTCAATATTTTGATCATATTGAATCTATATTTTATGCAAATTTGGTCATTTAAATTACCAAATTGTATGTTATTATTTGTTATACAAATGTATGTTAAACTTGAGTTTAGATACATGCCTACTTGACATTGTAATATTATTATAATATCATTGACACTTGAATCACATAATTTTTGTCACTCTAGATACTTAATGGTATTTTTACTAGCTATAGGTCGTATTTAAGCATCATGCTAGTCTTGCTTAAATATCAAGGCATTAAATTTGCTCTATCATCATCTTTTAATCAAGAAACTTGTTTTAGGCTGTCATTGAAGAGAAATGACTGGTATATTTGAGATAACTTAGTTTTATGCTTCTTAAAACCCTAATACTTGTTGTTACCATATCTGGATGGATGGTATGATGGTTGGTGCAAATATAGTACGAGAAATGGTGGTTTGTGGTATGCACCGCTCAGATAACTTAATGGCTGAATCATGTGATGACCTTCCAATATAAAATAGTGTAACCACAGTCTATAATAGGTATAAGCTAGCTAACTAATTTGCATCCACTAGTGTAGATTGCACCATTGGAGTGACCCACCGTGTGGGGCAAGAGGGGAGTCTGGATGTGGTGGACGTAACCTTGCTCTGGTGAAATTTTAGCGGATGTAACTTACACTCGGTGATGCATTGTAAAGGCATTATGGTGATCTTTTTGATTCACATGTCCAAGGAAATGTGTGAAACATAACAAGTCAATTATCTCTTGTGAGTAAAGTGTACAGCTTCTGCAGAGTATAAATTGTTTGAATAGTCATGCCAATAATCAAGGGCGGGCATACGAATTTACTCGAGTTAGTTTCTATTTCAAAAACTTTATGAGTGGGATGAAACTCATCAGGCAGATGTAACCCTAAATTTGGCTTTCCCTAGGTTGATGTAATCTAGTGTTGATGATTAGGTAGATGTAACCCTAGTAATTAAATACTAGCATATGGTGGATGGAACAATATAACAGGTGGATGGAATCTGCACTGTTATAAAAATTGCACACTTTCACTCTATTTAATAAAATATGGTTTGGTTAAAATGCTAAGTCATAGAATTTTTTTAAAAAATTATTGTAGTTTCAAAATATTGCCTTTAGCAAATAAATGAATATGAACCTACCTTTGTTGAACCTTGTATATATAAATATTGTATTCTGTATGTTGTCTCACAGAGCATTGTTGCTTGTTCTCAACCTCGCTCAGATAAATCCCTCAGAGCTCGTGGATCAACAACACTACGTGTTCTACGACGCCCCAGGAGCTGATGGTGAAGAAGATGAAGGAGATTAGAGTAGTCTAGTAGTTTAGATCTTACTCCGGTCATGCTAACTAAGTTGGTATTTGCGTGCAGCAATATTATCCAAACCTTTGGTTAATATCGGTCACACATATTTTACCCCAGTCGCTTGTCTCTGGCGAGATGTGTCCTCCTCTTTTGCTTTCACTTTCACTTTATGTAATGTATTCTTTTGACCTTATCAGTCCTATTATAAACTTGATCCAATATAGTCTATTTAAACTTTGATATTGTATTATTAATATATGGCATAGTTTACATAATATATGAAATGATTTGATGGTTATTCTGTAAATACTATCTATTAATTTAGAAAATAGTACACTATTTTTACAAATAATTCTGAATTGACTAAATCCGGGTCTAACACCAAACGAGATAAGCGGAGAGGCGAGGGGCCATGAATGAGATGAACGATACGGCACTACGGGCACCAGCGACGGAGCAGGTTTAGCCGGCCTGGGCTCTCTGCCGATGTCCGAGCCCATTTCTTCCTTTCTGCTGGTGGCTCGCACCGACTGCGGCCTGGACCAGCAACCACGAGTTCAGAGGAAGACGGGCACGAAAAGAACATGTGTGCTACACGCTGGGCAATCAAACTGTCCTTGAGATGTGTTTATGAATGTTATTGTTCGTTGGATGTGAGAACCTACTAGCTTCAAATCGAAAGAAGGCATGGCCATAACTTCGAAATGATACCAGCTGCGGAAGGTGATCTCGTGAGTACATCGAGTGTGATAGGACAACCAAACTTCAGCGGTCAACCAGCCGATGTAACAAAAAGGGTTCCATTTTCCCATTTTCACTCGGTCACTGGCAGAAAACCGAGATCTAAGATGCTTGATCAAAACGATTCAAACCCAGCTAAAAAGATCGATACACTTGTTTGGTTGCTGGCAAGTGACAAGCCACGAATTTTGTGGCGGACACATCCATTACCACAATTGTGCCAAATGTCGGGTAAAAAACGAACCTATGACATGCGAGGCAAAGGACAAAAAAGTGCGATGTACTACAACCATGATCTCTATCAAAGTCCCAAACGCTATACCAAAAAATCGAAGTCCCAAACGCTATACAAAAAAAATCAAAATTAACTTAGTGTAGCAGGGTTTGGCAAAAAAAAAAAAAAAAAAAAAACCAAACACATCCTAACTCTTGGTCATGGCCTCATGGGTCGGTATTCGTCACAGCCAACCGACGTCTGCGATTACAAAAAACAGCTACCACAAGTTTCACAGATACAATGTATTGGCAACTGTTCAAGCATGTAACAATGCAATGCTAAGTTGCTAAGGCATCTGTGCGTCACAAAGCAGCATCGTAGTCGCAAGCTGAAGTCGACAGAAGACAAGGTAGGAACCTATCTTTTAGACAGAGTAGGGTGTTTTGGTGGGTGCCAGTGTTCTCCACCATGGGGGCACATCCACCAAGTTTCATTTGATAACATGCTTGAATAGAATACATGCGGCTAATCATATGAAATAAAACCAGCAAAGACCAAAGTGATGTGTTGTGTGTATTGAACAAGGGCATATGATACTAAATTATTGTATCCAACGAAAACAGCACCTTAGTTAGGTTGAATTGACGTAAATTATGCTTCTTGTCTCTCAGAAGTGCGAAGTTGCTAGTGGACACCATCCCCTTGATGGCCGCTACTGGTTACCACTGTACAAGATAATTGTGAGAACTGACAACTAATTCAGGTCCACAAATATTAGACCATGTGGATGGTCATGAGTTTAGTAAAGATGAATAATTAACATTTGATTTGTTTTCAAATTTATGTTTGTGAAAGTTTTGATCGATCGGAGTTGAAGCTTTCGATTTCGAGTGGTTTTGGTTTGTTTCGAGTAGTTTCAGACCAATCCGATTAGGTCCAAGTGGCATCAGATAATGCTCGAGTGGAATTAGAGTATCGGATGGTGTCTGAATAGCATTAGAGGATCGAACGGCTTTGTGCTGGGTGGTTCGAACGACTTTGTGCTGGATGGTCCGAACCGCTTTGTCCGACCAGCAGACTTCGACCACGTTCAGCTTCAACCACGCTGACTTCAACCATGTCCGACTACGATCACGTCTGGCTCTAACTATGGCCTTTTCGATCACACCAGGTAATCGGTAAGCTTCGATCTCGACCAATGAACTGGTCGTAGCTACAATACTTTTTTATGATCGTAACTATAGTTCCTTATCTATAGTCGTAGCTATAGTAACCAGTCGGTAGTCGTCGGCTTTGCCGGTCGTACTTGATAGTTATAGATTTTACTAGTCGGTAGTCGTAGACTTTATTGATCAGTGGTCTTAGACTTTGTGATCGGTAGTCATAGACTTTGCAGTCGAAAGTCGAAGACTTTGTGCTCGATTGTCATAGACTTCACGGTCTATACTCGTAGACTTCATTGTCAGTACGAATACTTTAATTATTGCTATCTTTGGGTACCTCGAGTATTCATGTTTGGCCAGTGATATGACTAGTTGGGGCAGTTGATCGTAGTACTTGGTAGTCAAAAGCACTCGGTACTTGATAGACGTTGTTTTCGCGATCAGGTGTCGAAGATTTGTGGTTGGTGCGTTGGTACTGTAGTATGTGCGGTACTCGGTGATTGATGGTGCAGCGAATGGTTGGAGATTGGTAGTCGTAGACTTAGCGATCTGGTGGTTTAGCGATAGCAATTGGTACTCGATAGTCGGTACTCGGTGGCTCTGTGGTCGGTAGCGATGCGTATGTTTTCCTGAGTGTTTTGAGCAAAGCGATGGTAATTCTCGAGTACTTGTTTTCAAGTACTCGTTTAGCTAGCGGTCGTAATGTGTGGTCTAAGGTTGATTACTGGATAGCGATAGGATGTATAATCGTGGATGATCTAGTTGATGGTTGTAAAAGGTTTGGTTTTTGTCTATGGATAGACGAGGGTGTGCTTCGAGTGTGTATATGTACTGATGTTAGCCAAGTTTGTAGAATTTGTGCCAGGAAAACGTTCTTTGATCTTTGCATGTACAGGTGGGCATGGAGACGATCATGACCGGTGATGAGGAGAAACGGGATTAGGATGGGGAAGTCTGAGGTCCAGACAATTATGGATGTCATACGAGGTGGTCGGGTTTACGCTGAAACACGTGGAGATCAAATGTTGTGGTTCATGATGAAGCTATAGGCGGTGTGGTCCAGGAGGCTTCGACATGAGCGATGATGGTGCGTGATGAAGATATAAGAGGTGTTGTCCTGGAGGATTTATCACGTGTTGGGTTAAGAGTTGTGGGTAGAGTCCATAACTGAGAAAATTGAGTGAGTTACGCATAGAGTCCGTAACATGGAAGAGACAGATATTTGAATAAACTCCCTGTTAGGAAAGGTTTCGGCTCCCTTGATTTGAGAAAGAGATAGAGTTTTGTATTCGTATTTGAGACGGACACAGTTTGGACATTAGCCTATAAATGCAAGGGAGACTAGGGGCTAATGTGTAACTTTTGAGAGAGTTCAAGTGTGGTTCGGAGAGAGCTTACGTTGAGAAGGTTTTAGGAGTGCTTGTGATGATACTTTGTAAATCCACAAAATTGTAGCAATAAAGTGACAACAATCATTCACCACCCCTCTGATTGCAATTCTACAGCAAAAAAGAACAAAGTGACCCTATCTTTTTTGGATTGTATCTTATCTACGAGTACTCTTTTGGTCGGGCGATTTGAAGGTCGGAGTTGAAAGAAAACAAAACTGCATACATGTAACGCATAAAGAGTTTCTTTGTTGCCAACTCAGTGTGATTGCCAGCTAGTATATGAAAAGTAAGACCAGTTCGTTTCAAATATGAAAAATAAAATCTGATCACAAAGATTTGACAATCCGCATTGCAAAAATCTTGCACTGATTACTTTCAGAAGCTGTATTAAAAGACACATCACCTAAAAAAGGTATAAGAGTGATTTAATTGGAATTTTTGCGTCAACCATTAACGCTGAGTGCAACTTCCTTAACAATCATTGCGGGTTTAGTGCCAAAGTGTTACAGAAAACCTGGAGAAAAAGAAACAACGAATAATATGGCAATTCAGCTTCATGAACAGGGATGCTTTATCAAACCCAAAGCTTGGATTAATATGCTTGGAAGTTAGTAACTTGGAACTCAGCGGAAAGGTATCTCACATTTTGTGGGGCCTAGGATTAGGATGGTGCAAATGATTACATCCTTGGCTCAAACATGCAGTGTTTCTGCAACGGAATCCTTAAATAACAAGGGAGCAACCTTACAATTGCAATGAGATGGATCGATGTATTTGTTCATCTCTCATCAACTCGCCAAAAGCCTGGTCTGTAGCATAGATTATCGACTGCAGCAAGTAATGTGTTTAAGAAACATTGCATCAACGCAGAAAACAGCTGCGACAATTCCTTATTCCTGTTATTTTATTGACAAAGAAAACGAGGCTCCATGACAATTCCAAATTTCACAAGATATTCTCATCATTTCTATTCACATTTTCCAATTGATACTGAAAGCATATAAGATCTGATAGGAGTGCCTTCAAAGCTATGCACAGATTCTCTGATAGCCATGTCTCTCCTGGTAAGGAAGAAGATAGCATCACATGATAAGTCACTTGGTATAAACAATTAAGAACAGCACGTCTCTATTAAAATCAGTTGCACATTACATGAAACTGATTTTAAGAAAAGAATGACGGCACACATCTCTATTGCAAGCAGTCAAAATGGTAGATTCTCACTTCCCTAAAAACATTCACTACCAGCCCAGACGGAGTGTCAACTGGTCAGGTCTGTTGAGAACGATACAGAAGATGGTAATGTGACAGGTCGACAGCAGGTTCAGAAAATTAGTAACACTTCCGCTCAGTTCCTCAAGAGAAATCAATCAGTGCTGGAGCATATACTATCATAATATGCATCCATGTTTAAGCACAACCGAACCACTTTAACAGCAAGTAAACAATGCTTATTTAAATCAAAATAGCTAAAAGAATAAAAATCATACGGAGTCTGGCTGCCGGGGGCAGAGTGAGGGGTGCTTGCACTCTGAATTTTTTAAAAATAATTTTTTATTTTAAATCAGTATTATACCTATGTTTTTTTTTACCATTTTGACCATCTATCGTTCCATGGTTGGGTGACTTGGGCTAGTTACCCAACTGTTGGACGACATGTGGCCAAGTCCCTATCACCCAACGGTTGGACGACAAGTCCATAGTCGCTTAACCAGAGTGACTAGTCAAAATCATCCAACAGTTGGATGATTTAAAATAATAATATAATTATTTTATTAATCTGATGGAAATAATTGTGGGAGAGTAAATGATATTTTTTATAGGTAATACATTTAACAAATCTTGTTTGTATGTTGTTTTTTAATAAAAGGGCAGACAATGTCAGTTGGTCCATTTATGATTTTCGTAGATTCTGAAAGGTATGAAATTTGTTAGACTCGCAATAACATTTTATAATCGTCGTATGTTGTTGTAGTGTATAAATTTTTGAATAATTTTGTGAGGACGATTGCGATAACAACGATTTGTAAGTAGGAAGACAAGTGATATTACGATGCAATAGGGAATTCATACACAAAGAACTTTAGATAAATAGCGTAATGATAACAACATAAAGGAATTCGTACATAACCATGTTATAGTACCTACGAAGTAAAATACGTACACAACCAAAAAAATTACATAAAGCAGAAGGAAGACCCACTAATCGCCACCAGCTACGCCACCCCGCGGCACCTCCTCCATCGTCGCCACGTCCCACCCCCAATTGATGCCAGCTCGTATGGCCCCGCATGGCCTACCTCAACGCGAGGTGTCGACACTTCGAAAGAGTGAGGCGATCGGGAGCCGTGCTGACCCGAGCTCCCAACGCCTCGGGGTGTCGACTCCACCTGTGGCTGCATGGGTACTAGGACACTGCTGAGCTGCAACCCGAAAAGAACCTCGACGGGGTGCAAAATTCACATGCTGCCCTGACCTCCACCAGGTCATCCGCAAGGAGGTCGCTCACATCCTCCAGGAGATCCTCCTGCGGGGATAGCTGAACTCCTGGCTGAGGCGCCATACCCGCAGGACATGTATTATTTATTCCTATAATATATCGACGCGAAGAAACCCCAAGAGACAAAACGTACCTTCTACGTAGGCCATGAGCTGCAGCCAACTGACATACCCACCCTGGCCAAACAACATGTACTTCCCTGACGCTACCAGATAGGGATCTACGAACGATGACACTGTAAAAGCATGTAAACAGTACCAACGCATGGTACTGTTGTAGCAAGCGTGAGCAATACCCACACTGGGTACTGTGGCGTCGCTATAGATTTGGATAGTTCCATTGCATTGGTAGCATATTGCGTATTAGAAATATAATAATTATTCTTCTTATTATTTAGATTTATTTTCTTTTATATTTATTCCATATATTAGGGATAAGTTTTCTATCATTAGGATTAGTTTCCTTAATATATAGATAGATTTGTTAGGGAACAAGTCTAGCTACACCTAACAAAGAATAAATAAAGTTCTCTAATCTCTCTCTTCTTCAACAAGTCTCAAAAGCCTTGGCTGCGGTATGACTGACCATTCAAGGGCGAATACGCTACCCTCGGTCCTCGGACCCGTACCCAAACAACCCGTACCACAACAAAATACCACTTACATTGAAGCCTTTTATGGTGGAGTTGCGAACGATGGCTCATGGTACTTTTCTTCTATTGCTTGAGTTATAACATCAGAATCGGCAACCCATTTCTCCTCAAGCTTCACAATAGGCACCTTACCTTCTGGACTAATTTTCAGAAACCTGGTGAAGCGAGACAAAAGCATGATGGCCATGGAACTATCAAGAAAGTAACAGCCACTACCAATTTGAATTCTGATAAGTTAGTTTTGTCATCCAGATACGTGCCAATCTGGTTTATTAGCGAGGTCAACTAGCTTTATATCATATGGTAGGTGTTTCTCCTCTATTGCCAACAAAACTCTGTGTGTGAAAGAACCTGTGACCAACATGTGAAATTTAACTCAGAATGGTGGAGTTGCCTCGACAGTAGGACATAAAAAATCGCAATGCAACTAAATCTATAAGTTGTAGCGTTACACTCCTAATATAATGGAAGACAGTACTTCATGCTCTTGGATTCTCGGAATACAAACGTTGCCCACATGATATTGTTTGTCTTTTGGGGTGTCAATCAGATGTCGGTATTAGTGTGCCCTTGCAGAATGCATATTTATATTAATAAATTCACCATTAACAAGACAGTGTGCCACTGTGTTGTTTATATTACTCTAGTAGCAGTTGCTCTAATCTAGTGAAATGTGCAGCAGCATGTCTGCATGTGAAATAATGTTTTGCTAGTTGCTGGCAAACATAAATTAGAAAAACATAAAGCCATCCAGTTCGTTTATAGCAAGATATAAATTGCAGAGGCTAAAAAAACCCCCACAAGCTGGTAATTCTATGGGCAGTTATTACTCCCACTACAAAGCATTTGCCTACACAAAATTTGTCTTTCGTTCTTTATGAAACCGTTAGTCATGTTTTTACATTATTAATCATTCTAAATGACAGAAGTTGACAAATTACTCAAAAAACAGTGCTAACAGCCTAACACTACTCTACATATCAGATAATTAAGTTTATAACTTATTAGGGGCTTGGGCATCTAGACCCTAGGACATTTTTGTCATCCAATTCCAAACCCAAAAAACATTTTTACAATAAAGGCATGAACACATTTTTATAGTCCTGAAAACGCCTAATATAAGAAGGCCGCACTTCCACTACACAAAAAAATTGAAATGGTGCACTCCAAAGATCTTGTGAACACGCACGTCTCCCCATATACTACCAATATCAACACCAACCTTCTCCAAACACTGATGAAAAACTCCCGCAGATGAACATTGGCCAACAAAAAAATGCACCAATCTATGCACCCGAGAACTTACAATGTTTGTGCTGTCATATAGGCAGAGGCGGAGCCACATCCCGAACAGGGCAGGTTTCAGCCCAGAGTGTAGAAAAATATTTAGTGTATAGTCCGGATAAATTCAGTCCAGTCTAGGTAACATTTTCATAGTCCAGCTCAGATAGTCTAGATCATTCTACCACTGAACCTGTGACGTAATTAAATCCTGGCTCCGTCACTACATGTGGATCTTGTGGTCAAGCATTTTAACCACCAAATATGCAGAGATGATAACTCAAAGAAGCACGCAGACCCAAACGTCGTTTGTCAAAGCTGGTACAGGCCCAACTATGCTGTAATAACAACCACATCGCTGACACTGCTATATATAACCTACCATCACACATTTGGTTTCGTTACACGTATGCCCAGAAACCATTCATCACATGAGTATGGAAACCAAACACACAACACCACTATCCCACAAACCATCAAATAATCGATACTCGAGATTGCAGTTTATTTCACCTAATCTTGCACAAACTGAGTATACTACTATCCAAATCAAAATAATCACCTAATTTTGCACAAACCGAGTATACTACTATCCAAATCAAAATAAAGCTCAACACCCACCTACATTACCAATCCATCCAATCCCTTGTATTTCTAATGCTCAACAGAAACAAAGAGCACGTGCGCTAGGACACACAGAGAGACAGAGAGAGCTCACAGTCGCCGAGGCGGCCAGGGACGGTGACCAGGGGCGAAGCCACGTTCAAGCGTCGGGGTCGGCCGACACCGATGATTTCTCGGTAACTTCTTATACCCAGCAATTTTGGCCAGCTTGGACACTGGTAAAATTTTTGTCTGACCCCGGCAGCCCAGCAGTCCGTTGCTCCAGACGGCAGCCAACCAACCCAATGCCCATCGCCCCATCCACATCAACATGTAGAAAGCCTGAGCGGCTGAGCCCACCACGATGGGCCTCAGTCTGTGGGTTTGTCCCGACCCCGGCGACAATTAATCCTGGCTTCGCCCCTGACGGTGACGGAGGCCTTGGTGCAGACCTCCAGCGGCGAAGGCGCAGTGCGGGAGGAGGAGGCCGCAGACGCGGCGGAAGGTGGTGGCGATGAGGGTCGAGAAGGAACCGGTGGTCGTGGCTGTGTGGAGGTGGTCGTGGCTGTGCGGAGGAGGATGGCTATGCCTAGCTCGTTGGGGCCGGTCGCCGGAGGAGGTGGGACCGGGGCGAGGCGGCGGTGAGCGGACCCATGCGAGCAGCGGAGGCGGCGGAAGCTTATCTCCATGGGCGTGGTGTGTGCGCTTCCTATGGCCTCCGCTGCGCCGTATCGAGAGGCTTGTCGTCGCGGCCTCCGGCCCTATGCGGCTGTTTGATATGCCTTATGGCTTATAATTTTTAGTTAAAAATTTTGAATTTTAACAGTTTATGATAGAGATTACAGAGAGAAATATTTATTTATAATTTTAATTAATACATATATTAGATTTTTAATGTGCATTATAATTAATTTATATAATTTATTTTAAAAAATACTTTATTTAAAAAGTTAGATAGACTCGCGGTCTTGGCCGGCCAGGTGGTGTCCTCCCGTATATCTGCTTGCGTGAAGGCGTGGGCCTTGCAGCCCTTACGAGTGGGCTTTTTTCCGAGAGGGCTACTGCGGCCTACAGAGTACTGGGTCTATGAGGCTTTCTTGGTGTTTGAACACACATTGGGCTTAGTTGTTTGATTTGTATGATACGATTGGTTTGTTGCAGCTTATTAATTTAATAAATAATAATTATTTAAGTAAGTCAAAACTAAAAATTGATTGAAAAACTAAAAAGAAGAAAGTTGATTTCTCTTTCTCTGAATTCTTCTTCTATGAAACACTTATCTATCCACATCATGCATAACCAAAGGGGGTATATTGCCACAAGACATGGTGCAGTACGTACGCCTAATACAATATCTTGTAATTCCAAAGACATGACATTTTATACAGCAACAGAGGTATTAATCGACAAGGTTCTATATTTCATAAAACAACTTCCAAGGCTCCACTTAGATGCCGCTCAGTTGAGCTGAAATAAACTAGCTTATAGTTAAAATTGCACTGTAGCTAGTTGAAATTACATTGTAGTTGATCGTGGCTTATTTGGCGTAACTAATTTAAAAATAGAAAAAACAGGTTAGCCCATCACGGACAATACAAACGAATACGGGAAAAAAGAACTAGTAAAAAAGCTCAAAAAACCAAAAAGTAAAAAAAGAAACTTAGGAATAGTAAAAAATAAATCAGAAGTTCAAATTGAAATGAGTAGGGAGTAGTTTCATTCATTGCGACTTTTGCGGCGCTGAACTTCTTTGTTTTTTTAACTAGATGGTGAGTTTTTGGGTCCTCCTGAAAAGAAAATTCAGGACAATGTTTGCATCCGCTGAGAACGCGGCGCCAATTTAGATGAGTGATCACATTTGAAAGGGAGCGGCTCACATAGATATGTGCAACAGTGCAAGTCCCGTCACGGCGCGAAGCTTGTCCAAAAATCAAAAAAATACATAAAAACCCAAAACAATTTTAAAAAAATGTAAAAGGTACTTTTAAAGTACTTAAAAAATAGTTTTTACGTATCAAAAATACTTACAATTTTTTAAATATTTTTTGGATTTTTAAGTATTTTTTATTCTTTGACACGTGTCGCGCTGTGACGAGACAACCGAGGCCCATTTGAATAGATTGGCGCCGCTAGTTTGGCCATTTGCAGCCTCGGGCTCGCTGCGAAAAGCGAAGCGTTCGTACCACTGGCAGAGACAAGACAACCGAGGCACCGGTCGACGTGACGGCACGACAGATTTTGGCAGCTTGGCACAGCACTGGCAGTCGCGGTCGCGACAGATTTTGGACGTTCGTATCCTGATTCGAAATGGTCTTGCGTCACGTCAACTCGTAAATAGTGTGTTAAACCCATTTGGACGCAGGCCGCGGGTGTACAGCCAACATGCAAACAACATTCGGATTAGGGGTGCAAACGGGTCGGATTCAGATAGATATTATTGTTACCATATCCTAACCTATATTTTTTAGCCGGATTCGGTACCAATCGGATTCGGTGCCGGATCGGTCGGGATTAACCCGTTTGTAAGGAATGCATGCAGTACAGCAAATGGAGTAGGAGGATGTACTGTCAAGAACTTGGAGGATGTACTGTCAAGAACTTGATGTTACTACTTAATAGCTGATGTGGAAGATTTTATTTTACCATTGCAAAAGAAAATGAAACGTCAAATAGTAGCACTAACATGAAATCAAACTTGAAGACGTATCGGATTCGAACGGATATTGCTGTTACCATATCCTAACCCATATTTTTTCTCCGGATTCGGTACCAATCGGATTCGGTGCCGGATCGGTCGGGATTAACCCGACCCGTTTGCACCCCTAATTCGGAGTCGAATGTTTATGATCTTGCGAATTTTTTTGAAATTCTCACTACATCTTAAATGAAGCCTTAGTCAAGGATTTCCTCAAAGTTTAAGACCCCACTTCCGGAAAAAAAAGTTTACGCCCTGACTGGAGTTAGGGTATTTTTACACTTATACGTGCATTTTCTTAAGTATAGACATGGACTTTGGTACCAAGATGTAAACCGTACCAGTTTAGCGTCCCGTTCATTTCGCTTGATCTTCTGGCTTCTAATTTATTTTTCACTATTCATAAATTTCGTCTTTTTTTGAACTTTTGGGTTTTTAATATTTTTGCTATTTCTTTTTTCCCATATCCGTTTGCGTTGTTTGTGATGAACTAACATATTTTTCTATTTTTAATTTAATTACGCCAAATAAGTCACCTTCAGCTACAGTGTAAATTCAACCAGCTACAGTGTAATTTCAGCCATAAGCTACTATTTTTCAGCCCAACCGAGCGGAGCCTAGGAGTAGTGCTCCCTCTGTGCACAAAAGAATGATGGTGTAGGATACGTGTAAACAAATATTAGAAACTTTAACTCTTGATATCTTTTTAAATATTTAGGTTGGACACATATAAATGGTAATATATATGTTTGTTTTGAAAGGAATTTTATAAAAAATATTATTTTATTAGATTTTATAAAATTTATTATAATAGATATTGATAATTAAAATTGTGTTTAGAGGATCGTGTTGATATCCAAAACGAAATTTCTTATGGTTGGAGGGAGTTTTGTATTGGAGGGGAATGTTCCAAGGAATCGACAAATGGCTGTGCATAAAATACTGCATCGATCGATCCAACACCAGCTTTCGAGGATTGCTTGGAAGCAATCTCTGATGACGACCTGTGTCCATGCGTGGGAAGTTAAGCTACTTGGGCAAGTGTTCAGACCATTTCTCGACGAACTACAAGTTTCCGCTGCTTAACCGGTTAACCCATGCATTGAGGCTGAGCTACATGGATTTGTTGGGCTTGTTTAATTTCGATTTATTGCAGCCTGGCAGCCCAGGCTACACGAACAACTGAACGCATGCGCCCCGTGATACAACTGAACGTATGCAACTACGCAAGTGCCTGCCATCGGAGATGAACAATGAAGAATTACGGTCCTAGATGTTGGGCTTAATCCCATCCATACAGAGAAAAACTGTTAGCTGAAGCGAGAGAGAGAGAGAGAAACAGTCTGATAAGTATGAATCACTAGCTGTCTCCAAACGATTTCAGCTTCTGTTTTTTTTACTTCCAATTTATTTAAGTTGAAAGCCACTTGAAACGTGTCAACTTCTAATTTTGTTATTTTTCTCTTTATTTTTTTCTATTTTATTTCCATTATCCATGGCAATATAACTGTGTTTTCGTTTTTCCCTTTTTTTCATTTTTTTAGTTAAATGATTAAAAAAACTAACAATCACTACAATACAATTTCAACCTTAAACTAAAGGCCACAATCGTAAACCATGTTTTTAGCTGGTCCGAGCGGCCCCTTAGATGAAGGATGGATATGCCTCTTAGGTAGCAACAGGAGGTGGTACAATGGTACAAAACGCTTATCCTAGCGATGCACCCTATTGACGTGTGCGTTGTGCCAAAGCAAGGGAGAGACAAGGAGTGGAGCAGCAAGTGAGATTAGCGTAAAGCACAAAAGAGAGACAAGAGATGAGAGGAAGAAGGTGAAGCACTTATTCCTACTCAAGTGCCAGGAGTATCTATGGGGCCGCTACACAAGCTGCTAGCTTTGGGTTAAAATTATATTGTAGCAGGTTGAAATTATATTGTAGTGGTTATTAACTTTTTCTCAGTTATTCAATTTTTTAAAAAAAGAAAATTAAATAAAAACATGATTATATTATGATGGGCAATACAAAGGAATAAGGGAAAAACCCAAAAAATCAAAATTAAGAAGTCAACGTGTTCTAAATAGTTTCTGAAAACTGGAAAGCAGAAACCAAAGACTTTTAATTAAATAACTCAGAAAAAAGCTAACAGCTACTACAGTGCCTTTTAACCAACAGCCACAGCCAGAACCTGTAGCTTAAAAACTGTTTGGAGCAGCACTTGAAAGCCGTATATTTAGGTTCTTTCACTTATGTGAGCAGGGAGGTCCAAGAACGGTCGACTTAAGGGGTTAGTGTACTTGGTGCTCTTGTTAATTATTAGCATATATGATGATTAGTTATCTGTTCGTATGTTACAACAAAATTTATAAGATGTATAGATAATTATACTATGAAAGTAAGTTGTTCTGATCAATTTAAAAAGTGAAGGGTGATAAAAAATTGAAGAAATAAGACGGTTAGAGAAGAAGATATGTACGACAACAACTCGTTTTTTTATAATAGGAATGATACTCTCATATTAACCCATGTGGAACACCATGCTCCTTAGTTAATCTGCTACTTGCTTCCTTAATCTTAATTCTTAAACCATGTTTGACTTCGTCTCTGCGCTTGACTCGTTTGGCCAATCCTCTTGTATTATATGGTTAACTAGTAGTAACTAGCCTCATAGGCGCGGCGACACGCCGCGCCAGCCACCGTGTGTACCGAAGTAAAAGACGCGATAATTCGTGAGGAGTTTTTTAAAAAAATTCGAGGGCACGTACGTATTTTCGAGAAAGCTAAAGGGGTTTTTCGGGAAAAAATCGAGGACTTGTAAGGACCTGTACGTAAGTAAATAAGGGCCTATACGTAATTTCGGGAACCTGCGGGGCGCAATCCAAAATTTTTTTGGGGAAAAAAACTTTGCAGGGACCTTTTCGCGAGGAAAAAGGACCTTTACATAATTTGTAAGGACCTGTACGTAAGTAAATAAGGGCCTATACGTAATTTCAGGAACCTGCGAGGCGCTATCCAAAAAATTTTTTGAGGAAAAAAACTTAGCAGGGACCTTTTCACGAGGAAAAAGGACCTTTACGTAATTTCCGAAAAACTGGAGGAAAACACCTCCCCTGGCCGTACAGAAAATGCCCCGCCACGCGCCGGCCGGACGCGCGGGCGGGGCAACGTGGCCGAGCCGGGGGCCGGGAATCCCCCCGGCTTTGTTGTTTGTATTATAAAGGAACGTAAACATATTTAAGTCTAGAAAACGAAGGTCCAGAAAGGCAGAAAGAACTTAAGCACTATGCCAGCAATCTATCATAGGCACATGTTCCAATCAAATCGCAGGGATAGCAGTGTTTTGCTTGTACGTATGCTCGTCTTGTTCCTTTTTTTTTTGTGTGCGCGCTATCCTTCTACGAGATTAGTCACCTGCTCGTACGTTACAACAAAATTTATTAGATATATAAAGAATCATGCTATGAAAGATGGCTACTTTGATCAGTTGAAAAGTGAAGAGTGATGAGAAATTAAAAATGAGATGGTTAGAGAAGAAGGGACGTACAACCTCATTCTTTTATAATAGTAATGATATCCTTGGATTATTTTTTCATCATTCCATGGAAAGGTGATGCACATTAGCATTCTATTTTCCACAAGATCGTGGGGGTTGGGTGCGTGTGGACTCGCGTGTGCGATGCATGTAGGGGTGGAAACGAGCCAAGCCGAGCCGGCTCGAGCCAAGCTCGGTCTAGCTCGGGTGAAAATTAGGCTCGGCTCGGCTCGTTTCCGAAACGAGCTACGCGAGGGGCTCGGCTCGGCTCGAAATGAGGCTCGAGCTGGCTCGCGAGCCCGAACGAGCCAAAACGGCTCGCAGATAACAGATTCACAAACAGAGAGTACAGACAGAGAGTAAACATGGGGGTGGAGGGGGAGGTCACTTACGTGCCGCCGACGCCACCGAGGTCATCGGTCGCGACTGTGGCGAATGGCATCTCGCATATGGCGGCGCGGCCGCCGTAGAGGGAGGAGGCGGCACGCGAGGTCCGCATGCCGCCGCTCCCCGCGCCGATGGTGAAGAGGTCGTAGTCGTACCTCCTCCCCCCATCGCCCGCAGCTGCACCGGGGGCCCCGTTGTCCCCGGAATCGGCGGAGACGGAGAGCGGACGGCGGAGGGGTGGCGGGAGGAGGTGGAGGAGGCCCCGGGAGGCGACAGAGACGAGGGGGTGGTGATGGAGGTGGCCGCGGCGCGCGGAGAGGGTGTGGGCTAGGGTTCGTACGGTGGCAGAGGAGGAGGAGGAGAAGGGGAGAGTCATCGTCGTCGCCATGGCTCCCTCCCCGACGGCGTAGTAGAAAAATCAAGTCGAAATGGCCTCTTCGCATCCTCTAGGCATTTTTGTAGCTTCTTCGAGGGGGGCTGGGGTCCAGCAGCGATGCTTGCTTCGGTGAGGCATGAGGTGTGGGCTGGGGCTGGGCCGACTGCGGCGTCACTGGGCGTCTGGGCCGTCTCGCACCTAGCTTGCACGAGCCAACAAGCGGCTCGCGAGCGGCTCGAGCCTGGTTCGTTTCTCACAAGCTAGACACTGCGCTTGGCTTGCCTTGAAATGTCGCGAGCCCGAGCCGAGCCGGCTCGAGCTCGTTACGAGCCGAGCCGGCTCGCAAGCCTCAAGCCATTTTTTTAGCCCTAGATGCATGCCATCTTTCTCCTCGATATGACGGCCTTGACGGGCGGTATGGGCGTATGGCCACCAACCTTATACCCAACGATATCATGCACACACCACAATAATTTTTTTAGATCCACACCTCAATAGTTATAGCATCCTCTTTTTAAGTTGTCATGGTTTTTAGCTTTTTGACTTTTACTACGGGAAAAACAAATAGAAAAATAAAAATATTATTATATCTCTATAAATAATACAAAAGAAAAAATTTACATTAAAAAATCAATATGTTCCAAACCATTTAGTACGGGACCTAATACATCGCCTAAACAAAATATTTGCAGTCTTCCGACTCCATCCAGGATAAGCTCTCCTTTTGTTCCCCTTGAAAAACAAGGTATTTAGCCCACGTACTTGTGACAAAGATGAAGATGGCAAAGAATGTGACGTTAGTACTTCAGCACGTGGGCCTCAAGATATTTTAATTTGTAGATGACGCGGGCCAAATAATAGATGGTACGGTCTAAATAACTTCATTTTTTAGTTTTTTTTTATTTTTAGCTTATTCAAGTCAGAAGTTATTTGAAATATATTGATTTCTAATCTTGATTTTTTGATTTTTTTTGTTTTTTTCCTTATTACTTTGTATTGTCTATAGCAATATAACGATTTTTTTATTTTTTTAGAAAAAGCAACATGTGCTACAGTGTAATTTTAGCCAAAAATAAAAAATCACAGTCAAAAGCTAGTTGAAGTACCACCATAATCCCGTAATAGCAATCTGTTCGATATCTCATTGTCGATCAATAATATAGCAATTCCTTGAGGGAATTGAGCAAGCGCGAAACCACACCACGGACAGAGTAGGCTTCAGCCCGGGTGTGAAAAAAATATCTAGTGTATAGCCCGGGTAAATTTAGTTCAGTCTAGGTAACATTTTCATGGTCAAACACAGATAGCCTAGATTATTCCACAACTGAGTCTGGGGCGTAATCAAATGCTGGTTTTGTCACTGGAATTGAGCAAATCATTCGGTATATGTTAAAAATCATGTAACCATTTGCTAGACGGAGAAAAATCATGTAACCAACGCATTTCCGTTTTTGGCCCCCTCCCCACCGCACGACTTCGCTGGCGCTTACACGTGGCAATCATGCGGTCTCCAACCGCACGACTACTGTTCACAGTCTGATCGTGCGGTCGGGGATCGCACAACTCGGATCAACAGTGGTCGTGCGGTCGAGGACCGCACGATTGCCATGTGTTATGGACAAAGGGAGCTTTCGGCGGGTGGATGGGATGTGCACAGTGCTCATGCGGTACTCGAGCGCACTATTTTGCTACAGTAACCTAAACCATGTCCACCGCCTCTTTGACTGCGAGCAAAGCCGCAGGGGGCTTCTCTGCAGAAGCATCCTTGGGCAATGGAGAAGCCAAGCTGAAATCACAAAAGTAAGTTGACATTTAAGAAGACATAGAGGTAAAATGCTATATTTATGCTTTTACTTTCATACCTTGTTCTTGTACCCTTATCTTGAACTTAGAAGGAACTTTTCTAGAGATTAGTTTCTTTAACTTCTTCTCTTCGACCACGTCTAGTTGTGGAAGAATGAGAGCATCTTCAACCACGTTTGGTCAAGGATCTTGAGAAAGAACTACTACTCCTTGTCCCTCTTGTCCCTCCTAGTGGTCGAGGTCAGTTCCGACCACCAGAAGGGTAGACTCCCCTTCGATCATAGGTACTGTTGTCACAGTAGTTTTCTTTACAAAAGATATAAACTCTTCTAGTTTTCCTTTTTGAGTTGCTTGATAAAGCCTTGAGAAGCGCCAACTGAGAAAGTTTTGGTATCGTAATAGAATGATACCTTGATCTTAAGACTCGGTTGCTCTAGTACGGCTGCGGTAGTTACATTCGCAAAGAACTTCTCGATGGGGCTGGCCGAAGCCGCAAGAGGAAGAATAGCAAGGGCTTGTCGATAGCTTTTGTCAGCTAACTCCTCTTGGCTGAAGGAGCCTTGCTTTCTTTGCCCCTTCTCCGATAACCACCAGTTTGACCCCTTGGTCGTCCTAACAGTTGTTCATGACTACGTTCTACAGAAGAATGAAGAGCTTTAGTTAGTCATTCTCTATGACTACATAGTCCTAAAGATCAGGTCATTTTTTATTACGTTTAGGCGTTCTTTTTTCTCTTTGGTGGACACATCCACCAGAGTACGAGAGTACACTACTTTGAGTGATGGAACCTTCCCACATACGAGCTTGACCCGGAGTCAATTTCCACCAAATCAAGATTTGCTCAAGCAGATGAAGTGGTCAGTAAACATAACTCAAAGTTTAGAGAATGAGCATGATTGCTACTTACCGTCCTCGTAGTCTCTGGTCACATCCTTGGCTCCTGAGTACATCCACATGGGATGTGCTCGTCTCTTTAGGCGGCTGATGTGATGGGTGATGACGTCCTTCACCACATGTCAACTAGTGAGTCCCTTATCCCTCAGCTCTTTGATGGCTGAGATGTAGGGGACTATCCAAGTAAGGTCCTTAGGGACCGAAGTCTAGGAAGTATTCTTCTCCATGGCCTTATCCACGAAAGAAAGGCTGTCCTCACTGGTCGTCTCCTAGTAAAATGACCTTTTTTCCAGCTTGGCCATGAGGATCGAGTGAACATCTGGATGTACTACCTTGTCTTGTCATCGGGGAGCTTGTTGGATCGAGGAGACCAACTAGAGGGGGGAGTAGGCGATCTAAAAAATTTCTTCTCCAATTAATTATCATTTTCTATATGGCTAAACCAAGCAAATAACGCATAAACTTAACACAAAAAGGTTTAGCACAAATAACGCCTAAAACAACCGAGTTCACCTAGTATGCCAATAAGAGAAGGCTATATCAAGGTTTGTAATCCTAGGATGACAAGCAATCAATTTAATTCTATAAAAGTAAATCACTTAAATGTAAATTGAGCACACGAAAACAAATCATAATTGACACGGTTGCTTTTTACCACGGTGTTTGGAGACTTGCCGGTCTCCCGTAGTACATGTTGAGGTTAGCCCAAATGAATTAGACTAGCTCTATGAATTATCTAAAACACCTTAATCCACTAGTGGTAGCTCTTTTTCGCTCTGGGTAGGTGAGCTCCAACCTTCACAACTTTGCCAAGTCTTCTCATAACCTTCTTCGAGAAGATCACCATGCACAATGTCTTTAATGCCGTCTAGGAGTCTACAAACTCCAAGAGTAATAAGTCAAACCCCTCGTTTGACTCTCACGACGTGTAACGAATGTACAAGCTCGAGTGGATACACAATGCACCTCTAGATGCAACGCATACACAATTGAAAGCAGGACCTCAAGAGAGTGAAATGGAGTAAAGCATTACCTTCTTCGACCAGCCACAATGTAACAGCCCAAGTTTTTTTAAAATAATAATAATAATAATAATAACCTAAATTAAAATAAGTATTTTTGTTGCCTAATTTTAAATTTGGTTTTGCCTTGGATTTTCTGTTTTTGAAAAAGCTGGTTTTGAAAAGTATTTTAAGTAAAACCTAAAAATATTATTAAATAAAATAATATTTTGATTTCTATAAAAATCTTATGTCAAATTAATTATTTGGATTTATTTGGCTCTTATTTGGTTTCCTGGATTTTCTGGAGTTTAAAAGTCTATTTTGAAATTAAAAAGTATTTTAAAATATGAAACTTAAATACCAACATTAGTTGGAAATAATTCTATTAAGTCCAAAATGTCTCCAGGGACTTCTGTGTATTTTCCTGAAATTTTTGGAAGTTATTTCATATTTTTCTGAGGCTTAATGGATTTTCTGGTGTTTTCTGAAAAATCAAAATCAGAAAAATAAAAATACTTCCCCCTCCCTTCCCCTCTGGCCGCCAAGTGGATGGCCGGGATCAGCCCACATCGCCGCCGGATCCCGCCTCTCCCCTTCCCCGCTCGCCACGCGTGCGGCCCGATCCGCGCCACGCCACCTCCCTTGGCCCATCTGGCCCGTCCACCCCTCCCTTTCCCCCTCGCCCTCCGATCCCCATCCGACCACCCGCATTTCCCCTCCCCTTCCGCTCCCACCGACAGCCCGGCCCCACCTGTCGGGCCCTTCCCCTACCTCTGGTCGTGCCCCTTCTCTCTCCTCCCGCACCCCACCGCCCCCGTCTTCCCCCGCCGGCCTTCCCGCACCCGCCTGGCCCGTCCCCCTTTCTTCTCCCCCAACCATGCGCCAATTCCCTCAGCCATCCCGCGCCCGAATCCCCCATTCACGTGCCCCGCCCCTCCCCTAATTCTGCCGCGACCGCTGCCCCCGCGCCATCTCCGACGACAAATCCGCGCCGCCCCCGTCGCCCTCCGCCCCTATAAAACCCGCCCCGAGCGCCGCCTCTCCTCGCTCCACTTCCCCCTCCGCTCCCCGTTCCTCTTCCGCCACCCGAGAGCGCCCGTGCCGTGCGGCATCTCCCCGAGCGCCGGCGAAAGCAACGGCGAGCAATCGCCGCCGTCTCCGGCCTCCCCACGCCACGCCGTCGCCTCCCTCGACTTCCTCGCCTCGCCGCGAAGCTCCTCCGCCCCTCTGCCGTGCTCCCCGGCCACCGGAGTGCCGCCGCGCCGTTGGACCCGAGCGCGCCATCGCCTCGGCCGCCGCCAGCTCGCCGCTGCTTGCCGCCGGTAAGGCCGCACCCTCCGCCGTGTTCCCCGTGCGCCTCTCTCCCCATTGCCGCCCTCGCCGCCGGCCGCTGCCCGCCGGAGCGCCGTCGCCGTGGTTGCCCCGAGCGCCACCCTACACCGGCCGGCCACGTCGGTGCCCGTGTGGCATCTGCGTGGCACCCCACGTCGGCGCCACCTCGGCCGCTTCTGCCCCGTCGGTGCCACGCCAGCCCGGCCCCGCCACCTGTGCCACCTCACCACTCCCTCTCCTCCATGGGCTCGGTCCACATGGACCCGGACCCATCTGTTAGTGGGGTTTACCCTATGCTGACGCCAGCATGGCGTAATAAACCCATTTTTCAGTTCAAAAATAATTCTGCCGAAATTAAAATCTCTGGCTGACGCAATGCTGACGCCATAAACCCATTTTCCTTTAGAATAATAATTCCAAAAATCCTGATTTTTCATTTTCTCTCTTTTCAAACTTCCCGGAGCCCGTTCTCCTTCGTCCTAACTCCGATTTAGCCCATTCAAATTTCTAAATTCATCAAAAATTCCCCTCTATCCATTTATAGCCTCAATTCAAATATTTGAAGTTAATTTGAATTTATTTTGAATTTATTTGAATTTAGTGGGTTATTTTCACGTGTAAACTTCGACGATTCGGGAAATTTCGACGACGAAGATTCAAACCAAGTTGAAGAGCAAGGCAAGTCACACTCCTTGATCATATTAATCCCAGAATTTCAAATAAAATTATGTTGTTTTAAATCATATTGCATGCGTACTTTTATTCAATGTATTTCAATTCAGTTTTAAATTTAGTTAATACCCACTTGTTAATTCCTCCTTTGACATTGTAAATCCTTATACCTTGTCACCCTAGAATCAAACTCTAGTTGGTACACTAGTATTAGCTAGAGGATTTTCACAACAAATGTTTAGACTTGCTTAGACATAATTTTGATTTTGGGATACCTTTTCACATATAATGATATACTTTTGATATGTACTCTTGATTTTGGTGAGTCAAGGAGGTTTATGAAATATTTTGAAAACAAAATATAAAAACTAGTTTAGACTTAGGCAATTGGTTAGAATGGTGGGTGCAGGCATGCCCTGTTGGTCGGAGCCGCAGTGGTTGACTGTCGTGCACAGGGGTATGTGGTTGGGCCTAAGTCAAGTTAAGGACCGGTCTGTGAGCTACTGTTGCAAAGCCCTAACGTACTACCACAAGGCTGGTATGGGACAACCCTGGCTGAATAATTTATGGGTCCCAACCTGAGCCATTTCGTAGGTTGAAAGTGAGTGTGGCGTAGGCCATGAGAAGTCTCACTCGACTCAAGAGGGGTCTCGGTCTGGTGGATTCTTTACTGGGGTGAAACCTTAGTGTTGGCTTGGCCAGGTTGAAGGCTTTGCATTGTAAAGGCCTTGTCTTGATCTCCTCGCCGCACACCTAAGGAAGTGTGTAATCCGGTGGCAAAAAGGGATGATCGTGCCTTGTGGGTAAAGCTGTACAACCTCTGCAGAGTGTATAATCTATCCTGGATAGCCGTGCCCACGGTCATGGGCATGCTGAGTAAAAGTTTTTCATGGATTAGACTTTGTTTTTAGAAATGGTTTTTGAAAACCTTGTGGATGGATGGAATCCACGAGAGATGAAAACCTTGCGGATGGATGGAATCCGTGAGAGAGTTGCGTAGTGGAAGCGTGTGGATGGATGGAATTCATATGTGATCTTTTGAAAAAGATGGTCCGGGTGGGACGCCCGCGGATAGGTCGGTGTTTGGTCGGAGCCTGCACTGACGGTATTATTTTCAAATACAAGTATTGTTTTACTTACCGTATTAAATTCAGCAATTTCAATCTATTTATTGTATTTCATTAAATGCTGTTTTATGCAAACTAACCATATAAGCCTTCCATTGAAGCCTTTACCATTATGATGCATTTTCTCCGTGTGACTTGCGGAGTACAAGTTTGTACTCACCTTGCTATCTCCACACAGAGGAAGGCGACTTCGACTACGGTGAAGACTTGGACGAGTAGGCCGCGTCTTACTGTCGTTTGCCTGTGGGCAGCCTCAGTGGGCTTCTTCCGCTTCAGTTTTTCTTCCGCTGCTTATGTTTAATTTTGGCTTATGTGCCATGGATGCAAATTTTGGCAATTCTGCCCATATTTAATTAATAAATGTCATTTTCTTGATATTTATCTTTGTTGTTCACTGTGTGCACTAGCTGATTCTGGACTAGTGCGATTTACACAGAGGATCCTAGAGTTGCTGCTCTGGGTTCCGACACACAAGGGGGTATATATACCCCACACCTCGAAACTAGCCATTGGGATAGAAAATCAGGATTTTTGAAAGTGCCGCAGCTAAATGATCGGTACTACCGCTACCTTAGCAACGGTCAAAAAACTATCATGCAAAGTTCGGTATTACTGATCATCTGTAGGGACCCAGATATTAATATCCGGCACCCTCTGTGATTTTACTGCACTATTCCCTGGATCAGTAGATAGTGCACACAGATATTAATATTCGACATTCTCGTCCCTTAATGCTACCCCCCTTAAATAAATGACGATTGTCATTATTCATCTATTGTATTCTTAGCTGTCTTGATCAACATCAGATTTGAGGAGCAATTCCTGGGCAAGGGTCTTGTTCTTTGTAGAAACAGGGGACCTTGCTCTGTGGACACTCTGGTGGTGGTCTTCATTACAGTGATGTTGTTTTCCTTAAATACTAGTAGATTGCAGAGTCTTCACTTATTCTTGATTGCCTTGGCTTCAGCTATCTATCACTTTGCCTCAGTAGATTTGACTGGGTTTGTAGCAAATGGGATGAGAGGGAATAGCATGAGGTAAGGATTGAGTCGTGGGGATAAGGTAATCCAAACCCATTCTAAATTTTTAAAAGAGCACACCCGAGAAGCTGGGGTGGCACACAAATCTTGCAAGTTCTTTAAAATAATCTTTTCCTGTGACTGCGAAAGATAATGCCCGAGGGCAAGAAGGCAGTGCACAGGGCCAAAGTGAAAGCTCGCGACAAGACAACGTCTATTCGGGGAAACACATATGTGGGGGCACAAGGTTTATTGGCATAGTCCGTTTAGAACGAGACTACCTTATCTTCATGACCATCTTCAATGTTCTTAACCCTAAATTTTTGATGTAAAGGTACGAGAAGAGGATTGAAATTTTCCTTTTGAATCAATAGACAGAGGAGGGAAGATTTGGGGTAATTTGATTGTTATCAACACTCACTTTTATATTATCATTTTGAATTCGGGGTAAGAGAGCCTCAGAAGTATAAATGGTCAGGGCAGCATATAGATGAGAGGGAATCGTCTAAGAGAGATGAGAATGAGCAATACTACTTATATTTTTGGAAGTAGTATTTTAATGAAATATTTCTAGTCATGAAACAAACGGCCAGGCTAACTAGGTCACGACCTGCAGTCGATATGCTCTGATACCATCACTGTAGGGACCCAGATATTAATAGCCGGCACCCTCTGTGATTTTACTGCACTATTCCCTGGATCAGTAGATAGTGCACACAGTTACAGTTCTGATATCAAATTACATATCATGCGGAAACATAATTAAAATAATAAACTTACTCATGGGCCGATGAGGCCGAAATCAATAAATTGCAGCAGCGGAAGAACGAAGCACACAGGTGGGACCTTCAGGACATGCCCACAGGCAGCCAACTGGAGGTTCACGACCTAGCCCTTGACATCTTCATCTTCTCTGCCAGCTTGTCCAATCTCGATGTTGAGGCGAGGTGATTTGATTCTTGATTCTGAATTTTGTCGCAAAAGCGAGCGTGAGCACTCCGACCCCGTGCTCCGCGAGCCAATACACAGAATGCAAATAAATAGTATGCATGGCTTATCAAAGGAAAGGCTCGGGTTATTTTGTTTGCCATAAATCGCTTTTAGCAGCATTATTACTCTTATTTAATCAAGGTGTTATTACTGCTACCTAACTCCACACTACAATTGCCAAAATTGACTTAATCCACCGAAAGGCACTTTCTTTATTAACTGCTGTCTAAAACTCCAAACAGCGAATATCATTAATCATTTTGCATCCACCAATATCTTTTGTGTTCTAAATTCCTAATAATCCAATCTGGTCATTACTATTCATCAGCTCCTTACCTCTGAATTCTAGTGATTCTCTAACATAATTACTTTCAAATCCACCGATATCATTCGTATTCAATCCTTTTCGTCATTGATTCAAAACCATAATCCAATAATCAATCTCATTTCCCATTATCTATCACTAGCTAATCCACAAATATACCTCCACCGAAAATTCAATTTACCAAGAGTATAATCCACTAATTGTTATGAATCCTCCAATCTTCTCAGAAATTCAATTCATCCCTCTAGTAATTGATCAACTCCTATTAATTCCCATTATTGTCAACATCTCCCAAGAATTTATAACAAATATCATTGTTGTAATCCAACCATTTACATTTGCACTCCCTAATTCTCCAACATCGATTCACTATTATATATCCACCAAGAATATCATTAATCAAGCTTACGATTCAATATTTTATATCTACCAAGAATATCATTGATTAATTCAACGATCCACTAATATTCTCTCACCAAGTAAATCACTAATCAGGAACTATAATACAATACTTGTATTACTCCTCCAACTTCCCAAAAATTCAATTAGATCATCTATTAGCCTATCTATTCAGCTAGACTCCACCAATTTATTTCTCCCAGAACCCACACTATCATTTCCTATTTATGATCGACATGAATCCACCATTACCTTTATGTGTACACTACAAACATCTATTTTCTTTACTCACGACCCTGCTTATTCTTTCCATATTTTAGTTTATAAGATTAGTAATGCCACTATTTGAAATACAATACATAAAATTTCCTTAGACTTAGCAGCTTTGGAACAAATCATAATGTTCAAGGAATATTAACATGACTTTCCATACACATGACATCACACCATATAACATTTTTCAGCGTTATAGCCGCTTAACTTACCACTGGGACGATAGCCAGGACAACTCAAATCGGGGCTTTCCGCTGCCCTCCACTTTACCATTCCCATTCACAAAGTTTTTGAAATAGAACTATATCTGGTTAAGTTCTCATGTCTGCCCTTGACCGTGGGCACGGCTATTCGAATAGTTTTGACTCTGCAGAGTTTGTACACTTTCACCACAAGAGACAATCAACTCGTTGCCCCACACAATTCCTTAGTCATGTGGTTGAGCAGATCATCACAGTAACTTTTCAAAGTACCTCGCCCCTTCCATCATTTCACCCTATGGGTCGCTCCCACTTGCGGTGGGTCCCATACGTTGTGCGGGATGTCCTCCTTCTGAACGTCTAGCAGCTGGCTCCCCACCCCTGCTAGCCCGCCACAGCAGAACTTCACCCTACCCGGGTGTCCCATTCAAGCCGTCTCACCGACTGCCGCTTGCACTATCCCACACCACCTCCTGGAAGGATGACTTCTAGGGTCCGGTAAATCTACTAAGCCAAGTCATACTTTACGAACTTGTGGTTGTACTGTTTTACCCGGGAGGTCATGACAAGATTCAGTCCTTAGTGGTATCTGGGCGGTCTACCACTAACCACTTTGTGCTTCCACTGCACCACACTCTCACACCATCGAACCAATCCGCCCAGATATTAAAGCATGTTGGGGTTTTTGGAAACATAAAATAATCATATCCAACATTTATCAGTCATTACCACCATGACTGCCCAACCAATTTTTCTCAGGATTAAAAGTGATGCTTGGGCGCTCTCGCGCCCATGATTATCTAAACAATACTAAGCACGGCATATAAATTATGGACTTATTTTCGAAAGGTTACTACTATAATTTTGCTAGGGCGACAAGGTTCACACATTCCAATATTCCAAAGGAGGTGTAATATTATTCAAGGCAAACGATAGGCATGTAACTAGAATATCAAATTTAGCATGTATTTGCATAAAAATAACAGCATGCAATTTGTTAATTTAAAACAAAGTAATTTGCATGAAATGTAGGTTCAACATGATCAAAGTATTGACTCGCCTGCGCGGTTTACCGCGGTCTTGAGCTCACTCAAGGCTTTATCATTTGTCGATCCTGAGGTTCGGGTCTTTATCTTCACCTCGATCCCGGCCTCGCTCGATCCTTGATTCTTCCGGACTATGATTTCTAATTTCGGGCTAAGCAACTGAATCCAAACAAGGGCAAATAACTCAAGAGATCCAAATAAATTCAATCACTTTAAATATCCGATTTAGTTTAAATTATGCATTTATTATGATTTGAGAATAGAAGGGCAGTTCAGGTTAGTGTGTGGGAAGCTCGTCGGTAGCTGGGTTTAAACAGGAGGACGAGTTGTCTGAATGCTCTACCGTGAGGGAAAATTTTAGAAATACGAGGGATCGAAAGTAAAGATGCACTTACCGGAATTATCTGCTTTTGGGAAAGGAAGGTGGCCATACCTGGCCGATTGGGGAAAAGCAAGGCTTGATCTTTTTCTTGATGACTTTCTTTTAATTGATTTATATTTATCAAGGAAGTTCCATGAGTCAAGCAGAACTTATGGACAGCTACAAGAGTTTAACGAAGATGGCAAAGAGAGCCAGAACTTCGTGACTTCAAGATATGGAGGTTTGACAGGAGATGATTAATTTATAGTCAATATTTTATGTGGCAAAATCTTGCCAATTGATTTAGTTTGCTTAAATATATTTAGCTGGACGTAAGAAAGATAGCTTTCATGATTTTAGAGATAAGTGAACCACACTTGACATTTTATGCAGCATGCTACTAATCTTTGAGGGTTAAACTAATTTAAGCAGGGTAGCTTCAAATTCGTACCATAGAATTGTTATAATTGATGATACATTCATTTAAGGTATTATACTAATTACTTTTGTTGCCAATGTCTTATTTATCCTAGATTTAGACAAAATGAGATGGTATAATCCCTAAGCTTCACAATTATAATCTTTTAGCCATGATGTGTTTATTATTAGTATTATTACTAAACTTTTTATTAAACTTTGGCCATGTAACCACTTCGATCTTTTTCATTATGAATTTATAAATAGTTTCTTATTCTTACTTTCCACTCACCATGTGTCTTTACATACCATTGAATCAACTTAAATTTTTAACTTCATTTCATAATACTTTTAGTTTAACCTCACCCTATAATTTTATGCCCATTTTTATTTGCAAATTATATTTCATTACCTAGTCCAAATGAGAAAACTTTAGATATACATTTCAAGTTTCTTAGGGGTGGAGTGGGAGATCACACTCATGCAAATGAGCTGGAGTCAGACTTTCAAGTGGGCCCACCTGTCATACACATACACAGAGAGGAGGAGCTGCTCGGCTGAGACAGAGTAGAGCAGAACAGGGGGACCTAAGCAGAGCAGGGGGCCGCCGGAGCTGGGCGACGACGACGCCGGCGAGGAGTGGCCGGGTAGGCGGCGGCGACTAGCAAAAACGGAACGTCCCGGCAACGAGGTAGTTCGGTGAGGCGGCAGCTCCGGCCGGGAGACACGGTGGCGGGCCGGCGGCGATGGAATGCGGCCGGGTAGGGAAGCCGATCGGGGCGCCGGCGACCGAGAAGAAGAGGGAAGGGGATAGCGTGCGCATGAGTGGGAGAGAGGCGGGGAAAAGCTTACCATGCGACCCTTGGAGTCGAGGAGGTGCCGGAGAGGGCCGGCGACGAGCGCAAGCGGCGGCGCTGGAGGGCTCCCGTGGCCGGAGAGTTCGGGTGGTGGAGGACGTCGGCCAAAGGTTGGGGAGGCCTCGGGGCACCGGGGTGATGCTCTCACCGCGTGGAATCGCCCCGGGGCCGACCGAGGTGGAGGTGGCGGCAGGAATGGCGTCGGCCGGCGCAGGCTCGGGCAGGGAAAAGGAGGAGGAGTGGGAAGGGGGAGCTCGGCTCTTTATAGGCGGCGAGCACGGGTGGCAACTGGGCGAGGTGAAACCGGGGCGAGGCCAAGCTTACCTGGGGGCGGTGCTAACTGGACCACGGCGGAGGGAGGAGACGACGCGCGGCCGAGCTAGGGCGGTCCCGCGCTGCAGAGGAAAAGAGGGAGAGGATGCGGGCGGGGCGCGGGTCCACGGGCAGGGAGTGGAGACGCGGGGCTCGCGCGACAGAGCGGCGCGGCCTGGTTCGGAGGGTGGCGCGGGCGACGTGCTGGTGCGGGCGGCGCGCCGGGAGAATAGGGAAGGGAGGAGGAAGAAAGAAGGCGTCGGCTGCGGGTGGGCTGGCCGGGCCGCGCGGCAGTGAGGAGAGGGGGGAGCGGGCCGGGGTGATGGCCGGCCCGGCTGAAGGGTTTTTTCTTTTTCTTTTTCCTTTTTCTTTTCTCATTTCTTTTATTTTTATTTCTTTGTTATATTTATTTGTATGCATACATATATATATGCATATATATATATGTATATATATATGCTTGTAGATATTTATTATTTTTACCTTTATTTTACTTTTTAATTCTTTTGGATCATCTTTTCAGATTCTTAATTTAGATTTTAACTTTCTATTATTTAAACATGTTTATTTCTTCTTTAACTTTTGGAACCTCCATCAACTTTTTCTCAGAAAAATTCCATAAACTCCAAATCCAAACAGAAAACAAATAAAATAATCCAAAAACTCCACAATTTAATATTTACATTTTTCAGGATGTTACATCATCAGACGTACCCGCAGCACTCGTGCGGAACTACCGATTTCCTCGAGGAAGGGAAGACTCCACACAGCTGTCTCTCTAGAAAATGTACCACTACACAAGCCGAATGTTCTGCAAATTGGAAGTACTGCTCACACAAAGCTAGTAGTACTACTCACTGATCAGACCGCTGACACAGAGCCAATTGAATCGCTCAACAAAGCTGGTCGAAAGTGCCAATCGTTGACTTCACTGGCCCCTGACCATGTCGGATGGTTCGATCACTCAGGTCTCTAACAATGTTGATGTCTGACAATGTTGTCTAGTTTGAACATAAAGGTCTCTGACTACACTGATCTTTCACCATGTTGATCTTCGACCACGTTGTCCTAATCGACCACACAGGTTTTTGACTACGTTGATCTTCGACCACATTGGTTTCGACCACTCATATCTCGACCACGTCGACCATATCAATTTTTGACCACGGCAATCTTCGATCACACAGATCTCTGACCAGCATGTCGATCTTCGACCAAGTTGTATCAATCACATCAGTTCGACCACATCTATTATGACCACACATGTCTTGACCATGTTGGTTTTGACCATGTCGGTTCGACCACGCTAGTTTTGATTACATAGATCTCGACCATGTCGGTTTTGACCACGCTAATTTCGATCACACAGATCTCGACCACATCGGATCCGACCATCTTGGTTCGACCACGCTAATCTTTGATCACATAGATCTCAACCACGCTAGTTTCAACCACACTGGTTTTGACCACACAGATCTCGACCACGTTGGTTTTGACCACTTCGATCTTAGACCACATCGATCTTCAACCACATAGGTCATCGATCATGTTGATTCGACCACAATGATTTTTGACCACACAGGCCATCTGACCACCAACAAACGTGATAGTTTCAAGATTACAATGTCGGTAATTCCGACTAGAGATAGTACCACAGAATACACTGCAATAGTTCTAATTTCCCTGAGAACTGCATATACCTCAACAAATTTTGGAAAACATATTTGCAAACTACAATATCACGCACACAAGGATTATCCATGATTTCTAACAAGTTGCAAAATACATTTACACACTTTTAGAATCACGACACAAGGATTATATATATGTGCTTCAACTATTTGCAAAACATATTTTCAAATGTAAGCCTCATAGTAGGTTTGGAACACCGGGATTAGACCAAGTTCTCCTGTTGGCCAATGTTTTCCGGCAGCTTTGATCCACTTGATGAATTTCCACGGAGAAATCTTCTCAGCATCCTCCAATGCCCTCAATTTCGCATTGACTATCTCCGACACGACCAATTGGGTGATGGCTTAGTCATTTTCCTAACTGGTTGGTTTGGATTTGGAAGAGATTGAAGGAATAAGACAATTTGGTCAGCAGCAAAAAAACTCGAAGTAGATCGGAGCAGAAGGGGAAAGTAAGAGGACCAAAAGTTACTTCGAGGTAAGCTTTTATAACCATGTGAATCGGTTACCTGTCTCGAAAATCGAACGATTATACCACTTCGAGAACCGCTTTGGTGGGCAGGTCAATGGAAATTGATTGGAATTCTTTAATTCCTTTCTTTGAAGTCCTTCTATTTTCACAACTCAAGCGAAATTACCTTTTTGGTCAAGTGCACTTCTAGTCAAAAGGAATCGAAAATGCTTTGCTTTCAATCATTTTTCATCTATGACTTCTTTTGCTCAAGTAAGTTACCTTCACTTGAAGTTGGAGGACTAGATGACAAGGATATAATAATCCTCATATTATTATGTCATTATATTATTCGAGTATACTCCTTATTTATAAGGGAGAAATTTCACAGGGAGGTCGTACGCTCTTCTACGATCATCTTGTGGTCATATGCTCTTCTACGATCACGTAGTCGTAAGTCCTTCTATGACCACATAGTCGTAAGTTCTTCTACAACTACTTAGTCATAAGATTATTCTACGATCACTACATAGTCATAAGTTGTCCTGCGACCACCTCGTGGTCGTGGACTCTACTGCGACTAGTTTATCTCCAACTAGCTTGTCTACGATGACCTACCACGTCGTATGTCCATCTGACAAGGTGCTTAGAATGTTTGTTTATTGTTAATAACCGCGCATGATCTTTCTATGACAACATCTGCTGCACGACGAATGTCCCATTATGTCTCTTTGACAATAACTCCCATCGGACAGTTATCACCTGAATCGTTAAGGCGTCTCTTGGTGCGGAACAATGGCCGTTACAAGCTATTTAAGGGTTGATGTCAGGATGGAGAGTGGAGGAGACCCGATAGAATCCGCTTAGAGCAAGACACAATGCAAGGCTTTTCGCATTGCTCTCTCAGTTGTAATTAATTCTCTGAGCAATAGTCGACAGAACGTAGGGCTATTATTCTCGTTGTAGAAGGGATGAATCTGTATAAAAATTTTCGTATCTCTTTTCTGTGTATTAGTCGCCAGGTACTCAAGAGTTTCTTTTGAATCCATGAAATCATACGTAAGATCATTATTAAAACGTTGACAATGGAAATTCAGAGCCAGCACTTAATCCTATCTTAAGTTGACAATTTCAAAAGTTGACGGAATTTTTAAGCTTGTGCATATGCAAACCACATGAGCATGCCAAATGTGAAACGTGCAAGATTCTTCGGATACCAATCTTACCTCAAAGTCCTCAAGAGCACAAAACCTGGAGCGGGAATGGCGCTATGGGGCCAGCCAACCAATCAAACCAAGTCCCCGTAACGGTCACCTCCACTCCCTCCTCATCTGCACTCCCACTGTCTTCTGGGCCCACGCCCGCCACGTCTTGACACAATCCCAGCCCACTGACAACCATGCCCCGCACAACTCACATCCACCTGTCTGTCGCACAGCAATCGCATTAAAAAGAAACAGCCGCTCATGGGCGTGGCACGCCGCTGCGCTACTTGCATTGTTCACCACAAGACACGCCCGCTTGTCCCGGCTGGCAGATTGTAACAGCCTAATTTTGACTTCCAATTAGACATGTATGATTTTTTTTATGAATTTTAAAAACTCAGTTGCATTTTTAAAAAATTCCCATAAATTTTAAAAACTTTGGTGCATTTAAATTTTTTTTCAAAGCCTTGCTGGAGTTTAAGATTTTTAAAATAAATCCCTTAGACCAAAATATGAAGCCAAAAATTCTAAAAGTTAATGGGATGCTGAGGAATTTTTCCTAGATTTTTCGTGTGCAAATTCCTTTGAAAATTCAAATAAGAAATTTAAACCAAAACTAAAAGTTTAAACGCTCCATTTTTCCCTCTAGGGCATCGTGCTGAAACCCGCCTACCGGCCTATCCCGCTCTCTCTTTCCCTCTACCACCGCAGTCCAGCCAAGTCGGCCCGCGATGCTGTCCACTAGGTCCCACGGTCCCACCCGTCAGCCCTTTACTATTCCTCCTCCTCCTCTCTCTCGCGTGCTGAGCTCTCACTCGTCGTTCTCTCTCCCGAGTCACTTGGATAAGCTTGCACAGTGGCATTGAAGGCATGTCCCCTTGAGCCTTGCACCGCCATGAGGTAGTCGCCTCCATGCACCAGTGTCATCACAAGCCCGCTGCTTAGATACCATGCCATGACCAAGCTCCACCCCTTGCTTGTTCTCCTTTCTTCCCTCTATAAAAGGTGTGCCCAATCGCGCCACCAGGTGTGCCTCCCCTCGCTCTTCCCTCTTTTCACTTCCGGTTGAAGCCAATTGAGCCTTTGCCCTCAACTTCGACCGCCAGCTTCCATGACCAAAATTCCTCGCTTCGGTGAGTCCTCATCGACGCCATCATGGTTCTCGTGTTCACCTCGTCTCCGGCTACCCTATGCTCACCCCCTCGTGCTTATTTGCCCATAGGAGAGCTGAAGTCGTGATGCGCCGCCATCAATCTCCCCCTAAGCTCCATCTTCCAGTAAGCCCTTCTGTTCCCATGTCATTCATAGCAAGACAAATGCGATAGGCTAGCCTAGGAGCCGTATAGCTCACCGTAGCTCCCTCGAGCTATTGCCCTCATCGCGCTGTCCTCGGCCGCTATAGAGCACCTAGCTCACTGTCCCCTGTTGTGCCAAGACCAACCCTAGCTTCGCAATACCCTATAGAAGCATACGCCCACCTCACCTTGGAGTTTCAAGCTAGCAACTGTCGTTGTTGTGTGCACTGTCGCGCTCACCTTTGCACCGTCGCCTCATGCCATCTCTAGCCTTCTCGTCACCTCCAGTGGGAGCGTAGTGACCCCCGCATCCCATTTTGTCCCTCGTGCAAGGACGTCGTGCCCTCACCGCCATGGGCGCCCCTTGACTCGACTAAGGAAGAAGACAGCCTTGGGTCACTGTCCTCGGCCGCTATAGAGCACCTAGCTTACTGTCCCCTGTTGTGCCAAGACCAACCCTAGCTTCTCAATACCCTATAGAAGCATACACCCACCTCACCTTGGAGTTTCAAGCTAGCAACTGTCGTTGTTGTGTGCACCGTCGCGCTATCGCGCTCACCTTTGCACCGCCGCCTCATGCCATCTCTAGCCTTCTCGTCGCCTCCAATGGGAGCGTATTGACCCTCGCATGTCGCATCCCATTTTGTCCCTCGTGCAAGGACGTCGTGCCCTCACCGCCATAGGCACCCCTTGACTCAGCTAAGGAAGAAGACAGCCTTGGGTCACTGCCAAGTGGGCCCCCAACATGACTTGGCACAGACCCAATAGGCACGGCCTGGTTGGTCCAGTTAACCAAACATGTCTTATCGATCGGCCCCACAGGCTCAACCTTGGAAGCAAGCACAACCCCATGAGGTGACGGGTTGTGCCGTGTGGATGAAGCCTTAACGTGTCGATCGTCGGACCATTAGGCACGGCCCCGCCCACCTAGCCCGTGGCTACCTCCTCCGCCTCGCCCCCACCCCAGCACCCCCACCTGGTCACCTCCAACACCGCTCTGCTTGCCCCCAGCCCTCATCTCCTCCCCCGCTCCGCCCACCCCCTACCAGCCCACCTTTTTCGCCACTTCCTCCATCCCTCCTTCGTCGGCACGCCGCCTCTCGCCTACCTCATGTGTTGCTTTGCTCGCACCTCACCTGCTCCAGTCGCTTTGCCTGCCCCCTAGCAGCTCACATCCTCTAACAGTCCACCCGTCCCCACCTTCTCCGCTTGCTCCATCCCCTTCCTCACGCACTCCCTCCTTTGTCGGTGCGTCACCTCCCACTCGCTCCCACATCCTTCGCTGCCCACCTTCTCGACTCCTCCGCCACCACCATCCACTAGATCAGGGGCGTAGCCAGCAGGGGGGCTTGGTGAGGCTTGAGCCTCACCTCCCCCCGATGGCAACCAACAAGCAAAGTAGAAGTAATTTTATATATTTACTTGTTGCTCTTATATTATTTGTTGCTTTGCTGCTTGCCATTTTGCTTGAGCAAAGTAAAGCAAAACAAGCAATCAAAAGCCTTCTGCCATTGGTAACAACCAACAACCTACTTTTAGTAATGCTTGCTATTTTTCTTACTACTTGCTTACTTCTTGCCTTTCTCTGCGCTCTAAACATTTTCGTTGCTCGAGAGCAAAAGTTACTGCTGATTTCCACGGCACGATTCCTTCCCAGTTTATCATAACCAAATTAAAATCATAATAAACTTGTTTCAAAAATTGTACTGCCGAGCCGTATCAATAGGCATCACCCACAAAAAAAGCACCAATGAACATTGTCTCCTTCATCTTGTTCTATACTGTCTCCTCGGGCAAACCTTCCAATGACCTATTTTCTGCCATCCAAACTCTAAATCAAGTGGTTCAAAATTTTAAATTCATCTACATTTATATTATACTTCCAAGTACCTATTTTATACATTTTTATTTCATTTGATTTTATTTTGTTTGGGCCGCTTTTCACGTTTAGACTACGATATTTCCGAGTATGACTTCGCTAATCTTTCTCACCACCAGTATGCTTTGAGTCCACCCTCTATTTTCTTTCTGGCTTCGCCACTGCACTAGATCCACCATTGGCTCGACTCTCGCACTATCAAATCTAACAAGATATGCCTAACATGACATGATATTATACGTGCTGTATCGGATTGGCCCACTGAACCGAGGTTACCATCCAAACACACTGAACCGAGTTACCAGCCAAACACGCTAGAAGGAAACAAAGCCGCCCACTGAGAGGACGCCCCGCGGAGGTGGGCCCCGGTGGTGATGAGGACGCGAATCAGGAGGCAAAAGTGGGCGCGAGGGGGCGCGCCCCCTCACAGGCAAGTGGGCCACCGAAACTCCGGATAAAACCCACGCGCCTCTCGCCCCGCCTCGCCTCCCTTCCCTTGGCGCGGCGCACCACACCTCGCCCTCCGCGAGGAAACGCGGAACTAACTACCCAAATTGGAGTAGTCCCCATGGACGCCGGCGCCGGCGCCGCGGCGGGGCTCGACGACGCGGACGCCGACTTTTTCTCCCGCCGCGGGCACCGCTGCTGCTGCTTCTGGGCGCCGTGGCAGTCCTCTTCCTCGTACGCCCGCCGCGCGGGGGCGGGGGCCGACGAGGAGTGGTGGCACCGCGTCGGGGAAGGAGGAGTGGAGAGGCGGAGGTGGTGGCGGCGCGGGGTGGAGACTCTGATGAAGGTGCGGGAGTGGTCGGAGCTGGTGGCCGGCCCGCGGTGGAAGACCTTCATCCGGCGGTTCCGGCGCAGCCCCCGGCATGGCGGCGCCGGCGGGCGTAAGCTCAACTACGACCCGCTCAGCTACGCGCTCAACTTCGACGAGGGCCACGGCGCCAGCCCCGAGGGCGGCTACACGGGCTACCGCGACTTCTCCACGCGCTTCGCCGCGCCGCCGGGCTCCGCCAAGTCCTCCATGGACCTCGGCGGCCGCTACGCGCCGCCGCTCTTCCACCACTCTCCTCCGCAGCAGCAGCACCCTCCCCCGGCCGCCGCGCAGGGCTGACGTCGACGGCGCACCGACGGGTTGTTTTGTTATAGTGGGGCGGCGGAGGCGATAAGGCCGCACGTCCCTTTCTTCCTCTCGGGTGGATGGTGTCCATAGGAATGTGCTTGTTTTAATTCTTTTTTCTTCTCGGCCTTGTTTTGCTTGTCATTGTATAAAAAAAAAGAACGCTATGTCCGTGGACCAATTTGTCACAACTCACAGTAGTCACAGAATTTGTTCATTCCCATAGCAAATGGTGATTGATGCTTAATTGTCATCATCAACATCGCTATGATGCGATGAAGTAATGATATTACAGCGACACCAAAAGATTCAAGCGCTGCAAGTGCATTGGATGCCCGCGAGATGCCGATTTCAGAGGCAGCAGCCGCGGTGTTCGTCGGTGTCGAAGTGCTGACTAGTCGTTTGGCTGCCCGTGATACCCGTTAGACTTGGATTGTTGACGTTGCCGACACGGTACGTGCGATGCGATCACATCTGTATGATTGCGTCTTTTTCGCATCCTAAGAATCCTAGATCGAGGATGCAGCTGCGGCTTAGTGAATAGGAGCATTTTCCTGATGCGAGATTGATTGGGGTTTGGACAGCGACGCCTCCTAGCTAAGCGCCAACTTCCCCGCCCGTTTGCCATTTGGGTTGTCTTCGGGGGTTCTTTTTTACTAAGATAAAGCTTTCGGTTTTAGCATAAGTGTTTATGCGAACATGACAAATACCGATAAGCCATTTCGATAAAACAGTAGAGAAAATATCGTCGTTTGTTTATTCAGGAAGCTACAAGCTGACAAGAAGGAGGCTTGTCTGGTCCAAAACGAGCTGTTAAGTTTTTGCTTACTGGATCTGTGCTCGTCGTTAGCCTTTGGGCCGATTTGATTCATTCTGTCGTAGCTCGTGCCTTTGCGTTTTGCGAGGACTTCCTCAGTTCCCTGAATTGAAAAGGTCATATTGTCGGGCTAATTTGCATGATTACCTCTGGAGATGGCTAACGACCTGTTTGGATAGAGAGGATTTAGATTCAAATCCTTAGGGCTAAATCCCCAAAAATCTTAAAAGGAATCCCCTCGTCCTACACCCCCACAAGATTTTTTCGATGATTCAGCTTACTCCATTTAGAACTTCTTAACGTCAGGTAAAGGTTTTTGGCCTCTTGAGATGTACTACGAACATCGTTACTGTACTGTTACAAACGTAGATGGAACAGTACAAAAAGCGGAGTATGTACTGTCTAAGATCACGAGGATTACAAACGTAGCTCAATGATAGACGTACGATTCATGGAACTACGGAACTGAAGAATAAAAAATTTATAGCTCAATGATAGACGCACGATTCAGGGGACTACGTAACTGAAGGATCAAAATTTAGATACTGGTAATATTCCCACTTATTGATGATAACATCCGGCCAATCTAGCCCCTTTGCTTCATTTCCCAATGAAAGCTGGAGCATCTAAAATTGGATGATGCTAGTACGATACTCTAGCTACTGGATATATTGTCATTTTCTCTAGAAAATAGCTATTTTAAGTTGAACAGGTTAAGATTAGTGACAGTAATCACAATTTTACTAGAAGTCCCTTATGGGACAGTAAAGAATTTCGGTGTGAATTTTACAGCAAAGAAGATATGCACGTCCAATAGATGTTTCTTTTCCTACAACATTCTTGTGTTGCAAACTAAATTTTCTCTACAACTAATGATGAACTTTGGGAGTGCCAATGAATAGGCACCAGATCAGTCGTGTTTGAATAACTTGCTGAATCGCTGAACGGACCAATCAGCCAAAAGTTGGCTAACTAATAAATAAAATGCGTGATTGAATGTTGCAACAAAAATTTCAGCTTCCAAAAGCTGATTATTTTGTGTTAATGCCAGCCAAAAGCCTACACTATCCCATGTATTTACTACCTATATCATCACAATACTGTCATCTAACGGAGATGTTGACTTTCTGACAGCACTGAGATAAAGCCAGTGAGGCAGAATAGAAACCAAAACACCTATGATGATCTTGACACTAAAATTCAATAGCAAGCCTCCAACATTTCTTGTCCGTTTCAACCATGCCTGGAACTGGCTTTTACACATGAACGTCTGCATATGAGAAAAACAGTGGACGTGCTGAAAGCCTGAAACTAGTCTCCATTTTTTTCACACAGAGAACAGTAGCTCGTACCGACCTACCTTGTCTGATCTACACTGGTAGGACCTGAAGCTTGTGGGTCTTAAGACTTGGACAGTTGGACACTTCTTGCAATGAAAAGAATCTTTAGGGCCTGTCCTGAATCCGGAAATGGACATCTGAAGAACCAATCTCAAAGCAGCTGTTTCAGATGTCAGAACAAACAACTATTATTTCGGATCTGGTTGTTAACTATAGTGTACTAGTTAATCACTGAAATAGCTGTATACTTGGTAGCATCTATGAATTCATATCTCAGATCTCAATGCAAAACGCTGGATATTTTGCTTAGGCTACCTGTTAACTTGCGATGTCAACAATTGGTGTATCTTACATTATTCTTACATTTGACAGATAAGGATATCAGATGAATTCAATCTCAAGAAACTCTGAATGAGAGGAACAAAGAAATTAAAATGTGTGAGAAGCACTGACATTACAATTAACTGGGACGAACACATACAGGTGGTATCTGTAAATATATTGCGAAATGAGATAGAAGGGCTCAAAAGCAAGAAAAGGTTCCGAAGTTCAGCCCTTTGTTGAAAGTAACGAAATAAAATGTTACCTCTCACAAACCTATGAACGAGAGGAACGAAGAAATTAAAGTGTCTGAAACATTACATTTGTCCAGTAAGAACACATACAGGTGGTATCTGTAAATATAATGAAATTAAGGAAAATTAAATGTCATTTATTAAGCTGACATATCTATACTTTGAAGCCCAGACTTATTACTTTTTTTGCACCATACGGCTGAAAATGCACTGTAGTTGATGTTAGTTTTTCAGCGTAATTAAATATAAAAGATAAAAAAGATAAAAAATTGTATCATCACGGACAATGCAAAAGAATAAGAGGAAAAAAGAAAAGACAAAAAAACCCCAAAAACTAAAAAAGACAAAATTAAGAAGCGAGAAGTAGAAACTTGTTAGAGCAGAAGGTAAGCACTATGACTTGCTTCCTCCTTGTTCCAACCTTTTAGCTTTCTATCATGATAAAGAAAATCTGCTTCCTCCTTGTTCCAACGTTTTAGCTTTCTATCATGATAAAGAAAACCGTCTGTCCTTTTGTTAGGATAAAGAGATTATTGAAAGAGGGAATGTAAAATCCAAAAAGCACTTATCAAAGCAAAAGACATTGAGAATGGTAGCAGATGACTGACAAACTAAAGGCAAAATAAATATGTTTTGTTTGAATTTAAATAGTTCAAGTCATTGGTAAAAGAATGCAGGCTCAATCATGAGTTGTTCCTGTGGATGTCAATCAATGTGCGCATCGGATGAACAAATGGGGGAAATACCAGGAACCTATCAAAGTATCACCCATTGCCATGAATTCAGATTTTTGGCAGTATCTACCATGAACCTCAATTTACAAAGCTAAAACAAGAGTAACCATTGACTGTTGTTCTGCTTGTGAGTTATAAAATGCACTCTTCAATAATCAATACTAATCAATACTCATAAATATTTAGGAATCAGGACCATCAAGTGTACATCAGTGATTTCACTAAAGTGCCCATGGCCTGAAAAAGTAGAAAAGGCAGAAGAAAAAACATGAACATGTGTAATATCTGAAACTTGGTTGGCTACAACTGTCATAAAAGGAACAAGGCAAATAAGAAATACTTCATTATGAAAAAAAATAGTTAGATACAAGAATTTAGACCTATGTGTGTCATAGAGGTGGGCCTTGGGCCCAGCCGGTCCATTATTAGAAATAGAGATTATATTCTATTTGAGTTAGAGATTAGTTTCTTTATGTTAGAGATATGATATTAGTTACTATATCTGTTAGAGATATGATGGGGATTAGATTCTATCTGTTAAGGGGAGCCATCTATATAAAGGGGCTACCGCATGCTATTGTAATCAAGCAGAGCAACGTTTAGTTGCCGGCTTCCCTACGGAGTCCCCTGTTCTACTCCGCCGTTTGCCCTAGCCACCGCGTTCTCATCAGAGAAGCCTTTATCTTTTCTGTACTTTTCTAAAAAAAATAAAATAAAAAAATTCAAAAAAAAATTCAAAAAAAAAGAAAGAAAAAAATTAAAAAAAATCAGGAAAAAAGAAACTTATTTTGCAGGCATTATATACCGAAGGCGCTACACTTCGTCTAGCCTTGTTCCGCTTGGATCTGGCCGGTCATCTCCACCGATGTCGAAGGTCTTCTATTGACGTCCATGACTGCCGCCTAGCAGCTCGAGGACGAGCTGCATGTCCGGGAGGGGTGTAATGTCATAGAGGTGGGCCTTGGGCCCAGCCGGTCCATTATTAGAAATAGAGATTATATTCTATTTGAGTTAGAGATTAGTTTCTTTATGTTAGAGATATGATATTAGTTACTATATCTGTTAGAGATATGATGGGGATTAGATTCTATCTGTTAAGGGGAGCCATCTATATAAAGGGGCTACCGCATGCTATTGTAATCAAGCAGAGCAACGTTTAGTTGCCGGCTTCCCTACGGAGTCCCCTGTTCTACTCCGCCGTTTGCCCTAGCCACCGCGTTCATAACAATGTGCCTGTATGTATTTGCAAATTACAACGAAGTATGATTCAATGGAATCAGATTTGCAAGGGAAGGAAATTTAAAGGAGCCAATTCCTTCTACAGCTGCATTAACAGTTTATTCTTGCCAAGTACCAGTTGCTCATAATATTATTATGGGTTTCGCTTCAGTACTCTACCATATGAAAAGAATTAAGAATGTTATAGGTATTAGCGAATGGAACATTTGTACTTGCATCAAAAAAAGATTATGACCTGTATCAAAAAAATAGATATTAAGAGTTTAGATCACGCCCCCATCAAGGCCATTCCAAAACCCAGGCAGTAATCCCGTCCTTCTTAACTTTTCCATGGCCGCTTACTCAAACCTCAATTGTTGCTGCTGCAGCCTCCACAGTCCACACGCTTCCATCCCTTTCATCGTACATGCATCTAAAATATTGCCTCATTCCATTGCAACAAAGCAAGCTCTCAATGCATTCGCACCAGCCGCCAAACTGAAACAAATACTTAGATCAAATACCCAGTTAATGCTAACCACCAATAAATTAACATGAACTTTGGGTTGTTGGTTTGATTTGGGTTCTCTAAACTAAAAGATTGTCCGTGCTACCCTTCTATAAGATAATGGATAGTTTTAATCTCCACCCTTACTATACTCTAAAATTCATAAATGTTTCCATAACGTGCAGTACCGAAGCAACAACGTAGTAACATTTATCTTTTCATCTATTGATCTAAAAGTGTTATGATCTATGATCTCGGTGAGGTGAGGCAGCAGGCACGCAGACAGCGCCCGGTACCGTAGCACCCATGAACTGTACACAAGTATTGTAGCATGCGTGAACGGTATCCGTACGGTACTGTAGCGATGATGTCTATTTGTCTAGTTTGACAGCATTGGCAGCATATCACGGATTAGAAATATAATAATTAATTTTCTTATTATTTAGGTTGATTTTCTTTAGTTTTATTCTATGCATTAGGAATAAGTTTCCTATTATTGAGGATTAGTTTCTTTAATATAGCAATAGGTCTATTAGAGGTTAAGTCTAATCATCCCTATAAGAGGGACAACACTGTATCTATTATCATTAAGTAATAAACAATCAAATAAATCTTTAGTCCCCCTCTTCTTCTAAAGACAAGCCTCAGAGCCTCTCTAACACGTCAGGAAAGAGCCCCACCAGTGGTTAGATGAGGGCGAGTTCCCTACCCTCTGTCCTCGGACCCATACCCAACCTCCGACCACAACATTTGGTATTAGAGCCAACTGCTGCACCGCTATCCATAGCAAGCAACAAGGGGTTCGATCCTATAAAGGTCCAAGCTTCACGATTCCACTACTTAGAGCTTCCGACCTTCGATGGCAAGGAAGACCCGCAATCTTGATTGAATCGCTTTGATCAATTCTTCAAGGAGCAGCAAATGATGGAGGAAGAGGAGTGGTTAACATCGCATCACATGACAGAGAATGTTGTCCTATGGTACCGGCAGCTAGAGTGTGCGCTCGGTGTAGACATGACAAACTTTTGTTAAACATATCAACCTTCATTTCGCCACCATCATCGTGCCATCTGTAAGATCCGGATTTTACAATCCAGAATCCTCTGTGATTCCACTGCACTATTTTCTGGATCAGTAGATAGTACTCACAGATACAGTACTGAACATTAAAATATCTATCATGCAAAATCGTAAATATAATAGTAAACTTACTCATAGGCCGATCAGACCGAAATCAATAAAATGCAACAGCGAAAATGGAATGGACCTTTTGGACGTGCCCACAGGCAACCAACTGGGGTTCGTGACCTAGTTCTTAATCTCTTCATCTTCTTCACCATCATGACTAGGTGCAGTGCTGAAGCGTAGTGATCTGACTCTTAATTCTGGGTTAATTGAGTGAGCGAGGGTGAGCAAGAACCACCGTGCTCTGCGAGCCAATACACAGGATGCAAATAGATAACATGTATGGCTTATCAAGGTAAGGCTCGTGTTATTTTATTTGTCATAAATTGCTTTTAAAATACGATACATAAAAATTTCCCGAGACCTAACAGTTTGTACTAAAACATAATATTTAGGTAAAAAGAATGCGGTAATAATAGTAGCACAGATTCCATCCACCGTTACATGGCTTCTGCACCATATGCTAACCTTTCAGCGTTATATCCACTTACCTTATCACTAGGATGACACTCAGAGTAATACCATTCAGGGCTTTTCATTGCTTGCCACTTTTTCAATTTCACCCACAAAGTTTTTGAAATAGAACTATATCTGGTTAGGTTCCCATGTCCGTCCTTGACCGTGGGCACGGTTATTCGAATAGTTTTTGACTCTGCAGAGTTTGTACACTTTACGCACAAGAGACAATTCGCTCGTTGCTCCACACGATTTCTTAGTCATGCGGATGAGTAGACCATCACAGTAACTTCTCAAAATACCTCACCCTTCCATCATCTCACCCATATGGGCTTCTTCCATTTGCGGCTAGTCCCATAAGTTGTGCGGGATGTTCTACCCCCAGTGACTAGCCCAGCTGGACTATCCACACTGACTAGCTCGCCCGCAGAAAACTTCACCCTCAATGAGTATCCCATTCAAGCCGTCACACAGACAGCTACTTGCACTACCCCTCTCCTCCATCAATGAGATGACTTTCAGGGTCCAGTAAATCTACTAAGCAAAGTTGTAATTTACAGACTTACGGTTGTACTTGTCTTACATAGGAGGTCATGACAAAATTCAGTCATTAGGGCTATCTGGGCGGTTCTAACACTAACCACACTTTCGTGCACTACTGCACCAACCTCCCCATATCATCCGCCCAGATATTTAAGCATGTTGGGGGGTTTTTGGAAACATAAAATAATCATGTCAAAATATACCAGTCATTTCCACCCATGACTTCCCAAATCAGTTTCTCATGAGTAAAAGTGATGCTGTGGGAATTTTGGAGCCCCCGAGTATCTAAATAGTACTAAGTATGGTGTATAATTATAGACTTATCTTCAAAAGTTTTACCATTATAATTTTGCTAGGGTGACAAGGCTCAAATACTCAAATATTCCAAAAGAATGTAATACTAACAAGTTAAATAATAGGTATGTATCTAGAATTCTTAAAACAAACATATATTTGCATATGAAATAACAACATGCACTTTGATAATTTAAAACAGAAATAATTTGCAGAAAATATAGGTTCAACATGATCAAAGTATTGACTCACCTTGCATGGTTTACCGCGGTCTTGAGCTCACTCTTACTGCGGTCTTGAGCTCACCCAAAGCTTTCTCATTCGATGGTCTTGAGCTCCTAGTGTTCATCTTCATTTGGATCTTGGTCTGGCTTGATCCATTGAATCTTTAGGCTCCAATTTCTAATTACGCGACAAACAACTGAATCCAAATAAATATAAATAAGCCAAAAGGTTCAAATACATCTGAATAAACTCAATTTAGCTTTATTATGATTTAATAGTGATTTGAGGGAAGGTTGATTGGGCGCGGAGTACTGACGGAGTTAAATAGGGTTGGAGGGAAGTGATGAATGGCTGAAGGAAATTCGCCGAGACAGATGTTAAGGAAGGTTTATGATAAAGGAATATTTATGAGAATATTCCGCTAAGAACTCAGAGATGGCTTGGCATAGCCAATGATAGAATGCCATATCTCGATCTTTTAATTTAACAACTTCTTTTATTTATTAAGGAAGTCCCATGAGTTGAGCTAGATATATGGATAGGGGTATGAATTTAGTTGGGTATTAAATATTGTACTGGTCGAGTGTTGCCATTTATGAATTAGGGCAGAAGTTTCATAGGAGATGTATACAACTTTTAGCTTAACGAATTAATTAATATGCTAGTAATTTGATATGTAGCATATTATGCGGTCCTATGCTAATATGACCTTTTAATTGGAGGCACTCTAAAAATTAACTGACATTGATATTTTATCCCTTTACTTAGCATATGGCATAATTTAATCTTAATTAAATTTTATTTACATAGGGTCGAGCTTGCTATACACAACTATCATTATTAACTAAATTTACTGTTAAGATTTAATTATCAATGTTAGATTAACAACATGGTTTATATTTTTAATAGGGCCTACAGAGAACATAAGAATTTCCTAAAAGGTTAGGATTTATAGATATTTCCTCTATTTTTAACTATTTTTTAAAAAGTCCTTAATTAAGGTGGACACTCCAATTTAAATCTTTTAATGGCATACTATTTATAGTTGGGACTTATTTAATTATGTGTAGAGCAGCAATCTTTAATTTTAAGTAGCGTCCTCATAGTTTATGTATTTGTGGCTTAATACTCCAAATCGTTGTTCGAAATGATTCTCATAGGAAGGATGATCATATTTTATAGGGTTAAATTTTGTATTACTTAATTTTATAGCTCTTTTGCCATGCAAGCAATTTTAGGATTTATTCTTTAGGAATTTTTCAAATTATCAATCATCATTTCATGTGGGATGTTAGTTGAAACATAAGCTCCCATTTCACTTTCCTACTTATTTTGTTAATTAGCCAATTAATCTCTTAATTGTTCATATGCATATAATTCTATATTCTGATGTATATGTAAATTTTATTTGAACCCAAATCAGTTATCTTAGCTTCCTTGATTTATTTCCTAAATATTTCCTAATTGAAATGGGCTAATAAAAATAAAAACAAAATGTGGCAAAAAGGGGGACTCGAACCCAGCATCTATGGTGTGAAGCAAACATCGACTAACCAACTAGGCAGCTGCCCTTTTGTGAATCGGAGGGGGGAAGACACTAGAAGAAGCAGGCCACGAGCTGGGCTCAAAACAGAGCACCCAGGCGACGCTCGGTGCTAGCTTTTGCCATCGGCGGCTGGTGGTCGGAGAGGGAATGGAAACCTCCACAATGGGTCATCGGGAGGACATGGAAGCAAAAAGTGGTGGGGCTTTGGCTTGGGGCTGCGCCGGGCGTGGGCGGCAGCAGCATGCGATGGCCAACGCAGGGATGCTGCAAGGGCGGCGCCACCGGAGTGGAGGAGAGGGAAAAGTGGTGAGCGCATAAGCATGAGAGAGGCCAATGGAACTTACCCAGGCAGTTGGCATTGCCGGAGGGATGCCGAGGTGTGCTGGTGTCGTGCGTGGGCGGCGGCGTAGAGGGGCTGCCGTGGGCAGTGAACTGGGGTGGTGGAGGAGGCCGAGTGGTGGTTGGGGAGTGTAGGAGACACCTCCGAGATGCTTCCATAGGAAGGAATCGAGCTGGGGTGCCTTGTGGAGGAAATGGCCTAGGTGGGAGCGCCGACGGCTGGAATTGGGGAAAATGGAGACTCTGGCAATTCCACGCATGAACCTTCAATTAAGTTGGAGGGACGATAGAAGGGGCTTAGGGACACACCGTGACGTAGCTAATTTTTGGAGAGGACGACTGGAGCAACGGGAATGGCGTGAAGCCACAACGGCGACCAACGCACAGCTTGGTGGATGAAAGGAAAGGAATAGGGGGATGAAGGTGCGAGACAAGACATGCTCAGGGGGCCATTTATAGCCACGACAGGGAGGCTGTTGCAGTGTTGTTGTTGACAACCCAGGAGCAAGACCCGGCATGGGTGACAACGTGGCCGACAAGGGGCGCGGTGTGGTGACATGTTGTAGGGCGTGGTGATGTGCTAGGGCATGGCAAAGGGGACGACAATGTGAAGGCCAATTAACGGGAGCAGGTGGAGTGGCAACGTGCGACGCAGGAGCGCAGAGGGCGCAGAGGCGTGGGGTGCAGTGCATCGTCCAAGAACACAGAGGAGGAAGGAAGAAGAGAGAAGGGAGGAGGCCGGGCCATGGTGACGCGATGGGGCGAGAAAGAGCCGGAGCTCATGCGCGCGATTCACGGCGATGATTGCGCGGAATGGGTGACGGCGACGGGGGCAGGCGGGGTGATGCGTGCACAGGGGAGGTGGGACCGGCCAGTCGGGAGCGAAGAATAGAGAGGAGGGACATGACAAGAAGAAAGAACGAGGAGGAGGCCATGCTGCGCCAGGAGAAAAAGCCAAAGGGAGGAGGAGAGAAAAGGCCAAAGGGAGGAGGAGAGAGAGGGAAAAAGGTGGACGAGCCCACATGTAAGAGAAAGGGAAAAAGGGGAAGAGAAGAAAGAGAGAAAATGAAAGGCTTAAGCAAAAGTTTGGAAATTGGATTTAAATTTTAGAGTTTTGTAATTCAATTTGGATTTTTTATTTTTAGTATTAGCATTTTCGTTTGGGAGTGATTCCTAGTATTAATTTGTACATCACAAAATTCGAAAAACTCAAATAAAATTATAGAAGAAATTTGAATGCCAACGAGATTCAATGAAAAAATTTAAAAATTCCATAATTTTGAACATCTGAAATTTAGGGTGTTACACCATCTCTATCCACACGTCAAGCCTCCACCGAGCCAAGTACCATGGCTTTCGATGTCATCATTCGTCGAGATCTGCGCCAACTTGATAGCCTTGATGAAAGAGTTCATGATCAAGATGGAGGGCAAGGCGTAACATGTTACTGCAGTTTCTGAGTCGCTATCGCCGTCGATTGTGACCATGTCCAAGTTGGAGGAGCAGCAAGAGGCGACGCCTACCACTGCAATGGCGGTGTTGCCATCACTGTCCCCATTGCCATCATCAGCGTTGGTCCTAGTACCGCCTTCACCAACAACGACTCCTCTCCAGGCTTTGCTGTCCTTGGCTGCGCCATTGATACCACCGTCAAGGAAGAAGACTATCACCATTTCATCATCACTCTTGTCGAGTCGTCCACCGACACCGTGCCGTAAGTGATGCAGAGCAAAATGGCTGATAGGTGGGGGGCTAGCGACGTTGTCACATCCCTCCCACAACCGCTACATCCCAAGACAAGAAGGATGCTACTGCTGCCTCGTGCCGGTTGCCCTTGCCATCGACGGCTACTGCGACTTCAACCGGCACTGGTAGGTTGCTATCCTCGTTGTTATTCACTGGGATTTTATAGTGTTAGTGATATGCCCTAGAGGCAACATGGAGATGTTATATATATCACATACTATGTTTATGATGCATTAGTTTGTTCCTTGAAATAGACATTATCATTATTGATCAATGAGTATGTGACTTATTCATGAGACTCTTAATGTCAAAATGTTGCTATTTCTAAATGATCCCTGATTATATATCATATGAGGAACAAATATGATTCAAAGATCAGCATATGTATTGATTGATGATCATGTCTCATGGATCATGGTATGGAGATACCAAATCAATAATATGGACATGTGTTAGTGAACATATGTTGGATAGACCCGCCATGAGACACTGCAGAGATTCCATGTGTCATCAGTTGGTCTCAAGTAGTGTTTATGTGGAATCCTTAGACTTGAGATCATCATGGTTCCCAACATGCGTAGTAGCTTATTTTGGGACTACTAAACACTACTCCGTAACTGGGTAGTCATAAAAGTAGTCTTTGGGTTTGCCATGAAACATGTAGTGGGATGTGAATGATCAAGATAGAATTTGCCCCTCCTTATGGGAGAGATATCTCTGGGCCCCTCGATGTAATGGATTATGAAAGTGCATGGCCATGCCAAGGTGATTGAGGAGTCAATCACGAGTTTATAATCCATCACGGAATCGAGAGAGTGATTGAGCTATTAAGAGGATGACACAGGTCTCGCCTTGAGCTTAATCTATATCGTGAGGCAAAGGGATTCGTACATGAGAACATTACAGGTTCAGCCGATATGATCTTTACGTATATTTTGGGGTTAATATGTCTTGCTAGAGGCCGCTATTAATAGGGTGACCTGAAAGGCGTTTCCGGGTCGCGACCAAGTATACGTGAACCTACAGGGTCGCACACTTAACGGGTTGGAACACTAATTCGAATGTGGGCTCAATTCGGATAGAGATCCTGATAGACTCCTATTGGGCCTCGGTCCACGAGGCCCAAGTGAGGAGGTCTATATATATGGAGGCGGGGGAGCTGAGGGATGCACGCTTTTGTTCCTCCCGAGCAAAACCCTAGCCGCCACCTCCCGAGCCAAACCCTAGCCGCTCGCGAGTGCTGGTACACTCGCGATCGGCGTTCCAGCCCCGGACGTGTGGATACCGGTGGAGCCGCTGCTCGTTGCGGCGTTGATCGGCATCAACAATCTACAGATTGGATCTGCTCGTGGTGTGGTTGATCGCGTGAAGGAGACGATCTGTTCGGGACGATCGGCTACTTCCACTAGCTACTACCTCGACGCGCGTGGTTGGATCGGCTTCTCCAACTCTTCTTCCGCTGCGCTGCGCGTCTAGTGGTAACGATCTATGATCCCTCCTTAGCATGATGTTCTGGTGTGCGCGGTAGAAATTTTTTATTTTCTGCTATCGTAGCCTACGCGCGTTCCTTCATATAGATCTTCCATGTGACATAGCGTCATCATCACACTCTCTTGTTGACATGAGATTATGAAGGCCTTTAATCATGACCGTCACCTGACAAATCAAGGACGAGCTGCCTTATCATGAGGGGTGTAATGTTATGGTATATGATCCTGGTGAGGTATGGCAGTAGGCACGCAAACAACGCGCTGTACCGTAGCGCCCCGTGAGCAATACACAGGTTTTGTAGCACACATGAACGGTGTCAGTACGGTACTGTAGTGATGCTATCTATTTAGATAGTTTAATAGGATTGGTAATATATAACTAATAAGAAATATAATAATTGTTTTCCTTATTATTTAGATTTATTCCATGTATGAGGGATAAGTTCCCTATTATCATATATTAGTTTCCTTAATATAGCCATAGGTTTCGTAGAGATCAAGTCTAGCCATCCTTATAAAAAGAATAACTCTGTATCTATTATTATCAAGCAATGAACAATAAAAAATCTTTAGTCTCTCTCTTCTTTTAAAAGTAAGCCTAACAACCTCTTTACCACATCAGGAACTAGGACAAGTGCCCTATCTTTATTCTTCGGACGTACCTAACCTCCGACCACAACAAAAAAAAAGTCAAGACTCAAGAAGCTAGAGGTTAATGCCAAATCCACTAACGAAAGTTGAAGGAATATGAAAGTTGAAGGAATATGAACAAGAACAGATGCAAAGCAGCAAGCACCAGACATCACATGAATGCACTACGCTGGCATGAGCACCAAAAGTTATCCCTCCATGAGATTAATACATTCCAATCAAAATCAACACAAGAAAAACTAGACTAAAAACGACTCTAGGCAAGCAATTAAGCGAGCAACTCTAGCAAGAGAAAGATTAGCTACTATCACAGTACAGTCACATGTTTGGTGTATCCCCGGTGCCACCCCTCTTCATCCATGGAAGGCTCCCCGCTTCTGAACAATCATCCGAGCTAGCAGGTAGCTTGGCCTTCAAATTAGACCACTGCCAAATTTTCGACACGGAGAAGCTCTCCCCTTTGTTTCGTGCGCAAATATTCTTCCCTTCCATAAGCTCAGCGTTGACAGAACTTATACCGGCAGGTCTTGTTCTCATCGCACCACCACCAACGCCATTTCTAGTTCGGCCCGGTTGGAGAGCTACTCGGAGCTCAGAAGTCCCAAGAACATACTGGTAGGTGCCCATAGAGAAGCATCTCCTTGCATCCAAGCTGCTGCTGCTACTCTCCCCTTCCTCTCTCCTCAACACGGCACCATTGGCATTGCCGCCTTCAACAGCGCCCTGGGTCCCGACATTCTTGAACTTCCCAAGCCTCACTGGGAACACCGTCTTCTCGGCCACCGGCGTCTGCACCCCCTCTGAAGCCTTCTGCCCAGACAATCCGAACCCGTCCTCGCCGTCCTCCGATAGCCGTCCTTCCTCAAACCCCTCCTCGAAATCGAACATCGGGCTGTTCTCCGCCGTGAGACCCGGGGCAAAGAGCACCCCGCGGCATAGCGGGCACGTCGAGTTGGACAGCAGCCATGTGTCGATGCAATGCAGGTGGAACGCGTGCCCGCACAGCGGGAGCAGCCGGAGCCGGTCTTCGGCGTCGAACTCGCACAGGCACACCGCGCAGTCGAATGGCTCCTTGTCGCCGTCGCCGCCACAGCCCACGACGATCTCCCGGTACGCGAACACGGGCAGCGCGTCGATGAACGCCTGGTCCAGCCCGGCGTCGTGAAGGTGGAACAGCTGCTGGAGCTGCCGCTGCAGCGCCGCGTCCGCGCCCGCCGCCTCCCCCGAACCCCGAGCCGCCGCCGCCGAACCCCCTCGGCGGCGGTGTTGCTTCTTCATGAGCAGCCGCACCAGGAGGTGGAGCAGGCCGGAGACAAAGAACACCACCGCAAGAATCACGATGATGAACAGCACCGCTGGGCTAATCTTGCCGCCGCCCCCGCTGGGAGCCTGCACCTGCGGTGGCGGCGGCGGCGGCACAGCGCTGGCGTACGGGAGGGAGTCCCTCACGACGAGGCCGCCATGGAGCCGGCGCGTGGACGGAGAGGTGGCAGCTACCGCGAAGGATCCGAGCGAAGAGGAGGCCACTCCAGCCATGTCTCCTACAAGCTCCGACCGGAAGGCCACCACCCCCACATCTCGTCTGATCCGACAGTCCACCACTCGCCAAAGATGCGATCTTCGCAAGAAGCCAACAGCAATCCCGGCCTAAAAGATGCAGAAGTCGCACCTAAAAGCGGCGGCCTTCGCTGCGCCCTGGAAGAGTCCGAGGAGCTAGGGACCAAGAAATCCTCGGGAACCTTCGGTTGGGGTAAGCAGGCAGGCAGAGGCAGCCACAGAGGGGAGGGGAGCGGAGCGGAGCGGAAGGGGAGGGAAAGCGGATGAGCCTAAAGAATTCTTTGGATCGGTTGCTGTTGCGAGCCGTGTGGGGGAGGGGGGAGTGGAGGAGGAGAGTGGTGGGCGCGCACGAGGTGGCAAAGCGAAAGCGACGGCGGTGGCGAGGTGCCGGCTTGGGCTCGGTGGCTTTTGGGGGTTTTTGGTGCGTGTGCGCGTCGCTTTCGGCCGCAACGCGCGTTGGAATTGGATTCGCTCACGGCAGGTCGCGGTCACGGAGGGTTGAGGTGGCCAATGGGCGAGTCTTATCGTGCCGGCCCACATTCTGATACTGTTGGTCCGGTCTAAATATAGCAATCTATTTGGCTTGTGGACCATACCGGCACGGCCTGATGAACCGTGTCATACCTGGGCTAAGAGGGCGGCACGATAGGCCGGTATGGTACAGCCCGGCTCGTCGAATATAACCCTTTTTTGACTATCGGGGTAAAAAATTCGAAAAAACAGCAAAAAATAAAAAATGGAATTTTTTTCTACAAATAGGGGGCATCTGGTCTCCGTTCTCCACATCTCAAACCTGACTCTTATCTCTCTGTTTAGCTGTGAAAAATCCAATAGTGTTTGCGCAAATTTGGTAAAATTAATGATAAATTCATGCGAAATTCAGAAAATTCAAAAATCTTGAAAGAATTTTCTAAGCGCTACAGAAGAGGTAATAGTGCTGCCTTATTTTAATTTTTTTTGCTATTATGTGTTGATCAAGATTAAGTTAATTGTACTTTACTATTTCAATTTACAGTTGATTCAATGGAGAATTACGATTTTCAACTCTTCGAATTCGGCCTTATGGCGGATGATATGTAATCCTTTCAAGAAGCATATCTATCCGCGGAAAGATCCACATTCACAACAAACTGGAGGGACAAGCGACGGTCCTGTCGGCGCAGGATCCAATCGATCAATCTTCTGCTGACTCAACGAGTGCATCTACAACTCATAGCACAGGTGCAAAAGAAGGCAAGTGATACAAATGCGCTAAACGCAGTTGCAATATAACCCCGACGGCTCGGTACGTACTTGGGAGTACAACCCAGAGGTCGTCCGAGAATCCCTTTGTAGATTAATTGTTTCTCAAAATTTACCTTTAAAATTTGGTGAGTCTGATGCTTTTCAAAAATATATTAGGACTATTCATAACCTTCGATTTAGTGTTGTATATAGGCAAACCACAACTAGAAATTTAATTAAATATTATAACAACTGTTGTGAAAAATTGAAAGAAATGTTTCATACATGTATATTCTCTATTACTTTGACATCAGACATATGGAGTGGTAGGGCTAGGGAGGATTATATTAGTATTGTTGCTCATTATGTTAATGATGATTGGGTAATGGAAAAAAGAATAATAGGATTTAAATTAATTAATATTCCGCATACTGTTGAAAATATTGTAGAATGCATTATTAAAGTCGTAGTCAGATTATTAAAGTCATATTATTAATCTTATTGTTAAATCTAATTTAAAAATATTAAATGCTTGTATTGATTATTTTAGAGATGCAATTTCATATATTAATTGTTCTAACCAACGAATAGCCGCATATAAGAGCTTTTGAGTAGTAATGAACGTCCATCCTAAAAAATTTGGCTTAGACATGCTTGTTAGATGGAACTCTACTTACCTTATGCTTGAACATATATTACCATATAAGAGTACCTTATCTATTTTCCTTCACACCCAAGGTCATTAACCTCGTAGCTCCTCCAGTAGAACCCAAGTTAGAGACCTTGAATTTACTGAGGACAATTGGGTTGTTGGTAAAAAAATAATTTCTTTTTTAGAATTTTTTTATAAAGCTACACTTTGTCTTTCTAGAGTATACTACCCAACCTCTCCTCTAATTGTTCATAACATTCTTGAAATTGACACTCACCTAAAGGCTTTTGAAAATGATCATGGGATGATGTAGTTGCCATGAAAACTAAGTTTTTAAAATATTAGAGAGAAATTCCTATTTTATACGCATTCGTCTTTATTTTGGATCCTAGGGACAAACTCCAAGGATTTATAAATGTATTATAACTTTTAAATGCTGCCACCAGTTTAGATTATTGTACATACTATAGAGTAGTTAATGATAAATTATATGAGATATACGAGGAATACGAAAATAAGTTTGGGTCTGTGCATTTAGAAATACCCCCTGGTAGCCCCTCGCACCTCTATAGGGACTATGTAATGAGGCAAAAAATTTTGTTCGTCCTCTAGAGATTCTCGTGCAGGTACACATCAGTCAGGAGGAGGAAGGTGACAAAGCACCAGAGACCTATCAAGCTATCTCAACAGTGATAGTGTTAGCTTCCAGCAAGAGTTGAACATCCTCTCGTTGTGGCAAACCCAGAAAATAACATATTCAGTGCTATTCATATTAGCACGGGATGTGTTGACTGTTCCTATCTCTACGGTCTCCTCGGAGTCAGTCTTCAGTCTATCTGGAAGAATAATCGAGGAACAACGAACAAGTCTCTCGAACAAGATGGTTAAAATCATTTTGACCGTCAAAGTCTAGGAACAAGCTGAATCAAGATTCCAACATACTGCAGAGAATACAGACTTAAAAGAATTTTTGAGAATTTGTATCTAGATAGAAATTAATAGGATTTTCAATATGTAGTCACTAGTGAGCTTTATAGGCTGTACTCTTTTTTTCTTTACCAAGGTTTTCTCAAGTTGAGTTTATACCTGGTAAAGTTTTTAACGAGGCAGTCATCCCATATAATTTAACAAGTTAATAAAGCTCATTATGTCATAGAAAATAATTATCTTGATGATTAACAATATCTACAATTTTCTATAATTTTTTGCAATTTTCTACAATTTTTCCTTAATTTTCTAAATGTTTTCCTCTTTTTCTCAGCTTAACGGGCCAACCGTGTCGGCACGGCTAGTTAAGCCCTTGCCGTGCCTGCGTCAGCATGACATGGTCGTGGGCCATGTCTGGGCTCACACCATGGCCCATGGGCCAGCATGGCATGATCCGTTTATTTGTCGGACCTAAACAGGCCATGCTTGAACCAGGCTCGTGTCATGCTAGCCCAGCATGGCCAAGTGGACACTTCTGGCAGAGGGTGTCTGGTGCAAGGGGAGAGCGTTGTGTCGGGCCCGTGGCTGGCTAATCGCGGAGGGTGAGCAGAGGGTGGGCGAGGCATTTCGGCCTGTCTAGTGTTTGAGATGGCTAGTGGCTACCCAATCTAGTCTCCCGTCCTCGGCTCTTGCCTTGACTAGATCTAGCCACCTAGGCTCACGCTAGTGTGTACAGTTAGCACAGATTAAATAGAGTTATTATTAGGGTTGTTCACAACTATACCAAACCAAACAAATTGAATCGTACCGGTCAACTTGGTTTGACCGATAGTTGGTATTTAGTACGGTATGCGAAAAATCTGTTTTTTTGTAATTCGGTGTTTTCGGGAAAATCGTCTGAAAACTGAACAGATCGAACAGACCGAATTACAAAATCTTTTAGCATTCATTCTCTTCTAGCTCACTGTTATTTTCTTGTTTGCTATATATGCATGTTTGTTTTTGTTTTTTATTCCCTTGTTGTTATCTAGTGGTTCTATAGTTTATAATTTCTATAAATTTATTTGTTTGTTGCTGTCTATCATTGTTATTTTGTTATCATGCTAAAATATTATCATATTATTTCACAATTCGTGTCAGCTTTGGTAAATATGGTATTTATCGATACCGAACCATATTTTTAAAAATACCATATTTACCAAAAATATCGTATTCACTGAACCGAATTTACCAAAAATACCGAATGAACAACCCTAGTTATTATACTACCCCTCTATTCTTTCTTATGTCATGTTTTTGACTTTTTACGATATACGAGATACAATTTTAATCACTACTTTTTATAACTTTTATATAGCCAATCTAGATAGTTTTAAATCTATTAGCAGTATTTGATGGTATTAATTCTAGGAAGTCAAGTAAAAAAGAACGGATGAAGTACTTAGAAAATGCTCAGCGCGATGGCGATCTCTTTCGGTTTATTACCCCCTTTTCAACCTTCGATTTTGGATAGTCGGTGGCTTAGCGGCGAATGACATGCAGCGGGGGTGCTACCGTGCCACCAGCTAAGAGTATACCAACATGCGGTGGACTAACTTGGAGGCGGTTTTAGGGTGACAACTGTAGGAGGAGAAGTGAGGAGGAGCAACAAGAGAACAACGAGCGATGGTAAGATGGCAGGACAAGGGAAGAAGGTGGGATTGGCAAGGTTGATTGTGGGTTAGAATACGGTTTTGTGTTGAACGTATGAATTTCCTAGGATTTTTATAAGAACTTCGTAGAAAACATTCAATTCCCGTAAAAATTGAAAAAAAAGTTCCCACATTTCAAATGGGACCTAAATCAACTTGGGTCTAAACCTATATTTGGGTTGGTAGCAGGGGCGGAGGTACCATCCGGCTAGCATCGGCGACTGCCTGGGCTCTCCCGGCGACGAGCAATGTTGGATGCAGAGCATCCCACCTGCGGCGGCGTACCACCACGGGTAGTGGCGAAGCCACCTCCTGATGACCTTGGGTGGCAGCCCGGGCACGCTTGCGAAAGGGGTAGACCAAGAAACCATCTTCTTGCCTCCCTCCCGCCATGGCCTAGGCAACGAAAGCTCATGTCTTGGTCTAGAAGGTGAAGAAGGAAAGAGGGAGTGGCTGCTGGTAGAGCTGGGACTTGGGCCGGGCTATTTTGGGCCAGCCCGAAGCACGGTCGGCACGGCACGGCCCGGCCCGACACGTGGCGGGCCGTGCCGGCACGGCACGAAGGGTGGGCCGGGCCGGGCCTCAAACTTCAGCACGGTGGGCGGCACGGCACGGCACGGCGGGCTCGGGCGACACGGTGGCACGGACGGGTGTCAGGGACTCGGCCACTCAAGGGCTCGGGGCAGTCGGGTGCCGAAGGAGCTGCCGAGCCGGGCGTCGGGCGTCGGTCGCCGAAGGAGCCGGGAGGGGGCGGAGGCGCCGGGGAAGGGGAAGGGGCGGACTGGCGGAGTCACCGGGGAAGCCGGGAAGGGGGCGGCGGTGATGGGGACCATGGGGCGGCGGGGAGGGGGAGGCGGCGCGGGAGGGGGAGGTGGCGCGAGAGGGGGAGGGGGTGGCGGGGGAGGCAGCGCGGGAGGGGGAGGGGGCGGCGAGGGAAGCGGCGAGGGAGGGGGAGCCGGCCAGCCGGGGGAGGCCGAGGGAGGGAGGGAGCGGTGGGGGGCTGAGGGAGGGAGGGGCCGGAGGGGGAGGCGGAGCCGGGGAGGGGCCGGCGGCGGAGGGGGAAGCCGCGCGTGGGAGGAGAGGGACTGAGGGAGAGGGAGAGTCCGGACTCCAGAGAGACTAGAGAGGGAGGGAGGGAGTACCGAGGGAGGCTGGGTCGCTGGGACTGGGAGTGGGAGGCTCTTTTTGACCGGTCCGTAGAGGGACGGCCGGACGGGCTCACGGGCAGCACAGCAGAGCCGCAGAGGGAGCTGCGACGTGGCAGCATTGGAAAGGATGGCCAGTCCGCTGGTGGGAAAAAAGATGGATAGAGAGTTGAACGTTTGGACTTTGAACAGATGTTCATCTAACTTTGGCAGATAACGTTCGCAGACAAGAGACAATGTTCATCTAACTTTGGCAGATAACGTTCGCAGACAAGAGACAATGTTCATCTAACTTTGGCAGATAACGTTCGCAGACATGAGACAACGTTCATCTAACTTTGGCAGATAACGTTCGGCAGATAACGTTCGATTTTATAGTTATAAATGCACTCCCTCCGCCAGCATCACGGATTCTATAATCACATAACTTCATTCTTCACTCTCTCCGGTCTCCGCTCTGCAATTTCTTCCCAGCAACATAGAGAGCTCCATTTCTTCACTCTGCTTCATATTTCTTCACCGAGCTTCTTATTTATTTCTTCTCATTTCACAAGTTTATTTCCTATATTTTCTGCATTTATACCCTTTATTTATTTATTACTTCTAATTTCGCAAGCACATTTATTGTATTTATATTTCTTATTTATTAATTAATCACCATGTTACCAAGAAGCCGCAGTTCCAGGGAGCAATCAAGCAGTATGCAGAGAAATCGAAGCTCGAAAAGGACAGCGGGACGACTTAGTGTAAGCTCTCGCCGTCGCTCCCCTAGTCCTCCTCCGACCCCCATTGATGCTCGTCGGCTCTCGCCAAGCATGGGAGACTACGGTATGGATGACCATCATATGGACGGTACAGAGGGCTATGAGGAGTACCAGGGCGCAACGGGCACACCAGAATTCTCTCCACCGTCCACAGACGCCAACATTGGCGGGTCTGCACGAAGGGCGGAATGCTGGAAGCATATGACCTGGAGCCAAGAAATCCGAGACGGTGAAACGGTAGATATCGCAACCTGTAATTATTGTAATGCTAAATTAAGTGCTCGTACAGCTGTAGGGACAGGACACTTGAACCGCCACTACAAAGCATGCTTACGCAAGATGGCGGCACAGGGCCGAGGAGGAGGAGTACAAACACAGCTAAACTTCGAGGCCGATGGCTCTGTAAGTACTTGGGTGTACAACCCGCTTAATGCACGGGAGGAAATTTCTAGATATATAGTTTCAAAAGATCAGCCGATTAGGATGAGTGAAAGCCGCGCGTTCGAATGAATGATCCAACGCGGCTTTTGCCCACAGTACCAACATGTTAGTAGGAGGACAACTACATCCGATATTTTACGAATGTATCAAAAAGAACTGGTAGAGTTAAAACAACAATTCCAACAAGTTCAATATTCTTTTGCCATAACCTCCGATATTTGGACATCATCCCACCAAAGAAGTGCATATCTTAGTGTTGTAGCTCATTATTTAGATGATAATTATAAACTAAACAAAAGAGTCATAGGATTTAAACTAATAAATGAATCGCACACGGGGGAGGCAATTGCAGAGCGTATATTATATGTACTTGATGATTTTAAGATAGATAATAAAATTGCTTCTATAACTCTAGATAACGCATCGGCAAACACAACGGCTATGAACATCCTCACCCCAAGATTACAAACATATATTGGTGGTTATGTCCTTCACCAGAGATGTGTATTCTATATCTTGATCTTGTTGTTCAAGATGGCATGCAAGTAATTGGTCCATATCTGAACAGTATCCGTGATGCTATTCGTTACCTCGCAAGTTCTCCACAAGTGGTAGCTAGGTTCGCGGAGTACTGTACAGCTAATGGGAAAGAGCCAAGAAAATTTGGCCTTGACATGAAGGTGAGGTGGAACTCAACATATATCATGCTAAAAAAGATACAAGGTTACGAAAATATCATATCCGTTTTTGTCAATGCTAACTGTCAAAATAATGAATTGCTAGTTACTAATTCAGATTGGCAAGTTACTAGTCATTTTCGAGAGTTTTTAAAACCTTTTTATAAAGCAACAAAGGTTTTATCTGGTATTTATTATCCTACCTCTTGCTTAGTTATAGAATTTATTTGGTTAATTACAGATAAAATTGCTAAATCTAGGGACGATGCTATTTTAGGCCATGCCGTCGTAGCAATGGAAGAAAAATTTGTTAAATATTTTGGTTCCCTTTCACACCTGTATTGTTTTGCTATTATTTTTGATCCTACAAAAAAGTTGGTACGTTTACAGGAAGCTATGGAGGGGATAGGTGAATGTCTTGGCTTAGATTTTTCAGAAGCTTTCGAACATGTCAAACAAGAGCTTTTTCGTGTTTTTCGTTTGTATCATGATAAGTTTGCCAGCAGCGGAAAATCGGAGGCCTCACAGCAGACGCAACAGGGGAAGACAAGCTTCGGACACTTGTGGAAGAAACTAAAGGGCAAGTCTACTTCTTCGTCCTCTCAGTCTCAGGCATCCTCCAAGTGGAATTCTATCTCGGAGTTGAACCACTATTTGGAGCATGATTTTGCAAACATTGATCCTGATCTTACTGATGGACGCAAGATAGACTTGCTCGAGTGGTGGAAGAACAACAAGCGGATCTTTCCTGTGCTGTCACATTTCGCACGGGATGTTCTCCTGGTGCCAGTGTCCACTGTCTCTTCAGAAGCGACGTTCAGTACGGTAGGGAGAATAATAGAAGAGAGAAGATCATCCCTTACGCCCAGGATGGTGGAGGCAATCACATGTGCCAAAGACTGGGAATTAGACAAAGAGCGGGAACAACATCAACTGGAGGATCCCGAAATCGTACAAGCGTATGCTGACCTAGACATTGCCGAGTAGATATTATCTACGCATGTTGTAATATTTTGTATATACATATATTGTTACTGTACTCTTTTCCTTACTCGGGAAACCCCACTCTGGGGTGTAAGGTTTTAACGAGGCAGTAACATTGTATTTCTAAAATATTTAAGAAATTTCACTTTTTCCCGAAATATTTATGTTGTTGCGTGCCTATGTTTTTATGCAATTAATTTAATTTCAACTAGTTTTAAACGAGACGGGTACGAGAGAAAGGAAGATGACGACCGTCACCACCGCGTTCGCGTATAGTAATTTCGGGCTGGGCTTGGGCTGGCACGGCACGAACGCTGGCACGGTGGGCTTTGGGCTGAGCTTGGGCCTGGCCGGAGATGACGTGGGCCGGCACGGCACAGCACGGTGAGATGACTGGACCGAGCCGGCACGGCACGAAGCAGCACGAAGCACGATGGACCTGGGTCGTGCCGGCCCGGCCCAAGTCCCAGCTCTAGCTGCTGGGCATGGCGAGTGTCTTAGGCTAAGGACTGCGTGGAGGAGGCCTCTGACAAACTAGCTCATACCCTACAAGATTCGATACAAACCAACACATTACAGACTGACTCGTCTCTTCTCTCTACCCATAACAAGCAGCGGCAATTGAGGCAGTGCACGGGCGCCAGTGAGCTAGGGTTAGCAGGTGAGAAGTGGAGAGCTAGGCGTCGCATTTTGTCTTGTAGGTGGGTGGCAAGGAGCCGCACGCCGTGCACGGGTGTTGGGCTGCAGGGGTGCGATGCGTGTGGTTTGCTCAGGCTCCAAAAAAAATTGTGACTCCACCACTACTAGTTGGCAGTGCTTGAGTATACTCCATAATCTGTCATTCAAAGGGGCCAACCCTCAATGTGTCAGCTTACCGAAATTCTAGTTTTTCTTCTTTTTAAACATCACACGTACGCACAGGAGAGGGCCTCTGGCATAAGGTAGAATTGTGGAGGCCAGGGTAAGTCTAATTGAACATTGTTCTACCACAAGCTCATGCATACATTGGGTAACTCAGCTGGGGCATGCATGCGGCAACAACTCAGTGCTGAAGATTTGCAGCGGAAAAAGCACCGTGCGAGTGTGAGCCGTGAGAAAGGAACACGCTGCCTCAGGCCTAGCATGTTGCAACGAGAACAATGACGTGGTCCCTAGCTGCGAGGGCTCAGATCCTTCCCAAAAGCCTGTTATTTTAGAAATCTATGGAGAATGGCTTGTACTTCTTGCTACAGAGCATGTTCAAATATCTCTTCAAAAGTCCTGAAAGTTGTATCCTGCGTAGAAAGGCTCAAGCTTCTGCCCAAAAGTCACAGAACCCATGTGTGTCAGCTCTCAGCAGTGATGTTCGGGAGGTGCATGGGTTACAGACCGGAACTGTATGACCAATATCCGGTCAGTTGATTGGCAGCCCCACGATGTCTCTCCCCGTCACAGCCACTTCGCAATTTTTACCGGACGCAGAAGTAATATCTGCGGACTGGATGCAATTCACCCAATGCAATACCGTACAATCAACTTTGACCTTCCATTCTCCCCAAAGCCGAGCTGGCGCGGGAGGACGAGCGGTAGTAAGCGGGCCCAGGCGGTTGCCCAGCCACAGCAGCTCGGCAACCAACGAGGCAGCAAGCTGGCAGTGGCGCATGGGCAGAGGTCCTGTGTGCTTCGATTTAAGATTGGTAAAAAAACGTGTACTTTTTTTTACTAACAAATTCCATTTTGACTGCTACAACGAGTACAAAATATTAATGAGCACAAAATATTAACGAGTACATAATTAAGTTTGATCTGCTAGGACCAAAGAGTTGGCATCGAACACAGCAGGGGGTCAAGGGTTACCCATTGTCCACTTCCTTTAGCGGCGAAGCTGGTCCTGAAGGAAGGTCAGCCTGTCAGGAGAGCGTTGTATGTCTCGCAAGTCGTATTACGATGGTTGCAGAGTGGAAGCGGTTGCACTGTATAATTGACTAGGTACAATTTCTTGCGTGCTGAACATTTGTTGCACCCAAAGCTCCATGTAATTGTTGGCGTCCTGTGGAAGGAAACACATTTTGTTAGGCCGACATAAGGTAGAATTGAGTGAAACCTGTAATTTTAAGTACCGGTGTCATGTGTTGCACGGATGATGAACCTTTCGGGTAATCTGGTCCACAGTAGTCGGCTGCAACGAAGTCTGATGCCTCGTAGTCCATGCTATACTTGTGGACCGTATAGCTATCGTATGTCTGATCATACCACTCGTCATGCTACCGGAGATGTGGGTGGTCCGCAGGTACGTACGTGCCATACTACACCTCGCAGTCTTGAACAGGGGAGTCGATGTCGGTGTCTATGGTGTCATGTGTGTCAGACTGTCTCCATGACGAGGATGGAAGTAGAGTGCTTCCTCATCCCCTGTCCCCCCGGCAAGGATGGTCTGGCCTCGGGCTACCTCCACGATGAAGACGGAAATAGAGTAGTGTGATGCGGATACGCACACGATTAGTACTTTTCAATAAAATACATTATTTCACTGGAAAGAAGTATTGAGCTGTATTAAATATTATCAGGTGAATTTGTTTCTTAATGAATTTCCTTCTATTCATGGCAACGATATACTACCTTATGCCAAATTCTTGTTTATTATTAGGTTTGAATATTATGATGATTCCGGGGCCAAAGCAATTGAGAAGCACAAGGAGGTTAATCGTATTTGCTACCAAGAACAAAAAGCTCAAAGCCCATGGGAATGGAAAGAAGAAAGCCAAGCAGCCCATGCAGCTGATCAAGGAGGAAAGAAGCCCATGCAGTGGGAGAGCAAAAGGGGAGAAGCCTAAGGACTTAAACTACAAGTTTTGGATAAGATTTTCAAGCCAAATTCGGACTTCCCACGTGCTCAACCCAATTCAAACTCGGATTCAACTCAGAATTCAATTCGGATTCGGTTCGGGACAGCCTGACAGGCAGTTACTAAAAAGGCCATAACTTTCACAAACGGAGTCCGATTCAGGTGTTCTTGTACTCGTTGGAAAGATAATTTTAAGGGCTACGCAATGGATCTGGTCCCAACTTCAAATTCATCACGGATAAAAAGTTATAACCGAAACAAATATGACGGGTGAAAAATATAGTCTCCTTTTTGTGAGAGTTCGTATCCAAAACCATATAGGGTTTAGTTGTACTTGGTTTAGGGACCATATGGACGTCCCAAGGGGCTATATAAGCCTTGTATTGGCAGCCTTTAGAGAGAGACCAATTTTATGCATAAGATTGAAACATAGCTATTGCTTGTTCTTTCAACACCAGAGTTCATGCGAGGACTTTGAGAGAGAACTAGGCGATCCATTGTTCATTCTGCAATTCAGGATCAAGCCGTCATTCCATTGGGAATTGGGGACTTGGCGTTCGTCGTTTGTGGTCTCGCGACGAACAATTATCCGGTGTGTTTTGGGCGTATTCCGAAGAGTTGAGGGTTCGTGCATTGGCGCGAGTGTTCAACTAGCGACACCGTCTACTTCGCATCAACTATCCACGGTTCCTCACTGAGAAGATCGGGACCCCTCCCCGTATCATAGTGTCAGCGTCAACGTCCTATATGAAGAAAATATGTATGAAAAGCAACGAAAATAAGATATCTTGCTAATTGCAGTAGATTATGAAATCGTCAAACCTGACCAGTGTGCTGCGTAGACTGGGAACGACTGAGGCTAGGGGGTGTGCCGACGAGTAAGGACATGTGGATGAAGCTACCAACGGACAATACAGCGGCTCGTCACTCCCAGGATAAAACACGTCACTAGCACGACTATAGCTGATGGCCCCTAGTGTGTGTTTGACATCCTCATACATGTTGTGGATGGACCCTAGCAGTCGTTCAATCATGCTTGACTATCCTCGGCATAGTGCAACTCCACTCTTGGACATGATATGAGATAGCCAATCGACCTGCAATGACGAACAAAATATGTTAGGTGTGTATACTTGAATAGTAGGACATAAATACGAACTTTAAGTCTTTTACCACTTCAACCTACCGTGTCGCATGATGTCGGTCTGGGTCGAGTGCCAGCCTGTCGACGTACGTAGCCTGTGAGGAGGGCTACACAGGGAGACATGTAAGTCTGCAATGGGTTCACAGCATGTACCACTCTAAGTATAAGCGGTACGTGTCTGGGTAGAATAGCTGTCGCTCCTGCTCGACCCCCGTCCTCACCGATTGCACCCATGCATTCATCCGCGAGGCCTGTGTCGCCCTCCACTCGCCGCTCTTTTGTCCCTTCTTCGATTGCCTGCGCAAAAAAGGGGTGCACAATTGTTAGTTTAGTGAAGAAATAAAATAGACATGAATGGTACACAATGAATTATATGCAAGGTAACAAATAAATTTACTCACAAGTGAACGTGACCGGGTAGTGGTTGACATGGTGCTGGTGGCTCCTGCTGGTGAAGCCCAAATTGTCTCATGACTCGTTGCGGCACATACAAATCCACCATATGGGAGAAGACGAGGTGGTAGATCATGAGCCAATACTTCCTGTCCTGCTCACACTACTCTGACAGTCCGAAAGAAGCTATCTTGGAGATGAACTGTATGGTCCACACCATTCACATAACGCTATCCTCGTCCAAGGTCTCGAACGCATTGTGGAAATCCGGATACGCTTGTCATGGTGTTTCCCTGGACCATCTAAGTTCGTTGGCAGTCCAACGAGTACCCATGGTCGGTCCATCCACCGGATCATCGCCATCGCTGTCACCGTAGAAGCATGCCTCCAACTAGTACGGGTGCACCTGCACTAAAAGTATGGGCGACCAACAAGGAAGTTCTCCCATGACCACAGTTGCAACAAGATGTAGCAGCTAGTGGGGTTTGGCATGCTAGCGGCACGCTGCAAGCTATCACACAAAGTCCTGTAGGTCGCGCACAGAATAGCTGAGCCCTAGCTATACATCAGGACATCATCATCATCCTCGCTTTGACTAAGGACTCAGCGATGTGGATGTAGTTAGGGTACACCAAATCGCCCTGAGTCATAGGAAACATAATCCACTTGAACATAAAGAACAAGCCACTAGTTGGGACCTCATGACATATGCAGACAAGTTTGCTGGGCATTGCCTGTAGAGTCGCAACCACCCATGTGGCACTCTATAGAACTTATCTAGAATGAGATGACCAAACTGGTGTAGCATATGTGCCTTCCAGTCAAGTGATCTAGGGCCATTTTTGTAAAAATGGGTGCTAGAAGGCCAACATTAAAAATGTTACCCCAATGATATGCGAGGAATTTTTTGCTTTTGTGGCTCTTGTACCTTTGTTTTTTTCAAATCTAGCCCTCTTGGCATTTTTTTTTGCGGATTTAGCCCCTCTTGAGCGCGAAAGAAGGGGCGCTCAACACGTGGCGCATCCCGCGGCCCCGGAGCGTGGAAGGGCAAGGTCAAGCGCAGGGGGACACAGGCGCGACCGGTGGTGAGGCCTGCCAGCCTTCAAGGAGCGCATGAAATGTGCTTGGGTAGCACATGAAGTACTAAGAGCATCTCCAAGAGATACTCTATATGGCTCTTAATATTTAAATTTTAGAGTTGAAGGGTAAGAAGTAACTCCAACAGATTCCCAAATAGACTCCCAAAAATAGAACACACCCAAAAAATAGGCTCTCGCTCTCTACTTATAAAGGATGATCTAGGCTCCCAATACTGTTTTTCTGGTTTAGGGTATCTGTTGGAGGGAATGATTATTTTGGGACCTTATATCGTGGTTAGGATCTGTAAAAAGAGATTTAGGATGTAAATTTATTGGGCATCTCTTGGAGATGCTCTAAGTGGCCGAGTGGGCAGGAGGTGTGACTACTTTATGTGCTCGGTGACTTCATGCGCTCTGGTGGTGTGAAAGGTTACAGGCCCACCACCGGTCGCGTTCGGCATCCTTCTACGCTCACCCCTGCCTTCCATGCTCCGAGGCCACGAGATACGCCACGTGTCCAATACCTCTTCTTTCACGCTCGAGAGGGACCAAATCCGAAAAAAAAACAGAGGCGGATTTGCGCAAAAAATGGACGCAAAGGGCCACAAAAGCAAAAGATTCCTATGCTATATATGTGAACGGTTCTCGAAAAGTGCCAAACACAAGACTGAAAAACTACAGTGCTGACTGGTGAGCGCGATAGCAGAGCTGCTGCGTAGCAAAAAGGTGTGTCCTTTGTTCTGCCCCGTGGCACGGACACGTCCGGCCGAGCCTATCCATGACATATGACGAACTGATGCTCAGAAGTGAACTGCCCAGCGTCCAAGGCGCCACTGGGCGGCTGGGCCGCACATGCATGTACGCGAACGTCGCCTGCTCACTTCACGGCGACTTTTGAGTTCTGTTTCGTAGCTGCTGCGTGTTTCGTGAATTGACCCCTAAATCTCTGGTCAGTTCATGCATGGGTGTATCAGCAAGCTAGAAGAACGTAATTTTGATTTTGAACCATAGACGAAGGGTACCAAGTGAGAACTCCACATAAAAATAGAGAGCTCGCAAGGCAACTCACCTCATGTGATCGGCAGATGAATGAGCCGCATCCAGCATATCTATCATTGTAGAACATTGGCATTGCTAGCACCCAAGAATCAAATGGGTATCAGTTCTCCCCAAACTGATCAAACAACTAAGATCACAACTCACAAGTTTGCACTCTCCCCACTGTAAGGAGAAGGTTGTCATCTGGTACAGCCAACAGAAAGTCAAAGACGAACACTACCAGGACCATTTATAGACTCATCGCCCATTCGGCCATGAGCCAATAACTCACCAAAAATGTTTTGAGTATTGCAGTAGGAATACTAGGTAACACAATGTCACTAGAATACAAGATAGATAGGAACGACATGGGACTAGGGACAACACAAATATATTAAATTAACCAGAGTGATTGAGAGACCATGTGAAGGGCACTCCATGGTTGTGATGAGTAATTGACTCTTGTTCTAGGAAGATTGAGTTTAGTTTTTGAGGTTTGTGCTAAGTTCTGCATTGTCGTAGCCCTGACGAAGTGTTCTGCAGCTAACACGACCACATTGGTCGTGGTCGAAAGTCATGCGCACTGGTTACGACCACTGTGGGCGTGGTCGAAGGTCACCCGAGGGGTCTACGTCCACTTTGGCCATGGTCGAAGGGCACCAGAAGGCAGTACGACCACGTTTGGCCGTGGTCGAGGGCCAGTACGACCACGTTGGTCGTGGTCGAAGCAGGTTACGATCACGTTGGCCGTGGTCGAAGGCCAGCACGACCACGTTGGCCGTGGTCGAAGGCCAGCACGACCACGTTGGTCGTGGTCGAAATAGGTTACGACCACGTTTGGCCGTGATCGTAGGTCTCCAGGGAAGTTTAAGACTGTTTCTGCCCTAGTCGTATCCTGGTCATGGTCGAAATGTCCCGTACGACCACGTTGTGCGCTATCGGAAGTCGGCGCTCGGGCGTTCGACCACGTGAGTAGTCGGCACTCTACGACTACGTTATTGAGAGCTGCGGTCGGAAGTCGATGCTTCGACCACCGTGGTCGGGGGCCGGCACTCGAGCTTGCGACCACGTGGGAAGGCGGTGGACTTCGACCATGTTGTGAAGCGGTCGAACGAGGTCGGGTCGGGGTCAGACTCAGTTGGAAGCAGTTGTAGCTCAGTCGGTTGCGGTCGAACGCGATCGACTGGCTTGGAACTCAGTCGTAAGTGGTCGGAAGGGTTTCGACCACGATGAAACAAGTCGTACGTGGTTTGAACGGGGTTCGACCACATGGGAAGCGATGAACGTGGTCGAAAGGTGGTTCAATCTCACGGTAAGTGGTCGTATGCAGTCGGACGGGCGTGAGGAGCGATCGGACTCGGTCCGAACACAGTGGGACTCGGTCCGAAGTGCTCGGTACCGGTCGGATTTGGTCGTAGGGCTTTGTGATGAAGTCAGGGACCTTGTGCATTTGTTGGTTTATCTTTTCGATCGGTCGTAACGACTTGGGTTGAAGTCGTAGACTTTGAGCGTTAAAGCCGTAGCGAGTTGTGGGTGGTCGTAGCAAGTTAGCGATGATCGTAGACTCTTTGTATCTGGTCGTATGGCTTGATTTTGTGGTCGTATGTCGTGTGCATTCATTGTTCTCTATTTTCGTCTGGTCGTAGGTGGTATACGACTTGGTAAGAGTATGTTTTGAGCTCTGTTTTCTGGCTCAAGTGGTTGGATACTATTGTGAGCGGTGCTATGTAATGGTTTGCTTGTCTGTGATGGTTTGCAGGACTTTGAGACTAGTCGTGGTGAGGCCTGGATGGTCGAGACTAGGCACGAGGGTGCTGAGGTCGTGATCGGCTGGGAGATGCCAAAGACGACGAAGTCTGTGAGGTGGTTGCAAGCGTGATCGGCAAGGCAGGAGGAAGCTTCCGGGAAGGCAGCGGGATGGCATTTTGGAGAAATGCGGAAAGCTGCAAAGGGAAGCTGTGTCTCTGCGAAAGCACTGGAGTGGTTGGCGCTAACGGGCAAAGCAGTGGAGCAGTTTGGTGTAACGGGTAAAGCACTGGAGCTCGTTCTCGCTAGTGGGTAAAGAGAGTGGTAAAACCCGGTGTTAGTTGGGGTTAACGGGTTCTCCCCTGGTAGCTTGAGGCTATAAATAGAGAGGTAGAGCTCAGTTGATCTGTGTGGTTGTTCCTGAGTCACTCTGAGTATTTCGTTTCTATTTTGTGTGAGTTGTCTCTGGGTAGAGCACGGTTGCTCTTGTACCTCCGATGGAGTGGCTGTAGAAACCTCCATGATCAATCGTGTCATCTCTCTTCCTCTATGTTGAGTTTCTGTTCTGTGAGGTGTTTGATTGTTTTGTTTATGCTTTCTCTGCGTTATCCTTTTCTTGTATGCATGAGAAGCTGATTCTTAGTTGTTCTCTGGTCTTCTTGATTTGAGAAGAGTTCTAGCTGACTTGTTTCCTCCTGCTCTGAACTGGAAATCGTACTCAAGACCATTTGGTCAAGTTATTTCCGAGAGCAACGAGTGGTCAGAGGAATCTTTGCTCGATCGTGCAATATTTTCTGTTCACCATTCTTGTCGGTCTCTCTTGCTGCTGGATCTCGATTCCTCTGGAACTGGGTTTGATCATTCCGACCACAACAGAGAATCGACCGATCACAGTAAGATATCGACAGCAGAGAACTAGCTTCTTCATAGCTCTCTAGCTATCGGAGAAGAAGATCTGGTGGAAGTACTCGGGGAAGTTTGAAGGCACCATTCACCCCCCCTCTGTTGCCATTTCGGTCCTACAATGATAATTCCCAATCACAGCCGCACCACTTCCAAAATTAAATTATGCCCCCCTGCGCGAGTAAATTCCATCATGTAATGATGGCGTCAACTGTTTGCGATCAGTTGCGCAAGAATGCCAACGTCCAAACCTAAATACTGTATAGACTGAGATGAATCACGTTTGTACAGCACAATCATGATATTTGAAGAAGTTCTGGCTTCCCAGCGTTCACTTTCTACGCTGAACGAATCCATTCTCCGATAGGTATTCCACAAATTCATCTATTAGGTAGGGCTAATATAATGCCCCATTTCTAGGAGCGTCATGATTTTCTCACAACTATTTAAGACTGTTCAACTCCGCCTATGTAGTTTTTTACGTAGCCTGTCCCAACCCAAGAAAAAGGAGGAAGGTTGTGATAGGCTTGGCAAGCCAACTTAAAAATCATGACATCTTTTCATGGAATGAAACCCAAATTAAAAGTTTCGTTGGGGCGTAACCGTCTTAGCGACGCGCCATATCAGAACCCGGGTATGGTGGTAAATGAGAAAGGGCCGGGATGTCACTCCCTTAGTGACACGCTACGTCGGCGCCCGGATGTAGTGGAAAATGGGCAAGGGTCTTCGCACTTTACTCGACAAGTGCAAGGGGCAAGAAAACTAGTCGAGGAGAGTAGGATTCGTATGGGTAGTTGGAATGTAGGGTCCTCAACATGTAAGTTAAGAGAGATAGTTAATACAACGATTAGAAGACGTATAGATATATTATGCGTTCAAGAGACTAAATGGGTGAGTCAGAAGGCAAAGGAGGTGGAGCATACTGGATTCAAACTGTGGTATACTGGAACAGAACGAAACAAGAATGGAGTGGGCATCTTAATCAATAAGCGCCTCAAGAATGGAGTTGTCGATGTGAGGAGGCAGGGGGATAGGATTATTCTAGTCAAGCTAATCTTTAGTGACCTGATTTTGAATGTTATTAGTGCATATGCTCCACAAGTAGTGTTGGATGAGACCGCTAAGAGGCAATTTTGGGAAGACCTAGATGACATGGTTAGAAGTGTGCCTATCAATGAAAAGATTCTCTTAGGAGGCGATTTCAATGGTCATGTCGGTACAAATAGTGGAGGGTTTAAGAGGGTGCATGGAGGTTTTGGTTATGGTGATAGAAATCAAGAGGGAGAAGATATCTTAAACTTTGCCGTAGCCTTTGATCTCATGATAGCTAACACCTTCTTTAGAAAGAGACATTCTCATTTAGTTTACCTTTAGCAGTGGTCAGCACTCTAGTCAAATCGATTTTGTTCTTGTTAGGAGGGAAGACAAACAAGCCTTCATAGATTGTAAGGTTATACCTGGAGAGTGTGTTGTCCAGCAACATAAGTTGGTAATCTCCGACTTTCGTTTTAGGTTACAGGTCCGACAAGCTAAGGTCGTCGAGTCACGAGAACGAAGTGGTGGAAACTCAAAGGAGACACCGCACAGGCGTTTAAGGAGAGGATGGTTACAGAAGGGACGTGGGACGTGGGAGAAGCGAATAGCGAAGCGAATAGTATGTGGACAAAGATGGTAACTCGCATTAGGAAGGTGGCTACAGAGGTGCTTGGAGTGACCTAAGGGACAAGAGGAGAACCAAAAGATACATGGTGGTGGAATGAGGAAGTGCAAAAGGCTATTAAGGAGAAGATATGGTACAAGCACATGTATCATGATAGCAGGGATGACAACGTACAGAAATACAAAGCCGCAAAAAAGAATGTGAAAAAAGCGGTGAGTGAGGCACGAGGCAGGGCATATGAGGAGATTTATCATAACGGGTCAGGCACTATTCACTACAAGTTTACTGTTCATTGTGGGGCTAGTCACTCGAATCTGTTACTTTGCACTACGGGTTCAGGTTTACTGGGTCAGGTGAACAGTAACCGGCCATTACTGTTCTTCTCCACCCCATCGCGTGCGCGACGCCGAAACAGAGGAAACTGCGATGGCGGTGAAGCTAGGGTGCGTTGCGATGGAAAAGGAGGCTATGGCTAGATTCCTAGCACTACGGGGTTTCCGTTTTTGGGGTCGGTGATGACAGGGAAGTCGGCGATCGCCGGCGGTGAGGCTTTCTCTTCCGCGGGATGTTTGAATGGTACTAGGTGATAGGAGGGTTAATTGGGCAATTGCACTGGTGTTTGAGCATCTGTGGGGCTAGAGTAGGCTCGGAGGGTAGTGGTTTGGGCAGTGGTGGCCGGAGTTGGGCTGGCCACGTGAGGTGTTTTGGCCGTGCAGTGATTTTCAATGACAGGGAAGAGGGAAGCTCGGGGAGCTAGGCAATAGTTCGGGGGCATTTCTGGAGGCATGAGGAAGCTACGGGTGAAGTTAATTGGAGAATGTTGGATCGAAGAGGCGGAATTGAGCTAGAGCTTGCCTTTGGGGTTTCCGGTGATTACTGGCAATGGGGAGGACGGCTGGAGCTTCGGGAGTGTTTGGCTGACACTAGAGGTCGATGCCTTCGAATGGAGGGGCTCGGGCGCTTAAATAGGACAGCAGAGGCGGTTTAGCATAGTATTTGGGCTGCGGCGACGATGGTGCGTGGCAGTGTCGACAAAACTTGGGGAGGCGTGGTGTGGCGGTCAGAAGGGTGTGCTAGCTGCCTCGGGCGATGCAATGCGACGGTCAAAAGGCAGCGGCAGTGTCAGGTCAGCAGCACGCGCTGAGAGAGCCGAGAGGACAAAACAGTGGGCGCGATGGTGGTGGCCGTGGTGTAAGATCGAGGCCGACTAGAGGGGGTGAATAGGCGGTCTAAAATTTTTCTTCAAATTAATATTAGCAATTCAAGACCTTTTCTATTTGCCTAAACCAAGTAAACAATGCGGAAGCTTAAATTAATTTGGTTTAGCTCAAATAACGCCTACGACAAGCAAATTCGCCTAAGTGCACCAACAATGCTTACCTAGGTCAAGGTTTGCAATTCTAGATTTACAAGCAATCAAAATAATGCTAAGTAAGTAATTGCTTGAATGTAAAAAGAGCACAAGAAAGCAAACCACAAATGACACAACCTCTTTTTACCGTGGTGTTCGGAGACTTGCCGGTCTCCCCTAATCCACGTTGAGGTAAGCCCGAACAAATTGGACCAGCTCCACGAATTAAGCCTTCCACCTCAAATCACTAGTGATAGCTTTTTCCTGCTCCAGGTAGGTGAGCTCCAACCTTCACAACTTCGCCGGGTCTTCTCACAACCTTCTTTGAGAAGATCACCGCGCACAACGCCTCCCACACTGTCTAAGAGTCGGCAAACTCCAAGAGTAACAAGCCAAGTCCCTCACTTGACTCTCACCACGTGCAATGAATGCACAGGCTCATCTTAGACACAAAGTTCAGCTCTAGAGGCAACACATGCACTCTAGAACACCTCTACTCTCTCACAAAGTGCAACACATGCACAATTGAGTGGAGAGCCTCACTCTAGCTCAAGGAATACAAGCCAAGCACCAGCAACCTTCCCTCAACAGCCCTTGAGAAGGTATTTATACACTTCCATCAAAAACTAGCCGTTAGAGAAGAGAGAGGGCGAAAATCTGCCCTCCCAACAGCTGAAAAACTAGCCGTTGGGCTGGAAAATCGGTCAGACCGCCCACACATGACCGTTCAGACCGCTCTCAGAAAATCATCGGAGTCCCTCTCTAGAAAAAACGTACTACGCGAAAGAGCAGTAGCCCCGACAGGCCGGTCAGACCGCCCTTACCATGCCGGTCTGACCGTTGGGCACATGCCGGTCTGACCGCCGGCATGGGGCCGGTCTGACCGCCCATTTCAGCCCGGTCTAACTGCCGCCTTGCAGACAGTTTCTGAAAATTTGTATACAAAGCATATTCCTCAGTCACCTTGCACAAAAACATTGCAAGATAAAGAAATATACATTTAAAACACAAGTGATTTCTAATAGATCATAGAATGTTTCATCAAGTATATTTTGGAATCACACAAAAACATTGCAAGATAAAGAAATATACATTTAAAACACAAGTGATTTCTAATAGATCATAGAATGTTTCCTCAAGTATATTTTGGAATCACATCATCGGAAGGACTAAACCAAATTCGAATTTGCCATTTCAAACTTATGTCACATGTAGCAAAAATATTTACATTAGCTACAATCATTTGAGAGACACATCTCAAATATTAGCATCATGCCTCAAATTGATGACAATACTCAATAATTGATGAAGAATTAGTTAAATTTTCGAGTATACACTTTGTACACAACAATTGTATACTCTTGGAATAACTTTCAAAGCATTAAATTTATTCTATTTGGCATAAAGTGAATTTTGAAATTAATGCTTGTCAAAGCCACAATATATAAAGAAAGCTCCCCCTAAATATGTGCATAAAGATTTGAATGAGATTCATGCACATTTTGTGGATGTTGTAAATTTTGAAGGAGTTTCCTCTATATTTTGGGTCTAAGGAAGCATGTCCACAATAACAATATAATAATAGTCACAATTATATAAACATGTATGCATCTATATGAGAAGGACATAAAGAAATAAATTGAACACTCAATAAGAGAGAAACCACAAAGGTTCACATTAGAGCATAAATCATATAAGAGTTGTCCATGAGACTACCAATAAGATAAAGGTTCAAATAAGCTTACAATAGAATTTTACAATAAACCATAAGCTTATCCAACACAGGACAAGGTCTATTGACCTACTATTACACCTTCTTTATCCTTCTTCAATTTCTTGTTCCTTTAATCTTCATCTTCATCTCCCCCTTTGGTATCAAATACCGAAAAAAGAATTTAGTCACAAGATAGATCAAAAAGAGATGAGCTGAAAATTATTTTGAGAAGAACTCACGAGAAGGAGCATTGGAAGAGCCACCATGCACAGTACGACGACGGCGATAGCGAGGAGGGGGATCATCTCTCTCAAGTCAATTTACCCTGCTATAGCAATCAATCACCTGTCGCTCAAGAACTCCAAGCCTTGAATTCCATCTGGCTTGAGCGGCAAGTGTCTCTTGTTGATTTCTTTCCATAGTAACGATGCGAGAATCAACTCTGTTTAGCACAGTAGAGAGATGTCCAAGACTTTGACGCATCTCATTCATGAAAGCATCGTCAAAGAATTGGTGTTCGGGCTGTCCCATGTGCTGCTGCCCCCCTTGCCCAAAACGCTGTTGTCCATGCTCAAAAGGCTGTCCTGCATGCTCAAACTGCCCACCATTAACGATGACTGTTCAAACTGCCGTAGTCTTTTACCGATCTTGGTGTTTGGTTGGAAGATCGGGTTGCTAGTATAAGATGCCGTACAATTAAGAGGGGTCATGGCTAGTAGCTTGAACGTAACAAATGTTGATGGCTCGCTTTATTGTTCTAGCTCCTCCGTTGCATGATGCTAATATCTTTGAATGTGATTTGAAAATGTTGTAGCTCATGCATATGTCCTTTGTGACATGTGACTTAATTTTTGCAAATGTGTTTTGCAACACGTCGAAGTCCATGTTATCTCCCCTCCTTGAGGCATGATGCTAATATTTGAGATGTGTCTCTCAAATGATTGTAGCTCATGTAAATATTTTTGCTACATGTGACTTAAGTTTGAAATGGCAAATTCGAATTTGGTTAAGTCCATGTTGTTTCCGGTAATGTGATTCCAAAATATACTTGAGGAAACATTCTATGATCTATTGGAAATCACTTGTGTTTTAAATGTATATTTCTATATCTTGCAATGCTTTTGTGCAAGATGACTAAGAAATATGCATTGTATATAAATTTTCAGATCACATTCAAAGATATTAACATCATGCAACGGAGAGTGAGCTAGAGCAATAAAGCGAGCCATCAACACTTGTTACGTTCAAGCTACTAGTCGCGACCCCTCTTAATAGTACGGCATCCTATACTAGCAACCCGATTTTCCAACAAAACACCAAGATCGGTAAAAGATTAGAAACACATCCTTAGCTCTAATTAGTCATACCTTTGCCTTGCTCATCCACTCGAAGCTTGACAACATATGATTTAACTCCAAGTTAGGGTCATGCCTATTCAACACATTTGAAATCTTTACAATACTTGAGAATAATCAACCGCATGAATTCATCTTAAATTATCTATCACCGTAAGTCATATCCTGTTCATTCATCTCAATGAAAATATTAGTCCCATAATTCGATTGTCATTAATTACCAAAACATGTCATTAACGCATAATGACGGGTCTAGATTCTTCACGTGGCCGGTGAATCTAACACGGGCTCAAGACAATTAAGAGCGGGAGTACTACCTCTGACATATGGTGCAGGGGTGGTAGCGGCGAGAGAGCGTGAGAAGGCGCGGGAGAGGTCGGTAGCGGCAAAACAGGGGCGGCGGTGGATGGTTTTTCAGACCGTGAACAGTGTCGATGCTATTCTCCTCTGTTCAAGCAGTGCTGACATGGATTAATGGCGAGATTGGTTGAGATTCATGCGAGATTGGGCTAAGGATCGAAGGAGAACAAAATCAAAACGAAAATCCAAATCTTTTTCAAAATTCGGTTTTGTTTCAGCCAAGCGCCTTCTTCATCATAGTTGGATAACTGTGGATCAATTGTCTGCAACAACACAACAGTGAAGTTAGGCAAGTCATAATAACAAGAAGCTTCTACAAGAAAATCATAGAACCTTCTAGTTTAAACAGAGATATACTGACTAGGTAAGTTAAAACCTGAAAGATGCAAAAATTATTGAAAAATCATTGAAGGTGACAGATCACAACACTAGCTAGCAACTACTACCTAGGCACATCAGCTAACCTGTCTCATTCGTCTAAATGAAGTTTGCCTGTCAAATTAATGGTTAGCATAAATTAAACACCTAAAACAAACTAGAGTTGCATTCATGCTAGGTATGTGAGTAGGCAAGTTTACTGGCCATATCTGGTCATTCATATGTAGGAAGAAAATGGAGGTGGGATGTACAGAGGTACCTTGACAAATTCCAACAGCTGAGACCATGTGTCTCTAGAGATCGCTTTATTATGCCTGACCTAAAATTTGAAGAAATTAAAAATTAGCAAAAAAAAAAATAGCTCCATCTGGCACCATTAATATAATGAAACCGCACAATGATTTGAAAATGGAATTAGATAGAACTGCCTTTCGAGGAATACCTGTAAAAACTGACACCAGTGATCAATAAGGGGCCAGTGCCTTTCAGCAAATAGCAACCGCCACATTCCAACGGCTGTCTCCAATGCGAGAGATTTTTGACCCTGTAATATCAAGGGAATGTTTTAGCATAATATTGATAGAGAACATCACGATGCTATTTTATGAACGAAAATAAGGTGCCAATGAGGACAAATGAATCTTGTGAATACTGGAATAAATATTCTGCAATTAAAGACTATCCTTTTCCCTAGCCCAAGCAAATGCAAAGTAGTATATATCTCACGGAACTTATCTGGATGAACAAATAGTAAATGCACAAGTTAGAAAAAAAACATTTCTCAATATATATATATATATATATATATATATATATATATATATATATATATATATATATATATATATATATCATAATAATTCCTTTGTTGTGCATGTAGTTTCTTCGAATTGGGTTCCAATGTGCTAAACTAAGAAGTAACAAAGTCCAAAGTAGAACAAACATCCAGTGTCGTGAAAAGGAAGCTTACAGTCGTCTTTTATCTCAGCTCGCAATGATGGTAATTTTTCACGGAGCTTCTCAATTGAATCTACCCTGCAAATAACACCAGGAATATATAGATATAACAAAAAAACTGTTTGTAAAATTAATTCAGGTTTTTGATTAATCACATATAGAGCTTTCATGACCGCAAATGGCACTCACCCAATTGACTGCAGGCCACCAATGAATTCCTGGCGAGTAAATTCACACATTGTGGCAGCTTTCATGTGCCATGATATGACAAGCTGTTAACAGCACAAATATATGCCTAAGAACAATGATGGTCTAATTATGGCAGTGTTAAATTTAAAAAATTGAATAAGCAGATCGCTGCAAATTCAAAAATTCATGTGTATATATCAAACATCAAATAGGAGTTAACTTCAAAGGTTTGCAGTTGCAGGAGCAGGTGCCATAAAACTAGTTTACAATCAATCAGTAAGTGAAAATAACAGGTTAGTCCAGAAGAACTGAAGAAGTTCAGCACATACCATAACAACATCCTGAGGATCCACCTGGAAAACCAACATACAATATGTGTGTTAGTAATTGGTTGGGTAAAAGTTAATGTGATGGGTATAAGGTACTGAACAAAAAGCATACACTAGAAGCACCTATCCTGAGACAAAACAAAATATACAATGAATCATAAAGATAACAGCACTATATAATGTTAGACCCCTCAGAAGATTAAGATTCTCCCATATATATACCATGGTAAATGGCAGTTGCAAACTCTTGAGCCTGGTTATTTGCCAAAGACAAGCACAGTATGATAACCCAATAGACCAATACATACAGAATTACAGAACCAAGCTAAATTTACTAATATGTGATATAAAGCCATCCTAATGTCAAAAGTAAACAACATAATGCCAGTAAAATCCATCTCTTCCTCACTAGTAAGACAAACCACAACACATGGAACAAAACATACTAGCTGTAGGTAATGACATAAAGGAGAGTCATTATCCAATATACAAGGAAATATATGGTAAATTGCTAACCAAGTATTCACTAGACATGCCTGCAGATGGAAACAAATGAGTAAATACCAAATGGGGATTGGAAGATAAAACTAACTGTTCCTTACCATCAGATCATTGCAAAGTTGAGATATGCCCTCCACCATTTTAGATAAAGGATATAAAATCCAGCCTCTATATCCACGAAGGATATACACAGCCAAAAGTTACACGAGCTCTTAGGCTCAAAGCCTCAAAACTGAGGTACATAAAACAACATGAAAGATAGCTTAAGGACTACGAAAAGAACTAGAAAGGCTAAGCTTCAGCACTTTTGCTCCGACCTTGCTTACAACCAAGCCCCTAACCTCAACCTACTGAGCCACCCAAACTTCGGTCTGCTTTGCGTGAAGATGGACCTCCGAGGCGACGTCTCCAAGAAGGCGACGAGAGTCACCGACGCCGCCCGCCTCACCGAGGCAAGGCTTTCACCTGGAGATCAGTACACATGAGAGCTATGTAGTGCCACGACACACCTCCAGGAAGGATAATGGCGCCCGAAGGCGTCATTGATGTCGAGACCGGTAAGATCACCGGCAAGGCTTTCGCCAGCACCACCACAGCACTCCACGCACTACCCACACACAAAAAAGACCGCCACCAACACTCCGGGGCCCTACACGCCTCAAGGCCATGGCATAGCCACCCTTGAACTCCACGACGAGCCACTTCCTGCAACGTCCGCCACTGTAGAGACCACTAAGCGACGTCTAAGCGCCACCACTGAGCAGATCCAGGGACATGATCCACAGATCAAACCTACAGCAATACAACGGAAGGGTCTGGCACAAATCTTCCTGAACGCCTTACGGAGCCTGAACGGCACGTGGATCACCACCGCCTTCTTGCTCCCGGCCGCAACCAACTGGAACTCGGAGCTGATGAAGAGGACCTTGAGGTCGTTCTTGAGCTCCTGGTTGCCAATCTCCATGTCGAAGAGCGCCTGCGCGATGGAGTCCACAAACTCCGAGGGCTCGAGGCCCTAGTCCTTCTGCACCTTCCTCCTCGCCGTGACAACGCCGGCGAGGCGGCTTCGCGCGCTCTCCCGTCTCTCTGCGCCTCCCTCGGTGCCTCCGCCCAGCAAAGCTGCTCGCAGCGCCTGCCTCCTCCCCGCCGTCACTTCCTCCTATGGCCCCCTCCACTTGCTTGCAGCGTCGGCGACACCTGGCACTAGGCCGAAGTCGCCCGCTGCTCGCCGGTCGCGCCGCCGGCCCCCGTCGCTCGTGCTCGGAGCTGGTCGCCGGAGATGGCCGCCCCCGAAGCCCGACCGAAGCGACCGCCACCTGCGCTTGAAGCAGCCGGCAGCCGCTCGGCCTCCCCGTCGGGCGCCTCCGGCTCGAAGCCGCCAGCGACCGCGGCCTCCGACGGCCGCCGCCGCGCTCCACCATGATCATATCAGCATCAGGTTCTGGCAACAAAACAAGATACATCATGAAATCAGAAGTTATAAAATTGCAACAGGAGAAGGGAAAACATCGTTTCCAGAAAGTAAAAGAGGCAAACAAAAAACAAATGGAATAAATCAAAACCACCTAATGTGCAAAACCTAAAGGAATTAGAACTCGTTCTCTAAAAGACGAATAAGAACTCAAGGGTTAGTTAAGGCAATGAAATTGATACCTTTGTATCTGTTGTAAAGATATTCAAGATGTCGAGAATTGGTCACAGAATTCTGCGGTTGGCTATAGAAAAATCAAAAGCTCCTTCCAAGTGCCAATCACTAGCTTTTAGTGCCTGAAGGGCTACCTTCTCGCTGTGTCAGGATACAGAAATACTTATTTACTTTTCTAAAAAAGGATACTTGCTAAAACTGTGACGAATGAACTCCTTAGTCCTTCATAAAGCAAGCAAAAAAGAAGAATTCGAAAAGTTAATATGTTGGCATCCACTAAAGTATTCGCGAATGGCTCCTAAATAACTGCAGGCACAATTTATTTTCAAATGTCTAGTCGTATGTGTTATGCATTTGCAGACTTCCAGTGCTAAGTTGTTTGATTCACAGCCTAAACCATGGTTGGATTCATCTAGGGCCCTAACTCCGAGCAGATAATCCTAGACCATCCGTAATTTTACTTCTTCATGATTCGGTCTATCTCACGTTTTGTGTCTACCATGTAAAATTGTGGTTTACCTAGTTACAAAAATGATAACCTATTAGCATCTAGCACCATTCGACAAGTTACAACTGTAAAACAACCATTGTAATTGATGTTCTAATATAAAAGGAAAGATCATCTGTACATACAAGACGCCAAGGGCATTTAAAAGTTGCATTCTAGAGTTAGTAAGATTTGTATGCAAGTATATAAGGCAAGAGACAACAACACAACTTGCCATCGCCACAGAATATAGCATCACATTATGACACAACCACTAAATTCAACCTGAGACCAAAACAAGCACATCGTAACACGGCTTCACAGTAACTTTATTGCAATTAACATATTATATGGCACAGTTTTTAGTAAGTTATCATTTATCAACTAACTTGAAACGTATGTAACACGTCAATGTTCACCACTTAAGAAGGCCATATAATTAACTAAACTAAAAATCACCACCAAAGTCCAGTTCCTAAGGTCCGCAAGTCAAAATTTTAAAGATAATTATACAATCTCACCTCATGCCAGTTATGGTCATGAACTGTTGCACCTTGTCGCGGCTTCCTCTCCCCAACTTATGCTGCAACAATCAGCAAAAAAAATTTGAAAGGAATCAAACAAAAACTCACAACTCACATGCAAGATTAGATCAGTAAACCCACTAATCAAACACTGGAAAGAATAGAAATGGGACTAATTCTCACACAAACCGATTCAAGAAAACAAAAATATTACAAAAGATGGGGGGATTCAGAAGGAAAGACGCAACCAAAATGGAGGCTGGTTGAAGACTGACCACATGGATCTGATCAGGTGAAGGACACGGGGGAGAGGAAGGGGAACGCGAGGTCTAGGGTTTCACAAAGCTCGGGCTCTTGTTGCGCTCTCTCGCGAGGCCTGGCTTGCTACCCATTCTCCTCATTTTCTTCCTCCCATTTATGGAACTAGCCTCATAGGCGCGGCGGCCGCGCCAGCCACCGTGTGTACCGAAGTAAAAGAGGTGATAATTCGTGAGGAGTCTTTTTTAAAAAATCGAGGGCACATGTGTATTTCCAAAAAAGTCAAAGGTCTTTTCCGTAAAAAAGCGAGGACCTGTACGTAACTAAACGAGGACCCGTACGTAATTTAGAAAACCGCGGGGCGCTATCCTGCAAAGCATAAGAAATTTCGGTGAAGTGGAGGGGTGTTTTAAAAAAAACGGGGCTTAAAAAAACTGGCAGAGACCTTTTCGCGAGGAAAAAGGACCTCTACGTAATTTCCGGGAAATACAGGGAAACCGCCTCCCCCGGCCGTACGAAGATTGTTTTAAAAAAAACGGGGCTTAAAAAAACTGGCAGGGACCTTTTCGCGAGGAAAAAGGACCTCTACGTAATTTCCGGGAAATACAGGGAAACCGCCTCCCCCGGCCGTACGAAGATTCCCCCGCCACGCGCCGGCCGGAGCGCGCGGGCGGGGCGACGTGGGCGGCACGCCGCGCCAGCCACCGTGTGTACCGAAGTAAAAGAGGCGATAATCCGTGAGGAGTTTTTAAAAAAAACGAGGGCACATGTGTATTTCCAAAAAAGTCAAAGGTCTTTTCTGTAAAAAAGCGAGGACCTGTACGTAACTAAACGAGGACCCGTACGTAATTTAGAAAACTGCGGGGCGCTATCCTGCAAAGCATAAAAAATTCCGGTGAAGTGGAGGGGTGTTTAAAAAAAACGGGGCTTAAAAAAACTGGCAGAGACCTTTTCGCGAGGAAAAAGAGCCTCTACGTAATTTCTAGAAAATACAGGGAAACCGTCTCCCCTGGTCGTACGAAGATTCCCCCGCCACGCGCTGGCCGGAGCGCGCGGGCGGGGCGACGTGGGCGCGCCCCCGCGTGGCGTTCCCGCGGGGCATATAGGCTGGTGATCCCCACATTTATTATTACTCCGTCTCTCTCGTCTAGTGTGGCTACGCAAACGACAACCCGCGGGGCAGAATGACTGAAATGTCCTCCCGGCCAGGATGAGTCTGAAGCATTTTGTGAAAACCAGACTTCCTGCAGCTGTTTTAGTTCCGTGGCCTTGTTTTAGGAATGGTCCTCCATGGGCTTTTTTTTGTGTGTAATTGGCCACCTTCCGACTGCGGAACTGCCCGTGGGTGATGCGTAACAGTTTCTGCGGCCGGGGCGCGGATCAATGGTCGGACAGTGTAGCTTTTGGGCTCTCTAGCCAAAACACGTGAGATGGTGGGGCCGCGTAGATCCGCGGTCGAGAAGCACGGGATTTTAAGGTTCCTATGGTGGGGTGGCACGGAAAATGGCCAGTCTATGGCTGCAGTCCCCAGGCATGGAAAAAGCCCCACGGATCTTCACCACACGGCTTATTCACAATGTTGCGCGCACAATGTCTGTTTCATTTGCTGTCACGTGTCAGCTTGTCGTCCTCGCATATACCTAGCCCTATTTGTGCACTGCCCTTCGTTGGCAATAAAATGGCTCATGCAAATATGAAGCTGCCATTACAAAACATTTGCTTGGTTCAGGCAAAGGAACTCCAGCAAACCGAATGAGAGAGGAAAAGAGATCTGCACTGCTTCGTTTGGAGTTTGAAGGTGGTGTAGTTACGAAAGTTGTAGATTAGTTTACGAGCATCAAGAATAGGTAATTTTGGTACACTTGAAGTACATTTGTAGCAATACAATTAACATGTAATTAGCTTCCCATAGGTTGTTAGTACGGAATAGTATCAGTAAAAGAAGAGTCGAGTATTAGTAGCTTCATTCATGATGTTATGTAAGATTGTGTTATTCGGGTTGTTCGAAGATTATTAGTGATATAGTATGCCATTTGATTGGGGGCGCATGACCTTGTTGTGCTATGGTCAGCAGCATGCGTATGTGAATGTAAATTTGTTTAGGTAGTTAAGAAAGTTGTTTCTTTAGAAGCAGCTAACGTAATTGGTGCTAGAGTATGGATAGTTTTGACAAATGTAGTTTGTGAAAGTACTATTGCACCTTAATAAGGGAGAGTACATAAATATCAAATATGTGTGGCATTTAATGCTTAGTGCATGTGTAAGCAAAGCAATCTACGAGTTGCATCATATCCGAAAAGCAGTTGAACCATAGCATTAATATTATGATATTTTAGTAAACAATTAGTAAACTAAAGTAATTCAGTAAAATAATTATATGCATGATATGTGTCCTATATTAATTGTGTTTCATACGCACTGATTTCATATACGCCATATCAAACATTCAAGATCTATTTGTATTCTATGAGGATCACCTCGTACGTGACGGACCGTATGGGGCGAACCTATGCAGTTGTGATCGGACTGTGATCCGGGCGCCATGTCTAAAGGACATGGGCCTGTCGAAGCTACAGAGGTGCGTGCGCTGTGTGTTTGATTGCGCTGTTGCAAGGAAGAAACTATGCATTGAGGCGGTGTATGCCTCGACGTTGGGTGCTGTAGGGGGCACCTTTTGGCAACTTGTGAAGATGACAAGTGATGCATCGTGGGCCAATTACATGGAGGTTGTGTACAATCCAGCCACTACAATATATGCCAAGTCGATGGTGTATGCTCAGTTTGTGAAGAGGACGGAATCATCCGACACGGGTGGTTCTGGTGGAGCTCCTGTGGATGAAGTTCGTGGATTGGGCTCCGGCACTGATGTAGGTGTTGGGGTTGGAGCAGAAGCCAGCGAGCAAGCCAGTGATGGAGACCTGTGGAGGCATGTCGTGGGTTTTGAGCTGAACAAAGGTGTGGGGAGATGGTGGACAGCCTGTATTGATTGCCATGAGTACATTGCCAACCAGGTGGGAGAAGAGGAAAGTGAGGAGGAGGATGTGCCGATGGATAGCTCTGAAGGCGAGGAAGATGGTGATGGTCCTATGGGGGGTGTGGTTGGTGCTATTGTCACCACCAACGGTGGTTATGTGTCATCTAGACTAGACGACATCGCAGTGGCATCTCTAGTTCTGCCACAGCCGGAGGAGGCACAGTGGGGGTTCAATGAAAACACCTTTATGTTAGGGTAGCGCTTCCCTAATAAGAGTGTTGCCCAGCAGGCCATTGCCAGATACACCGTCAGTATCAGCCAGATGTATCGTGTGCAGAGGTCGAACTCAAATATATGTACATTGTGAAGTGTGTGGATGAATCTTGCCCTGGGAAGGTCCGTGCGTAGCAATCGAGGGGCAAGGCCACAGACTTGTGGATAACGGTGATGACGAATCACACATGAGTGCTTGTTGAGCCACTTCACTGGTATCGTAATGTGATGTCGTCGTATGTTGCAAGCCTGATAAGTGACCTCATCATTGCAGATATTTTTGTTTCGTCAAAGGTCCTATCAGCATATGTTGCCAATACAGTCGAGTTCCAAGTCAGCTACCACAAGTCATGGTAGGCGAAAAGGAAGGTCTTGGAGCATATGTACGACACATACGAGGAGGCCTACGATCTAGTACCAAGAATGCTCCATCAAATTGCAGAAGCCACTCCCGGCACATACATTAACAAGCAGGAGCAGGAAGTGCCCTAATTACTTTGTTCTTGCTAGAGTTTCTGGGCCTTCCGCTAGACTATCATAGGATTCAAGCTCTGGCATCCCATGCTGACGATGGATGGCACCTTCCTTTGTGGTAAGTACAAGGGTACGATCCTCACCGTGGTCGCAGCTGATGCGAATGACCAGTTACTCCCTATGGCCTACGCACTTGTGCAGAATTAGAATATGGATAGCTGGTTGTGGTTCCTGACCAATGTGAAGCAAGCAATCGTTCAGGACCAGCCAGATGTTTGTGTCATCTCAGATCGCCATGCTGGGTTGTTGTCCGTGTTGAGCACGATGCAGAATGGGATGGAGCCACCATTGCAGTGGAATGATGTTAGGAGTCGTTGGTGCATGAGACATCTCATGGCTAACTTCCACACAAGGTTTCGAAGCAAGGAACTAACAAAGCTATTCAAGTTGTGCATGTAGAACCAAAGGCCAAAGTTCGAGGCCGTATAGAGATACCTCGATGAGGAGACTATGAAGCATGTAAGCCATTTTGACGTAAGCCAAGGAGAACCGGTGGGAGGGTCCATGAGAGTTGGAGAGTTCACGTAGTGGGTTCACTCACATGCCCCTGACTTGGAGAAATTGTCTTTCCTCCACGACTCCGGTGGTGCAAGATATGGAATAATGATGAACAACATGTTAGAAGTGTACAACGGGGTCCTGAAAGACGTCCGATCCTTACTGATCACCGCCAGTGTCGAGGAGACTTGGAACCGTACTGTCGGGTACTTCGTTAACAGAGCTAGGATGGCGAACAAGCATCTCGAGGAAGGCAAGTAATTCTATGAAGTGATGCAAGCATTCATGGACAAGAAGATCGAGAAGGCTCATTCCCACAATGCTCGGTCCTTGTCCGGGATCATGAAGAAATTCGAGATCCATATGAGGATGAAGTATGTCATGGGTCAAGCTAGAGGAGATCAGAAGCAAGTTTGCACGCTTGACGATGAAGTGTTCTGCACGTGCAATAAGCCACATCTTTTTCACAAGCTATGCTCCCATGTGTATGTGGCGTGTGCGGTGTGGCAGCAGGCCTCAACGCCTTACATCTTTGAGTACTATGATATCCACCACCTGTATGGCACGTGGAGTGATGAGTTCAATTCGTACGGGCTAGACATGCACTACAGGGACCTCTGGCCAGGAGAAGTGAAGTGGCTATTGAATGACACACTAAAGTAGGCAAGTCATGGAAGACAATAGTCTAGTCATATCCGTAATGACATGGATGAAAGTCAGCATGGTCAACATGTTAGGCACCCTCGATGCAGGCTATGCAAGATGCTCAGCCACTCAGTAGGCAACTGCCTAAATAGAGCTAGTTTGAGCAATGCCCCATAGCGACATCATTTTCATGCATTTGGCGTCATGTTCTCCGCATGTTGTAATGCATTCAGATGTACTCGTGTTGTTTGCTGTCATGTTAAAATGCACCAAACATGTCGGCGGTTTATTTTCACTTTATTTTAGAAATGTTGAAGTGCCTTACTTTATTTTTTTGCATATCTAGCAAACTAATTACAAGCGGGTACGCATAAAGCATTGTGCAATATATTACATTGTGGCCATGAACAAATGCAGACACGTGCCTACTGGTAGAAGGTTCCTTGCGCTACCCACATGGAGTGTTGCACAGGGGGCGCATCGGACGTGGTTGGCCGTCATTGTAGTGGCACGCGCATATGTAGCTACGGTTTGTGTAGCAGCATGTAGGATCATACAAACTTCCTATGTTGATGACCTCCTCATTGCCCCTCTCACGCTACATATATCTGTTGGCAGAGGTCATTATTCTCCTCATTAAGACTGTCAATCTGCGCCTCCATCTCTAAGATTTGCTCCTACAGTATATCCACGTACCTCACAACATAGCGTTCATGGGGAGGATCGATCCAGCAGATAAAGTCGCATTTTGCCATCTGCTAGAAAAGAGGGTTAACATGGAAGCTTTATTAGTAGTAAGAGAAAATAAACTATTGGCTATTTATACCCCAGAGTGTGCACATCAAAAGAAACATTGTCTGCCATCGAAGAGGACTTCCACGATCTGCATGACCATGTCCTCCTTGTCTGCTTTCAGCCATACCAGTTGAGCTCGCTTGTTTGGCATCAAGCGGTAGGTAGGGCCGAAGTCCTCCCTCCTTTGCAGGGGAAGATCTTCCTTAGGCGACCCCCCTTCGATTGGCCCCTGTGCGTCTGCCATACTATGTTACTATAAGACAGAAAAGTTCTTCCTACGGTTGGAAGAGTCGAGTGCTTCTACTTTCAAGGGGGTGGGCATTCATTTTATAGCCTACGGGGCAGTTTTGTATAGTGACAAGACCAAACAAGGCAACTTTCCATAGTGACAAGACCAAACGAGATAGCTTTTCACAGTGACAAGACCAAACGTGCCAGCTTTTTGTAGTGACAAGACCAAACGTGCCAGCCTTTCGTAGTGATAAGACCAAACAAACTAGTTTTCCGCAGTGACAAGATCAAACGAGACAGCTTTCCACTGTGACAAGTCCAAACGAGACAACTTTCTGCAGTGACAAGGCCAAACGTGCCAGCTTTCCTATCAGTATTCAAAGCTTCCCTGTTATCTACAGTCACTAGTATTGATCATTATCTATCTTCCACTAGGGATACAAAAAGACCATTTTGCACTCACACTTTAGGCTATAAATGGGAGCCGTTCCTCAGCCACTCCCCCTGCATTGTTTTGCTTCACCTCCTGAAGTATTTCCCCCCATTCTCTCTAGCTTGCTTTGCTTCTCCCTCCCCCAGACATTGAGATGAGTCAACCGAGTGCCTCTTCATCGGCACCCGTGGTGATTTACCCAAAGTGCAATACGCTTGTGAGATGTAAGACCTCACAGACAGCCATGAATCCTGGACGACACTACCACAAGTGCCCCTTTCACTCGGTGAGTATGCTTGTTACGGGTTGGTTCCAATTGTTCAGCAAATGTTACAAAACCTTTTTCTTATCGCGTTGTTATGCATATCCATTCCTATACCATAGTAGATGGTTGCATGTTATTACCACTTCAATGTATTCACATCGGAGTAACTTGTTTTTCACTACTAGTTTTCAGGTCTAGGACAACAGAGCGAAATCGTTGCAATAGGGCCAAAATAGATGCAATATGTACCTATTGCAACACATCACTTCCGTTGGCAAGCGTGGCAAGTACTTGCGTGCTTAAAAGATTGTGCAACGGATTGTGGTTTCGTTGCAATACCTAGGGTTATTGCCATGCAATATGTTGTGGCAATTGTTTGTTGTTGTAACGAATGATGTCGTGGCGATATAGGCTATTGCCACGGCTGACTCCGTGGCAATAGCTTCTTTTGCCACGAAGTTTGGTCATGGCAATAGTATCATTTGCCACGAAAATATTGCGTGGTAATAGGTTTTATTGCCACGCCAATGGTTCGTGGCAATAGACCCTATTGCCACGGAGAGCATTTCGTTGCAACAGGATATATTGCTACGGGAGGCATTTCGTTGCAGGAGGTTTAATTGCCACGGGAGGTGTTTCGTTGCAATATGTTTTATTGCCACGGAAGGCATTTCATTGCCATAAAGTTATTGCGACGAAATATGTTTTGTGGCAAATAGATCCTATAGCAACGAACATTGTTCATGGCATATAGTGGAATCGCAACATAGTAGCGGCGTTACAACAGCCTATCACAACGAAATACCAATTTTGCATACAGGTTTATCGCAACGGTAAAATTTGCGGTAGCATATTGAGCATATGATAGTTTATTATAATTTGTTGTTGCAAATTAATAATCAAATTAGGAACACGGCTGGATCAAAAACACATATATTAATTCAATATATGTTTTTGTTTTTATTTTTTCTATTCTAATTTTTATCCTCTCCTGTTTTGTCAAGTGAGAGCTCCTCAACTGCGTTTTAGTTGTCACTTTTCAATTTTTTTATCTCCTCTAGCAATTAATAACTATAGATAATATAATTCCTCCATACCAATTCGGCCCTTGCGTTGAGCAGTTAGGCCCACGAAAACAAAGTGTTGCAATAACAGATTATTGCCACGAACAATCATCATATATAGCAGCAAATTTATTTCGTGGCAATACAAACTCATTTCATACGCATTGTATAGGAACCTTTTGCAACGCAATTGATGACTATGACAACGCAATAAAATTGTGGCAATATTGTCACCCACTCGCAACGAAATTCTATAAGGTGGCAATACCTCCTAACTATTGCAACGAAAATCAATATTATCACAATGCAAGACAACCGTGGCAATAAGTCATACTACTCGCAACCATTTTCTAAATGGTGGCGATAAAGCCACCTTATTACAACGAATTCAATGACTATCGTAACGCAATATTTTAGAGGTAATACTGTGCACATATCGCCACGATTTTGGAAAAACGTTGCAATAGTACATACCTATTGCAACTAATTTAGTGTTGTTGCGATGCGTTTCGTGGCTAAAGGGTCGGAATCCAGTAGTGTTTTTTGTGTGAATGGATGACTGCATTGTGCAATACATTTAATTGTGGTCACGAACAAATTTATTTACACGAACATATAATTGAGAACCAAAGACGCACCACAAAACTTGGTAAATAGCTACCAGAGGAAATTAGTGACATGCAACTCCCACATTCCAAGTCACATGAAATGATGAAACCCTAGTTTCCGAACTGTAACATCCTAATTTCTAAGACATGAACCCTCAATTTTCGAGACAATTTTAGAACATATAAATTCTTGGGAAAAAATGCACAAGCAACTACACTGCATAAGGAGTTTTCAAAATATTTCAACCTAACTTTGTATATTACAAATTCTCATTTCATAATAAATTACGGAGGAAAATTCTCAATGTTTCAAAATAAGAAATAACTATATAAACAACTAAGCTATGTTACAAGGCACCACTAAGAATCGCATATCTAAAATTTAAAAAGAATTTGAATATATTTTTGAAACAAAAGTGTACCAATCAGTCGACGGGCGTGAATTCGGCCTGGCGTTTTCTGCGGCCCCCGACAATAGTTCTCAAGTGGGCCTAGCTGATCACGCATGCGAGCTAGGGTAATGGAGAAGCTATGGCCCGCTACCGCAGGACCTCGCCTCCCCACCACAAAAATGCCATGTGCCGCCCTCTGGTGGCTCCGCAGTCAGGAGGCGGCTACAATCTCTCGACGGATTATGGTTCAATGTCACGGCCTGCTCCTTCTATGATAAGACTTTTTTTTATTATTTTTACAAGATCCCAACTATGAGTGAGGGTGTCCATAAAAAATCCACTAAACATTTCAAAATTTGTTAAAAACCTACCCGCAAGTTCTATATGATTGTTAAACCTCTCAAGGGCCAATCTACTCGCTGAAACTCCTATGTAGCGCTTATGCAGCAATCACAGTGGATCGGTCATGTGGATTATGAGCAGGAAAGACGTACCAGCGTAGGGTAGGCACATGAGGCGAGCACGAGAGAATAAAGCGTGATGCAAGAATTGGAGACTAAATGGGCAAGGAAGAAGGACAATTAGGGGCGATTGTCGATGTTGCGATCATGCAAGAGGATTCTCGTAGTCTGGATGGACTCGGATGTGATCCCCTTAGTGGGAGACAACCAAGATAGCAATTCTTGACTTTTGAAAGCTTCAGCGAGTAAATTAGCCATTTTGAAATGGAATTTGAACCACATAGAATTTATGAGTAGGTTTTTAACAAACTTTGAGATACATGCAAGTTTTGGACAAACTCTCCTAGGAGACGTGTTTTGCAAAAATCTTTCCTTTTTGGAGAGACATCTTCATGTACGTTGAATTCAACGCAGAGGTTGGGTTGTGCAGTGATAGAAAGTTTGTAGTTGCAACCTTTTTTACTTGAGTGATAGCATGCATGCAGATTTAAGTAGAGAGTTTAAAAGATGATTCCTGTAATACTCCCTCTGTTCATGAATACTTGTCACTTTTTACCACTTTATTTATTTACAAATACTCTCTACAACTCACAAAAACAAGTCGTTTTAGATATCAACACGGGCTCTAAAATGCAACTTTGACCACTAATTACTATTATAATATATTTGTAAAACCTAATAAAATTATAATATTATAAAATTACTTTTCAAGATGAATCTACACAGATGATTTTTATGCATCTAATCTAAATATTTAAAAGATATCAATAGCTAAAATTTTAAAAGTTTGACTGCATACATTCCAAAATGACTTGTTTTTTGGAATTGGAGGGAGTACTTCTCTATAACAGCCTAATTTTGGCTTCACAATAAACCATGAATGATTTTCATAAATTTTAAAATTTTTGGTGCAATTTAAATTTTCCTAAAGACTCGTTGGAGTTTAAGATTTTTTTAAATAATTCCCTTGGCCCAACAATGTGATTTCAAACTTTCTAAAAGTTAATTGGATGCTGAGGAATTTTTCCTAAAAATTTTGTCTACAAATACCTCTTGGAAGTTCAAGTTGCAAATTCAAATTCAATTCAAAAACTAGAATTAAATTTCAAATAATTAATTTCCCTCCTTTGCTTTGGGCTGAATTCAACCCGATGGCCCAGCCCATTTTCTCTTTTCTTCCCCCGCTAGCCCGTGTATCATGCCAGCCCAGCCTCTCCCGTCGCAGCCCAGCCGAGCCAGCTCGCTCTTGTGCACCCGCTCGTTCATGCTCATAGCCCAGCCGGTCGTGTCACTCCCGTTGACATGTAGCCTTGGACCCACCCGCCAGCTGGGCGTTGTGCTTCTTCCTCCTTTATTCTCTCATGCATGCTAGAGCACTCTCTCCCCTTGCGTGTGTTTGTGTGCTACAACGCATTGAAGAGCTCTGCCTCTTGAGCCTTGTGCACCGCAACCTTGTGTTGTCGCTGCGACCTTGTCTTGTCATCAACTAGCCCTCTCGTATGCTCTCCCCCATGCTCCCGAAGACAAGACATGGCACTCGTGCCCTAACTCATGACTCGCCCCTATTTAAGCCACCCCTCACGCGTCAAAACCTTCATGCTCACTCACCTATTTATTCTCCTAAGCTCATGTGCCCCCATCGCCCTCAAAGAGGAAGCATTTCCCTTCTTTTGCAAGATATGCCGCTTGATTTCTCATCGTCCAATGAGTCTCTGATGATGCCATAATGCACTCTGAGTTTGTCTCATCCTCCTCTACCTCATGCTCTCTTATTCGTGTCCATTTGCCCTTAGAAAGTCTGATGCCAATGCTTTTGCCGCCATCGACCTGGCCTCCTATTCCATTCACTCGGGTGAGCTTCAGCCATATCCATGATGTCATTCTTGTTTGCCTTGACTACCCATACTAAAGCGCCCCTTTGCTTGCCTTGCTATGCCCTAGAGCCGCCAGGACATGTTCATCTTCTCCGATGCTGACCAAGCTTCTCATCGTCGCTATTCTCGTACCTTGTCCGAAATCTTGGTAAGCCCTTTCGCTCCCTTGCAATTCAATTCAAAGCCAAACTTGTAGGCTAACCAATGGACCATACAATTGGCCACAATGCCTTGGCCACATTCACCCCTTCATCACCGTTGTCGGCGGCCATGGATAGCATGGTACGCTGTGGAAAACCCAAAAGCATTGCTCTCTTAGCTTCACTTAACTCGTAGATCATGAAACTGTCCTCAATTTGGAGAGCTAAGTTCGAAAACTCGAAGATCGCACCATCGACCCAGCGCCGACGATGTGAGATCGAGGAGGCCAACTAGAGGAGGCCAAACCAAGTTCATAATGTGAAAGCATAAATCAATTTAGTTTAGTACAAATAAGGCCTAAATCAACTAGCTTCACCTAAGTGCACCAATAACCTAACTCTATATCAAAGGTTTACAATCCTAAGATAACAAGTAATCAATTTAGTTCTATGAATATAAATTGCTTGAATGTAGATTGAACACAAGATAACAAACCACAATGACACGGTTCCTTTTTATCGTGGAGTTCGGAGACTTGCCGGTCTCCCCTAGTCCACATTAAGATAAGCCCAAACGAATTAGATCGGCTTCATGAATTAAGCCAAACACCTCGATTCCACTAGTGGTAGCTCTTTATCGCTCTGGGTAGGTGAGCTCTAACCTTCACAACATGTTGGTCTTTTCACAATATTCTTTGGGAAGATCACTGCACACGACGTCTTCAACACCGTCTAGGAGTCGGCAACCTCCAAGAGTAATAAGCCAAGCCCATGCTTGACTCTCACCATGTGCAATGAATGCACAAGCTCAAGTGTATATGAAATCTACCTCTAGATGCAACACATGCAATCTAGAGTCTTTCTCCTTGCTCACAAGGTGCAACACATACACAAATGAGAGAAGAAGCTCACACTATCTCAAGAGAGTGAAATGGAGTGCCAAAAGTCTTACCCCCGACCAGCCACAAGGGAGTATTTATACCCCACACAACAAAACTAGCCGTTGGGGACAAAAACCAACAAATCTGGTAGTACCGCTGTTACATGGCCGGTACTACCTCTCCCCTCGTAATGGTTAGAAAACTAGCTGTTATAGACTGGAATTAGTAGTACCACCGACTGCTCGACACATGCGAAAGTGCCATTTTCCTGGGGAGAAGACTCCCAAAAAGGCGTCTCACTTGAAAAAATGTACCGCTCACATAGAGCCGGCAGTACCGCATGTAAGTCAGACCGCTCACACAGAGCCGGTAGTACTGCAGGTAGGTTGGACCGCTAACACAGAGCCAGTACTGCTGATCGTCAATCACACTGGTTTTTAACCACGTCGTCTGGTTTGACCACAGAGGTCTCCGATCACGATGGTCCCCAACCACGCCGATCTTCAACCACGTTGTCTGGTTTGACCACATAGATCTTGGACCACGCCGATCTTTGACCACATTAGCTGGTTCAACCACATAGGTCTCCGACCACGCTGATTTTCAACCACACAGGTCTCCGACCACGCTAGTTTTCGACCACGCCAATCTTTGACCACATTGGTTTTAACCACACAAGTCTCTGACCATGCTGCTCTTCGACCACGCTGATCTTTGACCATGTTGGTTTCGACCATGTCGACCACATTGATCTTCGACCACATCAATCTTCGATCATATAGGTCTTCGACCACCAATGAATGCGGTAGTACCATGATCCCAACGCTGGTAGTACCATTAGTTACACAACGGTAGTTTTGATTTTCCTAAAAAGTGCATATACTTTTAAATAAATTTTGCAAAACACATTTGCAAATTATAGTATCATATATACAAAGATCAAATAATGATTCTCATCAAGTTGCAAAACATATTTGCACACTTTCAGAATCATAACACAAGAAATAGATACACGGACTCAACATGTTTGCAAAATACATTTGCAAACCTAAGTCACATGCTACAAGGATTATATGTGAGCTTCAACCATTTGTAGAACACATTTGCAAATATAACCCTCATACCACAAATAGTAGAAAACATAGACTTCAAGTATTTACAAAATACATTCACAATGTATAGTCCCATTTTACAAGGATTTAACATATGAGCATCAACTATTTACAAAACTCAATCGTAAATATAAGCATCATACTATGAAGAGCTAGAGCAAGTGAGATTTGAGCTATCAACACATGATGAGACTTAAGCTACTAGATATGACCCCTCTTAATAGTACGACACACTATACTAGCAATCCGGTCTTCCAACCAAACACCAAGACCGACAAAAGACTAGGAACACATCCTTAGCCGTAACTAGTCATAACTTTATCTTGAGCATTCCCTTAAAGCTTGATGACGCACATCTTCACTTTAAGTTTGGGTCATTGTCTTGATATGCATCAACCCATGATGCATCTTACACTTGAAATCTATCAACATATGATGGGTCTTTACTTGACTTGGTGATTAACTCATAATCATCTCCTCTTGAGAATCTTGATGTGCATCAACACATGATGCATCATCTTCTTGATGGTTTTCAACTCATGAAGCCATCTTCCATCCCTATCTTGACTTAATGATCTTTAACATATGAAGTCATTCCAACTCATCCTTATTTGTGGAATCTAACATATTCATCCAACTCATGAAAAATGTTGGTCCATAAATTAATTATCATTAATTACCAAAACTTCACTATTAACTCATAATGGAGAGACTAGATTCTAAAATATTTTCTTTTTGATAATTCATGACAGTCTCAATAAATAATAAGATATAAAATGATTTGCGAGCATACAACATGTACATAACAATTGTATATTGTAGGATAAGCTTCTTAAGTAATTAACTCATTTGAATATGAGTGTTTATTGTTGAGATTAATCGCTAGCAAAGCTTACTTATCCGGTTGTTATTAATCATCCAACCATTAACACATAATGGAGGAACTAGATTTTTCAATCCTTTCTTTTGATAATTGATGACAACTGGATTATAATTGATTTAATTTAAATCAATCATGAGTATATATAAACTACACAAGTCTTATATACTCAAAAGATATGTTTTAAAATATAGATCCTAATATGTGTTGAAAAGGAAACATGGATCAATACTTAATGAAACCATAAAATATAGAGTGAACTCACTCTAAATGTGTGCATACAAAAATGTGTAATAAAAATATATGCACATATTCATGTCAGTTTTTTGGTGGGGTCCAACCTATATTTTGGATCCGATGAATGCAATGAGATATATAAGAACTATAACATCGAATGAATAATTCTATGATTTTTATTTTTATATGCAAATGAGACTAGACAATATAATAGTTCGATAAATAAGTTAGTCTCATATATAGATTTCTCATTTAATCTTATATTTGGATGTGATGAGTGCAACAAGATATAAAAATAAGATGTCGAATGCACACCTCTATGATTTTCACCTTTTCATCCAAATGAGACTAAGCAATATCATGATCAATAAATAAATTAGTCTCACAATTGCATTTATCACTAATCACATTCAAATGAGACTAAGCAATATTATAGTTAACAGAAAAGTTAGTCTCATAATTGTATTTCTCATTATTATCAAAACCAATTTAATAGAGCTTGAACTTACAGACGACCCTAGGTCCCCGGCTATGCCTAAACCACTCTAGGCAGCCCACTGAACCTTTCTTGCAACTAGCTAGCCACTGTGTCGTTGCCATCGTCATACCGACTAGCGCCGCTGCTCACGACCAGTTAGCCACTGCTGTGATGCACCTCATCATGTGCCTTCTCTACTAATAGCTAGGTCTTGAACCATGCGTCCATTTTAGACCTTAGCTGAGCACGCCGATCTCCCCTTCGCCGCCAACGAGCTCCACCGTGAACTCCCCTGTGACTCTAGACTTACTAACCAGTAAGCTCTGCTTGTTAGTATGTGATTAGTATCAGTATGACATGTGGGCCCTGCTTGGTTGAGAATCCTAATTAACTCCGGTTTAAAACCCAGAAGTCACTGACATGTGGACTTGTACCCTTTAAACCATTGCATGAACCCAGTCCGTGGACCACTGTCTCGGATATGTGGATCCTGTTCTCTATAGAGAGCCACATAGACCGAGTCCATACGAACAGTGGCCCCACCTATCAGCCTCTCCCATTTTCCTAAAATAAACATAATTAGAAAAGAAATTAAAACCCATTAGAAGAGAAAGTAGTTCTTGAATTCAAGCTCCTATTAGTTGCATTAATTGGTCGAATACTCAGCATTTGATCCCTTGTGTTAGAATGCCATTGGCACTTTCTACAACCCAGTTATTCTATGGATGGGCCACTGAGGCGTAGCATACCTTAATACCTAGATTTTCGTAGAATTCCTGAAAATTTTCACTTGAAAACTAGGTAACATTGTTTGTTGTGATTAGACGACTAGGAACACCAAATCATGTAATCACGTATTTTGTTACGAACTTCTTGGCGGCTTCAGTTGTTATTTTAACAACTGACTCAGTTTCTATCCATTTTGTAAATGTATCAATCATTATAAAAAGAAATTCAAATCCTTTGGGTGCACTTGGGAAAGGTTCCAGAATGTTTATACCCCAGGATGCAAAAAGTCAAGAATGTGCTATTGTTTGCAAAGCTTGTGCAGGTTGATATACTTGTCGGCTATGAAACTAACATTGTGCACACTTGGATACAAGTTTTTTTGCATCATGGAAGGCAGTTGGCCAGTAGTACCCTTGTCGGAAAGCTTTACCGACCAAAGTTCTATAGGAATGATGTGCTCCACAGATTCTTCCATGTATGTTGGATTGTAATTTCAAACCATCCTTCATCTCATCAACAATTCATGAGTTTCTCATTTGTAGAGGATACATTCGATCAGAGTGTATGATTTGGCTTTTCGAGCTGTACGATCAACTTATACGTCATTTTCAGGAATGATGCCATGCTTTAGATATTTATAGATCGATGTCATCTAATTATTTTCGGGGTCGATCTGACCAACCTCCATTGGAGCGTCTTCGAAATGCTTAACTACCGAGGGTTTGTCGAGTTGCTCGAGAAATACTCCAAGCCGAACGGTTGATCTTGACGAAATTATCTGTGCCAACTAATCTACCAGAAAGTTTTCCTTTCTAGTAATATGTTGGACCTCGAAACTGAAAAAAATGCCTTTCAAGGTACTTGAGCATTGATACTCTTTTTTGACTTGATTCGCTACTAGTTGAGAATCGTCTTTCACTAGTAGTCTGCGGAACCCTAGTGCTTTGGCTACTCAGAGCCCTGCCAATAAACGTTCGTAGGAATGTAAAATAAAAGGAAATTAGTAATGTGATTTTCATACAAACTCCAAATTAAGACCCCCTACATGGTTGAAATCTGGAATAAAAATTAGATGAAAGGTAGAAAAATTGGATTTGTATATGAATTCTAACCTAAAAATGAAACTCAAAATTAAACTAAAAATAATAGAAATTCAGAATGAAAAATAAAAGAAAATTAGCAATTTGATTATTGGGGACATGCTCGAAATTAAAACCACTACATAGCTTAAATTTAGAATAAAAATTAAATGGAAATTAGCATTTATTTTTGTATACAAATTCTAACCTAAAACTGATTGTTAAAATTAAATAAAAATAAAATTTTAGATTAAAAGGAAGAGTACGTGTCAAAAACAATAACAAATAACATAAATTTACGATACAGATAGTTATCGCTGCATTCGACAGATCAACCCCCTCTAACTCCCCCATTCTTGGTGGAGAACAAACTCAAATGAGATTGATTCCATGATTTATGTTTTAAGCTTTCAGGTTTTCCATACCACCTGGGAGGTGAAGAAATAAAAATTTGTAGCTATACTTATGTACGAATTCCAACCTACAAGTGAAAATGAAGTCTATAAGAAATACAATCCAAAAATATGAAAATTCAGAATAAAGATCAAAGGAAATTGGAAATTGTTTTTTAATTCACAACTAACTGAAAATAGAAATTTTGGTTTTATTCAGAATTGAAATTCTAGAAATATGCTAATTTGAGAAAAAATAAAATAAGGAATTTGGTTTGTGTGTGTATGTATATATGTGTGTGTGTGTGTGTGTTAGGAATCAAAATCTATTATATAACAAAAGTCTATGATAGGTGGTTATAGTCGCTAAGAAAAAAAGAGAATATGCAAAAAGTTCTCACAAAAAATGAAAGCATTCTAACCCTTCATTTGGTGGACCTACCCGGGATGGAAGGATTGAGAGGGTAATGCATCAGTTATAATGAAAGAAGGTGATGATGATGATGATGATATAATGGAAAATGTTATGTTATGCTATGTTTACGTTTTGCTATGCAAGTATTTTGGAAAGAAAGTTTTGGTCACATGTGACAAGTATTAGGAAACAGAGTGTGTATCTTCTCTTTTATAATATATAATATTAATATATTACAAATAGAGTTTTGTTGCGATCTATTTAAAAAAACAAAATCACATTTGTATTGCTAATCCATTTAAATATATCTTAAGGATAATGCCCACACGAGTGTGTGGGCCACCTTGCGAATTATAACGTACAACGATGCGGGTTATTCCTATAGATACAGCTCTAATTTGAATATACGGTGGATATGGTCTCTAATTTGTAAAAGGAAACTAGAAACTATCAATTCCGACATAATTAGGAATTAGATATTTAAATATGAATATATCATCATATATAGCTTCGTGTTATCGTGTAGGATAGAGCCTCAACATAGCATTTAATGTATTTGAAGAGACGAGCGAAGAATAATTCTCGATCAAACGGGTAGTCTGCACGTTCATCTTAAGTTGGTGGATGGCGAAGAGATCTTCAACTTGCAGATATCATGCATGTCTGAGGACTGAGGTGATTCCAGGCGGATTTTGAGGAACAGTGTGAAATGTAGAAATTTCACCAGAAGTTCATATGAAATTTGCATAAATTGTATACTTTCCTAGGAATTTCACTAATTGCCCGAGCTACAAACAAGATCTAGCTCCAAAGCTAACCGTGCAATTAGGGATGGAAAAAAACTTGTTAGTGTGGTTCGTTGGCTCAGTTCATTTTGATTTAATATGAATTTAGACTTTGCTCCAGCTCGGCTCGGTCCGGCTTATTAGCACACTTCTAAAAATATTTCTAAACTATACATAAAATAATATTAAATTAAATTATGCTAATTTAAGAAGAGACTTGATAAAATAAGAACGTTGCTCGATATCCACCCTACAAGCAAACACACTTGATAGATAAACAAACAATAAAAAGGCTCAGCCAACCTCGAAGACCACCGCTCCTTGTCTCTCTCACGTCTGAGTTTTTTATTCAACTAGACTCGGACGCTCAACTTGAGCCGGCTCCAAACAGTTTTCTCCGAGACCTCAAATTCCTCCTTAGCGCCCTCTTTTTTTTTTCCTCACCACATTGGACATGCGCTAAGGACTACATGTGGCAAGAGCTCCAATGTGCGATGGAGCAATCAGAGCCCGTGTGGGAGGAGAAAATCTATTGTGCAACGGCGGCACAAATCAGTTTGTGTCATGGGTCAATTGGGCGTTGACACGTGGCAACAAGTAGTAAAAATTTATTACTTTTTACTGTTTTGTACTGTAGCAAATCAATAAAAAATTATTTTTTTTACTGTTTTATGCTGCACCAAAACAGTAAAAAATTTTATTGATTTGCTACAGTATAGAACAGTAAAAAATATTTTTATTTTTTGTCTGCCGCGTGTCAACACCCGGTTGACCCGTGACACAAATTGGTTTGTGCCACCGTTGCACAATAGATTTTCTCGTGTGGGAGGCGCTCAATGGCGGCGAAAGGTGAACCAGAATTGGATTTGGTCTGAGTCGAGGATAGACTGGGCTGGGCCTAATTTAAAATGTGGCTGAAGCCCTCAATTACGACCAAAGATCCATTCACTTTAGCAGATTCCCTAGGCCCCGGGTCCAGCATACCCAGCCTTTCGTTATCTGGGCGACCGCGGGCTTACCTAGCTCATCGGTATTCCAGGTCCGGGAGGCACCATTTTCTTCTTGCATTGTACATTCCATTCGACGTCAAATGCTGATCGCTTATCAGCACGCTCGTCGCACTGAGCTCTGCACTGCACTGAGCAACAACGATCAGTGTGAAGCTCCAAGTCGGCACAGCAATTCGCAACCAGCCGCCAACGCCTGGCCACGTACGTACGTACGCGCGCGCCTTCACTGTTGCTTGCTTGCTTGGCTCCGGGCAATTTAGCACGCAAAGCGCCAACAGTTCGGGCCTTAACCACCCAATGATTGCGCGGTATCTCGGCGGATCCTGCCCCCGGGTGCCAACAAATCCGTCGCCGCCACCGCCCGATCGACCGCGGCACCGAAATCGCGCGGAAACAGGCGCCCGGGCTGATGATCACGCTAGCTGTCCGTGCCCGTACCGAGGACCACGTACGAGGCGCGGCCGCGCACCGCGCGGCTACGCGAAAGCGTTACGTGCCGCGCTAGTGAAACAGCCTGAAATTTAAAATATATTTGAACTTGTTTTTGAGTCTTGATTTCTTTTGATTCTTGGCCTAATCCAGAGGTTTCTTCACCCATTCGCGCCTTCTTTTCCGTGACACACTATCTCCCTCATCTATTTGTGTGTAGCTCAGTCGGTCGATACTATTCACCATCCAACAAAAACGCCGAGAGGCAACAACCGGTGTAAGATTTGGTCAGACATCGCCTCCCCTAATTCAAACGCCGTACTCCTTGATGATAGCATCACTGACACCCTCTTAATACCTCCTGACTGCTGTAGAGCATGCCAAGTCAGGAAGGCTACTGCCGCCAATTCTCATATCTCACGGTTGACCTCCTTGACGCAGTCTTCAATCGCCTAGATCCATCCCCGCTGTCACACCTCTGCCAATCGTGTCAACCATCGTACGCATCATCTATCGCACCCCTAACAACCTTTAACTGCACCATGTCCTCGTGTAGAAGCAGCCAAGCCGGAATTCGCCACCACCTTCCTCCCCTGTCTCACAAACAACCTGATGTGTCGTACCTCCTTTTGACCACTACAATGCCATGCCCGAGGAGACACAAAAATCTTCGCAGCCAGCTACGTCGTGCCCTCCTACACCTCCTCGACCTAGCCTCGTGCTGCCTCCTTATCAGAACCTCCCCATGTGGCCGAACCACCTTCCCCGCCCTATTTAAAGCCCCGAACCCCTCCATTGAGATGCATCGGTGCCCACTAAGCCATCCACACCCTCAATTGCTCCGACGACTGAAGCCTCACCGGCGATCACCGGAACCCCCGATGTAAGCCACCATTTTCAATTCTTCTTGTACATTGCATTTCTTTTCAATTCCTTTGGTTAGCAACTCCCTTGTGACCCTAGTAGTGCAATCAAAGCACCGCCTTACCCGTTATTGCTCTCTTCTTCAGCGGTGCCTTTACCCACTGCCCGGCCAGATCTCTTCTCCATGGACTGCCCACCTCCGACCACCACCATCGAAGCCAACGCCACCCGAGCCACCCTAGCCATTCGTAGATGGTTAAATTACACCAACTTGGTGAAGAAGCCTCCTATAGCTCCTATGCCGTCCAAAAGCCTCGAGAGCTCCTTGCCTCGCTGTTAGCCATTGCATGTCTTCCAGCCACCCTCGACCCCAAAAATGGAACCCCTTAGCTCCTGGAACCCAACCATGGCCTTAGATTCCGTTGTCAATCACCGTAGCTCCGCCAATTGCTGTCGCTCCTTTCCTCTGCTCTCAGCACTACAGTAGACATCAGGAAAGGGAAGAAGATGAACAGTGTTTGGGTTTTGGGCCGAATAGTAAAAGGCAGATTTCCTTAACGAATTGGGCTGGCTGATTTCACTATGCAGCACTGTAGCAACCAAATTTGGTGTGAACAGTACAAACCTGCAGTGAACAGTGAAATACCCATTACTGTTCATTCAATTCCAACTCCGATAAGCCAAACCATGCACCACTAAAGCCCTGACCACCCAACCTATTTTCTTTGTGTTTTTTTGGTTATTTTATTATATTTTATTCCCAGATTGTATTCTACAAATCAGGAACTTATTCGTATTCATTTCTCATGCTAGCATACAGACCTAGTGAGCTGGTCAACAGAAGAACTGCATGAGCAATTGAAGCAAGCCTGAAGCCTACAAGAAAAACCAAAGATATCGAAAAAGGAGGCAAGTCCTTATATTGATCATGTTGAACCTAATTTTCAAATATAATATTTTGATTTCAAATACAAATGCATGCTTGCCTTTATTGTGTTTATAGATTACCTAGCTACACCATACAGTGATACATCTTATCTTCCCTTTTGATATTACCTTACTCTTATCACCATAGGATTATCACATAGTAATATTGACAAATAATGGTTGTGCTTAGATATGATTTAGATAATAATAAATACGACACAAATATTACCAACTGAAATTTGAAACATTATAATGGTAGTAGTAGCATGGGTTACTGCTGGAAACAGGGCATTTTTATAAAATGATGGGAGACCCGGGTGAGAGGTTGACTTAAGACCGGTGCAGGTACTACCCAAGGTCTAAATTATTAGTTTGTCTCGCCTGAGTCGATCAAGGACCGAATCCGTGTGCGCTTATTTCTACACCCACCGTACAACCACAAGTCTGGTATGGGACGGACCTGGTCAACTAATTTGTTTTGTTTTGATATAGTCTCCTGCACCAATTGAGAGTGACCTGCGGGGTCATTGCTCAGGGGAGGATATGTTTGGGGTGAACCTATAGATGTCACTGCCTAGAGGAGACTCAAAAGGTCTTTGCCCTGAGAGAGAGAGAGAGAGAGAGAGAGAGAGAGAGTGCACCCGCAATAAGCTAATAACGGGGTCCCTTAGCGCTAAGGGTGCATAACTCTGGAGCAGGAGAAAAATACCGAAACAAGCATTGTAAAGGCTTTGTGATGATTACTCAGTCGCACATCTACGGAAATGTGTAACAGCCGATATTATGAGATAATTATATCTTGTGGACAAAATTATATACCTTTGCAAAGTATTATAATCTATTCAAATAGTCGTGCCCCCAGTCATAGGTAAAGTGTGGTAATACCACAGTGTGTAGTTTTCATAAAATGGTTGTTGGTATGATATGGTAAAAGACATGGACTAAGGTCCTTGGATCGGACATGGAAAATACTTGTGAGGAGAGTTGTTTCCACATAGTCAAATAGTTATGGACATTTTTACTTATTTATTTTATTTCACTTAAAATGGTTAAGTCATAGGTTTGAAAACTAATTATTATATGATATTGAAAATCCAGCTTCACGTAAAAGAAACATAAAACTATCTTTTGATTTAACCTTGTATATAGATGATAGCTCTATGGGCCTGTTCTTTTTTGCTGCGGTTTTTGGCTGTGGCTTGTGACTTTTGGGTTGTTTGTACGAGATATTACAGAGTAACAAAAACTTACATACGGTTTTTGCCGATATAAATGAAGTCAGTAAAGTATGTACTACAATTAACTAGTAGACTCTATCTTGAAAAAATACTCCATTTAAAAGCTAGTTACTGTAGAAAAGCCGAAAAGCAGCTTTTAGAAGTTGAAAAGAACTGGACCTATAAATGCATTCTGTTTTAGGGACTTACTGAGTACTGTTGGTTGTACTTAATCTTGCTATATTTTCACCACAGCAGATACCAGAAGAAGAAAGAATACTTTAAGTTTATGTGTTAGAGTTACGACCGCACTCAAGCATTTCTGTGGGGATTATCTTCGATTCTTCTGTATATAAGTTGAATTTTTGGGCTTGGACGTCTGTAAAATTGTTAAAATTGACTGTTGAGTCCTATTTTAGTCAAATTAACCTTGTTTAAATGTTCGTGAGCAGGTATGATATTTCTTCTATCTGTAACTGAACTTCTAGACTGTTACAGAAGGTAACGACGGCCCTGTTCCCAGAAATAGGGGTGTTACAGCTAGCTTGGCCCTCCTCCCGCCTGTGCCGCTGCCGTGCCGTGCCGAGCCGATCCCACTGCGCGATTGAGCAGGTACGGGTGGGCGGCTGCAAGGGCGGACCAGTAAGACTTTAGTGAAACTTACATCTATATTGATTAAAATTTTATTATTTATGCCCTTTACTGATCTAACAAAAGTACTCCGGTTAGATCTAAAATTGGTAAAAAGGCAGAAATCCAAGATCAAAATTATTTAAACTCCACTCAATTTTCACGCTCGGTCCGCCATGGAGTGGTTGGTCGGTTCGGTTGGCATGTGCGCTTCAACCTGTCGTTGTAGGAGTGGCCGGCGCGCGTCGTGTCAGCGGCTCTGTTCAGCCCGATATCGTACGTGCGCGCCGATGGCGTAGCAGCTGATTGGCAGCGTGGCGCCATATCGAACAGTGTGGACTTTACTGTAGGTGCAGGGTTTCTGGACGTGTAGATCCGTGGGCTCTAGACTGATCGATGAGATTTCTATACTGATCTGAACTTTGTTGTCCATCCACCTTGCTCTGAACTTTTGGTGGTTCACGTGGTACAGGAAGAGGCAAGCGAGATGCTACCGCGAACATATACGAGGACCCGACCTCGCTCGCTGCGGATCGCGTGGGCTATTTATTTTGTGATATCACTGGGATTTTGATCACGCGACCTATGCGGCATGTACGTACGCCTTGGAGTGGGTACAGTTATAGTCAACTCTTTGTACTAAAAAGTTTAAACAGAATATGAGAATACCAGTGGAGTACGTGCACCGGCCGTCGCTGGCACCGGCAGTACGCACGCCCTACTCACGCTTCGACAGAATGCTGCTTCAATAAACCCCCTTGCAAGTGCGCGAGAGTAATCGCGGTCAGGTCATGATGATGCATGGGCCCAGAGGCTGACACAGACCTGTTCGGGTTTTTTTTTTCTCGTGGACCAAATTAAGCCCAATCTGAAACTTAATACCCCCTGCCTCCCTCTCTGAAATCCTACGGTTTCAGAGCTGGTTGTCGACAGCGCCGCGCGATCCGTTAATGGCAGAGAGGAACGGGCAGTGCTGCTGGCACTTTGCATCGATGGCCAGCTGACAATTGATCTCATGGCCTTTTCGATCTTGAGCTGAGGATCGGAGCCGATAAACAATTGCTCGATCGCTCTTGTGTCGTCCTCTTCGTTCGGTGATGATTCTGTCGTGCAACACTTGCTGAGACATGCCGCTGCTGTTTGGAAAGGCTCAGGAACCTAGAATGCTTTCTTGGCAGAAGACCTTGTCGAGTTTCAGAGTTCCTGTGCATAAAGCTCCAGGACACTGTGCTCGTTGTGAGCATGCCTTTATAAAGTTAATTTTCACCAGTTTTTTTTTAAAATAGTCATTGTTGTTTATTTATATGAGAAGAAATAAAGACCAAAGAAAGGACCAATTACACAACTCCGCAAGCCTAACAAGATAAAAGTCCATGCCAAACACATCCAACACCGATAAGGATGCTGAACGCGACTGATAAGCACCATCACTCAACCTAACACATGTTATCGTCGCCACCCATCGCGCCCACAACCCGGCTACTCTGACTTCACAGCAGCACGCATTAACATGGCGATAACATCACAGCAAAGGGTCTCCGCTAACGAACGCTAGCTTGCCAGCAAAACCGCACGACCAGCCAAGGCAGCCGGTTTCAAGCCATCGATGCACACAGGTGCCACTCGCTGCACTGCCCTGATATGAGAGCCGCACCAAGCCACCCTATACCACCTGGGCGAGGAGTCTGTTCTACCAAGAAGAAGGGCAGATCTAGCCCGAGCGCCCAGGTGTGGGGACAACCCAGCCACAACCAGGGAAGGAAAACAACACCAAGAGGATGACCACCACCGATGGACAAGCACCGGCCAATGTGAAAGCAACGTACACGTGGAAAAATGAGGAGGGTAGGGTCAGATGGTCTAAGGCAACGCCTCCAAAGAGGGAACATCACCGAAGGCATAGCCATTACCCGATCTGGCAATAACGTTTTCACTCCGGACAAATGCCACAAGACCCCATGGTGAGTGAGGTACAGCTCCAAGACGATGCCTCTAAGGAGGGAAACGATGCCCAAGGACGTCGTCATCGTCGGATCCTGCTAAGGAGAGCCAGATTTAGGGTTTTCACCTAGAGCATGGCACCACACCACACAAAACAAGACTGTCACTCACCACGATCCGAGCGTAATTGCCTCACAAGGCTGCCCAGCCTAAGAGCAGTACCACCTGCCAATCTCCACGCTAGCAACTTCGTCCGCCTCCGTAGCCAACTAGCGGCCACACCACCGCCTGCTAGCCGGCCACAGCCCCGCCTGCCAGCCGGCCACAGCCCCGCCCAACCATGCACCGGGCGGCCCCAGATCCAACAAAGAGCAACAAGAACCGACTTTGTAGCTATGATCCCGTCGCTTCCATCCAACTCTAGCGACTGCTCCCGACGAACTCCGGCGCTCGCCTTCTTTCGTCTTGGCCTGCCCAGCCTCCCTTGAAACTCCCAACCTCATGGGGGCACTACCCCAATTTGGAGCTACCAAGCACCACCATGCTACCGACCACGTAGCACACACATGGCCACGACACTCTGCGGCCCTGAGCGGCGCCACATGCAGCCCAGCGCCGACACCCGAGCCGACGCCTCTGCGCTGTGGCCGCCCGCATGCAATAGAGAAGCCGAAGGTGATGGCCATCGCCATCAAGTGGCCTCCTAGCCCCTGCCAAGCCCGGATCCAGGCCAGAGACGGCCATATCCGGTTGCCTCCAGCTCTTCCCGCCTCAGATCCTGCCGTCTCCGGCCACTGGGCTTCACACCGCCATACCGTTCCCGACCAGATCCACTAAGGAGGCGAGCCAGCGCCTCTGCGCCATGGCCGTCTGTGCGCGATGGAGAAGCCGGAGGTGATGGCTGCCGCAGCTAAGCGGCCTCCCGGCCCCCGCCAAGCCCGGATATGGACCAAATATGGCAAGATCCAGCCACCTTCGGCTCTACCTGCCTCAGATTCAACCGCCTTTGGCCGCCGGGCTTCACACCACCACACCCTTTCCGGTCAGATCCACCAAGGAGTGGATAGATCCGGCCCACGCCACCAGTTCACCGCGTGAGCCCCCAAGCGGCTGTAGGAGGCCCCGCCACTCTCGGCAGCAGCGGCGAGAGGTGGTTTTTTGGGGCGGCTGAGTTGCCCCCAAGTCATCTAGGAGCGGCTCAGGAGACCTGGGAGAGTAATTTTCACCAGTTTTGAGCACAAGTACCACACAGAAATCGACCATAAGTTATCTTTACAATTTCAAGAGTGATCTAGCTTGTGTGTGAGAGAGATCTAGCTTAAGATTTGTTGTATTGGACGTGCATTAGTTGGCCGGAGAGGAGGCACTCGGCCCCCCAAAAAAGTAGTCAAACGCTTGCATCAAAGCGCAACACAAAGGACACGTCGAACGGGGGCATGCATGCCATTGCCATGTCCTTCCTCAGGTGTCATCTCAAAAGACACATGTACAAAATGTGACAGATCCAATCATGCATACTCCTACTTTATTACAGCAACTCCATCTCATTAGTTATTTCTCCCTCTCTATTTTCTAGGATGAAGAGGTTAGCTATTATTTTCAGCTCTCTATTTGAGTTAGCATTCCAATGGCCTAGCTATTTGAGAAGCGAGTGAGGAGGGGCTCTCCAAATCTAGCTAGCGGCCGGGAGAAAATAGCGACTCGATAAAAATGAAGAGGAAGATAAAGAACCGGTTGGAGTCCATTTCTTGAGTCATATTAGGTAAATATACAATGAAGAGCAGGATAAAAAACCGATTGGAGTTGCTCCCGATCCAATCTGATCTAGCTAGAATATAATTAGTCGTAGCGTGAGGAACAAAACACTCGCAAATGATTGGGTTAGCTGACGATTTAGCATAGAATGACCATGATATATATATGATTGATTGATTAATTTAGCACTAGCTAGAGAAGGAGAAGCCATGCACCACAACCACCACTATGCATGCATGCCATGCCTTGCCACCCACAGATACGTACACTTTGAGAGAGACAAGGGCTGAGGCTAGCTAAAACCCCTCGCTGGGCTTGCCGCCCACATCGACAAAGTAGGACGACATTGGAGCGGCGGTGGCGTTCGTGCTCGTGCTCTCGCCGCCGTTGCTCGCCATGTCCATGCCGTGGCACTGGACGTAGTCCTCCGCCTCCTCCTTGGCCTCCACCAGCGCTGGCGCCATGCCGGGCATGGACCCCGGCGGCGGGGCCGGCACGACCGAGGGCAGCTTCGAGAGCAGCGCCTCGAGGCTGCTCATCGACGGCATTATGTGCATGGACGCCGGCCCGGCGGCCGCAGCGCCGTAGGGGTCGTAGAGCTCCGGCGGCGGCGACACCGGCGGCATCATGCCGGGCCACGCCGCGGCGACGTCAGGCGGGCCGCCGACGCCTACGCAGCCTCCCGGGAACCCGCCGGCGGACGACGGGTGCGGCAGCAGCACCCCCGGGATGCTCTCCAGGTAGCTGAACTTGCGGCGCAGCGTCACCACGTAGCTCAGGTCGTCCGCCACCTGCGCGCATCAACAACAAGATACAGGCTGCAGCATCACACCACCACACGCATCGCACATAGCTACTCGTGCAAAGCAACTGCATGCATGCACGGACACAAGCTACTCGTACAAAAGCTACTCCATTGCTAGCGCTAGCTGCACGTACGTATATATGCGCGTGCAGCGCATGTTGCTTCGGTTCATGGGGAAAAAATTAAAAGCATAGAAAAAGACCGGTGATGAGCATGCTATGCAGTGGCCAGAGGCTAGCTGGTGCACCTTTTTCATGGAGCCGAGCTGTACAACGCCTTCTCTGACAGCGATCAGGGCGATGGTCTGCACGCACGACAAAGAACGAGGTAAAGAAAGAAATGGAAAAAAAATAACATGGCAGCATCACTGCATCAGCTAGCCGCGGCATGCGAGGTAACAGAGGCAGAGCCGGCAGAGCTTTGATCAAAAGGGGATTGCGATTGGTCGGAACCGGACCGTCTCACTTTGTTTCTTAGCCATCCGAGCAAAAAACAAAGGCTAAGATTGATCTATATACTGTAGCAAAGATGAGGCGGCACAAGTAATGCAGCAACAGTGTAGCTCGGACGTTGTAGCGTATTGGCTGTACCGTCTGACCTGAGCCATCCTTTTTTACATCCGACGGCTGAGAATCTCCCAAAGTCATGGTTACTGTTCTCTTTCTAACTTTGCTTTACAAAGCTAGAGGATCTCAGTCCACATTTGTCAAGGCAGGAGGCCGGCCTGGGTATGTACGTACCTGGATACCAGACTGGAACTGAGCCTCCCATGTCCTCGGATGCTGCAGGAGTTACATTACATGACATTACACATCAAAGAACAATTATCTAGCCAGCAATGGTGAGTGCATGGTTAATTGTTGTGCCCAATTAAGCCTAGTTTTCTGAGCACTGCATGAGCACAGTAGCTAGTGCGAATGTTTGAGGTTAGCTGAGTAGAAGTACTAGAACTAGTAGTTATGGTGGAGCTTACAGGGTCAGCAGGGTTGCTCCAGGAGGAGATGAGGTTGATCTCGTGCTCCTGGGGCTCCTTGAAGACCCACTTGTGGCTGTGGTCTGCCGCCACTTTCCCTATCAACCTGCAGCGACCAAGAACAGAAAAGTCCAATCATCATCAACGCAGGTGATGGTCACCTACTTTAGCTAGCTAATTTAACCATGGTTAATATATGTGCTACTTAGTCACCTACCCTTCACCGTAATTGTAGATGTCATGGGACATCTTGAAGAATAGCTCAGGCTGCAGGCCCTGCTGCTTCACCTCCTGCGCTGCAGGCTCGCAGTCTGCATATGCATATGCAACTGCTGCCGCTGCCCCCTCTTGGCCGCAGGCTGCAGAGGTGGCCGCGAAGTTGCAGAATCCATCCTCCCATGCCAGGATCCTAGTTGAAATTTTGCAAGAAACCAGCACACAAAGTAAGACTCGAAACACTGGTAAAAATAACGAAGTAACACACAAGAGGACTCCATATGTGTGTGTGTGTGTGCACCAGTTCCTCCTGTTTCCTCTGGTCCTGTCATAAGCCCCACCTGGGAGATCCCATCTGGTCAACAGATTGGACAATTAAGCAGCCAAGAAACAGCGCCATTAGCACATTGCTCAACATGTTACACGTACATGATGGAAGGAAGAAAGAAAGAAACGAAGGAAGGAAGGAAAGAAAGAAAAGGAGGTCTCACTTGGGGGGCGGGTAGTTCCTGGGGAGGATGCGCCAGAAGACGGCGTAGACCCACTGCGAGGCGTCGCTGGTGCAGAGGCTCCGCAGCGTGTGCTGCAGCAGGTGCGTCACGGCCACCGGGCTCAGCTGCTCCTCCATTGCCGCAGCGGCAGCCGAGAGAAGCCAAACCCTAGCTACTTGCTTAAAGAAGCTGGATTCTACTTGTGCGGAGTATGAGCGGTAGCAGAGAGTGGAAAGGATCCAGGCGCTAATCAAGAATCTTGGGGGAGCTAGGTGCTTCCTTTCTTGCTCGCTTACTTCAGTTACTTGCTCCCTTCCTTTTGAGTAGTTGCGTGTGTGATCTTTCTGTATGGTCGTGACTTGCGAGGCCAGGTTACCACCGAACGAGAAAACCGAATGAGAAAACCACACTTGCCCAGAATTTATATCCCCTCACACCCCCCCCCCCCCTCTCTCTCTCAAAAAACTCCAGAGGGTTGGGGACTGGGCTGTTCTGGTCACGGTTATCACAATTGGTTTTAAATTTCTACGGAGGTCCCGTAAAGCCGGTAGCACTAGTTTTTAGAAAAATTTGATAGTTTTTGGACCGAAAAGTTCAAATAAAATCGGCTAAAATCGGTCTAAATCAGTGTAAATCGGACGAACTCGGAGTAAATTGGAGTAAAATAAAATATTTGAGACCGGTTTGTATTCTAACGGGAGGTGCCCGGTAGAACCGATATTCGGTGAGTTTTGACCGATTTTCATAATAATGGTTCTGATTGCTACATTATACCAACTATACTTCAATAAGCTATAATAATAAAATGTGTTTTCTCTTTTTACCCAACTTCACCCCACAGTTCAAATTATTGGCCAATTTTCGGTGATATTCAGCGAAAACCGGTTTTACCGACAACCTCTGGTAAAATTCCATACCAGTTAAAATTTTTTTTGCCCAATTTGAGTTGAATTCTGGCCTAAACTAGCCCATTGGCCTACTCTGTTGCTTGCCCTAGGTCACAGTGTGAAAATCCCCTTCCGTGGCGGCTACAATCACTACTACAAAAAGGATCATCACAGACGGTTCAGAACTGTCATCACAGACGGTTTTCTGAACTGCTTGTATTTATGTATCAGTGATAATGGGAGGTTATCACAGATGATTTGTGAGCCGTCTATGATAAAGACAACACAGACGGTTTGTAATTAGAACCGTCTGTGAAGAAAACTATTACGGACGGTTCAAACCAAAAGTCGTCTATGATACTCACACATCACAGATGGTTCTAGTTACCAATCATCTCTAATTGGTGTGTATCATAGATGGTTGGTATATAGAACCATCTGTGATAGTCTTTCATAGACGGTTTATAGCACAAACCGTCTGTGATAGTTCCTTCTATCCTAATTTTTTTTTCTGTTTTTTTAGTTAGCCTCAAGAAGTAATGTTACATATGCCCTTTGAAAACAAGCAAATACAGTGGCAAACATAACAGCACATTCCATTTCCATTAAGATTAGAACCCACCATTACAGTAAGAATTTATAAGATCCCAGCAGACAGTAGAAGCTGGATGCATTGGATGGTGACCGGATATCACCGGCAATGGAGAGACGGTGGTAGCACCACCTTTGTGGCATGACGATGAGACTATACAAGACACTCTTATGATACTTACGACAAGAGTGTGTTGTGCAGTCTATCGTGGTGGCACAATGGAGGTGGTAGCTCACGGCGGTAGTCGGCACGTCGAGGAACAAGCTGGATGTAGCGGATGGCGGTAGCACCACCTTTGTGACATGACGGTGAGACTACAGAAGACACTCTTACGACACCTACGACAAGAGTGTGTTGTGCAGTCTATCGTGGTGTCACAATGGAGGCGCTAGCTCACAGTGGTAGTCGGCGTCGTCGAGAGGAGGATGCAGGAAGCTATATAGTGGATGAACTCACGCATGACTGTTGGTGGAAGGTAGATGGGGAGTAATTAATAAGGACCGAGCGGTGGGAAGAACCGGTGCCTGCCATTTGATGTGGAGAGAATGGACAGGTGAAATCCAAATCTTGGGGGATACGCCACGGATCAGTGGCGTGTCATTACCAGATATGGTTTGTTATACGAACCGTCTGTAATAATGCACATATCAGAGATGGTTCGTTATACGAACCATCTGTGATAGTTTCATAGATGGTTCTAATTAAAAACCGTCTGCGATAGTACGTATATCTCAGATGGCTTTTAAACCTAACCGTCTGTGATAGTTTCAGAGACAATTTTAGCCATGAACCGTCGTAATAATCAAAGCACAGATGGCTCCACATGAACCATCTGTGATGATACATCTAGTATAGCTTGTTTTATAGTAGTGAATTCATCTCCATCGCGAGCTCTCTCTTCCTCCAGTTTGTCCCTAAGCTCCACCGACCCATGCCGAGCTCCTCCTCTGGTTCATCCCCAAGCTCCACCGACGAGGCTTGTAGGGGCCCATGGCCATCGTCGTCATGTTCCTCCATGCCATCGGCCGCTGTGGCGGAGGACTTGAGAGTGTACACCTCCATCAGCATCTGCGGGCAAGCAGGGCACCGATGGAGTCCACGAGGATGAGGATAAGGGAGGCTAGGAGATGAGCCAGAGGAGATGGGGGAGGGCCAAGAAGGGGTGGAGCTGGCTCTTGGAGGCGGCGGGGAGGAAGAGGGTGACGGCGGCCGAGAGGAGGGCAAGGAGTAGTGGGAGTAGGAGGTGTTTCACAGCCGTTGGTAGCACATCGAGGACAGTAGTTGGCCGAGGTGCTGGCCGCTGTTGGGAGCGAACTTGATGTCCTCAAGCGAAAGATTTGTGAGCTGCCTCATGAGTGTTTCTTGAATTTACATATATGCTTTTGATTTTTTTGAATTCACACGCATGCTTCTTATGGTTCTGAATTCGTTCAATATTTTCAACCAATTTTCATTGATTTTCAGCCGATTTTTTAATTTTAAATTTGATTTGAAATTTTTGGATGAAATCTACCGAAATTTTCTGATAATCGATAAAATCGTTCTACAGGACCCCCCCGCACCGTAAAAATTAAAAACTGGTAATGAAACCCTGCTTCACCTATGGTCCACATTTCCGTGTTTATTAATTATCAGAATGAAAAAAATTCTGCTTATGCTTTTAATTATCAGAATGACAAAAATTCTGCCTGTGCTTTGGTTCTCGAATCGATTTGATCCCAACTATCTCCTTCATGCCCACACAGAGACTCAAAATGTAGGCCCTACTCCAAATGGCTTAAAAGCCTTTGGCGAAGCCAGAAGCTATTTGGAATGCATCGGTTTTTTAATTTTGGCTTTTAGTCTTTTTTGGCTTTTCTTTTTTCCCACTTATTGCTTTGCATTGTCCCAAAAGATATAGGACATCTTATTTTCAGCTTCTAAAAGCTGCTTTTCGGTTTTTCTACAGTAACTAGCTTTCAAACGGAGTCTTTTTAAGGCGAGGTTTATAAGTTGATTATGGTACACACTTTAACGACTTCATCGATCAAAACCACATGCTAGTTTCTCTTACTCCAAACATTGCACTCACGAATAGCCAAAAGTCATAAACTATAGTCATAAGCCGAAACCAAAATGAATAGACCACATCCTTGTTTTCCAATTTTTCTCATTTTTTTAATATTTTCTCATTTTTTGATTTAGAAAAAGCTAACAACTGCTACAGTGCACGTACAGCCAAAAGTCAAAAGCCAGGCTTTTTAAGTTGTTTGGAGCGGCACTGTAGAGGACTGTTCTTTGTATGGCTCCTTACAAATAAATTGCCATGCAGGAATCACCAAAATACATCTCTCTTTCCTCTTTTACTTCACCCTTTTTTCTTTTTTATTGCAAAAGTAAAGATAAAAAATAAATATTAGAACTAGTCTACCATGCAAAACCAACATCACGGGATTGCTTCGGTGTAATTGAATTATTACCCCATCGGAATTGGACTATTTCAGGAACCGCCTGGGTGAAATTCTTACAGTTAGGTCCTTATATTACACCATGGAAAGACTATAGGTACTGCTCTAAACGGTTTCAACTTCTGAGTTTTTTTTATTTTTAGCTTATGTAAGTCAAAAGCTACTTGGAACGTATCGATTTCTAATTTCAACTTATTTTGATTTTCCCCCTTTTCATTTGCATTGTCTGTAACAATATAACATTTTTTTTCAAAAATTTTCTATTTGTTTTTTATTTTTCTCAGAAAAAACTAATAGCCACTACCGTATAATTTCAACAAAAACTAAAAGACATAAAAGTTTAAGCCAAAAGGTACTTAAAGTAGATGCATAGACGAACTACGGGCTTGTACCTGAACATTCTCCTCTTCCTAATGATATGACTCGCATCCCGCCTGCTCTAACAAATATATGCATGCATCGCAATATTGCAGAGCTAATTGTTATGTACACTGAAATATGTTGACGGTTCAAATCGAGCGCTCAATAAAAACAGAATTACTCTTCCTTTCCTCCACGAAAAAAGAATTTACCCCCCCCCCCCCCCCCCCCCCCCCGCGACGCGTTTTTTCAGTGATCGATCGCTCTGGAAGTGTCGATTTCTAGTGGAACCCCCTGCACACGGTCGGCCCCTCCCTCCCTCGCCGCGAACTGCAGAGGTGAAGTTGCCCAGGCAAATGTTTCGATCAGTTCCTCCTCACATTCTCGGCCACTGCGTACTACGTGCCGCCTCGCAAATCTGACCGTGCTAGCCCCTACGCCCAGCCCAATCAGGCCGCGACTGCGTGCCGGCACTGAGCTGGGCTGCTGGAGTGAGACACAGCTCACAACGGCAGAGGAGACGAGGCTCTCAAGTCTCCTGCAGCTCGCAATGCGTTGCTTATCTAGTGTGCGTGCCCCCCTCCTGTTCTGACATCAGGGACCAGCCTTCCCTGGCAAGAATATTAATGGATGTAGCAGCAGCAGCAGCAGAGTTGGATCCGTGTTAATTAGCGCTGCTTTGGTTCATGCAACGCGAGGATTATGCTGGAATCTGCCTAATGTAATCCGCATCACATGCGAGATGCAGTAGAAAGTAGGGAGTATCGCTGTAGGAGACCAGGAGGAATGACTTCTTTTTTACTGAGCTCTGACTTTGAGCTTGACATCCTACAAACCCATGCATGAGGTGGCGAGACAAAGGACCAATCACGTCCCTCTCCTCCCCTCTGCTGATCTTGTGGTTCATGGGGCCGCAGGGGAGGGGAAGGGTGGGAGAGAGTTCCCAAGATGCACCTCTGCAGTCGAGGTCCAAATGCGCATCATGCATTTCGCTGTATGTGAGTCGTTGGATGAAGAACACTTGGCTGTGATAATTCCTTTTTTTAGAGAGAGAGAGATGGCTGCGATCATTCTGATTCTAGGGAGCAAAAGTGCGAGGAATTGGAATTTGAGCTTGTCGCAAAATTATGGTAGGTTATCGTTTAGATATGATCTCAACCGTCCGTTTTTTATGGGATGGATGATGGAGCTGGATATTTAGAAACTACTATTTTCCATTGCAATGGAGAGGATAAGATGCCCTCTTCTTATGGCACTGGAAATGGGGCCCTTTGTACCATGTCCCCTGAAGATTGCATGATGACCAAAAGGGAGTGGGCTTCATCAGAGACGTATACCGTCAAAACAAAAAACTTTCTTCACGTCTCTTTACCGTCCTGGCACTGAAAGGAAAACATCAGAGAAAGCCTTGGCTCTTTTTGACCTCCCCATGCACATCACCCATCACACACCCCTCTCACGAAGTCCTTAACCTGCATCATTACATGGCCCCTCTTTGAATCCCTCATTTTGATCCAGATTTGATGCCAATGGGAAGAAGATGCAGCTCCAAAGAAGAGCTCATGCATGAGCAAGTTGTAGTGTACTGGGCTTTCCCTCTGCCAAAGATCCCATTCACCCCCCAAAAGCATGGCCAACTTTGGTCATGACAAGGACATGCACTAGTCCACATTAATAATTGCTCCCTGTCCTCCTCGCTAGTATATGTGGGTGTGGGTGCGAGTGAGAAAGAATCATTATTTCTACACATCTGGTAGTATCTTGTGGATCAACGAAATTTGGACACATGTGGACCCATGCATATACGAAATTCCAGATTTGGCCCCCCGGAAAAAATTCCAAAACTAGACCCCTTTTGAGCGCGGGATCACGCGAGGCCGACACGTGGCCCGGTCGTGCGGATTGGTACCGCACGACCGCACTGTTCATCCGGTCGTGCGGTACCAGACCGCACGACCGGCCTGCATACGCCGCGGAGCGCGCGACTGCCCGCCCGAGCGCGCGTCCCGCCCCGCCGAGCGCGCGTCCCGCCCCGACCGCACGAATCTTTCGCCAGCGCGCGGTCGCAGCGACGTCCCGTCCGTTCGGCCGAAAGGAATAAAAAGCAGCAGCACCGCTGGCTTTTGTTGTACCCGGCCACACACGCGTCAGGAACCTAAAAACGGCCCCTCTCCATGGTGAATGAAATGCAGACTTAAAAGCGCAAGGAGGGAGCAGAAGTGCTTGGCCAGCCGGGAAGCTCAAGCACAGCTGAAACGAAGACAGAGGGAGAGAGTGAGGAAGTGAAGGAAAGTGACGAGTGAAAACCCGTAGATTTGAGTTGTGTTCGTTCGGAATCTGCGGATTTTGCAAATACAAAAGTTGTAGATCGTCTCGTGCGCTTCAAGAAGAGGTAAGTCTTATGCCCATGCAACTATAAATTTATGTTTGTCATTAGTGTATAATTAAGTAAACCATGTTTTGGTAATGTTATTTTAGGTGAATGTTTGGTACGGTATGTGTTTGTAACAAATCTTGTATATTTTAGGCATGATGTATTGTAGTGTATGTAATATTGTACTGTGAACATACGTATTGTAGTGTAGTTTAATGTTGTGTGAAAATATGAACTTGCAGATGTGTAGATATTGAGAAAGTACATATTTATCTTAGAGCATTTGTAGATGATTCACAATATTAGCAGAATTAGGGGAACCGTGTTTCGTTAATGTTCTTATAAGGCAATACAGTGTGTATGTTGTAGGTAAACATGATGCATGATATATTGTAGTGTAGAAAATGCCGTATTTATTTGTTGAAGTTACGTAGTGTAATGTAGTTATTTTTTTATAAACATACGTGTTTACATGTGAAGGTGTTGAAAAAGTAAATATTTATGTTAGATAGATTACAGACAATTTGTATAATTGGTAGGCTTATACAATTTTTGGTGAAGAAAAGTGAGGAGCGAAAGCCGGAAGAGTTGAGTTGTTTTCGTTTGGAATCAGCGGATTTGGCAAGTACAAAAGTTGTAGATCGTCTCGTGAGCATCAACAAGAGGTAAGTTTTGTGCCCGTGCAACTATAATTTTATGTGTGTCATTAGGCTTTAATTAAGGAAACCATGTTGTGTTACTGTTATTTTATGTCAATCTTTTATACGCTATGTATGTATAGCAAATTTTGCATATGTTAGGCATGATGTATTGTAGTGTATATAGTGTTTTCCTTTTTTTTGTGAACATACGTACTGTACAGTAGTTTAAGTTAGGTGGAAAATATGAAGTTGTAGTGTGTAGACGTTGAGAAAATACATATTTATGTTAGAGCAATTGTAGGTGATAACAATAGTACCAGGATTAGAAGAATATGATTAGAAATAAATTTGGCAGATTAGAATTAAAATATAATAGCAGTCATAGAAAGTTATAGTAGAGCTACATAAAGACTATATTAAGTTAAAGTTAGAAAAGATTGTAGTGTAAGTAAATATTTATGTTGGAGCATTTGTAGGTGGTAAATTTGTAGTAGTTAGATTACAGACAATTTGTATAATTAGTATGCTTAGTGAATGACCGTAGTAGTCATTTGATGGAAATAAAAATGATATGAATATTTAATTTGATGTATGGTACAATTTGAAAGTAAAATAGTTACAAATAAATCGTAGATTTAAAAATACAAAACATATAGTAATCGAAACTGTTTATTAGATGGTACGATTGTTACATGCTGTGTATTAAAATAGTTGATTATGCACTTATGGTAGGTACGCAATGGCTGACATTGAACAATTGTTCGTGTTTTATGGGAGTGGTCTTGTACGTGATGGGCCGTATGGGGCGGACCTGACAAATTGCGAGCGGACCGTGATCTGGGCACCAGGTCTGAGCGCCATGAGCTTGTCTGAGCTATGGAGGTGTGTCCGTTCAGCGTTCGATCGACAGACCGCAAGGAAGAAGTTACGGATCGAGGCAGTATATGCCTCAATGGTGGATGATGGAAGGGAGAGCATATGGCAACTTCTGAAGGTGACCAATGACACCTCATGGGCAAACTACATGGAGGTCATGTGCGGGGACGTGTGCAAGTTCTTCAAGTCTAAGCACATCATCAGTCTAGGTATGCGTTACTGGGGTTGCGCAAACTACTCCAGTGACTACCCCAACCGCCGTTTTGACACCGCAACCTATCGGCAGCCGGTAACAATATCTTTTCTCCTTTTCCCCTACCTTTTCTCCTTCACAGCACGCACTAACAATATCTCCCATGTATTTACAGTCTCCGGAGCCCCTGTGTGGCTACCGCAAATGGATCGATCTTGAGATCCACCCTGAGGACCAATGGACCCTCGACTTCGAGGAGTGGAATGTCACAAAGGAGAAGGAGTTGCTGCAGGACGAGCGCCGCAAGCACGAGCACACCCTGCGTATACAGCGCGAGACGCAAGCTCATCTTGAAGCGTGCACGCGTAGGGAGCGGGAGGCTCGCGAGATGGAGCGCGAGAGAAAGAGGGAAATTGCGGCTAAGGCAAAAGAGGCCGCGGAGGAGTTCAACGCCGAGCGGGAAAGGAAGGGAAAGTGGCCCCGGTCCACACAGTAGGTCGTACGAGCAGTTGGGTCGGTTAGTCGCATATCATGCTATATGTTATGCATGTAATAAAAATCTACGCGGCATGTTACTCCCAACTGTATTATGAAGTTCAATATCTCGTATTTTCGTATTCCATGATTCACGTAGCACCTCATTTAACAATATTAACATAGCGGTCCTCACCGTACACGAATTCTCACTAACATTCGAAATATCACTTACCACTTTACGTATCGACCGTTCTACAGTCAATCGTTCCTAAAAAAAATTTACCAATTTTTTTTATGCATCTACAACTTACAATGAACATAAACTTTTATTACAACTTTTTTTGATTTTAACCCAGTTTATAACTACAAAATTACCAAAACTTAAAACAATCACGGAGATTGCAAACCCTAACAACAGACCAAACCCTAAACTTCACTTACTACTGTATGTATCGATATTACTACACTCAATCGACCCTGAAAAATTTTTAGCAAAATGTTTTATGGATCTACAACTTACAATGAACATAAACTTTTATTACAACTTTATCAAATTCTTTCCCAGATTACAACTACAAAATTGCCAAAACTTACAAAAATCACGGAAATTTAAAACCCTAACTCCAGCCAAACCCTAACGCTCGCTGCGACCGCGCGCGCTGGCGAAAGATTCGTGCGGTCGGGGCACGGGACGCGCGCTCGGGCGGGGCGGGACGGGGGACGCGCGCTCGGGCGGGCGGTCGCGCGCTCCGCGGCGTATGCAGGCCGGTCGTGCGGTCTGGTACCGCACGACCGGATGAACAGTGCGGTCGTGCGGTACCAGTCCGCACGACAGGGCCACGTGTCGGCCTCGCGTGATCCCGCGCTCAAAAGGGGTCTAGTTTTGGAATTTTTTTTCCCGGGGGGGCCAAATCTGGAATTTCGTGTATGCATGGGTCCACATGTGTCCAAATTTACTACTCGGCATACTTGAAACTTTTGGATAGAAAATGAAGAGAAGAAAGACTCCTTTCATTTTCAGGCAGGATATAAGTAGATGAAGTTTCACACAGTAGGTGATGCACCTAACAGGGAATGGCTCTCGTGTAGATGGATGGTAATGCATTCCTTCCACATGCTTCATGAATGGCAGCGGCAATATGCTTGTCCATGAACCTCAGAGGGACTAGAGCCGGAAAGAGGCACATTTTAGGGCAGTGTGGGGGCATGGATGGAAATGTTGTGCCCAATAGTACACGACATGGATCCTATTTTTCCATGTTTTTTCGGCCACCCATGTAACATCCTATTTTTGGAAAAGAAATATAAAGCTTGTTTGACTGAAATTTCAAAGCAAATTTGAATTCAAACTATTCAATCAAATTTTAGTTGAATTTCAAAGAAATTTTAAACTTTCAAACCTCACTTGGGCTGGCCCAAGCCCAACCCTACCTCTCCCTGGTCCAGTGGCCTTCGGCCCGACCTAGATCAGCCTAGCCGCGCCAGACACGCTCTGCGCGTGCCTACACCTCGCCTTGCGTGCATCGCGCCACGCACCCAACCCTACACCACTCGCCTTCCTCGCGCATCCCTGGATTCCTACTGCGTCATCACGTCGCTTCAACATAGTGTCATCTCATCTCAGTCCGGTGCCACCTCCCATTCGCTAGAGATCCCTTTTTCTCCCTCCTTCTCTTTCCCTGCCGCACCGTCTCAGCCCAAGCTGTTCTGTCCCATTGCTTCTATGCCACGCTGCGCCACCTCGAGTCGTGTGCCTATGATGTCGCTCACTGCAACGTTGTGCCAACTCTGTGCGCGCCTACCCCGGTCCTTCGTTGGCTTCACTATCGTGACCGCAGCAAGCCATTATGGTGTCAATGACCACGTAGCCTCCCTCCCCCACTATAAAGCCGACGCTTGACCTCCTCCAGTCCCCACTCACCTCCCCTCGCTTTCAATCACTCCGAGAGTCACCCCGAACCCTTCTGTCCTCTTCTTTGGTTAGAGCACCACCAGCAGCACTGTTGGAACTCCGTTGCACCATCAGTCAATTAGCCGCTGCTAGAGCATCGCATTGACATCCCGAAGACAACTCGAGCTTCCCCAAGCATTCCCTTCCTCTCTGACGAGCTGTTCGCAAACCCCCTCTTTGCTGCTTCGGTCCCCTGTCGACATCCCTTACTATGCCCTCCCCGAGCTCCACCTCCATTTCCGATGAGTCCATCGCAACCCCGTGATGCTCTCCTAGACGTTAATTGGCTTTTGGCACTATGAACAATTGTGGTGCCATGCCCCTGCCACCACCATTGCCTAGGCTTGCCGCCGGCCACCATAGCCATCAAATTAGGCAACACCAACTTAGCTCTAGGTGTGGTATGGCACGAGCTCCCCATTTCTAACCTTGCTTCCAGCCGCCGAGGAGCTTTACCCCTTCTCGCGTGCGGGGGGGGGGGGGGGGGAGGCACTTTAGCACCATGGTTAAATTTAAATGTAAAGGATTTATTAACTTAATGGATGCCGTTAGGCATTGTTAAGTAATCGCCGACTGGTGGACCCTCCTCGGCTAATTAGTGCCTTGAGTAACTGACATGTGGGTCCCTCAGATGTTTAAAAACCTTTTGAAATGGTTTTAAAAGTCAGAGCCACTGACAAGTGGGTCTATGTTACTATTTGCATAGTAAATGGACCCCACCTGTTAGTCTCTCAGGATTTTCCTTTTAGAAAATAAATCAAATTTAAATTAAAACCCAGTGGAACCCATCAGTGGCCTTTTCAATGGAATTTTAATTCAAAATTTAAATAAAAATATGTGGGCCCTCATGTTAGAGAGAGTAATCTCTCTCCTATATTTTTTCTCAAATTAAATCCCAATTTAAACTTCGAATGACTTGTTCTCACTCTTTTTAACTCTGACTTTAATGAAATTTATTTCTAAAATTTTCTAAATTCAAGATTTATCTAATAGCAGTGGATTTGTTCAGTTGGAATTATTTGAATTTTATTTATATTTATTTGTTTTGCTCACTTATTTGTTTGTTTTCTGATGCGATCGTCCGAGTAGAGTACGAGACTGCGGAAGAACTCCAGTTCAAGAAAGCTCAAGATTTCTAAGTCCAACCCGCTTATATATCAGGTGAGTCAATATTTTGATTATATTGAACCCACATTTTATGCAAATTTATCTTTATTTAAATTATCAAATTGCATGATATTATTTGTTATGTAAATGTATGTCAAACTTATGGTTACATATATGCCTATTTGATACTGTAATATTATTATACCATCCTTTAGACACTTGATATATGCCTACTTGATATTGTAATATTATTACACCATCCTTTAGACAATTGAACCACCTAAATCTTGTCACCCTAGAAACTTAGTGGTAACTTTACTAGTTATAGGTCGTACTTAGGCGCCATACTAGTTTTGCTTAAGTACCAGGACACTAGTTTTCCCTAATCATCATCTTTTAATCAAAAAACTTGATTTGGGCATGTTGTAGGGGTGGCCCCCACCTAAGCCCAGCAGGACTGTTAGAGGAATGTAAGGCCCAGAATGGGACATGTGTAATGACATAAGTACCCTTGTAGAGAATACTTGGATGTAAGGGTATAATTGTAAAAGCACTCCCCATGTGGATATATATGTACAGCACAGGCCATGGGGGAAAAACCCTAAGCCATTACTCACCTAACTCCCCACTACCATACTCTCTTTCTGTCTGGTCAGTAGCCACGACAGTTGGCGCCGTCCGTGGGGAGGACAGGAGCAAGCCGCAAAATCCGGAGGACGGCACCAAAGAAAGCTTCGTCGACGACGGCAAAGAAGAAGGCGGACGCGGCGAAGCATCGCGTCGGTACCCGGGCTTCGGCATCGGTAGTTGCAGGCATGGATGGCGACGTGAGTGTGGCGGCTGACGGCACCGGCGTTCATGACGCGACGACCGACCCCGCCACCATCGCCGCGACGGCCGACCCTGTCACCGTCGCCGCAACGACCGACCCCGCCACCATCGCCGCGACAACCGACCCTACTACCATCTCCACGACGGCTAACCCCGCCACCATCGCCGCGACGACCGTCGAAACCGCCACACGCGTCGCAGGTAACCCCATCGCAGGTACCGCAGTGGCCGCCGGCAGTGCCGCTCAGGCGTTCGGAGCTGGTAATGCCGGCGCCCACGCCGGCGCAGCGTCTGCCCTCCCACCTAGTACAGGAACGGGGAGCGGCTTCGGTGGCAACGTGGGCTTCGTCACCAGTTCCAGAGCCCTTCATGCCAGCGCGGCGGGTAATCCGGGAACGCAGGACGTGGTTGCCACCGCTCCGACTGTACCGCCTGGAGTGCCGGTGGTCCCACCCGCGTCCGCAGCAGAAAACGCCCTACTGGCGGCCCTCAATGCGTTCCAGCGGGAGCTAACGGATCTCCGCGGGGCCGTGCGGGACATGCAGGAGGCTCGAAGCCAACAGACCCCGCCAGTGGTCGCGTTGGAACCCACGCTGGAGAGGGCGGACAGCCGCGACGCCCCCACATCCAGCCGCGTCCCGCTACGATGTGTGGATCCGGAGTCCCCACTCTCCGCGGGCCTGCAGCAGGCGGCGTGGCCAGAAGACTTCAAGTTCCCTAGCGCTATCGAATCGTACAAGGGCGACACGGACCCGCAAGAATTTGTGCGCGTGTACGAAACCGCCATCGAAGCCGCTGGCGGAGACGACACCACGAAGGCGAAGAGACTCCCCCTCGCGTTGCAAGGCGTGGCGCTCTCTTGGTTTTTTACCATAGAACCAAACTCCATCTACGCGTGGGAGCAGATCCGCGACCGCCTCTATAACAACTTCCAGGGGAATTACGTTGAGCGAGTCGACGTCGATCAGCTCTTCGCAGTGAAGCAAAAACCTTCAGAGAAGCTTCGGGATTACTTCAAACGCTTTGCGAAGGTACGCTGCCAAGTCAAGGACGTTAACAAAACAACCATTATCAATGCAGCCATACAGGGCCTTCGCCCCGGCCCGATGGCCGAGTACAACGCGCGAAAGCCAATTAAGACAGTGGCGAAGCTCTTCGATAAAATGGAGGAACACGCCAGGGCAGAAGAGGACGCGCGTCGAAGACAAGGTGACGACTCCGACACCAATCAGGAAGGCCTGGCCAAGAGCGAAGATCCGTCGAAAGACGGCTCCTCGAAAGGCAAGCGCAAGCCGGAGCCGTCGAAGGATGCCTCCGAACGCAAGGACGTCCAGCACAAGGAGTCGTCCACCGACAAGTCCAAGCGCGGCCAGCAGAAGTCGCGGAGGCCCTGATACGTCTTCGACATCGAGGGCGACTCCGAGGACAACGCCCCCATCGGCCGCAGCGGTAGAGGGCGCCGGGGGCGAGGACGGGGCCGCTGCCGGGGTCGCGACGATAGAGGCCGCGGAGAACACGAAGACCACCACCACGGGCAGTGGTGTGAGGTCCACGGCCGAGGCACCCATGACACGCGGGCATGCATCTTTATCGCGGCACTCCGGCAAAGCGTCGCCAGGGACAGCAATATGGAAGCACGTCCACCCGTCGTGGCCCACGTTCAGCAGCCCTTGGAAGCCCCCATGCAGATCCAAGATTAGGGACCGCAACCCCAGGAGGGCCTCCTGCGGATTCAGGCTCATATACAGCAGCCTCGGGCAGGCCTCTTGCAGCTGCAAGCCCCGGTGGGAGCCCAGCGCAGGGTCATCAATGTCATCTCCAGAGGTTCCTCGTTGGAGTTTGCCTCGGCACGGGAGCGGAAAGCCTACGCAAGGAGGCTACACCACGTGGCGGCGTACCCGGCGCAGGCACCCCCGGACAGGGCACAACATGAGACGGAGTGCTCGCGCGTCTACTTCGAACTAAGGCACCAGCTTCGCTGCCCCCATTTTGAAGGGGTAAGGGACGAAGCGCTTGTGCAATTACTTCAACTACGCGTCCACCTCGACCACCCTACACTCCCGAGGTGCAAACCGTCGTGTACGGGCGGATGCAGTAACCTTCCGAGTTCACCATGGGACAGCGTAGCCAGAGGGGCGGAGACGCACTTCGCAAGTTCCAACCAAGATTATTCTTTACATTCGTTGAAGGACGCTTACAAAGGCGAATTACAAAGGCGTACAAACACCTCCGGCGCACAAGGCCGCTACTCGGCAGACTCATCCTTAACACGCGTCCGTGCCGAGGCTCCGCTCGAAGACGCCCGACTCGCCCAAAAATCCAGCGCTTCCTCGGCCCTTAGCCAGTGCTGAAGACACCGTCGGGTCGCAAGGTCAGAAATTAGCAGCCGGCCCCGGCTGTGTAGCTGCTCGGATCAAGAGGGCAAAGATCAGAACAGCGGCGAAACAACTTCGCACTTTATTCAAAAAAGGAACGGCCTCGGTTACAACGCACGCCAACACGTGACAACCTGCCATCACACCTGTGGGTTCGCAGCACCCTCCGGGGCCGCAGCGCCATCCTCGTCACGCCGTGGGACCTCATCCAGAAACTGGCCAAGTTTTCCCTCGCCGTGTAGGTTATTCCGCATCTCGACTATGGCTGCGGCCTCCCCACAGTACTCCCATATCCGCTCATGGAAGAACTTCACGGCGCGGCGAACGGCGTGCACGACACCGGACATTACCCCGCCTCCGGCGGGCTTCTCCAGTTGAGGATCGGCTAGCCCGGCAACATGTTCGCAGCTGCGGAGTCGCAGGAGCACGCATATCAGACACGACGCCACGTAGGCGCAGTGGTTGCCAAAGGTCGTCGCGGCACCACGTGCAATGTCGGCCGCGTCTCCGATCCACCGAAGCGATCGCGACAGGTCCTCGGGCCCGAAGGAGCGTGCCGGCACTTCGGCGATAAGCCCCTTAAGGGCGTCTTCCAAGGCCAATATAGCGTCCCAAGCAGCTACCGAAGCGTCGCCCAAGGCTCGATCCCGCTCCACTAGAGAGGCGGCAAGCTCGCCGTTCTCCCTCTCCAACGCAGCGACTTGTTGCAGTAAGCCGTCTCGCTCCGCTGCAATTTCCTGCCGCGCCGCCTCTGCGGCTGACGCCTGGGCCGCGGTGACAAATTCCTCGGCGTGTGACGTCAGACGCGCGCACTCGGCTTCCAAGTGGTGGATACAGCCATCTTGGGCAGATCGCGCCCCCGCAGCTTCGCGCAGTGCCGCTTCGGCGGTCTGCAGCCTAACCTGTAGCGCCCTTTTTTCACGGACGTAAACCGTTTGTAGCGCCTAGGCCAACACGAGGGTCTGCGCGACAAAGGGAGTCAGCAGGTTTTCATGCTGGCCAATGCTGGCAGCTCGGGGGCGCGGTGGCCGCGCCGCCAGCATTGAGGCCCCTGTATCCCGAGGGCTGCCCGTCCTCCGGGATAAGTATCGCTGCGGGAAAAGATACCGATCTAAGTCTCATAAGAAGCGCTGCCAAGGTAGGCCAAGGTAGCTTACCCTCGGTGGCGGATGGTGGGCTTCGCGCAAGCGCCTCCTCAGCCTCGGGCGGGTTGGCAACAGCGCCAACCCCTGCGGACAGCGTCGGCTCCTGGGCTGGCGGAGCCTTCGCACTGGGACCCGAAGCCGGCGGCTCCTGCGCCACGGTCGCCACGACTTGAGGAGCCGGAGAAACGCGTGGCACAGGGACTTCGGTGTGTGAGTCGGGGTCCCATAGGCTCCTAATGCCGGTCGCTACAGCAAACCCCCACGAAGTCTGGTGAAGGGGAGATTGCAGACGTGGCCGCTTCGCTTGAGGAGGAGAGGGTCCCGCCTCAGCAGCAAAGCTCGTAGACGGGGCCCCCGCGACCGCAAGCTTGCGGGCGGAGGCTCCACCCTCATAAGCTCTGCGGGAGGCATCTCAGCCTCGGCCGCTACCGTCGGCGGAGGCCCCGCCGCACTTACCCCCGTAGAGGGCAACCCCAGCACCGTCGTGGCCGCGGACAAGGGCTCCGCCCCGGTGCCGCTGGCCAACACCGGTTCTGCCTCAGCGACCGTTGTGGGCGTCGAGACTTCCCCCTCTTGGTAGCCCACGGAGCGCTCTCCGTCCCTGGCGCCGCCCAAGGACTCTTCGCCCCCGGCACCCGTGCCCTCCTCCAGATCCGAGTCGGCGTACTTCGCCGAATCCGATTCTGCGTTCGCTGCATCGACAGAGGCGGCGGTAGCCGTTGCACCGGGCGCGGTCGCAGTAGTTCGGGCCCTCCTGCAGGACGGCGCTTTCGTTCCTACGGCACCGTCGTCTTGGTGTTGCGGGGCCGGAGGGGCGCATTCTGGCACGCGAAGGCCCATGGCCTCGCACGCACGGTTTATCTGCCCTAGCCCCGCCTCCGCAGTCGCGACTGCACACTTCTCGTGCTCCTTGGTGGTATATGGCCCAAGGAACACGTGCGCTGCTCGCTCCGCGTCCTCCAGGCGAACTCCTGCGCAGGTCGGGGGGCACGATTAGACGCAACGTAGTACGCGTGAAGGAAGTGCATTGCCGAGACTTACGAGGACCGGAGGGCACCGGCAGTGAGCAAATGGACGGGAGGACATTGTTGTCCCGAGGTTCCCCGGTGGCGAGGCGCCACTCATGGGTGAGCGGCACCACACCATACATTATGTACTCCTCGACGAGGTCGCGCATGCTGAAGCGGGCGGTGATCCCCACAAGTCTTCGCGCCCTCCGCCGATCTTCGGCGTCGAGCGTTAGGCCGGGCGAGGTCTTGAAGGCAATCGGGCGGCCCGTACACTCGAGGCCACTACCACTCGTTACACGGTGATAGAACCATCGTCTCATCCAGCCGGACTCCCATTTTCCTCGAGTCGAGTTCGCTGGGAAGAGCTGCCCGCATGACGACCGCAGGATGAAGTTGATGCTGCCGAGGTTCGACAACGCCTCGCCCTTTCGCTCCTTGGGCTGGCACCGTGCTTCGTGCAGATATGCGAACATCGACGCGCTGGGCCAACACGCTTCCGAACGCAAGGCCCAGCTATAGACGGCGAGGCGAGCCACCGCGTTCGGAGTTAGTTGCGCCATCTCCAGTTTGAAGGTTCGCAGCACGTCGCCAACGATCGCCGCGGTCGGGATGCGGAGGCCGGCTTCGAAGTAGGCGACAAAGACGAGCGCCTCTGACTTCCCAGGCTGTGGTTCTGTCTCACCAGCAGCGGGCAGCCGCACCGCCTGGCGGTCCGACAGCTTCCCCGCGTGCAGCAGTGCCTGGATCGTTTCCTCCGTCACGAGCGTGCGGCCCAAGTCGCTGGAGTACGGTCCCTCCTTCCTCTCAGCCGCCAACCACCATTTGTCTGCCGCCGTTGGATCGCGCTCTTCGAGCGCGTACTTCACCTCAAGCGGTGAGGGCCGCCGACGAATGGCAAAGCCGCCGGTCACCTGAGAACGCTTGTCGCCGGGCGCCATCGTTGCTCGCGGGCAGGAGGAAGCGCAGTAGCAAGGAAAGCAATGAAGTGCACGAGGCGGCGCGGGCGAGGGGAGAGTGCGTAGAAGAAGCACGTATGTGGCACCACGGGGAGTAATTAAAGAACCCTCGCCTCCCAATGGCTGAAGCTGAAGCGTTGCGACGGCAAACCACTCACCTCCCAATGGCCGAAGACGAAGCGTCGCGACGACACACGGTGCCAAATGCGACCGTGGCCGTACAGAAGCCTGTCAGCGCACGACACCCCAATAGCGCCCCGCCGCGCGTCGACCCCAGCATGGAATAAATGCAGGTAGTACAACCCGGCGCAGCTGCTGGCACGTGTCGGCGCGGCTTTTTGGGCCAATCGACTGCAACAATCCCCGCTCCGCCGGCGATGCCTTGAATTCGACTTCCGCTGCGTCTATGGGGAGAGACACCTCGCGGGGGCACCGCGAGGGTGCTAGAGGCCACGGCGGCTCTGGGAAAAGGCGTCCCGCCATGTGATTACGCCCTCAGGAGTAAAGGCGGTCAGCGGGACGTGGCACGCCTCCCAAGTGGACGACGCGGTTTCGGGGGGGGCCATAAGGGAAGCACCCACAAGGCAAGGACCAGCAAACCTAGCCAGCCCCCACAGCGGAGTTTGCGTAGCTCACTTTCGGCCCGGACCTAGAATCGCATCGAGACGCGACAGCATAAGGCCACGAGCCAGTCAACCCCAGCAGCAACGTCGACAAGATCTCCGCTCCAGCGGAGATACCCCGTCTTCGCCAGACAGCAAGCCTCCGCGAGCGAATACCTCGCCGTACCATCGCAGCCTCCTCGGACAGAGCCCAAGCTCACCCCGACCATGATGGCTCCGCAAGGCCCGACCCCTACTTCGGGCCAAACCTCCGCCTCTCGTTCGTCTACGTTCGCTGGCACCAGCGATAGAGCGCGCTCGTTAAGCACGGATGAACAGCGGAAAGCCCCTTCGCGAAGGAATAACGGCACAGAGCAGCAAAAGGCGCCCGTCGAATCACAGGGCCCGGCGTAGGGTCGAAGATAAGTTTTTTCTCGAAACTGATTCTTGCGCATTCTTTCTGCCAAGCGATCTGGGGCCAGATCCATTGATGCTAACCCCGCCTTAGGACCTCCCTTCGAAGAGTGTAGGATGGTACAGGCGGCTACCAGGCGCTGGCTTACGGCAAGCACAGACTTGTTCTGGTAGACAGATCTGCTTCAATACACCAACATACTCTAATGGTAGCGCCCATCAGCGCAGCCAGAGGATGTGGATGAACTCAAGCATATCTGTCTACGAGAACGGGTCGGACCTTGCCACTTTACGCGCGGAGCCAGGAGCAGAAGTGATACGGGGTCGCCCGATCTTCTCGACGTAGGATCAAGATACTCACGTGGATTTGATGAACCGTAGTGATCTCCCGTTGCCAATGCAAGAGTTAGCACTCTATAATTCGCCCAACCACACGTGCTGAACTTCACGACCACCGATGAAGTTGCATCGCGCTCCCAATTCCCAACAGAAAGGTTGAACGGTCTTGATTTCAGCAAACTCCCAATTCCCTCAAGTATGGTCGGCCATCCAAAAGAATAAGAGTATTTTATTATCAAACGTGGTCTGACCCTAAAGGCTACCAATACAAGGCTTATATAGCCCCTTGGGATGTCCATATGGTCCCCAAACTAAGTACAACTCATCCCTATATGGTTTTAGATACGAACTCTTACAAAAAGGAAACTATATTTTGCACCCGTCATATTGTTTCGGTCATAAATTTTTATCCGTGATGAATTTGAAGGTGGAACCAGATCCATTGTGTAGCCCTTGAAATTATCTTTCCATCGAGTACAAGAACACCTAAATCGAACTCCGTTTGTGAAAGTTATTGCCTTTTTAGTAACTGCCTATCAGGCTGTCCCGAACCGAATCCGAATTGAATTCTGAGTTGAATCCGAGTTTGAATTGGATTAAGCACGTGGGAAGTCCGAATTTGGCTTGAAAATCTTATCCAAAACTTGTAGTTTAAGTCCTTGGGCTGCTCCCCTTTTGCTCTCCCACTGTATGGGCTTCCTTCCTCCTTGATCAACTGCATGGGCTTCTCCATTGCTTTGGCCCCGGAATCATCACAATATTCAAACCTAATAATAAACAAGAATTTGGCATAAGGTAGTATATCATTCTCATGAATAGAAGGAAATTCATTAAGAAACAAATTCACCTGACAATATTTAATGCGGCTCAATACTTCTTTCCAGTGAAATAATGTATTTGACTTAAAAGTGCTAAGCATGTGCGTATCCGCATCATCCTCCCCTTCTTCAAGAAAAGCCATCCTCGGCTTTTGATAGCCTAAAATTGTACTAAACAAAGAATACAATGTGTATGCATGGTATATGTATTGGTCAGTTACACCCCTTCCGTCTTTCACATTATTATTACCTGGAGGTGTAGTAAGCAAAAAGAACAACACATATGCGTGGTATATGTATGAATCAATTATTGTGATCATGACGTGATATAAAAGATTGTTTATCCAAAATATGCAATTTCAACTCAGCAAGCTTATCACATGTAATGCATATTCGATAAACATAAAAGTTGTCATCTACACCATAATCTCCGATCAAATTGAACTTATATGTATAGGCATATGAACTAACTAGTGATTTTAAACATAAAATTTCAGCAACATCCTTAATGACACTAGATAGCTCTTTAGGATCATCGAACATGATATAATATAAAGAATCATCAGGAGATATTCTAGTAAGAACTTCCTTATGAGTAATTAATTCCACATTCTGTAAATTGACCAAAGAAATTTCAGAACATGGAATTTTCGATTGAACACATGAGTTCTCACAATTACTTACCTTTTCACAAATAAATTCAGCACCAATATGGTTACCTTTATCATTCTCTTCGTCATGATGTAACAACAGAGCAGCAAGTACTTCATCTTCGACTGTGGTTATCTTCTCATCTTTGACTTCCAATGGTACCGGTTGTGGAACATTCGACTCCTCATCTTTAATGTCAACCTGCATAATATGAGAAGCAACACTAGAAGTAGAGAGTAAGTCGTTAGTATAAAAAGTAATCTCATTTTTTCTATCATCTCTTTCTCTCTTTTCTTTTTGTGTATTTCTCTCACTCTCAATTTGGATGCTCTCAACCTCACGTTTGGTGGAATCACACAACTCACTGTTTTTATCACTCTCACTCAATTTGGCCACGTGGCACTCATCCTTACATGGGTTTTGATAAATCTCAAGTGGTGTTTGTAGCAATGGGGCAACACTACATGTCTTCTTGACCGAAGGGAAAGTCCCATGCTCGGTCATCTTCCCATGTATCACACTTGTTGAGGCATAAGAATTGAAGTATGGGCTTGGATGAAACTGTGGTGTACGCATATCCATAAGTCTCTTTTCCTCTACAAAATGTGCTCCCTGCTTCATATTCTGCAATTTATCAAATAGATCACGCTTGTAATGACGAGGAACAAAATGGGCTCTCATTTCTCGCTTCATCTCTTGCCATGATGCAACAGGGTCTTCTCCATTCTCAGTTCTTCGAGTAATGACTTGTTCCCACCAATCCAAAGTATAACCTTCAAACTCATGTGATGCCAACTGTATCTTTCTCTCATCCGTATAGTGATGCATACGGAATATTTTATCAACCTTCAATTCCCATGTGAGATATTCCTCGGGATCAATTCCACCTACAAACTTGGGCATGGAAAACTTGAGCTTGCCCAATCCATCATCTTCATTGCGTGGACGACGATAATGGTCATTGTAATGCAAAGCAAAATCACCATCCCATTCCATCGCATGTGCAGCACCACCACGACCACCACGACCTCCACCTAGGCCTTGGCCACGCCCTCCATGACCTCCTCCTCGTCCTCCGAGCTGTGGTGGACGAACCACGTTGGCCGCCGCTCGGTGTTGCGGCGCAAGAGGTACATGTGCAGCAGCTTCTCCTCCTTGAACACTTGCATCATCACCACCATTGCGAGCTTGTAAGAACCTAGTGAGGGCTCCAATGTCCTCCCGCAATTGGCGCACATTTTCATCAGCTTGTATCTCCATATTTTGCATCTTCCTTGCAATTTGATCAGCAAAAGCATTGTGCTTCTCATGGAATTGATCGAGCCCTTGGCGTAGCTCACGTTGAAAGTGTTCACGGAGTGCCCCAAATTGATATTGCTTGATGAATGCTTGATTTTCATTTGTCTCACCACTCTCATCATGGTGTTCTCCTCCACCTGACATGGTTAGCTATGCAAGAAACAAATAGCTATGTAGAATAATGCTTTATGGAAATCACTCAATCTCACTATTTTCTCTCCCAAGTAAAGTTCTTACCCTTCCGAAGTGAATTAAGGCCAATAAAAACTTACACATGGTAGAAGTGACAACAACACAGTGATGATCAAGCGAATTTAAGAGTGTTCACTACTTGCACAACAACGGTTATATGGTGGAGCTTGGTATGAAAGTGTATATCTTAGCAATCTGAAATTCTTGATGTTGTAAAGTTAAGTAATAATCCAGGCTAGAATACTTTGCCTATGTGCTGATCCAAAAGATTTAAGTGAAGTATATGAACGCACACGCAAAGATCAATGTGACTCGATGCAAACAAAGGAACGAGCTAACTAGAGGCAATCTGAAATTAAAGATTAGATAGCTCGTTTTGCACCAAGTACTAGGAGAGACACTAGCCAATTGCAATGATATGAATGTAAGGGCACGAGATTACTCAAGAAATTAAATTACACAATCTGAATTTATGGATTAAGAACTAACCCAAATTCGGCCAATGCTTTCTTTTTCTTTCTCACTTTCTTTCTTTCTTTCTTTCTTTCTTTTTTTGCTCAACTGTCTTTTTTCTGTTCAAAGGCCAAACTAGGTTTAATTGTTCTATGATTCATTTTTGCAGGTCACAAATATTCAGCAAAGTGTAAAATACTCAAGAGCAGCCCTAGATGCAATATTCAACAGCTAGTCTCAATTGATGAAAAAAAATATCAGCAAGATCTTTTTTTTATTTTGGATTGGACACAAAGATTAAGCTACACAAATAAACACGAACGATCAGCACCTAAACAAAATTCTAATGGATCAAAACCTAACAAAACTCACAAAATTAACAGATGCAAAAACTAGGGTTTGGATTTTTTTGTTGCAATTTTCGGTTTTAATGGACTATAGGACAGAAGTAAAAATATCTAAAACTAAGGGTAAATAATCCTACCGAGTAAACCGCGCTCTGATACCAAGATGATACGGGGTCGCCCGATCTTCTCGACGTAGGATCAAGATACTCACGTGGATTTGATGAACCGTAGTGATCTCCCGTAGCCAATGCAAGAGTTAGCACTCTATAATTCGCCCAACCACACGTGCTGAACTTCACGACCACCAATGAAGTTCCATCACGCTCCCAATTCCCAACGGAAAGGTTGAACGATCTTGATTTCAGCAAACTCCCAATTCCCTCAAGTTGGATCGGCCATCAAAAAGAACAAGAGTATTTTATTATCAAACATGGTTTGACCCTAAAGGCTACCAATACAAGGCATATATAGCCCCTTGGGATGTCCATATGGTCCCCAAACTAAGTACAACGCATCCCTATATGGTTTTAGATACGAACTCTTACAAAAAGGAAACTATATTTTGCACCCGTCATATTGTTTCGGTCATAAATTTTTATCCGTGATGAATTTGAAGGTGGAACCAGATCCATTGTGTAGCCCTTGAAATTATCTTTCCATCGAGTACAAGAACACCTGAATCGGACTCCGTTTGTGAAAGTTATTGCCTTTTTAGTAACTGCCTGTCAGGCTGTCCCGAACCGAATCCGAATTGAATTCTGAGTTGAATCCGAGTTTGAATTGGATTGAGCACGTGGGAAGTCCGAATTTGGCTTGAAAATCTTATCCAAAACTTGTAGTTTAAGTCCTTGGGCTGCTCCCCTTTTGCTCTCTCACTGCATGTGCTTCTTTCCTCCTTGATCAACTGCATGGGCTTCTCCATTGCTTTGGCCCCGGAATCATCACAATATTCAAACCTAATAATAAACAAGAATTTGGCATAAGGTAGTATATCGTTCTCACGAATAGAAGAAAATTCATTAAGAAACAAATTCACCTGACAATATTTAATGCGGCTCAATACTTCTTCCAATGAAATAATGTATTTGACTTAAAAGTGCTAAGCATGTGCGTATACGCATCAAGAAGCAGGAGCAACGTACACAGGAAGCTGAGGAAGACGAAACAGAAGCGCCAGCAAGCGACAAAGGGCGGCATTTGCGTACTCGCAACGACACATTATAAAGCTCCCTCGATCCACCCGCAAGCAGAAGACCAACCGGCAGGGGTACAGCGGTGCGGCCACCCACGGCCAGGGAACGCAACCACCGATGGCCGCAATGGGCGGCGGAAGGTTGCTGGCCAGCGCACAACGCGCCAATACGCGCAAGCCACGCGTCCCGCTTCCCTAGGGAAGGGGCGAACGGCCGCGGTCATGCAACCGCTCACATCCCACGGCGCTCCAATCACAGCACGTCGCGTGTCCTACTCAAGGCTAGATAGAGTACACGGCGCCGCCCCTGCCTCTGACAAACCAAGGACCAGCGCGATTCCGGCTGTCATTAAAAACGCACTAGTGGACCGCGGAACCGCAACCACCCCGCGCCTAGGGGCATTTATGGCACGAAGGTTGCCTCCACTCCAACTACGACTTCGCAGCCAAAACAACCCGTAGTTGAGGGCAGCTCGAGCAGCTAGCGACCTCGCCAAGGCAGACGCGACTTCGACTCTGACTTCGGCTCTGACTTCTACGCCGACCCCGGCTCCGATCTCGACGTCGAAGTCGACTCCGCCTTTCGGCCCGGCGGGCAACCTCGACCCCAATACCATAGGGCCCTGGGGACGGCGAAAACTTCGCTAACCCGCCTAGCGTCATACCGACGCGCCAGGGCGAACACTACACCAAGCAATAAGGCTCCACAAAACATTAAGCTCACAGGCCGCAGGGATGGAGGGGGCCAAAGGGCTCGGCGACATGGCTTCGGCCCATGAAGCCCTTCACCATGAGAGGCTCCTGTTGTAGGGGTGACCCCCACCTAAGTCCAGCAGGCCTGTTAGAGGAATGTAAGGTCTAGAAAGGGACATGTGTAATGACATAAGTGCCCTTGTAGGGAATACTTGGATGTAAGGGTATAATTGTAAAAGCACTCCCCATGTGGATATATATATATATATATATATATATATATATATATATATATATATATATATATATATATATATATATATATATATATATATATATATATATATATATACAGCACAGACCATGGGGGAAAAACCCTAAGCCATTACTCACCTAACTCCCCACTACCATACTCTCTTTCTGTCTGGTCAGTAGCCACGATAGGGCAGTCATTGGAGGGAAACGACTGGTTTATTTGAGATAATTTAGTTTTGTGTCTCTCAAAACCCTAAAACTTGTTGTTACCATATCTAGACGGGTGGTATGATGGTTGGTGCAGATGTAGCATGAGATTTTGATATGTGGTATGTACCATCCAGATAACTTAAGAATTTAATTCTGTGATGACCTCTCAATGTAAAATAATACAACCACAAGACTATAGCGGTATCAACCATTGGAGTGACCTTCGAGTCATGTCGCTGGATTTAAGGCGTTGTGGACACAGATTGTGTTGCTGGTGTAAGCCATCATGTGACGCAAGAGGGGGTCTTGGTGTGGTTAACGTAAGCTCCCTCAGATGAAACCTTAGCAGTGCAACTTACACTAGGAGATGCATTGTAGAGCTCTTGTGATAATCTTCTTGACTCATATGTCAAAGAAAATGTGTGAAATATAACAAGTTGATTATTTTTTATGGGTAAAGTGTATAGTCTCTATAGAGTATAAACTGTTTGAACAGCCATGCACACATTCAAGGGTAGACATGAGAATTTACTCGAGTTAGTTTTTATTTCAAAAACCTTTATGGGTGGGATAAAAACTCGTCAGGTGGATGTAGCTCTGATTTTGGATTTCTCTTGGTGGATATAACCCAATGTTGATAATTAGGTGGATGTAACCCTAGTAATAAAAAATTAGCATATGGTGAATGAAACCATGTAACAGGTGGATGGAGCCTACATAGCTATGCATATTGCATACTTTTATTCTTTTTAATAAAATATGGTTTCATTAAAATGATAAGTCATAGAAAATTTTAATTATTGTAGTTTTCAAATGTCGCCTTAAGTAAATAAAAAAACCTGAATCTACCTTGTTGAATCTTGTATGTATAAATATTGTATTCTGTGTGTTGGCTCGCGAGCACTATTGGTTGTGCTCACCCTCACTCACAAATCCCTCCGAATCTAGGGACCAAGATGACTATGCTTACTACGAAGTTTCAGGAGCTGACGATGGAGAAGACGGAGGAGCTTAGGTCATTTTTCCTAGTAGTTAGTTTTTATCACAGTCGGGTTTACTTAGTAGTGACTATGTGCATACATATTACCCAAGTCAAGTGGTATTGCTTTACACAATCTTAACCCCAATTGCTTACCTGTGACAAGATGTGCCTTACCTCTTTTGCTTACCGCTTCCGCTATTGTAATGAAACTATTTAGCCCAATCATTTTTATGTAAACTCGATCTGATGCGGCCTATTTGAACAATTAACTTGTGATATTAATGAATGATATGGTTTTCGCTATGTATGAAATGATTCAGTGATTTATTTGTGAGCACTATCTATTGATCTAGAGAATAGTGAATAGTGTAGTGGTTTCACAAAGGATTCTGAATTGGCTAAATCTAGGCCCGACAACCCACTACACATAGATTTAACCCATTTGGTTTGTAGCAATGAGGGAATGCAAATAATGTGCTTTGTAAGGGAGAAATTTTCCGCTATCCATGCGGACAAACTTTTTTATTACGAGATCTCACAATATCGTTGATCTAGACAAATAGGTTTGAATTCAGGGGCTTATTTGTCGTTTAGTATTATGAAATCTGCTACAGAAAATTTGCCCGTACACACAATTATTCCGGATAAAGTGACGGCAATGGAGACTAGAGAGTATTACAGGGAACTCACTATCGCTTGATGTGAATTTGGCAATTTGTCCAACAGGGTTTCCTTCTGAGAGTGCACATACCCTACAATCCACAAAATGGGCACACAAGGTTCATGTTAGCAAAGGATCATGATGAAGGCATTTGTAAGCAAGTATCGGAACAACTAATATATTTGTTGGCAAATGGTCCAACAGTCAGCCACACAAATTGATCCATAAATCAAACAATATGCTCATGCAAAATCATTATACTGTTTTGTTCATCAAGTCAATCATGCCTCATTGTACCGTGCTGACCGTACCACAGTAGAATTATATAAGGAATACTTATATATTGTGCTCTACTAAATCAAACCCAATTCAAGCCTTTCCATCTATCGACTCTGAGTATGCCAAATGAGATGTATCAAACTGTGTTTTTTAAAGTCTGGTAAACGAGCAAACTTACCTTGATTTTTGGTTCATTTTGTTTTTGCACACCCTACAGAGAAACGTATCTGGCCATCTTTTTTCCTCGGAAAATAGAGAATATATTGGCGCAGAAAGCATCACTCCCCGAGAGCTTACTCACAGAATCACACTTTAGATGATCCTGTATATGCTGAGACTGCCTGTTTGGGAGAAGCCAATCAGCCAAAACTTTAGTGCTGTGGTTGGACAAGAACTGTCATAACTTCAGCCCAGATTTACAACTGGATGGCTGCTTCTGGGAACGGCAAGAACAGGCAACATTAATTCTCGAACAAGAGTTATAGTTGTTCTATTTTTTTGGATGAATAGTTGTTCCAATTATCATTGTGATCTCTAATATTTTTTTGCTATCCCTACATCGACACCGTAATAAGAACAACGGCATCCTGACTTATTTTAGTCTAGCAGCACATTAGATATAATGGCGGCAATAATAGCCCGACTATTGATCTACAGCATGCCAAGTTTGACATGCTTGCCATATATGAGGTATTTTATAGTTTTATCAATCAGATAGCCATTTTATGTTGCATTTTCTTTGCACGTGCTTTATCCTTTTTTGTTTTGAAATATGTGAGCTGACATCTAGAACTTATCGAGAAAGTATCTAATTAATAATTTTGCAAAAAAAAAATGCCATGGAAATTTCAGCTTTTTTAAAATCCCTACAACTGTAGTTCTGATCATTGAACATATCAATTCGCTATGACTCGCATTCTTTGATAGTACAACAGTTGTGCCGGTCCATACGCTTGATAGGACATACATATTTTGTGAAATACCATGTGATTGAGGTGCTAAAACAAGTGATCGGGCTTCATTTGGAAATTGGTAGTTGAATGATAAGTCCATGCAAATTAATGGTCAATGTTTTGTGAAAGGTAGCTCTCCGTATGATAAATTAAATGGTTTTAGAAATTAGAAATTCATTGAAGAAGAGGTCCCGGAAAAAGAATGTTTATGTTGCCTTCCTTTCTATATGAGGTGTTAATGTTACACATATGTGCTTCAAATATGAACTATTATGGGAAAATGACCTATCCATTTTTTATGTGACAATACATGTCTCAGCAAATATTACACTTTTTCGTAATATAAGTCATTTTAGCTTTTGCGCAAAAGCTTCAGAAAGAAAGTTGATTAAAAACGAGTTTTTTTAGAGATGTAAAAAAAAGAGATAGAAAGTTGGAAAGGGGCAGCATGATCCAATACTACACTTTTCTTTCATAATACTACCCTTTTTCATAATATAAATGCTTGAAAAAAGAGTTAGGAAATTGGTTAGAAACTTTGAATACGTACCTGAAAAACGTGGTAAACACTACAGGGGCAGCATGATCCAAATCATAAATATCTATATAGTCAACATTATTGGAGTTATTTGGGCTGGCCTAATTTTATTTCAATTAAATTTAATAAATCCCAAAGCCCACAATTAATGCTAGGAGTAATAATCTTTAATCCCATATGGGAAATCAAGAGGAGATTGACTCAACTTAAATGGGTGGAACTAAGTTACACCTGTTGTGAAGTTGAAACGGGTGGAAGGTGTGCTACACACGAGTTGAAGATGGCATTCAGTGACTTGTCCGTTACTAGTAACTGACACTTTGATGGTGGCTGTTACTTGTGATTGATGGCACATGATGGCTTCCTCCCTCATGCGACACTTTTAAGAGCACTTCTCCATTGTTCCTATATATATTTGGAGCGCTGTTTTTTCTGCTTCCCCATCCCAGCTCTTGCGCGCACAGGCGTTTGGGAGAGCAGGCCTCCGTAACCACGTCCAGCTGTGACATCTGCACGGATAGGCGGGCGATCAGGTTTTTGGGGAGTGCTCAGCACGACTGCTCGTTTCTGTACTCGACGTGATCGTCTACTTCCCAGCGGCTTTCCAGTACACGGCAAGTACGACTACTTCCAGAAGACCGTTCGAGGGACTGCACTGCGTACCTTGTCCTGCACCGACTGAGATCGACTACATCGAACAGCTGCTCATGTCGACTGAACAGAACGGCGCATCCGGTGCCAGAAGGCCCCGCCTCTGGGTATAACATTTTGTCCCTGATCTTTCTAGTACTGTTCTTAAAGTTAGTTGCACTGTTTAGTGTTCTACAAATGAGCAGTACTAGCACAACACTTGTCATGATTTTAATTGGTAATTTCTGGATTAAAATATGCCGTAATTTGCCTAAAATTCTAACAAACATCCAATCCATATATCTATATATTGAGCTTACAAATAACCAGCAATCAGCCCTTGAAATACAGATGGTGACATTTGAATACCAGTAACAAAGGCAAACTAAGTATACTACAACAGTTAATCTAAGCATAAGATGATAACATAAATGTTAGGAGGGTATAAATTAAGCTAAACGATGTGACAAAACTGCCAAGAATACATAGATCAATGACTACGAAGATAACAAGGCCAAAATGACAGAGGTAGCTAGTACAGTACAAGAGGTCCTACGAGGGAAAGTTCATCCTACGCTAATCAAAGTTTTCATGTGAGAAGAAAGTCGGGTGGACCTTTGTTCAGCTGGTCAAAATGACCGGTAGATAGGCCACATGGGTGGACCTGCTTCAATTCATGGGTATTCAATCGAATACCTAAAATTTTTAGCAAAAAACCACTATATACAAGGTATAATACATATATATACTAGTAGTTGGACTAAATTCGTCTTGTTCACATCCAGTTAATTTAAATTGATGCCATATCCTTTTTGCCCATTTCCCCCTTCCATCGACACTGGCCCTGACCCACTGTCATCCTGTTCATACCCAATTGTGAGACCGTGTCTCACTCAGTCTCTCCTCTCTTCATCTAGCGTCTAATCATCTCTCCATCTCTCGGCACTCGGCTAGTGCCTAGCGGCAGTGGGTGTTCGTGCCCTTGGTTATAGTCTTCTAGAGGTAGCGTAGGCAGCAAGGGGGCTGGAGGCTGCGCAGGTGGCAAGAGCGTTGGAGGTCCGAGTGGCCATTGGCCAAGCAGGCACTGCCGCACTAGGGCCTGCAGCACTAGGGCATATTCGTCTTCTCCGACCCGGCGACCCCCATGCTGTAGAATCTAGATGCGTAGATGGTAGATCTGCTCTGCTTGTGTGTCCCTAGAGTTTGTAGTTTTGTACTTCCGAGCTAAGTGGATGATAGATCCGTGGATGACTGAATGGATGTGGATTTGGCATATGTTTCTTCTTTGTTTCACTTTCGCTGCTTAGATTTTGTTTAGATGTGGTGGATTGCTGTATTTGGCTCAGTTATCTTTAAATTAGTGGTTATGCCTTATGAATTGAAATCCATGTTCTCCATATCTTTAAATCTGAGTAGCCTATATCTATATGCCAAGTATTTCAGAGGTATGAGCTACGGAGCTTCATGTCATGCCTTCATCTAAGCATTTTGCTTTGAATCTATGAAATAAGATCCTTAGCAACAGACAAATTATTGCTTATGAATTATTGAAATACATATTCTCCATCTCTTACCTGTGATTCTGTGAACAAATACCAAGTATTTCACAAGTGCGAACAAATAGTTTCAAGTCGGTTTTCACTATCCTAATGTGAATAGTAAATATAGATAGTTTCAGAAGGGACAATAGGAGCTAAGTGGAATTGCATATTAGTAGAACTAATTGTAATCTTTTAATCGGTTCCAAGGCACAAAGAATCGTTGAGTTAATTTGTGATTTCTAATTATTTTTTAATTTCTTTATATTATTTGAGACATTGTCTGATTGTCTCTAGCATGAACATTTCTACTTTAATTTTTGCTATTGTAGACTTTTTATGTTTTTTATTGGACAATATTTTTATAACTTCAAATACTCATTCTGAAATTTCTGGATCCACCCCTAATAGGCCATGCTAATGTGCTACTTGCCGAGCATTTTACTGCCATTTCCAACAAATTGCCAGCCAAAGAGGAAAATCTCCAAGATGATCACGTGACACCAGCTAATGCCATTGTGTCGCCTTTTCCTTGCCTCTTTCTGCAGCAGCTGCAGCAGGAGGACAAAGCATAGCAAATTCCATTCCTCTTGGTATGGATGGCCTATTGTAACGTCCCTATTTTAGGAACAGAGACATCGTACCACCTGCAACAGCCCAGGAGTTCAGTTGCGAATAGAAGAAATATTATATCTGCTCACAAATAATTAAAAAAGTTAATTTGATTAAAATAAGACCTAACGATCAACTTTAGCAACAATACGAGCGTCTAAGCCCAAAATTTAACTTACATTCAGAAGAACCGAAGAAAACTCAACAGAAACGCTTGAGTGCGGTCGTAACCCTAACACGAAAATTTGCAACATCCTCTTTTCCTCTGGTATCTGTTGTGGTGGAAATATTGTAAGACTGAGTACAATCAACCATACTCATGGTGTGAATGCGTAGGCGGAGGCAGCCACAAATCTGGGCAGCGATGGCGCAACGCGTGGAGGCGGCTAAACAGGGAGGCAGTAGGGAAGGCGCAACGCGTGGAGGCGCCGGTGCAAAGGTGAAGGCGGGGAACCAAAAGGGAAAGTGCATCCCCAAGGGATGTGTCAAATTGGGAAGAAAAACCAAATTCAAATGAAATTCAAGAATTTTCAAAATTTTGAAAATTTTCGGGTTGTTTCAGACTACCCCCTTAAAAAGAATCTCGACCTCGAGATTCACCCAAACTAGTGAATGGGTTGTAAAACAAAAACCGCTACAGTTTTGATTCCTTTACTTGAATTGTACCTTTTAATCAAAGCCTGAATTACTTGCTATGATAAGATAGTTTCGATGGTTTCTGTCTTGTCTTGTTTTATCTAGGTTCCCTATAGTTCTTATTGTCTGTACATGTATATCATCCTGGTGGGTGTTGCAGACCTATACATTTTTTGTTTATCTTGCACCAGTGCTCTGTATGTTTAGTTTTACCATGCTTCCACTGTTGGCACTTCGTGTGTTTGGATCTACCATACTTCCGTTGTACCCTTTTTTCTTGTAGTCTAGTGTTGAAAATCAAGTCCACGGGGATTAACTTTAAGATAGCACAACCCTATTATTCTTTACGCCTTGTACATACAGTTTTCATACAGTTCCATAGTCTCACAACATACCTTAGCTAAAATAATTTATAGGCAAACTCTTTTCAACTATATTACACAAAAGGAGTACAAAATAGATTTTTTTTTTCTACTTGTTGTTCTTGATGAGTGGTAATGTATGATTCTCTCTTTTCTGACTGTTTCCTTTATCATTTACCTTCATGTTGTTCTTTAGAGTAGATCTGCTTCTTTTTCCACTCTGGTTTTCTTAGGGTGGGGTCCTTCTTCCTCCGTCGGTATCTATTGTGATGTTGATGCCTATCTTTTTGCTTGTATCTTGGCCTCTTCCCTTGGTAGGGATTTCAGTGGGCATTAGCAATGATAATGTCCATTTTGTTTACAGTGAAAACAAGTTGTATGTGGCAAAATCAAAGGATTGTTTTACTTCACAACCCTTACATGTCCTGATGTCTCTTCTTCCATCCAAAGGGCTCAATCGACTAGAATCAAATGGTTTGGAGCTCCGACAGTTACAATGTGATGCTTCATATCAAGTCGCAGGCCTTTTATAAAGTATTCAATTCTTTTGGCTTCTGTATTAATTTCTTCTTGAGAATATTGAGATAGATGATTAAATTGTTGCAGATATTCCGTGATGGACTTTTCTTCTTGTCGAAGGTTAAGAAAATCCTGATATTTTTCTGTGATAACTTTAGGGGAAATGTAGGCCTTACGAAATCCCTTCACAAATTCTTCCCATGTAATGTCTTTCTTCTTCGGATGAATCCACTGGATAGCATTCCACCAAGTACTTGCTGGTTCTGATAGTTGGAAGTGGCAAAAAGAACCTTCCGCTTATTAGTACACTGGATAGTATTCATTCTTCTCTCGACATCTTCCAGCCAATTATCTGCACTCAGTGGCTCTGTTATTGCTGAGAATGTTGGTGGTTGAGTTTTTAGGAAGGTTGCAAACTTAAATGCAGTCGCACTTGATGTTGATGTTGATTCTTCTGGTGATATCTTGTTAGTGAACTGTTGTAATAGCTTTGCTTGTTGTTCCAATTTCTCAGCTTGTCTTTGCTCACATTTAATATGATTTCTCTTCATGACGGCTTGGGTTTCCATTACACTAGGTTGCTCTTCAAGATTTTTTCTCTAATGTGCTGCTAAATCTTTAATTTGTCCAGTGGTATTCTGCACTCGAAACTTAGGAATCGGTTCTGTAACATATTTGGGCTAGCAAGGGAAAGTGAGACTGAAATAGAGATAAGAGCAAGAAGTAGGAGAGGAATAGATTGGGGTGAAATTAAATGATTTCCTTGATTGCTTTCCTGGAATACTACCTCCCAAACTTTCTATACACTTACAAAGATAATCCAACATATTCCAACATTCCATACCAATCATGGAACTAATTCACTCCTATATTACTTTTATACTCAAGCTTAGAATCCAATAGCCTTATTAATTTAGCTTCTACTTCCCATTATCTACATCTATGCTACCTCCTTTAATTGCTTACTCTTAGCATCATTGTTGTCTAAAGCTCCAAACAATTATTTTCATTTATTTGATCCACCAAATGTAAAATTCCTATTGCATCATCCCTAAATTTGTTAATCAAATTTCCAAATTTCACATAAATCTCGAATTCAATCATGACCATGTAAATCCAACTTCAAATCTGTTATAATCCAGTGTCCTCATTTTAAATTCACCAATATCATTTGAATCAAAACTTTCATAAAATTCAAATTTCTCTAGTCATTGTCTCATCATCTCAGTCTACTCACCCAATAATCAACTAAGTTTCTTACTATCTACTTCTAAGGTAATTCACAATCACACACATCCACCGAGAATAACATCCTGATCAGTGTTGCAATCCAACAATCACCATTATTAGTATCCACTGTGAACAATATCATTGATCAAGCTTAAAATCCAATTATCACATTCCCTATGTCTTTAAAATATATCTTATCCATCTATCTAGTTAATCCAATCCAACAAATTCCACCATTTTATCCATTCAAATTTCACGCTACTAACTCTTCCTGATAATCAAACATAATTCTATCAACACCTTCGGTTATTCATCACCTCATAATTCAATCCCTTATGGGCTTATCTATTTAATTTCTTCTGAGATTTAGAGTATGATAGGTGAGGGAAGAATAAGAACAGAAGAATACAGGTATGAATCGAGACGAAGTAGGGTAAAAGCAGAAAAGCTTTCAACATAAACTTTATTTGAAACTAGAAACTAGCTTTGCGCAAATTGCTTATATAGTAGCCTAACAGGCTAATAGTGCAATTTGGCTATTATTACAATCAGAAAAACTTCGTCTACTCAAATGGTCTTACCCGTTGCATCAAGGGAATCAAATGAGCATTATTTATTAACTACTCGAGTGGTGACCTTACAACATTTCAAAAGAAAAAGTCTTGGTTAGGGCATTTGTGCTATTCTTCTTAACACCACAGGGCATTCGTGCTATTCTTCTTAACACCATCATTAGTACCACTTGTACTTGAGTTAGTTTTTGTTCTATTTGGTCAATACCTATAGCAAGAAATTAGTCTAAATGACTACACATGTTTTTTTTTGAAAATTTGACAAAACCAAAAGGAAAGTGTTGTGGTTACAGACCAAACAGAGAGAGAGAGAGTATGGTAGTGGAGAGTTAGGTGAGCAATGGTTTAGGGTTTCTCCCCATGGCCTGTGCTGTATATATATATCCATATGGGGAGTGCTTTTACAATTATACCCTTACATCCGAGTATTCCCCTCAGGGGCACTCATGACATTACACATGTCCCATTTTGGGCCTTACATTCCTCTAACATGCCTACTAGGCTCAGGTGGGGGCCGCCCCTACAACAGGAGCCTCTCATGGTGAAAGGCTTCACGGGCCGAAGCCATGTCGCCAAGCCCTTTGGCTCCCTCCGTCCCTGCGGCCTGTGAGCTTTTCCAACGTTCGGTGGAGTCTTACTGCTTGGTGCAGTGTTGGTCGTGCCGCGAGGATATGGGGCTGGGCGGGTTGGCGAAGTCTCTGTCGTCCACAAGGCGATGTCGGCGTAGGAGTTAGAGTCGAAGTCGGGGCCGAAGTCGCATCCGGTTTGGCGGGGTCGGTAGTTGCCCGGGCCGCCCTCAGCCGCGGGTTCTTAGGGCTGCGAAGGCGAAGTTGGAACGGAGGCAGACCTCGCGTCGGTGGCTTTACGTGGGCGCGGCTCTGCAGTCTGGTGGCGCGCCTTAATGGCTCCTGGGATCGCGCCGACCCCTGGGATGGTAGGAGCAGACTGCTGCAGCAGTACATGCTTTCCCACCCGAGGTGTACACGCGGCGGGCCATGACTGGCGTGTCGTGGGCTGTCAGCGGTCGCACGACCATGGCCGCTCGCCCCTTCCCTAGAAGGGCGGGACGCGTGGCGGGGCGCCATGGGCGCGTCGTGCGTCGTCTGCCCACCTACCCGTGCGCTCCCCTAGTTGCCAGCGGTTGCGTTTCCCGATCGTGGGTAGCCGAACCGCTGGACTCCCGCCGGTTGCGCCGCGCTGGTTGGGCTCCTGCCGGTTGGACTCCTGCCAGTTGATCGGGTATATATGTTCTGATGATGCTGCGTTGTACCCGCATCGTACAACCGGATAGGTGTCCTCCTGCTCGCGCACCGTGCTCCCATATGGAAATGGCGAGGTTTGACCTGTTCTCGTAGACAGATATGCTTGAGTCCAACTGCATCCTTTGATTGCGCCCACCAGCGTTACCATCAGGAAATGTTGACGTACTGAAGCTTATCTGTTTATGAGAACATGTCAAAACCTGCCGTAAATCAGCCTTTGCATTCCCGAATTACGGGGAACCCAGGCGGCTGGATCCCCGCCGGTCTATGCTGTGAGGTTGCCGCGTGGACTCTGAAGCCGAGGTGGCCGCCTGCGCTGCTGCGGGTTCAGCTAGAGCTGAACACTAGGTCTTCGTTGGCCGCGGCCGAGGGTTGTGCAGACGTCGGAGTCGCGGTAGCTTCCGACATCTTCGTGACGTCCCGGTGAGGTGTTCCTTCACAGGAACGGAGGCAAAGTCGGATCCGGGGCCTCGCTGCTTGGACAAAGACCCCGTTGAAGCTGTTGCATAGGTCTCGAGAATCGCGCTGACACGTGCCAGGGGTTGCACAACGCCGCATGGCCTGCATTTACGCCTGGTGGGAGTCGACACGCTGCGGGATGCTACTGGCGCGTCGTGCGCTGACATGTCTTTGTACGGCCGCGGTCATGCCCGACTCACGCGGGCGGTCGCGACGCTTCGGCTTCGGTCACGATGCTTCGGCTCCGGTCGTGGGGAGGCGGGCGGTTTGTCTTCTGCCGGTACGCTTACCGGTGGTGCGGGGGGGCGAGGGGTCTTTAAATACCCCCGTAATACCACGTCTTCGCCTCCTCCACACGCTTTCTGATTGTCCTTCTCGTCTCTTGCTCTTTGATTTTCTTGCCACCGCACTTCCCTTCGCCCGTCGTTTAGTTCCTGGGTAGCGATGGCGCCCGGCGGCGAGCACGCTCAAGCGGTCGGCAAGTACGCTATTCGCCGGCGGTCCTTGCCACTTGAGGTGGAGTATGCGCTCGAGGGGCACGACCCGGCGGCGGTAGACAAGTGGTGGGTGGCGACGGAGAGGAAGGAGGGCCCTTACTCCAGCGTCTTGGGTCCGACGCTCGTGACGGAGGAGACGATCCGCACCCTGCTGCATGAGGGGAAGCTATCGGACCGCCAGGCGGTGCGGCTACCCACCGATGATGAGGCGGAACCGCGACCTGAGGAGTCGGAGGTGATTGTCTTCGTCGCCTACTTTGAAGTCGGGCTGCGCATCCCGGCCGCGAAGGTCGTTGGTGATGTGTTGCGAACCTTCAGGCTGGAGCTGGCGCAACTGACTCCGAACGCGCTGGCCCGCCTCACCGTGTACAGCTGGGCCTTGCGCTGGAGGCGTGCTGGCCCAGCGCCTCGATATTCGCCTATCTGCATGATGCACGGTGCCAACCAAAGGAGCGGAAGGACGGGACGCTGTCGAACTTCGGCAGCGTCAACTTTATACTGCGGTCGTCGTGCGGGAAGCTCTTCCCCGCGAACTCCACTCGAGCGAAGTGGGAATCTGGCTGGACAAGACGGTGGTTCTACCACTGTGTGGAGAGCGGTAGCGGTCTCGAGTGTACGGGCCAGCCGATGGCGTTCAACACCACGCCCATTATAACGCTCAACTCCGACGACAGGTGAAGGGTGCGAAGGCTTGTGGGGGTCACCGCCTGCTTCAACATGCGCGACCTCACCGAGGAGTACATTATGTACAGCGTGGCGCCGCTCGCCCATGAGTGGTGTCTCCCTGCCAGGAAACTCCGGGACGACAACGTTCACATGTCCATTTGCTCGCTACCAGCACCCTCCGGACTTCGTAAGCCTCAGCCGTGTCCGCCTTTCCTTTCGCTGTTCGCTGCATCGCTTTTGACCACGCTTCTTGTCTCGCCTAGGAATGCGCTTGAAGGATGCGGAACGCGCAGCAAACATGTTCCTTGGGCCATATACGGCCAGGGAGCATGAGCAGCGTACGGCTACAGTCGTGGAGGCGGGGCTGGGGCGGATAAACTGCGTGTGCGAGGCCCTGGGCGTTCACGTGCCGGAACGCGCCTCTCCGGCTCTGAGCCAACCGCGACGTCAAGATGATGCCGGGGCCATCTCGCGGGAAGACTCGGACTGCTACGGTCGCGCCCGACGTGATAGCTGCCGTTGCCTCTATCGATGCTGCGGGTGCGGAGTTTGATTCGGCGAAGTATGCCGACTCAGACTTGGAGATGGGTGTGGATGGCGGGGGTGAGAGGTCTCCAAGTGGTACTAAGCATTGGGAGTGTGCCGCGGACGACCAGGAGGGGGAAGTCCCGCCGCCTGTGGCGGTCGCCGAGGTGGAGCCATCGTCTGCTGGCGGCACCGGAGTGAAGTCGCCGCCTGCGATGGTGACAATGTCGGGGCTGCCCTTCACGAAGGCCGGTGGAACGAGGTCTCCGCCAACAATGGCGGCCGAGGCAGAGGTGCCTCCCACGGAGGTTACTAGGGCGAGGCCTCCGCCCGTGAGCGTTGCTACCGTGGAGCCTTCTGCGACGGTTACCGAGGCGGGGCCTTCACCTTCTCTTCCCAGGGCGAAGCGGCCACGCCTGCGATCCCCCTTCATCAGACTTCGAGGGGGTTTACCGTGGCGACCCGTGTTGGGAGCTTGTGGGACTCCAACTTCGAAGCCGAAGTCCCCATGTCTCACGCTCCTCCGACCCCTCAGGCCGCAGCGGCCGTGGCATGGGAACAGCTAGCGCTGGGTCCTAATGCGGAGATTCCCCTGCCTCGAGGGCAAGTGCCATCCCCGGGGGCCGGTGCCCCTGTTACTCCGCTCGAAGTTGAGGGGACGTCCCAGCAAAGTCCACCTTCGGCCACCGAGGGTAGGTTACCTTGATATAACCTGACATAGCTTTGCAATACTCCTATAGGGCACTAACCGGTACACCCTCTTACAGCGACGCTCATTTCGGAGGACGGGCGAAATTCGGGGCGCGGGAACATGTTCTTGAGGGGGGCGTTTGACGCACCTGAGGCTGCCGACGCGAACGCCATGCACCCGAACCTAGCGGACTTCGTGCCTCCCTTGAAAGTGTGAGGGTGTGGCGCGGGGTCGCGAACAACGCGGCCGCGAGCATTGATTTGCAGGCGCTGTTGTCCTACGGGACGGAGCGCCTTGGGGACGCATTGGAGGTATCGGGAGTGAGGGAGCATTTATCCTTATGACGATACGTGGCCGCTTTAGAATCTTGCTGACCACTCTATCGTACATATCCTCGTTTTGGCCTAGGCGTTGCAGGCAGCTCATGCCCGCGAGCGGGGGACGCTAGAGGACCGGTTGCGAGCTGCCGAAGAGGCTCTGCATGTTGCCGAGGGGACGCGCGCCGGCAAGGACGACCGCATCCGCCGCTTGGAAACAAAATGTGTAGAGGCGAAGTCGTACGCCAAAGCGCTTGTGGCAGCGGTGCGACTGTCAGCCACGGAGGTAGCGCGGCGAGAAGTTGCGGAGGAGCGGGATGGCTTACTCCAGCAAATCGCCGCGCTGGAGAAGGAGAAGGACGGACTCGTCGCGTCTCTAGCGGAGCAGGACCGGGCTCTGGGCGATGCTTCAGTGGCTGCGTGGGATGCCATGCTGGCCCTGGAGAGCACCCTGGAGGATCTTATCGCCGAAGTGCCGCCCCGCTCCTTTGGGCGCGGAGAGCTGTCGCGGACCCTTCGCCGGATTGGGGATGCGGCCAACATTGCCCGCAACTCCGCGACGACGTTCGGCAACCACTGCTCGTACGTGACATCATGCCTGATGTGCGCGCTTCTGCAGCACCGGGGCTGCCAGCATATCAGCGGGCTGGCTGATCCCCATTTAGAGATGCCGGCCGGAGCTGGTGTGATGTCTGGTGCCGTGCGCGCTGTTCGCCGCCCCGTGCGATTCTTCTACGAGAGGATCTGGGAGTACATCGGGAAGGCTGCAGCGCAGGTCGAGCTGCGGAACAGCCTATACAACGAGGGGGACCTCGGTTTGTGGCTGGATGAGGTCCCACGATGCGACGAGGGCGGCCCCGAGGGCCCGGAGGGCGGCGTGAACCCACAGGTGTGATGCCATGGTCCCTGTGCGTTGGTGTGCGTTGTAAGACGAGGCCTTTTCCTTATGAATAAAGTGTAAGTTGCCTCACCGATGTGCTGATTTGTGTGCCCCCGTGTCCCGAGCAGTTACTCGACCGGGGCCGGCTGCTGGTTTCTGACCTTGTGACCCGGCGACGCCTCTGGCGCTGGCGGAGGGCCGAGGAGTCGCTGGACTTCTGGGCAAACCGGGCTTCTTCGAGTGACGCCCCGGCGCGGACGCGCATTAAGGAGGAGCCTGCCGAGTAGCGGCTTTGAACACCCTAGGATGTGTACACTTAACTGTGTACCTTTGTAAACATCTTCCGATGGATGCACAGTATAGGGGAGGGTTTGGTTGAAAAATGTTGTCCGCGCCTCCACTCTTGTTTGCGATGACGTAATCTCGTGGTAGAATGGCGAGGCTACACCGTGCCCGCCTACATACAGCGGTCCGGGCCTAGCCGAAGTAGACGCGCGAGCGCTCCGTCCCCTACCTTTCGAAGTGGTGGCGGCGGAGCCGGCGCCTTAGTCGAGGTAGACGCGTGAGCGCTGCGTCCCCTACCTTTCGAAGTGGTGGCGGCGGAGCCGGCACCTTAGTCAAGGTAGGCGCGCGAGCGCTCCGTCCCCTACCTTTCGAAGTGGTAGCAGCAGAGCCTGCGCCTTAGTCAAGGTAGACGCGAGCGCTCCGTCCCCTACCTTTCAAAGTGGTGGCGGCGGAGCCGGCGCCTTAGTCGAGGTAGACGCACGAGCGCTCCGTCCCCTACCTTTCGAAGTGGTGGCGGCGGAGCTGGCGCCTTAGTCGAGGTAGGCGCACGAGTGGTGCTCGTGAGTGTAAGCTGCTACCACGTCTCACGTCGACTTTACAAGGCGCAAACGGAGACGAGTCTCGACTGCCTTTTGCGCGATCACTACAAGATGCACGCAGAGGCGAGCCTCTAGTGCGTCTCATCAGGACTCATGGTGCAAAGATCGTCGATCACGCGGTGTTTATACTCCGGAGAGTACGCATAGAAATAATACTTATGTGTGCGTGGGAGCATCCGCGTCTTGTTTAGACTCTGTAGAGTGCGCAGGGACTACATCTGCGTCTTATTTATACTCCGTAGAGTGCGCACGGAGGCAGGCCTCACGCTGCGTCTTATTTAGAGTCCGTGGACTGCGCGCAGAGGCAAGCCTCTGCGCGTTGCGGGCGGTGAAGGTGCGTGCGAAGGCGGACCTCAACGCTACGTCTTATTTATACTCCGTAGAGTGCGTGCGGAGGCAGACCTCAGCGCTACGTCTTATTTAGAGTCCGTGGACTGCGCGCGGAGGCAAGCCTCCGCGCGTTGCGGGTGGTGAAGTTGCGTGCGGAGGCGGACCTCAACGCTACGTCTTATTTATACTCCGTAGAGTGCGTGCAGAGGCGTCCCCCCACGCGTCTTTGTTTATACTCATACCCGTGTTTTTTACAGAGAGTGTGAGCGCGGACGCGTGTCTTTGTTTATACTCATGCCCGTGTTTTTCACAGAGAGTGCGCGCGTGAACGCGTGTCTTTGTTTATACTCATGCCTGTATTTTTCACAAAGAGTGTGCGCACGAACGCGTGTCTTTGTTTATACTCATGCCCGTGTTTTTCACGGAGAGTGCGTGCGCGGACGCGTGTCTTCGTTTATACTCATGCCCGTGTTCTTCACAGAGAGTGCGCGCGCGGACGCGTGTGTTTGTTTATACTCATGCCCGTGTTTTTCACAGAGAGAGCGCGCACGGACGCGTCTCTTTGTTTGTACTCATGCCCGTGTTTTTCACGGAGAGTGCGCGCGCGGACGCGTGTCTTCGTTTATACTCATGCAGAGTGCGCGCGAAGGTAATCCTTCACGCGCTTCTTGCGGGAAACAAGACAATTTTTGCAAACGGTGAACTTTATTAAATTCTCGTTTGTGCAGGTGAGCGATTACAAACGGTGGGATATTGACCACTGACCGTTTAAAGACGGGATCGGCTGCGGCTGTCGTCGCCCGGTGATGAGGCGGGGCACGGTGGGAGCCTCTGCTACTGGGGTAACGCACGCGGGCACGGTGGGAGCCTCTGCTGCAGGGGGCCTTCCTGGGGTTGCATTCCTTGGTCATGGGGGTGTTGGACGTGAGCCATGATGGGCGGGCACGCGTGTCGTGGCTGCCCCGACCGTGGACTTCGCACCACTGCCCAAGGTGCTGTTCATTGTACTCTTCGCGTGCTCTGTCGTCGCGACCCCGCCCGCGTCCCCGCCCCCGGCCACGGCGCCCTCTGCCGCCACGACCAGCAGGGGCGTTGTCCTCGGAACCACCCTTGATGTCAAAGACGTAGCGAGGTTTCTGAGATTTGCATTGGTCGTGCTTGGGCTTGTAGCCGACGAGTCTTTGTGCTGGGCCTCCTTGCGCTCGGAGGTGTCCTTCGATGGCTCCTGCTTACGCTTGCCTTTCGATGAGCCCTCCTTCGGCGAGCCATCGTTTTGTGCCAAGCCCTCCGCCTGGTTGGTGTCGGAGTCGTCGCCATGTCTCCGCCGTGCGTCCTCTTCCGCTATAGCATACTCTTCCATCTTGTCGAAGAGCTTCGCCACCGTCTTGATTGGTTTCCGCGCGTTGTATTCGGCCATCGGTCCCGGGCGGAGGCCTTGTATCGCTGCATTGATGACGGTTGTTTCATTGACGTCCTTGACCTGGCAACGTACCTTCGCGAAGCGCTTGAAGTAATCCCGAAGCCTCTCCGACGGTTTTTGCTTGACTGCGAAGAGCTGGTCCGCGTCGACGCGCTCGACGTAGTTTCCCTGGAAGTTGTTGTAGAGTCGGCCGCAGATCTGCTCCCACGCGTAGATGGACTGTGGCTCGATGGTGAAAAACCAAGAGAGCGCCACCCCCTGCAACGCGAGCGGGAGCCCCTTCGCCTTGGTGGTGTCATCTCCGCTGGTGGCTTCGATGGCGGTCTCATACACGCGCACGAATTCCCGTGGGTCCATGTCGCCTTTGTACGCTTCAATGACACTCGGGAACTTGAAGTCCTCCGGCCACGCCGCCTGCTGCAGGCCCGCAGAGAGTGGGGACTCCGGGTCCACGCGTCGTAGTGGGATACGACTGGACGTGGGGGCGTCGCGGCTATCCGCCCTCTCCGGTGTGGGCTCCGATGCGACTACCGGTGGGGCCTGTTGGCTCCGAGCCTCTTGCATGTCCCGAACGGCTCCGCGGAGATCCGTTAGCTCCCGCTGAAACGCACTGAGGGCCGCCAGCAGGGTGTTCTCCGCCGTGGACGTGGTTGGAGCCGTTGGCGCGCCTGGGGGCGCAACCGGAGCTGCGGCAACCATGGCCTGTGCTCCCGGACTACCCGCTGTGCTGGCATGAAGAACTCCGAAGCCGGTGATGAAGCCCACGTTGCCGCCAGAATCGCCCACCGTTCCTGCACCGAGTGGGAGAGCGGACACGCCGTGCCTGCGTGGGCATCGGCGTTGCTGCCTCCGACCACCCGAGCACCGCTGTCGGCGACTGTCGCGGTACGTGCAGTGGGGTTACCTACCATGCGCAGGGCGGTGTCGACTGTTGCACTGGCGGTGGTGGGGTGAAGCATCGCGGCGGTGGTGGCGGGATCAAGCGTCGCGGTGGTGGTGGCGGGATCAAACGCCACGGCGGTGGTGATGGCGTCGAGCGCCACGGCGGTGGTAGCAGGGTCGAGCGTCGCGGCGGTGTTGGCGGGATCGAACGTCGCGGCGGTGGTGGCGGGGTCGGGCGTCGCGTCGTGAACACCGGTGTTCGCGACCGCCACACCCGCATCGCCACCCACGCCCGTGGCTGCCAACACTGAAGCCCTGGTACTGACACGGGATTCCGCCGCTCCCACCTTCTTCTTCTTCGCCGCCGATGATGAAGTTTTCTTTGGTGCCATCTTTCTTCGGATCTGGAGGCTTGCTCTTGTCCTCCCCATGGACGGCGTCAACTGTTGTGGTTACAGACCAAACAGAGAGAGAGTATGGTAGTGGAGAGTTAGGTGAGCAATGGCTTAGGGTTTCTCCCCATGGCCTATGCTGTGTATATATATATATATATATATATATATATATATATATATATATATATATATATATATATATATATATATATATATATCCCCATATGGGGAGTGCTTTTACAATTATACCCTTACATCCGAGTATTCCCCTCAAGGGCACTCATGACATTACACATGTTCCATTTTGGGCCTTACATTCCTTTAACAGGCCTGCAGGGCTCAGGTGGGGGCCACCCCTACAATAGAAAGCTTTTAATGCATGTCTAAGAAAGATAAGATAGACATAAGAAAGACAAGATAACCATATTACTTTTGATTTACACAATTCTTTTATGTTAGAAATTAAAATTTTGTAAAACTGTATAATTATCGAAACCAAACCTATACTTAGGGTTATGACTTATAGTCAAGCCTGCTCTGATACCACTTTGTAACGCCCCTATTTTTGGGAACAGGGACGTCGTACCACTCGCTACAGCCCAGAAGTTTAGTTGCGGATAGAAGAAGTATCATGCCTGCTCATGAACAATTAAAAGAAGTTAGTTTGATTAACATAAGACCTAGCAGTCAACTTTAGCAACAATACAAGTGTTTAAGCCCAAAATTTAACTTACATTCAGAGAATCGAAGAAAACTCAACAAGAACACTTGAGTGCAGTTGTAACCCTAACACGAAAACTTTCAACATCCTCTTTTCCTCTGGTATCTGTTGTGGTGGAAATATTGCAAAACTGAGTACAATCAACCATACTCAACAAATCATATGGGGAAATGCTATATATCTACTTGCCAGGATTCTCAAGTGATGAGCATATAGTGGTTCTGTTATGATATGTGGATGCAGTTTTATTTGAAAACATTCTTAAACACAAAAGAATAATGACTATTTAAGGAATTGGGGTTTCAAAGCTTGATTAAAAGACCTCTGCATTTTTTTCAAATTATTTCCAAATCTACTAATGCCTCTCTGTTGGAATCTCCCATGAACATAGCTTCTTTTATCGGAAGCATGACGTATTTGAGATACCATTGTGATTACTCCGTAGAGTTGCCAAGCTTTACCCATAAGATTCCTTAACCCTCATGACTGAGTTTTGAAAACAAGGTCGTTTCACTGCTCATCTCTTTATATATGTTCTACCCGGAAGATCTCCAACTCAGACCTGGGTATCCACCGACTTGGTCAGATATCTTCTGCCCGTCCTAAGAGGAACTACTATTGTTCAGTATGGTTTTACCATTTCCATACTAACTCTCCTGTACTCCTGTAGAGATTCAATCGATTTGAGTAGCTACTAAACTAGGTTTGATGAGTCAAAACTTGTGGTTGGACGACCACTATGTTCTTTGCTCAGCATAAGGTCATCCTTACTTTCTCCGAATTGCGTTCTCAATTTTCACCTTGAGGCTACCATCCTCGATGGCATTGTCATTTTCTGCACAAGCCTCCACCCGAGGGTAAGGCTGTAGACGAGGACCATGTTGTGGTTTTCTACTAGACCCCCTTACCCTAGAGCCATTTTAACAATTCTACCATCCAAATGCCAAGTCACTTGGTAGCATTACTCAACCAACACATGGTTCTCATGATAATCAATTTCCAAGAAACACTTTTGCAAAATGATCTATTAAACATTAGTATAAAATAGTTGAGTTTCCTACACTACCATGGTTATTTAAGTAGTAGATTTAGCATCACTAATTCTTGTCAAGGTGAATATAGCCATCAAAGTAAATAGGGCTTTTTCAGTGGAAGGATGTAACTAGGTATCATGTCATTCTAAACATTTATTGTATGTAAAATATCAGAGCGTAAATAACAGATAATAAAAGTACTGATAAGTAAATAATTAATAGAATATAGGTTCAATATGATCAAAAACATGTGACTTGCCTCCTTCCTGTTGTTCTTGGTCTTCTCTACCTACTTCAAGCTTACTTCAATTACTCTTGCAGCTCTTTTGTTGACCAACTCGCTTGATCCGTTCATAGCACAAGGAGACAGCATCGACGATGATGGTGAGTGAGGGAAAGCAATTAAAGAAATCTCAAGGGATTTGCCAAATTCAGAAGAAAAACCAAATTCAAATGAAATTCAAGAATTTTCAAAAATTTAAAAATTTTCGGATTGTTTCACCTACACACCTTCAATTCTTGCCCATACCTGTGTTGACAAATACTGCACCGGACTATATTTTTATATTTTAGCTTCAAGTCTCACACTTATATTGTAGTAATTCATATACATATATTGAAGTATGATAATACATGATGCAACATGAGTTCAATGTCTTGAAAACCTAACAACAATGAGTCAGAAAAAACACACATGGTAACAATAATGGGACAGCTCAGATGCAGGGTTTTGTACAACCTATCTAATGCAGAAAAATCAGAGGGTGATTGATGCGATAATAAGTGAGAAAGCGGCAACTTCAGACGGAAAATCATATGTTAGACCATGTGAAGGTCGTGAATACAGTTGTTGTGGCTACAGACCAAACAGAGAGAGAGATGGTAGTGGAGAGTGATGAAGATAAGTGTAATGGCCTGGGCCTTCCCATGGCTCCTCATCATATATATATGCACATGAGGAGTGCTTTTACAGATATACCCTTACATCTGGTTATCCCCTCTGGGGGCAGTTATGTCATTACACATGGCCTATTCTGGGCCATATAATCTCCTACCAGGCCTGCTGGGTTTAGGTGGGGGCCACCCCTACGACAGGAGCCTCTCATGGTGAAGGGCTTCACAGGGCCGAAGCCATGTCGTCGAGTCCTTTGGCCTCCTCCGTCCCCTGCGGCTTGTGAATGTCTGCGGGCTTGTGGCTGGGGAGCTAGAGACCCGGGATGGTGGTAATGGGGCTGGCGCCCAAGTCGAAGTAGACGCGCTCGCTCCGTCCCCTACCCTTCGAACGGGTGGCAACGAAGCTGGCGCCTAAGTCGAAGTAGACGCGCGCGCTCCGTCCCCTACCCTTCGAACGGGTGGCAGCGAGGCTGGCGCCTAAGTCGGAGTAGATGCGCGCGCTCCGTCCGTTACCCTTCGAACGGGTGGTAGCGAAGCTGGCGCCTAGTCGAAGTAGACGCGCGCGCTCCGTCCCCTACCCTTCGAACGGGTGGCAGCGAAGCTGGCGCCTAGTCGAAGTAGACGCGCGCGCTCCGTCCCCTACCCTTCGAACGGGTGGCAGCGAAGCTGGCGCCTAAGTCGAAGTAGACGCGCGCGCTGCGTCCGCTACCCTTCGAACGGGTGGCAGCGAAGCTGGCGCCTAGTCGAAGTAGACGCGCGCGCTCCGTCCCTTACCCTTCGAACGGGTGGCAGCGAAGCTGGCGCCTAGTCGAGGTAGACGCGCGCGCTCCGTCCCCTACCCTTCGAACGGGTGGCAGCGAAGCTGGCGCCTAAGTCGGAGTAGACGCGCACGCTTCGTCCGCTACCCTTCGAACGGGTGGCAGCGAAGCTGGCGCCTAGTCGAAGTAGACGCGCGCGCTCCGTCCCCTACCCTTCGAACGGGTGGCAGCGAAGCTGGCGCCTAAGTCGAAGTAGACGCGCGCGCTCCGTCCCCTACCCTTCGAACGGGTGGCAGCGAAGCTGGCGCCTAGTCGAGGTAGACGCGCGCGCTCCGTCCCCTACCCTTCGAACGGGTGGCAGCGAAGCTGGCGCCTAGTCGAGGTAGACGCACGCTCCGTCCCTACCCTTCGAACGGGTGGCAGCGAAGCTAGCGCCTAGTCGAGGTAGACGCGCGCTACGTCCCCTACCCTTCGAACGGGTGGCAGCGAAGCTGGCGCCTAGTCGAAGTAGACGCGTGCGCTCCGTCCCCTACCCTTCGAACGGGTGGCAGCGAAGCTGGCGCCTAAGTCGGAGTAGACGCGCGCGCTGCGTCCGCTACCCTTCGAACGGGTGGCAGCGAAGCTGGCGCCTAGTCGAAGTAGACGCGCGCGCTCCGTCCCCTACCCTTCGAACGGGTGGCAGCGAAGCTGGCGCCTAAGTCGAAGTAGACGCGCGCGCTCCGTCCCCTACCCTTCGAACGGGTGGCAGCGAAGCTGGCGCCTAGTCGAGGTAGACGCGCGCGCTCCGTCCCCTACCCTTCGAACGGGTGGCAGTGAAGCTGACGCCTAGTCGAGGTAGACGCGCGCTCCGTCCCCTACCCTTCGAACGGGTGGCAGCGAAGCTGGCGCCTAGTCGACGTAGACGCGCGCGCTCCGTCCCCTACCCTTCGAACGGGTGGCAGCGAAGCTGGCGCCTAAGTCGAAGTAGACGCGTGCGCTCTATCCCAGTGTGGAGATCGCAGTTTGGCGCTGGTGTGGTTGTGCTTCGGGGCTGTTGTGACCTTGCAGTCTGGTAGTGCGCTTTTAATGGCGGCTGAAATCATGCCGACGCCTGGCCTGGCAGAAGTCAGGCTGTCGCGTCGTGCAGTCTGCCATGCTGCAGGTGGGGCACGTGGCGGCTCACAACTGGTGCGTCGTGGGATGTGAGCGGTTGCGCGACCGCGGCCGTTCGCCTCGCCCCCCGAGAAGCTGGACGCGTGCGGAAGATGTGAGGGCGTTGCAGGCTGCTTGGCCACCTACCCGGCATGGCCCTCTATGTCCCGGCGGTTCTTCTTTCCAAATCTTGGATAGCCGAACCGCTGGGAATTTGATCCGTCTGTGCATTGAACCACAAGGCAGGCGAGCGGCCTTTATAAAGTGCTAAGGTTGAGGTGGAGGCACCCTTTCTTGCTTTGCTTTTTGATCTGCCGCTTCGCTTCCGCCCGTGCTAGTTGTCACACCAGTTGCTACTTTGCCTGCTTCTTCTACTTCCCTTGTCGCGGAGAGCGATGGCCAGCCATGACGACGCCACGTACCACCCCCGCAGCGGTTCCTTGCCTAGCCAGGGCGAGGTGAACCATCCTTCCCAAGAGTATAAACTGGTGCCGCGGGGGAGCTCGCGCGCCGACAAGCTGTGGAATGCGATGGAGCACTCGGGAGGCTCCTGCTCCCGTGTGCTGGGGAAGAGCCGGATGACGGAAGGGACGCTACAACGGCTCGTGGATGAGGGGAAGATCGCGGATCGCAATGGGGCTCGCTTACCCCGCCGGGACGAGACGGAGCCGAAGCCCGGGGCCCTGGAGGCAATTGTTTTCGTCGCGTTCTTCGATGCCGGCCTTCGGATGCCCTGCACGTTGTTTGTGGGCGAAGTTCTGCGGGCTTATCAGTTGGAGCTAGCCCAGCTGACGCCCCACGCGCTACTCCGCCTCGCTGTGTTCGCGTGGGCGATGCGGACAGAGGGGTGGCGCCCCAGCGCCAGCTTATTCGCCACCCTGCACGATGCACACTGTCGACCCAGAAAGGTTGGCGGGGCGGTGTCCAACTTTGGTGGTGTGGATTTCGTGCTCTGGGCGTCCTGTGCGACGTTGTTTCCTGTGTCTGCCTCGTCAGGGCAGTGGACGTCCGGCTGGACGCGATGGTGGTTCTATTACACCGTGACCGACAAGAGTAGAATGCATTGCCGAGGCGGGCCGATCTCGTTTAATAGCACGCCGAGTCTGAAGGCGGAGATTGACGACACGCGAAAGCTTCAGAGCCTCGTCGGTGTCGCCCGTCGAATGAGCATGCGTGACCTAGCCGAGGAGTTCACGATGCATGGGGCGGCGCCCCTCTCCTCCCGGGGGAAGTATGTTGTTCCGAATGGCCCCCGCGAGGACGGGTTCGAACCATGTGTGTCTCGGGTGCTTACGCTTGTAACGATGTAACCCCTTTGTCTTTATAATGGAACCAAGTAATACCTTATGCTTGGTGTTATCTGCCGTCGAACGCGGAGGGCAGGTCTGCGCATCTCGTTTATACTCCGTGGAGTGGCGCGTGCGGAGGCGAACCTCGACGCTACGACTTCCTTTGTAGTCCGGAGACTCGCGCGTGCGGAGCTAGGCTCGACGCTACGTCTTATTTAGAGTCCATGGACTATTGCGTGCGGAGCTAGGCTCGATGCTACGTCTTCTTTATAGTCCGGAGACTCGCGCGTGCGGAGCTAGGCTCGACGCTACGTCTTCTTTATAGTCCGGAGACTCGCGCGTGCGGAGTTAGGCTCGACGCTACGTCTTATTTAGAGTCCGTGGACTATGGCGTGCGGAGCAGAGCTCGACGCTACGCCCTTTTTTATAGTCCGGAGACTCGCGCGTGCGGAGCTAGGCTCGACGCTACGTCTTCTTTATAGTCCGGAGACTCGCGCGTGCGGAGCTAGGCTCGACGCTACGCCTTATTTAGAGTCCGTGGACTATGGCGTGCGGAGCAGAGCTCGACGCTACGCCCTTTTTTATAGTCCGGAGACTCGCGCGTGCGGAGCTAGGCTCGACGCTACGTCTTATTTAGAGTCCGTGGACTATGGCGTGCGGAGCAGAGCTCGACGCTACGCCCTTTTTTATAGTCCGGAGACTCGCGCGTGCGGAGCTAGGCTCGACGCTACGTCTTATTTAGAGTCCGTGGACTATTGCGTGCGGAGCTAGGCTTGACGCTACGTCTTCTTTATAGTCCGGAGACTCGCGCGTGCGGAGCTAGGCTCTACGCTACGTCTTATTTAGAGTCCGTGGACTATTGCGTGCGGAGCTAGGCTCGACGCTACGTCTTCTTTATACTCCGTAGAGTGCGCGCGAAGGCGTCCCCCCGCTGCGTCGTATTTATACTCCGTAGAGTGCGTGCGGAGCTAGGCTCGACGCTACGTCTTATTTAGAGTCCGTGGACTATTGCGTGCGGAGCTAGGCTCGACGCTACGTCTTCTTTATAGTCCGGAGACTCGCGCGTGCGGAGCTAGGCTCGACGCTACGTCTTATTTAGAGTCCGTGGACTATGGCGTGCGGAGCAGAGCTCGACGCTACGCCCTTTTTTATAGTCCGGAGACTCGCGCGTGCGGAGCTAGGCTCGATGCTACGTCTTATTTAGAGTCCGTGGACTATTGCGTGCGGAGCTAGGCTCGACGCTACGTCTTCTTTATAGTCCGGAGACTCGCGCGTGCGGAGCTAGGCTCGACGCTACGTCTTATTTAGAGTCCGTGGACTATGGCGTGCGGAGCAGAGCTCGACGCTACGCCCTTTTTTATAGTCCGGAGACTCGCGCGTGCGGAGCTAGGCTCGACGCTACGTCTTATTTAGAGTCCGTGGACTATTGCGTGCAGAGCTAGGCTCGACGCTACGTCTTCTTTATAGTCCGGAGACTCGCGCGTGCGGAGCTAGGCTCGACGCTACGTCTTATTTAGAGTCCGTGGACTATGGCGTGCGGAGCAGAGCTCGACGCTACGCCCTTTTTTATGGTCCGGAGACTCGCGCGTGCGGAGCTAGGCTCGACGCTACGTCTTATTTAGAGTCCGTGGACTATGGCGTGCGGAGCAGAGCTCGACGCTACGCCCTTTTTTATAGTCCGGAGACTTGCGCGTGCGGAGCTAGGCTCGACGCTACGTCTTATTTAGAGTCCGTGGACTATGGCGTGCGGAGCAGAGCTCGACGCTACGCCCTTTTTTATAGTCCGGAGACTCGCGCGTGCGGAGCTAGGCTCGACGCTACGTCTTATTTAGAGTCTGTGGACTATGTTATGCTTAGCGCGGACAGGGGATGCTCTTGGAACAGCAACCTTTATTGAACTCCCGTTTGCGCGGGCGGGCATCGCCTAATAACGGGCCGGTGGCTCTATGCCTACTGTGCTGCTTCTAGGCGTAGTACCGCCGCAACCTGTCCGCGTTCCATGTGTGCCGGAAGGCTTGTCCTTCAAGCGTGGCGAGGCGGTACGCCCCCTTTGGCAATGCCTCCGTTACGATGTACGGGCCTTCCCACTTGGACTCCAACTTGCCAACGGTTTCCGCCTGAAGCGCCACTCTGAGGACAAGATCCCCAGGCTTGAACCCCCGCGGGCATATAGAGCGGTCCCGAGTACGCCTTGTCTGCCGCGCGTACTTCTCGACGTGGTGGGCTGCGTCTGCCAGTATCCCGTCGAGGAGGTCTAAGGACACACGGCGCTCTTCTTCGGGTGCTTGGACGAGGACCCTTCGTGAGCCGGCCTTAATTTCCTCGGGCGTCACTGCTTCGTCGCCGAAGAGGAGCTTGAACGGCGTGAATCCCGTTGGGCGCGTTACCGTTGTGCGAAGCGACCATAGAACGCTGTGAAGCTCGTCTGACCACTTGCCCTTCGGCAATCCAACTAGGCGCTTTTTAATGGCGGCAGAGATGGCGCCATTCGCCCGTTCGACCGCCCCGTTAGACTGGGGATGCCCTACCGAAGCGAATCGGAGGGTGATGCCCATGCTGTCGCAATAATCTTTGAAGAGGGCGGCGTCGAACTGCAGGCCATTGTCGACCGTGAGCTCCCGAGGGACCCCGAAGCGACATATGATGTTTTGCCATAGGAAGCGCTGTATGGCCGCAGAAGTTACTTTGGCCAGAGCGATCGCTTCCGGCCACCTGGAGAAATACTCCAGCGCGACTACCACGAACCGGAGATCCCCTGGAGCTCGGGCAAGCGGTCCTACTATATCGAGACCCCAGCGCGCCAGTGGCCACACCGGGGGGATCGGGTTGAGGCTTGTCGGGGGCCTGCGGATGATGCACGCCATCCATTGGCACCCTTGGCACCGACGGACGAGGTCCTGGGCGTCGGTGATGGCAGTCGGCCAGTAGAAGCCTTGTCTAAACGCCTTGCCGACCAATGACCTCGGCGCCAGGTGGGATCCGCATACGCCCGCGTGGATTTCCGCCAAGAGTTCCTTTCCTTCCTCAGTCGAGAGGCAGCGCAGGAGCGGCGCACAAACCCCCTTCTTGTAGAGTGTCCGTTCAAACACCTGGAAGGACCGTGCGCGGTGCCGCAATCGTGGCAGATCGGCAGGATCCTCCGGCTCGGCGAGGCCTTGTAAGAACTTGAAAATGGGCTCCCGCCAATCTCCTGGCCGATCAATGCGGTGGACAAGTGCCGCGTCCCGGATGTCCTGCGCGATGGCCGCCTTTGCTAACACCTCGGAGAATGCCCCCTCAGGGGGGGCAGTTGCTGGCTGGCCGCCTTGGCGAGGGCGTCCGCTTGCTCATTCTCCGCCCGGGGGATGGCCTTGACGGTGACACCCAAAAAGTGCCTTTCTCTCGCCCGTACCGCCGCGAGGTACTTGGCCAACTCAGGGTCCTTGGCTTGATATGACTTGTCCACATGGTCGGCCACCAAGGCGAGTCGGTGCGGACCAACACCCGTCTCGCGCCGACGGCCTTGAGCTTCGCCAGGCCAAAGAGCAGCGCCTCGTATTCGGCCGTGTTGTTGGTGGCGGGGAAGGCAAGGCGCGCCGAGTACAGCAAACGCTGTCCCTCGGGCGTGACGATCACCGCCCCTACGCCCCCGCCGGCGACGCTGTAAGCTCCGTCGATTGTAAGCGTCCAGACGGGGTCATCGTGCGTCTGGCCAGGTTGGGCCGGCGGTGTCCATTCGGCGAGGAAATCCGCCAGGACTTGGGATTTAATTGCCATTCGCGAAGCATATGTCAAGGAGAAGGGAGCGAGCTCGGCGGCCCATTTACCGATACGCCCTGTGGACTCCTTGTTGTGTAGCATCTCTGTCAGGGGGAATGAGGAAGGCACTGTGATCGGGTGAGCCAGAAAATAATGCCGAAGCTTCCTGGAGGCCATGACCAGCGCGTAGGCGAGCTTCTCAAGCTCCGTGTATCTTGTCTTTGCGCCTTGAAGGGCTTCAGAGACAAAATAGACAGGCCGCTGCATGGCGCCTTCCTCTAAGACGAGGACGGCACTGACCGCGGTAGTTGACGCGGCCAGATAGAGCAGGAGGGGAGCCTCTGGTGCTGGGGCGACCAGAGTGGGGAGGCTTGCCAGGTGCTGCTTGAGCTCGTTGAAGGCCTTCGCGCAGTCTCCGTCCCAACGAAACTCATCGCACCCGCGGAGTGTCTTGAAAAACGGCAGGCCCCGCTCCGCCGCCCTGGATAGGAAGCGGCTTAATGCTGCCATGCGGCCCGCCAGCCTCTGGACCTCCCTCGTTGTCTTGGGTGGCTCCATACCCAGGATAGCGTCTACTTTGTTGGGGTTCGCCTGGATGCCCCGCCCGGACACGAGGAAACCGAGGAGTTTGCCCGCCTGTACCCCGAAGACACATTTGTCGGGGTTGAGCTTGATGCCCGCCTTCCGGAGGTTGTCGAAGGTCTCCTGGAGGTCCCGGCCGTGTAGAGCAAGTTGCCGAGTTTTGACCACCACGTCATCGACATAGGCTTCGACGTTCCTCCCGAGCTGGGCGGCCAGGGCAATGGCGACGAGGCGGGTGAAGGTAGCGCCTGCGTTCTTCAAGCCAAAGGGCATTCTGACGAAGCAGAACGTCCCAAGTGGTGTGATGAAACTGGTCTTCTCCTCGTCGTCTTCGGCCATGTATACCTGGTGGTAGCCGGAATAGGCGTCCAGGAGACTCATGAGTTCGCACCCAGCAGTGGCGTCAACGAGCTGATCGATGCGCGGCAAGGGGTAGTTGTCCTTCGGGCACGCCTTGTTGAGTGCCGTGAAGTCGATGCACATGCGCCAGGCCCCGCTGGCCTTTTTGACTAGCACCGGGTTAGCGAGCCATTCTGGATGGTGGACCTCGCGGATGACCCCGGCGCGAAGAAGCTTCGCCACTTCCGCTTTGGCCGCCTGCTGCCGATCCATCGACATACGCCGGAGCCTTTGCTTGACCGGCTTGGCGTCGGGGCGGACCGCCAAACGATGCTGGATTACCGCGCGATCCACACCCTTGATGTCCTCCGGGGACCATGCGAAGATGTCCACGTTGTTCTGAAGCACTCGGAGCAGCTCCCATTCGACCCCCGGTGGGAGCCCTTCGCCAATGGAGACAGACTGCCCCTCCGCCTGGAGCGGCACCTTCTTGACACCGCCTTCGGGCCGAGGCTTGGGCGTCCACCCGGGGGCGGAGGGCCCAGCACCGGGCGCGCCGGAGAGGGCATGCACTGGGCGATGCGACACGTGGCTACCGCCTTCGGCACGCCGTGCCAGGTCCTGGTCGCCGAAGATGGTGATGACACCCTCCGGGCCCGGGAGCTTTACACACAAGAAGGCGTGGTGCGGGATTGCCTCGAAAGAGTTGATGGCGGGTCGCCCCAGTATGGTGTTGTAGGGGTGCGGGATACCTACGACATCAAAGGTGACATGCTCGGTCCGGATGTTACCTTTGTTGCCCTCCTGACAGAAGGTGACAGGAAGGGAAATGTGCCCCAGGGCCTGCAGCGGTTGACCCCCGAAGCCTTGAAGTGGAGCTCCCGGCTGCTCCAGCCGGCTTCGGGGGATTGCCATGCGGTCGAGGGCGTCTGCGAATAAGATGTTCGCGGAGCTTCCCCCGTCGACAAGGACGCGCTTGACTTCGCAGCCTGCTATGTGGGCCTGGATGACTAGAGGGTCTTGGTGAGGGTACTCCGCGCCCCTGGCGTCGTTCAAGTCGAAGGTGATGTTGCGGGGCGGCATCCACAGCTGCGGCTGTTCCCCGGGGGCTTTTGAGGAGGAGCCTCCGGTGATGACGTTGACGGTGTGGTGCTGCGCGCCCTCCGTCGCGGTGGCCCGTACGGGACTATCCCTTGGGTGCCCCACATGGGTTTCGGCGGGGGGCCGAGGAGGCGGAGTCCGAGATCCGGCCGTCGCCCTCCGCAGCTCCATCACCGCGGCGCATGCCCTTGTGTAATGATCGCCGTAGCCATGTACCTCGCACCACTTGCCATAGCGCAGGAGCTCCTGCTCTGCGCGGGGTTGGCTGCCGTAGTCAAACCCGCCCCCCGATCCCCGGGCTCCCCTCCGTGAAGCGGGGTCGGGTCCTTGGCGGGTGCTCTTGGTGGCGAGGACGCGATGGGCCGCCTGCGTCCGGCGCTGGCGGCGCCGAGGTTTGGGCCTACACCGTGAAGAGCCTTCCTGTACTTCGTCCTCACTGCCTCGGGGAGGGTCTCCTCGGGGCTTTCGGCTACGGCCCGGCTTCGCGGAGGGGCCACCCACCCCGACCTGGCGCGGGGTGCGCTCCTCATGGGCGAGGCCGAGGGCGGTGATGCTGCGTCTTCGCGCATCCTCCTCCGCCCGCGCATACTCATCCATTTTATCGAAGAACTTGGCAACTGTCGCGATTGGCCTCCGCGCGTTGTATTCGGCCATCGGGCCCGGGCGGAGGCCCTGTATGGATGCATTAACGATTGTGGTTTCATTAACATCGTGTACCTGGCCTCGAGTCTTGGCGAAGCGCTTGAAGTAGTCCCGGAGCGTTTCCGAGGGTCCTTGCTTCACAGCGAAGAGTTGGTCCGCATCGATTCGCTCGACATGATGTCCTTGAAAGTTGCGACGAAGCCGGTCGCGAAGCTGCTCCCACGCATAGATGGAACCCAGCTCTATGGTAAAAAACCAAGAGAGCACCACCCCGCGCAGTGCGAGGGGGAGTCCCTTCACCTTCGCGGTGTCGTCTCCGCCCGCGGCCTCGATCGCGGTTTCGTACACGCGCACGAACTCGCGAGGATCCGTGTCGCCTTTGTACGGGTCGGTGATGCGGGGGAACTTGAAGTCTTCGGGCCACGCCGCCTGCTGCAGCCCCGCCGAAAGCGGGGATTCCGGATCTGCGCCTCTCAGCAGGACACAGCTGGACGTGGGGGCTTCGCGACTGTCCGCCCTCTCCGGCGCGGGCTCGGACGCGATTGCTAGTGCGGCCGGCTGACTCCGAGCCTCTTGTATATCTCTGACGGCTCCTCGAAGGTCCCCCAGCCCTCGCTGGAACGCGTTGAGAGCCGTCAGCAGGGCGCTTTCCCTCACCGGTGCGGGCGGAGTCGCCGGTGCGTCCGACGGGCGGATCGGCGCGGGGATGACCGCGTCGCGGGGTCCCAAGCTGCCGGTCGCTCCGTCGCGGCTACCTCGGACCGCCTAGTCCGCGCCGCCGGCGAGGGTTGCAGTGGGGGCGGCGAGGTCGGCTATCGTTGCGTCAGCGGGGTCGGTTGTCACCGCACCCGCGTCGACGTCTTCGACCGCAGGCTCCGTCCTCGCAACGCCGGTGGTGGGGTTGGTCGTCGCGGTGTCGGTGACGAGGTTGGTCGTCGCGGTGCCGGTGACGGGTTTGGCCGTCCCCGCGTGAACGTCGACGACGTCTTCGGCCACCGCGCCTGCATCGCCACCCGCGTCCGTCGCTGCCGATGCCGAAGCCCTGGTACTCATACGATGCTCCAGCCCGGCCGCCTTCTTTCCCTTCGCCGCCGCTGTGGAAGCTTTTTTCGGTGCCATCTTTTTCTTCGGTCTTCAGGCTTGTCCTCGTCCTCCCCACGGACGGCGCCAACTGTTGTGGCTACAGACCAAACAGAGAGAGAGATGGTAGTGGAGAGTGATGAAGATAAGTGTAATGGCCTGGGCCTTCCCATGGCTCCTCATCATATATATATGCACATGAGGAGTGCTTTTACAGATATACCCTTACATCTGGTTATCCCCTCTGGGGGCAGTTATGTCATTACACATGGCCTATTCTGGGCCTTATAATCTCCTACCAGGCCTGCTGGGTTTAGGTGGGGGCCACCCCTACGACAACAGTAATAATGAATAACTAACTTGTGGGTTGCATTGAAATTTGTGTTTGTGAAAGTTTTAGTCGACCATAATTGACGATTGGTAGGTTTTGACCACGGACGGAAGTCCGATCAGCTTGTGATGGATGGTTCGATCGGCAGGTCTGAATGGCAGGCATCGACCATGGCAAATTGAGCACAGCATATCGACCACGGCATATCAGCCATGGCAAATCGACCACATCAGATCGAGTACGGTAGAATGACCAAGGCAGAACAACCATGCCTAGTAGATTTTGGTAAGCTATAGCGAACTGGTCGTAAGCAACAGTCAGCGTCTTAGCTACAGTGAATCGGTCGAAGGTCGTAAGCTTGTATGTTATAGTAACCGGTCGGTGGTCGTACCTACATTACTTTTTTATAGTCGTAGACTTCACAACTTGTTATCGGTTGTTGAAGACTTTGTGGTCGGCAGTTGTGGACTTTGTGATCGGTACTCATAGCGTTTGAGTACTTCAATTCTTCTGATATTTGAGTATCTCGAGTACTCATGTTTGATGGGCCAGTGGTCTGACCAGCTTGTGCATGACAGTTAGACTAGTCTTTCTGAGCAGTCGATGTTATAGTACTTGGTTGATACTTGATGATGGTAGTCGATAGTCTGTATTTAGTACCTGGTCGGTACTCGTTGGTCAGTGGTCGATGGTGTAGTGACTGATTGATGGTCGGTAGTCGTAGATTGGAGGTGCTACGATGCTCGTAATTCCCAAGTATTGTGGTTTTTGAGTACTCATTGGGCTAGTGATATGACCGGCTTGTGCATGGCGGCTATATCGGTCATTCTGGGTGGGCTGGGGTTGATTTCTAGAAAGCGTGGAAATTATGGCCGTGGATGACTTGGTTTATATTGATGGATGATTAAAGACATGGTTTTTGTGTGTGGACTAATGTCAGTCAAGTTGGGAAGAATTTGTACTGGGAAATATGTTCTTTGGTTTTTGCATATGGAGGTTGGCATGGAGACGGTCATGATCAGTGACGAGGAGGACCGGGACTAGGATGGAGAGATCTGAGATCCAGGCGGTCGAGGATGTCATGAGGTGGTTGGACTCGCGCTGGAGTACGTGGAGATCAAAGGTAGTGATGTGTGGAGAAGCTACGGGAGGTGCGGTCCAAAAGGCTTCGACACATGAGATGGATGATGCATGATGAAGATACAGGAGATACGGTCCTAGAGGCTTCGTCACATGATGAGTTAGGAGTTGTGGAAGGAGTCTATAACTGAAAAGGCTTAGAGATTGAGTAAAACCCGTGTTTGAAAGAGTTTTGGGTCTCTCTTTTTTGGAACGGATAGAGTTAGGTGTTGATGTTTGAGGTGAACATGGTTTGGGGTGTTAACCTATAAAAGTAGGGAAAGACTAAAGGTTAACGTGAATATTTTTGCCGAAGGAAAGAGAGGCTTTAATTTTTGGCTAGGGTTTTTAGGGGTGCTTGTGAGGGTGCTTTGTAAATCCACAAAAATCCAGTAATAAACATCATCTTGAATCAAACTCGTTCTTGGTTTGCTCGAAAAGTGCTGGTGTTTGTAGTTGAATCAAAGCATACGACTATGTGAAAAAGTGATCAAGAGGTTCTGCTTTTGGGTTGACAATTTTGAGTACATTCAATCTGGCCGAAGATCAAACCTGAGCGATCTAGTGAGCAACTGAGCATCGAGCAGTCGAAACCTTCATCTACTAATTAGAGATTTCAAAAAGCGGAGGCAATCATACACCCCTTTGGTTGTAGTATTCGATCCTACAGTATAAATCCTAATGATTATGCATTTGACATATGAAGCTCAAGATTGCACTTGACATGATAAAGAAAACCCTGCACCTGAGCTTAATTCCAAGGAATGACTAGTGTTGTGTGCACTTGCATGGCCTGTGAGCTAGGACTAATCTAGTAATCCATAAGGCTAGCTATGCCGTTTACTAGGCTATTTTCTATGGCATCATCGTTACATATATATGACTACATGGTAAGACTTGAAGCATCCGAGCCAACAGCATGTTCTTTTCGGCTGCGGCTTATGGATTTTGGCTGAAATTTTTGAATTTTAGCTGTTTGCGACAGAGATTACGGAGAGAGATACTCGCTTGCGATTTTTGTTGATACAGATGTTAGGCTTTTAACGTATACTACAATTAACTTGTAGATCCCGTCTTAAAAAAATATTCTATTTAAAAGTTAGGTCCTATAGCAAAAGCCAAAAACCGCTAGTTTCGGAGGAAAAAAACAGCCCCAAGATGCCTAGTGCAGGCCCTGTCATTTTCAGCAAACGCTACGCCAAGCTACTGAAATCACTCAATGAATTCATGAGTCAAATCACTCAATGAATTCATGAGTCAGTGCATGGATTGGATAACTATTCTCTATCACATCAGTGTTTTTCATCCCCAGTAACCAGATGCTCAGCCACGGCAGCGACCTTTAAGCTCGTCGCGTCAAATCGCAGCGCCGCGATTAGTGCAGTAACCTGTGCACACAGTGGCTGAAAACTACTACTTATGCAAGACCGCTATCAACCAGTCAAGAGTACCATTAGTACGCCAGGAGCAGTGGTCTAGTTTGAGCTTTCTACTGTCCACTGTCTGTTTGCTAGAGAAAGAGACAAATCCGCCACGGCGAGCCCAAATGAACTACGCATGGAAAGGGATTGAGCATAGACATCTTCCAGCACTAGTCCATGGATGATTGGTAGCATCTATAGGTTAGCTGTCCATGACATAGATGCATGAACACACATCGATATGAGCCTGGGGCCCTCCAAAGAACTCTGGATCCTCCATAGCACAATGCAGATTTATTCTGATTCTCTCTCTGAAAAGGAACAGTACAGGGAACAAGGAGAAATCAACAAAGAAGTGGAATACAAAATTGCGCAGAAAAATCAGATTAAATGTGTTTTCTCACACAAGTTGATGTTTCCAAGGAACTAAGCCAAAGATCCCTCAGAGGTGTTCTTATCCAAGTAGACATGCAAGCTTCCCTGTTGTCAAAATTACTGATTAAGAATTTGAGATTCCTGGTCAAAGATAAGAATTTAGATTAGCGTCACAATTTGAGCCCCAAGTTGCTCCAACAGAATGACAGAAAGTCAAACTCCAACAAGACAAAATAGATGTCTAATATGATCATAATTGTTTGTAGATGGAAGCTGAACTCACTCTGAACACTATTTTCCGCTTAGCGTTTGTTCTATGTTTCACACTTTCATTTCATTGCTGGTATTTGAGTTTAACCACCAAATCCAGGTTTCCAGCATAGATGAATTATATACAGTATAACCCAAAGGTTGTATGTAGGACCAATGCTAGCAACCAGATAGGGTGAATAATTCTCGAAACTTTTTCCTGCAATGGTATTCAAAATCTTAAATCAAGTAATTATGAGAGTCACCAAGTTCAGATTACACATACTATACTCCACAAAACAAGGCTAGAACCCTAAACCAATAAAATCAGCAACCTTTAGCCCAAGACCAGTCAAACCACCATAGATGGGCCTATCTGACTGCTGGGCTAGCCTGACCGGTTCCCTATTCCTAGACTTAAAAACCTCTCGGGTCAAAACTCAAATCTCAAGCACTTGCTCAATTCTCATCCAGACGCTTCCAAATTTTGTATGAGGCTTGCTCAAGGTATTAGAAACATAAACCAATCAAGAATCATAAGACTATTGGGCCCGGGTTCACTAAATTGAAAAGAATCAAATCTATATCACAAGAACACAAAAAACTCTAAAACTTAAATTAATTATTACTCATGAGGATTTAAGACATAAGATCTTTTAGATCTATTCTCATACAAAATTTACTTAAGAACACTCACGAATCGGGCATAATCTTGTTTCTTGCTATAGAGGTAATCTAGATGGGCAATGATTGATCAACTAGGATCTCCTAGGGTTTCTTACTTATCATGGATCACAACAAGACCAAAAGAAAGCTTGGGAAAAAAGAAATCACATCAAGAACATAAGATATAAGCAAAGTTCAACCCATGAACAACTAGTAATTTGAGATGCAAGGTCTGATCTTCATTACCACATAGAGAGCAAAGATTATAGCAATATGGAGATTACAAGATGCTCTCAAAGCACCACTCTTTCATCTCCTACTCTCTCTCTCTCTCTCAAATCATAGAAAGAGATAAGGTGGAAGAACAAAAACTTCAACCCTAGAATCCTTAGCCCTAACACCTCCTCTCCTTCCTTTTATAACTTGAACCACTTAGTGAGTCTAAACCCGCTAAGCACTTGGGGGAATTCATCAACCCCACTAACACGGGTTTTACACACCCACATACGCTTCTCAAAACATTTACAAGACTTAACCTACTAAACATTTAGAGATTGGTCCACTCAGTAATTCCATCTCTCTTTGACCTAAACCACTTCTTCTTTGCACATCTCCGCGCTGTGGTTTTGATCAAGGCACCAATCCGGCATTTGACTAACTACCAAAATACCCTCAACGAAGTTTTCGGGTACCTTCTCTTAACTCCATCTCCACCTTCACATCAAAGCATATCCACATGCTTTGACACGTAGCTCATAGTGATTAATGACTAGCCATCACATCTTCACGCATTTGGTCTCCCCCAAACCGTCTCTACGTGTGTCGGCCTCATCACTCAGTGCACCACATGCACCAACTCGTCTATTCATGATTCTTGTTTTCTATGTACTTCCTACTTAAGCCACATAGCCTCACTCGAACTTGACTGCTCGGACCTCAACTCTCCCGCCTAGTCCTGGTCCATTGTCATTGACCGCTAACATTCTCCAAGCCACCTGCACATCTGAAGACCAAGCAAATATCTCGAGCAAAGTTCCATGCACTTGACTCACGTCAGTCAAAACAATACATCATGCAACTCAACACAACCAACCAACGACATCTATGTCGTGCACCTACTTAAACCACTCAAAAATACCTCCCACTATTCTCTGACCACAACCACCAATCTGACTGCCATTAATTACCAGGCCAATCAAACCGCTTAAGAACATCAGAAAACACCCCTTTAGAATTTGGTAAAAACTCTATCTAGTTTTGGCTTTAGTTTCTATTTTTCAGTGGCACCAAATACAAATATATCCCCAAACAAACCTACACAAGTGTTTGGTGTGCAATTTTTAGAAGACCATATGGCTGGTTTGACCTTTACCCTATGCCGGTCAAACCACTAGCTACTGGCCGGTCAGACTGCCGGGCACAAAACTTGATAAATAGGTCAAGGCTGGTCTAACTGCCATCCCAGGTCCGGTGATACTGTCTGAGACCTTACAGTAACTCTGAACTTCTGAATTTTCTAAAACATTAACAAAATTTAATTTCAACTCAACAAAAGTGTCCATTGTTCATCACAAACATATTCTAGACCTTCTTAATGGTCTCACAATGTCACACTATTCTACAACTCGTTGTTTACAGAAGGTCATCAAGCATCATTTGTGGAAGGTAGCTTCACCATATAACTAATAAATAATACTTATCAGCATATTTTGTAATAAAGATCAAGTTTTTGCTGCAAAAAGTAGCGAACTCAAAACATTTCTGGTCACTGAAAAGGCTGGAACTTCTCAAAAAAGATCTGAAAAGGCTGAAACCTCAAAGAAAGTGTAAGGTCACCCAGCCTGTAAGCCAGGCATGCACTTTCCCCATTTAACTGAACCGTGCATACTGGCCTGCCAACCCTGACCATTGCAAATTCTTGCAAGCTGAAAGTGCACACAGCTTTCTCTGCTTTCTTGCTGGCTTTCTGCTGCTGCAGCTGCAGCTGCACTGAACAGTTGCTGTCAATAGATTCTCCATTGGATTTTAATTGTCCACTGTTGTTTTGCCCTTTTCTATAGCTCGATGGTGACTGCCTTGTGTTGTAGCCTTATCACCTTGCATTTAATCGGCATGGAGTGGATGGATGGAGTCGGAGAGGAATGGAGGGAAATCCCAAGTATACTGGTGCATTTAGCCATCAACGTGTTTTATCTTTTATATGCATGTGAAAATGCAGGTCCCCCATATCTTTACTATTATAAAAGAATGAGTTGGTGATTGTAGGTTCATTCTCCTTCAACTGCCCTATTCTCTTAATTTCTTACCATTCTTCATTTTCCAACCGATCAGAGCAACTCTTTTCTATAGCATGATTCTCTATACATTCAATAAATTCCGTTGCAACGTACAGATACATAACTAGTATTGGATAAAAATTAGTAATCAGTAGGAAGCTTTTTACCGCGAAATGCGTGATAAGGCATTGTAAGCCATCCGATGTCGCAGCGGATAGGTAGGATCAATCTTTAGCATCAGTAAGATGGAGATGGTCGTGAGTGGCTCAGATTGATTTGATCCGTCTACCGCCTTGATCCAACGTCTCGCAAAGCTCTCGACCCCACCTGTTCCTGTGTTAGCATGAGGGGGTTGTTTTGTTTTTTGGGAGGAATTTTCAGGATTTGGTTCGAAATTTGAAAAACAAAACCATGAAAATTCCCAAAAATGCATCCCTATCCGAACAGGCCAGTAGAGTTGTAGGAAATTATCGTGTTACATTTCTATAACTACCTCTTTGAAGAATGAAGTGTACACAGTAGAGATCCCAATGTACAATAGTGACTCGTACGAAAGTACCGAACATATCCCAATGTATGCCATGTATGAGACGCAGTATATAAAGCATTTGATAAATACGCATGTGTATATGTACCTATGGGCCCTATGGTAACATGCCACCTTTTGTTTTATACGGAGCACGAGATGAGCATATGAAGTGGAATGGCGTTTTTGCATGCGGCAGCTTGCCACTTGTGGCTTCCTGACTAGTCAGGGTTCGTGACTGATGAGATAAAAAGCCATTTTCCTAACTGAATTAGCTTTACCATCTGGAGAAAGGGAGATGAGATGCCAACAGTCACACACAAACACATTGGGATTGGACGATGCTTTTCAGTTAGGACCAAACAAGTCTGGGGTTGCGTAGACTCTACTTTTGGGTCTTTTGTAACCCCAAACTCTGAATTTTCAACCTCTACACAACTAACAAGTGTACTTCAGTATGTATGCCATGGATGCTGGTACGTTGTTCTAATAGCATTCCATAAAGGGACAGGATAATGGCAAATTTGCTACCAGTTCTGTCATGGTAATTCGAATATTAAAACTAAAAGAATACTAAGAAGCATATCAGCTAATCATTGGCACTCCAATGTGCTGAACAGTGAACCTTGTACAGCATGAGTGCCGCCAACGTGAAGCCTGGTCCAAGATATCAGATAAACTCTGAAGATTTAGATCTAGCCCCAGCCCCCCACCGCACAGAAACAATTGTACCTCATCACGCACAAGAGCGATAAAAATGCAGGTGAAACACGCCTAATAAAGAACTAATCAGACTGTATCATAGTCCAATGCATTGGCAAGTTGCGATCTCACAGCCTTTATTGTCATGCATGGTTGCAATGTCCAGGAATAATTGGGGAAAATTTGAGATGCTTCCAAGTGTAAATAGACAGCTGAATGACAACTGCAAGCATGCAGAACAATACCCCAGCAGTTACTGGAACAACCTTATCCCTGATGATGGTATCTAACAACATAGGTCCTCAACTCTCCCACTAATGGCTTCGAAAGTTCTGGTGGTAGAAAACAGAACTAGACATTGTATCCTTTCTAGAGTTCACTGCAGCTATATACATGTGTGGTACCTTTGCAACATAATTATTGACTAACCCTTGGTGTAACCCCACTCATGATTAATGGGAGAATTTTCTAGTACGGTTTGGATCAATGCATGGCACCATTCGACCTGTGATGTACTTAGAGATCGGCACCGAATTGATTACTGGTATGGCACAGTACTCACTTGATAAACATACGGTAACATACCTGGGTTGCAGAATTAACAATCTATGGTAATTTCCAAAGTTCCATTTGCTGCCTTACCTAAAGGAAGAAAGGGAAAAAAAGAGACGAGGGTGATTCACAGGACCAATGCAAGTTAACAAGTTACTCCTACCTTCTCCTCCTAGCCAACAACTGAACGACTGCACACCAGGGTACTCTGCTATTCAGTGGACATCAACACCTACTACTGTCTAGTGACTATATATGTGCTCCCTGTAAAATGATGGTCAGGGGGACGCAAGTGTCACCTCACCACTACACAGATCCTGCTAAGTTTCTCCCCCATCTTTACAGAGGGGAGGGCACATGGAAAAGAGAATTATTGGGGCATCAAGAATGATTCTTTCTTACCATTGGATCTCTGACTCCCTCCCAGTCTGATTGATGGATTCCTCACCAAATAGCAAAGATGCCAGCATCAGTACATGGGGGTTTGGTCACAGTGACAGAGAAAGAAAGAAAGATAGTTAGATAGAGAGAGAGAGAGAGAGAGAGAGAGAGAGAGAGAGAGAGAGAGATCTCCTTAGAAAATAACAGCCATCAAATCAAGAAAGGTGTGGGGATCTTGCCCTCTTGCAGGTTGGACGATGATGAAAGCTGAGGAGTTTCAGTGAATGACTTGCTTGGGCAATTATTTGAATCAGTGGTGACCAGTGAGCTCAAGAATGCTTCACAAGATAGGTGGTGTGCATGCACAGTTTAAGAGCTATACCCACATGCACTTGTGAAACCTAGGGGCATAGGCTTTTTCCTTTGTGCAATTCATGTTTTGCTGTTCCACAATGAGCTGGAAAACAAGTTATCCAAATCTTACTAAGATACCAATCAATACCACCAGTGATCAAGCTGAGGCTCTAACAGGTACTTCTGGGTTGAGTTTGGTAATGGCAGTACAATATTCTTTTGTATTTGAAGATGCACTTTCGACTAAAAGAGCGAATTCACTTTACACCAAAAACCAATAAGGTGCTAACGGCCCAATGGATATATGTGAAAACTAGTTTTCCTGGTAGGAGCAGGCCCATATCTAGGGCATGTGCGCCATGAGCAACTGCGCAGGGCCCCCAACAATTAAGGGCCCCATTTTCTACTAAGCCCCATTACTTCCCTAATTCAATTGTTGAATATAAAATTTTGTTGAGTATTCACAAGTTGTTGCATCTGCAAAAGGGATTTTTTTTATAAATTGAATTTATTGAAGTTCTACTTGGGTTATACAATGGTTCGAGAAAGATTTAATGGATTGGAAAAACTCACGGTAGCACTTGATATTGATGTTTAATTTGGAAAGATTAATTACAAAGACAATTGAAGATTTTTCCCAGGGAATACTGGACGAATGATGAGTAGAAAGTCAATTACTAGTTTGGAGACTTGTTTGTAGCAAAACGTGATCCTTTGTGTTGTAAGAAAATATAGTATTAGCGTTATAATATTAAATGAAGATGTTTTTTGTTTGGTACCTTCTAAGTATATGTTCTAATTTTAAATTTAGCACAGGGCCTCTAAAATGCCAGGTACGGCTGTGGGTAGGAAGATTGGTGGTAGCAATCGATCCTTTCATTTCTACCGTCTGTTGTGGTTTATCATGTTGACCAGCTAAGGAGGCTTTCTTGTAAAAAGGACAAATAAAATCCATGGTGCGCAATATCTGGATTCTGAAACAATTTTGTAAAACCAAAGAACATGATGGATTGGCCTATCGGATGCTAAAACTTCGATCTGTAAAATAAAATAGTAATGATCAAGATGAGTGTTTTAGATTTGTAACCATTACTTTCTATGCTTGCAGTTCAGTTGGACAAGTTACTTTAGTTATGTGAGTAATAATACGGGTGCATATAAGGCTCTTGTGGAAGCAAATTCAATGATGTTTGCTAAAACCGCATACCAATCTGCTAGAAGAAGTTTTGTCTCATTACAAGTGGAAATGCTGATGACCTTATTAGCCATGGCAAGAGATCCGCATGGAAATCTACCGAATATGGATAACCGTGGCAACAAGGGTCCTCTACACAATCTGGAAGAACATGAATGAAGAATATTTTTTTATGGGAGTGAACAGAGAATATTTCAATAGAGAAATATAAGAGCGAAATGTTGAAAGCATGCAGTCAAAATCCTGATGAAATGCATATGCCAAATGTATTGTAGCACTCAATAACATCATGAATCTAGATAATACATTAGCTACAAATTCACATATGAGTATATGACTTCTTACAATGATTGCATTTCTTTGGTGTTATCTCTTCCTAGTTGTAAGTTGTAACTAAACTATTTAACTGCTAAGAGTCATATGAGTTCTTACAATAAAGGTTTCCCTTTTCCTCTGAATTGGCGCTTGTTTGTCTGGTGAAGTGGTTATTTTCCTAAATAATAATTATATTTATGAAGAGGCATGATACGCAACTTGAAACTAATTCAGTTGCGTACCATGTTCTAAATTCTTCAAATCCGAATTACGACAATATAAAGGTCATTAGGATGGCAATCAGATCCTCGATCGTTCGCTGATTTCTTCTGGAAGCATACTGAGCCAACTGTTAAGAAAAAAAAAAGGGGGTTTGGTGTGGCTTTGTTTGGTAGCAATATGTTGGACCTTGTGGACCATTAGGAATAAAATGGCAATCGAAGGGAGAATTATTGCCAAACCTAATCAAGCTCTGTACAAACTTGACTCTTTTTTTGCGGCAATGGAAGGTTTTATTAAAGGAGGAGGAGCAAGCGAGGGTGAAAGAATTCATTGAAACAATCAAAAAGCAAATCAGGGAACAGAAGCGGGACTGGAACTCAAGTGCTTCTTGATAATTAGTCTTAGTTTTCTATCTGTCTGTTTATCTTCCTGTTGGGTGTTTGTTCAGTATGTTAAAATGTATATTTACTTTACAGTCTTAGTCGGTCATGGCAAACTGGTTTCCCCAGTTTAGAACCTCTGTAAAACCTTTTATCTGGCTTTCAATAAAAGTCGGGCTGTGCCTGTGTTCTTAAAAAAAACAATATAAAGGTCAAGTCTTGTGCATACTTGTGTTTTATTCAATAGGAAAAACTCAGAATAATACTGCACAAAAACTGAGGTCATCAAATGCTAAAAGATAGCTATGCTACACCATTTGTACAAATAAATTGAGATTATCAGAGATCAGATCTGGTGCCCAGACACGAAGAACCGTGATTTAGCTTGCAAATCTTGCATGGAATGTGCATCCATTTTGGGTAAATGTATATTCTTCCTTCGAAGAGAGCATTACTTGAAGAGTGAATTATGCTGTCATCTCGCTGAGCCTTCGTCATTGTCAGACGGACTAGGTCGGACAAGTTATTACCAAGATTCAGGAAACAAGTTCAGGTATTATAGATCAGTATCCTAATGTACAAACCACAAAGCACAACAGCTAAGCAGTTAGGTCCCACATGAGTGTCATGTAAACTGTGGAAATAATGCAATTAAGACTTGATTGCACCTATACCAGGATCACATTGTTTATTGTCAAAAGCCCAACTTGGAAGGGATCACTTTCAGGAAGCTGGTTATGCCTATTGTGTGGACTCTGGGTAACATGCATGCAGTTATGATTGTTGACACAAATCTAGCAACTAGCTGTGAGTTGTCAAGGACAAATTGAAGGAGTTGTAGTTGTGCACATTAAGAGAAAGAAGAAAAACATAACTGTATTTAATATTTCAAGGCAAAGCAATTACCTTATCAGAAGAGGAATAACTATTAGAATTGCTACATGTCAACATCAGACAATCATGTCTAGGGATGAAGCCTCATGTCTAACTCCAAAATCCTGGAAATAAGAACAACGTTATACTTCTTTGCATAACAAACAGTAAAAGAAAAAAAATGATGGAAGTGGATTTGGATTATTGGAAACCACAATGGATAACTCCTGATAAGATTAGATGACTACAATATATTGTTTGATAGTCATGTGCCCGTGTGTTGCACCAGAAAAATAAAAACCATGCATATAGCCACATCTCTAATCATTGACAAACTCGGTAATAATGCGATACTATAAAACTCGGAGAAGACGATGGGGTTTGCGGCTGCGGGAACACAGTGGTTGCGGAGGAAGGCGGCACGAGCAGAGGCCATGGCGATGATGGGCGGTGGCTTCCTAGAGTTTATGGAGCTTGTAGGCTGCCCCAATTGCACAAGGGTACCTGGTGAAGCATGTATTCTCTCTCGTTTCGGGGATGCAGCGAGTAATCCTACAGTAGATCAGTGCTATCCATCATCAAACGAACGGCCCACATCACACAGGAGGTCCCACTTTGTAGATCAGGATCATCGATCTTACAATGAACGGCCTGGGATAGATAGGTGTTCATGGCAAACCACATTTGTTTCCTCTGCTCTGACCACTCTCCAAATAATAGCCATGCCGGTGTCTAGCCAAGATCAGCGCCAAAAAAGATGACCGTAGCAATAGCCAAGGTGGCTATGCAAGTACCAAACCTTGGTCCTCACTCCTTAAGTAATGGCACGATACATTGTAATAGACCAGTTAGAAGATCTGAGTCAAAATTGCAAGAAATAAAAAAAAACAAGTAAACAAGAAATTTTGACTTCGCATCATTAACTCTAGGAAATGTATCTGCCAAGAAAAGGGTACACAACCTATACTCTGTTAGCTCTTGGTTTCCAGCCATCACGGCTGAGGTTATACAATGTAAAACAAGGATGGGAAGAAGAATGAGACATGGCTATTATGAGCCTTATTTATCAAAGCCTACAAAAGGAATCCTTCTCATCATCTTCGTCTCGTCGGATTCTCAATGTAGCCCTTGAATGCCTTCAGCCATTCTACAACAATGGCGCCTACAAAACAAAACAGGGGAAATCGGTGACCTAAAAGTGAATGTTCTTCTTTCCCCTAGATAAGGAATGACAACACACTAATCAAAAGCTAGAATAGAAAGTACCCTGAAATGTTAGATGCTTACGTTGTTGTCTCTGCCAATTTTCTGGCAAGATGACTGGAGAATATGTGATCCTCTGAATGAAAAGATTCTTCAATATTTATAGCCTTTGGGTCAGGAGCTTGGAAAGCTCTTTGTCCTCCTCTTTTGGTTTCGTGGACTCGGATTGGGGCTTTGATTCAGGTGGAGCTGCAGATGCACCAAAGGATGGAGCCTCCAAGTACATACGGACGATCAGAACAGAAGTAACAGGGAAATCAAAACCAACCCTAAAATCCCTTGGCATGAACACCTCATTGTTATGCACGTCACATATATGAACAATCTGATAGCAAACAATGAACTCTTAGCTAATACAATGAGATGGCAACTAAACTATGAGAACGCCAAAAGACGAAGAGGGCTGATTCACCTTGCAAGGTTCTTTTTTAGAACTTTTCTACCCATGCTTGCTTGAGTAGTCGATCCACCTCAACAAAATTATAGTCGTCCATTTTCACATGTTCAATAGCTTCAAATATAGCAAGAAAAAATAATAATGAGAAATATGTCTGAAACCTATATATTTAAGATGGATATCACTCAAACTATAGGTCAAATGATGTGCCCAAAAAAATAATTTCGTGATAAGCCTAACAACTTAAGATTTAGTTTTGTCTCTAGCAATTGAAACTTTCACCAAGCAGCCATTTTTTGGCTTGGTCAAACATAATAGCCCAAAATAGTGTGCTTAATTGTGCTAAGTTGTGAGAGCTAGTAGAGTTCAACGCATATGCAAATAAATAGTAGCCACAGCAAGAACTCACAAAAAAAGATACATACAATCACATTTGCTTCAAAAAATAGTTCATCACCTTAAATGAGAAGGCAAGTGGCAATAATGTATCTAGATTAGTTGCCTCCTCTGGGAAATTTCTCAAGGCATGTAAAAGTTCCTTGAAAAGCAATTTGACCTGACAGAGGTAACTTCAGCAATTCTTTAAAATATGTTTTCAAGCAAAAAAACATCAAAAGACATCAGGAAACTCACCTAATCTAGCTTGGAACACAACCTTAATACTCTGTATGTAGTAATGAGCTGACAATCAAAAACAACAAGTAAACTAGATGCAATAAATAATTTTATTATCTTACTAAGATCTAGAAGATTGGTAGATTGATAAAACTAAATGAATTAAATGCATTTTATAAGGATATAGTCAAATGAAAGAACCATGACTGTTCATGTCAAAAAATTTATTGGACTTGAAAAAGAGTATAATATAAAAATGGGAACACAAGCTCCTGTGTCTCATTAAAAAAAACCATTTGACAGTATGAATCCATAAGATTCAACTATTGGTTAAGTATAAATAATCTATACTATAAATTAAATGAAATGTCATCCTGTGTGCTTCTCTAGAAGTGAATTCACAATTAAAAGTGGTAAGTAAATGTTCAAAAAATAATTATATGTGGTTCCTATATAGCCATGCATGCATGCCATCAGAAGATTTAACTTTTAGGGTGCATCCAGCCATTGAAAGGAGCGAAAGCTCAAAAAAAGAAAAAAAATCACCAGTATTACCTAATACCTATACCTGCATAAAGGATCCACCAACAAAAAGAGAGAGAGAGAGAGAGAGATACAGTTAATGCACGTTAGACTGCAAGAACAAATAGCGGTTATATAGGTCCAAGAGGACGGATGATTATATAGCTTTGTGTGGACTACTCTTATCTAAATTTATTTTAAAACAGCAGCCTTGAAAGGAGCAATGCTGGTATCATACCGTATATGAAGCAACCATGATTGACAAGTCATAAGCCCAGATGAATGCTAAGTAGAAAACAACTATATGGATGGGTAATATTCTAACCTCATAAAGGAAGACATCCCAAACTCTTGAGTTAGATGAAATGGGAAGGAATATGAGAAAACCATGATAAACCATTGACTCGCATACATGCTTGGATTTATCATTTCCTCAAGTTGTTCCAACTTTGGCATGTGCTCTATAACTAATTTCTCAAATTGAAACAGATGTTGTTGCATGAGCGGCAAACCAGCCTGTTGCAAGAAAATAAGCAGCAATATTTGTTAAATAGTAGTTTAGAATATACAAGTTTCTTCAAGAAAATGTTCCCCTAACTTTTGCATGTGCTCCATCACTAATTGCTCAAACTCAAAACAGGTATTGCTGAACAGGTGGCAAAACATGTAACCAGGAGAATAAACAATAAAATTTATTTAGTAGTCCAACATATAGAGATAAGAGGATAAAGTGGAGTAGTAGACGATGATGATAGCATGAAGCAAGAATTATCAAGCACGCATATTGCAATTATTGGACGAAATATCTAAAACAAAAGGCTCAATCTCATTCATCACTTTGAAGCTCAAATTTTAAAAAGTCATTTGAGCTATTTGATCAGAGAGCAAAAATATTTCGCCAAACAAATTCAGTTACCTGATACTATCCCTCCATTAGTGCATGGACAACTCCCTTCAGCAAAGCAACTAATAACCAAAATGCATCCTCCTCGCTCATATAAAGAAGCAGCAACCCAGCTAAAATATCCCATCTGTCACGATTTATTTCCAATTTTGATGCTGATGGTAAAAGTAGCTCTATACATTATTCTCGTCATAAAGAAACAATTATCATGACAACAGAAAAGTAAGTTATAATATGGAACATGTAGCGAAAATTAGGCCAAGTAGTTATTCCAGATGTGCCATCCTTGAAACTAACCACAAATTTTACTCGTCTAGAATAAGTATGACAGAGGCAAGTACACAAAGTGTAGAGAAAGAATGAGCTTGAATATGATCCAAGGTGAATAACTTTGTCATAAATAATCTACAGAGTTTAGCTATCTTATTTTCCTCACAATACAGATAGTTATATGACAGATAGAACATATGTAAGCTACACTCAAGTCATTATGTGATGCTTCCCTTTAGATCTAATTTAAGAATCATATATTTTTGTTATCACAAAGAAATTTCAGCTAGGCAAAAGAAATGCCAAATGTTTCAAACAAAAAGACGATTATGAGTACCTCATAAACCCCAGGGTTCATTAGCAAGAGGTCCCTGTTGCCTGAAATCAACTGCTAAACAAGTCCTCTAAGACAATCAGGAATTTATTTTCTTATTCTTCTTTTAACCACATCAGGCGAGGAGGAATACGCATACCAGACGAGATTGATTGGCTCCTATGGAGACTACAGGGGTCGCTAGAGATCACCACACAATAGGTGGGGGCGATGTGGTCGGTGGTGGTGTGGGTGGGGAGGAAGTGGACGGCGTTGGCGCATCGGGGAGTAGGCGGATGTAGGCTATGATGATGGTCATGGCGGGCGGTAATGGAGATGACACTGTCGACTCCGGTGCTTGTGGATACTTGTCCTCGAAACTTAATACAACCAAATGTTTCACTACTCCCTAAGAACTTATGAGGCCTTTACATACGGACATTATTGAAATTCATACTGATAAACTTTGTCATCAATTTCTAACACTGACAATCTACCAGAGGTGCTACAAATCAGATTATCACAACATTGAGAAAGCAAGCATCAGGCAGACTAACAAGTGGAATTAGGAGAAATTTGAATTTATTTTATTAGCTTCATTTTCTTGCTAGGTGTGAAAATTTGGAACTGTGTTTGCGTAATAATTCAGAATTCCACAGGAAATCCATTCATAACCCCAAAAAATACAGCATCCAAAACAAGTACCTGGAGAAGCAGGAAAGCTCCCACCTTTCTGGGTCAGTAAAATTTGAAGATGCTACATTGTTGCACCACAAACACCTCTAGATCACCTCAGTTTACCTCTAGATCACATTGTCCAACCACAAACACCTCGAGAAACAGGTAAGCTCCCACCTTTCTGGGTTGAAAACAAAGAAGGAATAGACTGCTTCATGTATTCACCTCCTGGGTGAGCAAAGTTTGAAGACGCTACCTCTAAACCATCTCAACATCAAACCCGCAAACATCAAGAAATAGAAAAGCATCTCAAAACAATAAAGCTCCAACCTTTTGCTAACAAGTAACCCCAAAAACAAAATTTCACAACCCCTTCAAAGCATAGAAGGATCCAATTTGCTAACTCTCCCAATTCACCTCACGAATATTACAAATATTCTTCAAAAAAACATTTCTAGAATCATATACCCAGAACACACACGGGTACTCACGTGTCGAATTTATTCACAAAGGGACAAGCTTAAAGCTATAATCTAATTACAACAGCCGCAGATATGCAAATAGTATAGTTGTAGGACCGAAATGGCAATAGAGGGGGTGAATGGTGCCTTCAAACCGCCCCAAGTATTCGCACAATTTTCTTCTCCAATAGCTATAGAAGCTATAGAGCAAGAGGATAAATGCTCACTAGAACTTGAAGAACAAAACAGAAAGCAAAGCAAGAAAAGTTAGCAATCCAGAAAGTAGCCAACTGATGCCAAGCCTTGAGGCCGGTCAGACCACAAGAGTAGTAGCGGTCTGACCGCAGGAGCTCCGCCGGTCTAACCACCAAGGCGCTACCGGTCTGATCGCCGGAGTAAGGCCGGTCTGATCGGCAAGGGAAGCGCGGTCTGACCGCCGTGGAATACCCAGTCTGACCAGAGAACAGATTCATCGAAAGAACCTGGGACGAATCAAAAACAAAGAGAGGCTGACCGAAAACTGACGACACAGTGAATACCAAACAAAGAGTGAAAAACAGAAAATTGGATGAAAGATTTCTGCTCCTCTTAGGACAACTGATCAGAGCTTCCACCTAAACAGAAAGCCAACCTCAGGAAGAGACAATTCAGAATAAAAGACCAACTCTGCAGAAAATTCAGACATAGCAGAGAAAACACTCAACTGCAAGAGCTGAAAACAGAAGATGAGGCCCAGATTCAAATAGCTTGTGATTTCCTGATCTTATGAATAGAGACTTTTGATTATAACAAGGAAAGGGCCTTAGAAAAAGAAAACACATAACTCAAACCATCTTTTAGCCAAAATTCATCAGTGAAGAATGGTTGAACAGAGAAACCGAGAAGAAAAAAATTTCTCAACCGATGGATCCAGATTGCAACCAGATTTTGATTTTCTTGTCATTTGGCCATGAGATTTCAATCCTAGCAAAGATATAGCCTCTAATCCAAGAAGAAATCAAGAGCACAAGACTCCTCTGCTAACAAGAACAGTAAACCCTAGAAATGGGAGAAGCAGAGGAAATCTGTTAGCCAAACTACTCATGACCAAGATGTCTGATTTCTGCATAACTTGAGGTTCTAGCATCTTTTGATCATGGAACCTTAAGCACATCCAGAATTCATCCTCTGATCAACAAGAACAACAGTAAACCCTAGAAACAGAGGAAATCTGAAGCGAAAAATTCTTGAAAAGAACACTACTATAAAGACCTTTGCTCTCAGGAATGAGCTAGCCAAGGGGTTTTGAGAAGATTCCCAGTTCAGAGCGAAAAGATCTGGTAGCATCTCAAACAAGAACTCAAATCAGAACAAAAACAACTGAAAAGATCAGAGAGCAGAACAAGCACGCAAAGAAGAAGTGAGACAAGAGAGAGGCAAGAAATCAAAACATCTCAAAGCACAAGATTTCTTAAATGGATTCAGAGAGATGAATGATTACATAATGTAAATGTCTCCAGCCACTACAACCTACGCACCATCTGAGAGCAACAACCCTAAAAGAAAATCAAGAACTCAACACCAACTACGGGCTCTCACACAGAGAAGGGACCAAAGCAACACTGCTCTGCCCAACAACTCCTCATACAGAGAATGGAAGAAAAAGCAAAACTCTTGCAACCACCAGGGAACAGCCCTCCTATTTATAGCCTCAAAATACCGGGTTTACAATTTGCTTTATCCATTAGCACTAGCAAACTTAGCGTTTTGCCCATTAACTTAAACCGAAATCGCTTCCACTTTGTAGCCTTGCGCATTTTACCAAAATGCTGCTCCTGCACCTTCCTGGAAGCTTACTCTTTTCTTGTTGTCCAAGACTTGCAACCACCTTGAACACTCGTCGTCTTCGGCATCTCTCGACTGCTTCAACCTCAGCACTGCCCGTGCTTAGTCCGGCCATCTCATGCCTTGCCACGACTAAGCCTCAAAGTCCTGCAACCATCGCAGACAAGAAAACATCACATAGCACCGCTCGAAACATTATGAACAAGAATTTGTAACCAGAAAAGTTTACTCGCAAAACATCCCTGCTGATTGTAACCTACTCATGACAGGTTGAATTTCACAAAGTATGCAACGCTCATAGACTACGACCACAAACAACATTGATATGAGCAAATCAAACGACCACTTTGTCCTACTGCGCCAGACTGCGCTAAGCTTTCAACTAGGCACACAGCATACAAATCAAACTCAAGCTTTCTAAAACACATGTCAATTACTCATCACAAACACGGGGTCGCATCCACATGGTCTCTCAATAGTTTAACATCAAAGCTACGACACGAATTGACCACCAAAAGCACTTCGCACGAATCGATAAGAAATGTCGATTCCTGAATGATCCAAAGTCCAAATAGCTAGAATTCCCTAATCAACAACTTGAAGGCCTGCAGTAACCGCAGAAAGCCCTGGCACGAATCGATAAGAAATGTCAATTCTAGAATGATCCAAAGTCCAAACAGCCAGAATTCCCTAACCAAACAACTCGAAGGCCTGCAATAGCTGCAGAAAGCCCTCGCCTCTCCCAAATAAAACAAACCAGAGGCTCGAATCATTCTCTAACCATGCAACAATAGCAAAGCATGATGTGAACCAGCACATTGAGAGTTAGACCGGGAGGCCTTACCGACTCACTCTCATGGAGCTCGAAGTTCTGTAGGCAGGTCACCTCAGCCTCCTACTCTGCCACTGCCACTACCACAACCATGGATGGCCCGGTTGGATCACCCGCTTGGGCCACTTTAGGCCTTGTCGCCGTCGTCTGCCATGGGATCACCACCCCATCGCCGCTCACCAGAACCCTAAATCTCCCCTGGTAGTTTGAGGTAGAGAATTCCTCGCCGAACCCATAGTGAATTAGAGCAGCTCCCGCACATAGCAGAACAAAGCGTTAGATCTAACTCCAAGCGCCGGACCCTAGCACCCGCAAAAGCAAGCTGGTGGGAGATAAAATGGCATAAGCCCAAACAGATCAAAGCGATGCTCACCTGCGCCACTTGTGGAGGAGTACCCCATCCTCCGGCCCATCTCGGTCAACAGCGGCAAGATGGGGCTATCGCCGTCGAGGCGGCGATGCAGACGCAGTGGAAGATGCAGATAGAGGGGGAGCAGAGCATGGTGTGTTGTGGCAGCAGGGAGGGCGAGGAGGCGGCGGGGTCGAAGAGGAGCAAGGCCTGGTGGTCCTTGAGGGAGGGGAAGGAGAAGGACACACGTGGGGAGGCGGCGGAGGAGGGGGAGGAAAGGTGTGCCTTGACCCAGGGCAGCCACATGGGAGGAGATGGATGACGAAAGGCCGGAAGGACGAGGGAGGAGCGAGGAGGTGGGGATTCGTTTGTTTTTTAGGCTCCACTCATTTCGACTTGAGTTTCTGCCTTTTGATTTGTTTTTTATTATTCATAAATTTTTTTCTTTTTCGGTTTTTTATTTTTTAGTTTTTTTTGTTGTTTTTTCCGTATTCATTTGCATTGTCCGTGATGGGCTAACATGTTTTTTTTCATTTTTAAAATTTTTAAATTTAATTACGCCAAATAAGCCACTATCAGCCATAGTGTAATTTCATCCAACTACAATGCAATTTCAACCATAAGCCAGCTTATTTCAACCCAACCGAGCGGCACCTTAGTTTCAGGGTGGAGGGGAAGCGTGTGGGTTGGGCGCTAGTGTGGCAATCGGGGGTGACGGCCCACAAGCAAATCATTTTTTAGAGAGAAAGGAAGGGGTCATTAACTGATTCTTTTAAATAGTAGAAATAAATAACAATATTAAAAATTTAAAATGCAACAAGAACATATAGGCATTTGTCACTGACAGGAAAAAAGAAACGCCATGTACATTTCTCCAAATGGACAACTCATCTCCATGACACAACATAAGGAAATTTTTGTTGGAAATTTTATAATATCCCCTAGAATGCTATCATACTACAATTGATGTTTCAGATAAGCACAAGCTAGGCCCCGTTTGAAAATAGGATTACCATATGAATTTCGTAAGAAATCCCACATCCAGTTAGGGCTCATTTGTAATACAGAAATTTCACAGGATTTTCACAAGAATTTTATAGACAACAGTTTAATTCTCATAGGAATTGAAAAAAATTCACATATTCTAAATAGGACCTTAGAGTGTATGCTTTGTTTCCAGCAAAATTTATATGAAATTCCAGTGTTCCAGTCAGGGCCTTAATTGGGACTGCATAATATCCTAATACCTTTCACCTGGTGATACTTAATATTGCCCAAATCTTAGTCCCCATTCCAACTACATCAGGCTATCAGCCTCCCTAGCACTCACACCGAGAAGAACTTTCATACGGACAAGGCACCTGTGTGCATAGCAAGAACTTCAGTGGACCGGAAATGTGGAGTCCAGTTAATGCCCCGATCACCCTGCACCGAGTTACAAACATACGACTGCAGTTGAATTGACCAAGGAGTTACAAACAGACGCACATCTGCAGTTGATCTGGCCAACGCATTTGTTGTTTATAATGGACAGAGGGTATGAACCAGGGAAAAGGACCTGCATAGCAAGCAATGGTGGATCGATGACCTATAAGAAAGTGCCCACCAAAAGAAACGTCAATGCATGGCATATCTCATCTGCAATCAAGAAGATTGAATTGGTAACACGATTCTTGATCCCTAACTTGATTATTGATTGGAGCAGAGCAGCAAAAGCGAAACCCACCAGCGATCGTAGCGAATCTTTCGGCCTGACAACTGGGAAATAGATACTCAGCGATGGGCCTCATCGGCGATTGACTGCACTGAACTAAGCCCAGGTGGTGATAAAATCATCGGAATCAAGTGAGGAGGGTCGAGGGCGAGAATAACCAAGAAGATCAAGAGAGACCCGAGGAGGGGGTAACCAAGAACGATACGAGAAAATATAAGGGAAGATGAAGGAATCACTGGTGATACTCTCGGCCCATCAACCGGGGTGGAGAGGCTAGCATTGGTAATGGGAAATATAAATTAGGGAAATGCTAGTGATGGTGTTCAAATGAACTGTGTCTAGCAGACCAGCAAACAATTTGGTACTATAAGCACAACCCACTGCACGGTATGAAGGTTGATGGACCAGACCATGAAAAGGGGTGAGCCGTGCCTGGGCTGCCGCCTTGTCCTACCATGCTGGCAGAGCATAGCATGTACACTAGCGTGCCAAGGTATAGCACGGTCCACCTGGCACATCTGGTCCGTCGACACAGTTGGTCCATTTGTCACGCTTAGCCCATGAGCACAGCTCACTTGGCTCGTTTAGCACGAGTAACGGTTGATTTTTTTTAAAATTTATAATCATTTTGTGGCCATTTATAAGTTTAACAATGAGAGACCATGTGGAGGTGTCCTCATGTTTGTGATGAGTAATTGACTCGTGTTCTGGAAAGTTTGAGTTTGGTTTGGTTGGTTGCGTCAAGTCAATGCCTAGCACAGTTTGGTTCGGTCGGACGTGTTTAGGCCGCTTGTTCTCTTTCTCGATCGGTTGTTCGGGCTTTTTCATGTATGAGTATGCTTTATTGATGCTAATGTTGGTTATGCTGTTTCGTGCGGTGCTATGTGACGGTTTGCTTGTCTGTGTGGCTGCAGGACTTCGGAGCTAGGTCATGGTGAGGCGTGGGAGGATCGGGACTAGGCACAGGAGGTGTTGAGGTCTATACGGTCGGAGATACCAAAGATGATCAAGGCTGATGAGGTGGTTGCGAGCCGGGAGATGAGGAACTAGAGCTGGAGCTGCCGGTGGTGGACACGACGGGTAACGGCGAGGTGGATCGGGACTAGGCTCAGGGAGGAGCTGAGGTCCAGACAGTCAGGATGCCAGGTGCGGTCATGCGAGGACAGGAAGCTTCCAGGAAGTTGCGGCAGGGGCATTTCGGTAAAATACGCAAGGCTGCAATATGGAAGCGGATTCGGTTGAAGATAACGGGTTGGAGACCCGTTAATGGAGAGAGGGTTTAGGGTTTGGAGTATGTGTGTGTGCTTGAATCCTAGTTCCCTCCATCTGGTTGGGAGGTTTGACACTTTGACTTATTTCCTTGTGTGGATGAGAGTCATGGAGTGGAGAGTGGCTGACTCTTCTTGAAATTCCTTTTGAGGATGTGAGCTCTCCTATTTAGTTGAGGGGAGTTGGCAGTGGAGAAGGGTATGAGCTCCTGGCGTGTGTGCTCATGTGAGAATATTTGGTGTAGAGCTCAAAATGTGAAACCATGTATGGGATGGCTGTAGAACTCTTGAGCTATGTAATCATTCATCTCTCCGATTCTTTATGAGAAGGATTGTGTTTGAGTTTTTTCTCTTTTCAACACTTCTTTGAGTTTTTGCTTCAGCTCTTCATTCTCTGTTTCTTCTCAATTTGAATGGAATCTTTGGTTGAAGAGTGCAAAATGGATTTGCTTTGAACAGGGAATAATCTCAAAGCCATTTGGCTAACATATTCCTGAAAGCAATCATTTCTTTTACCTAATTCCTCCCAAGAAATGAAGCAATGCTTTTCCTCTGTTCTCAGGAAAACTAGGGTTTGAAGTCAGGGGACCCTTGCTCTTTTGGTTTTCTAGATGGAATCTTGTTTTTGGAGTGTGGTTCTTGCTTCTAAGATTATTTCCTTGCTGTTTTCAAAGTTCCTTGAGCAAAGAATCCAAGAATCATGAGATATTTTAGATTTTGTGCTTTACAGCTGAATCTTCTTGACAAAAACAGCATTCATTGTTTTTCAACCAATCTGAGTCTGCATTTTCTTCTCTTGAGGTCTTATTGTTATTTAATTTGAAGTCCCATCCATTCGGCATGAAGAAAACAACAAATAGGCATAAACTTCACAGTGTTCATCTCTGCCTAGTATTCTCTGTATCGACAACAATCATTTCTGTAGTTTCAGTTTTCAGTCTTGCAGTCTTCTGTCTGGTGTTTACTTCTGAATTTTCCATGCTTCGGCTTTACAGTTTTTACTGTGCCTTCCTGTTTCTTGTCGCTGCTACTGAACTGCATTTTGGTCTGCATTCTGTTCTCCTGATTTCGGCTGCAGCTAGTCAGTTTCTATTGGTTTGAGCTTAGTTCGTTTTTTGGTTTGTGCTTGCCCCTGTTGACAGCTTCACGGTTGAACCGGAATTAACACAGCAGTCCAACCGTGTTGTAAGTGTCGGTCAAACCAAAGGGATTGTTGCGGTCAGGCCGGGAGCCTCTCGGCAAAACCGCTGCCTGCTTCTTGTGCAGTCTGATTTTTCTCTTTTTAGCAAGCAGATCAGCAATGCTGCGTCAGTAAAATTTGGCAAGCAGATCGGCTACAGGATTTCTATGTTGTTTTCGGTCAAATCAATCTGCATGTTGTGGTATCTCATGTCTTTCGGCTAGTCTAGTTTCTTGTAGCCTTCAATCAGGTTTTTCTGTGTTTTTAGAGAAGGGTTTGGTCAGTCTTCTTTTGAGAAGGGTCTGGTTTGTGTTCTTCTCTTCTTCTCTCAAACTTGCTGCTTAGTAGCCCTTTTTTGCCGAGCCTGCTTTAGCCTCTTGTTGGTCTGCTGCTTGGTTCTCTGCTCTGATTTTGTTCGGTTGTCAGTCTGATCTTTGGCTTCCAGTGAGCATGTATTTTCGTACTCCATAGCTATTATAGCTATCGGAGAAGAAGTAGGTGTGAATACTTTGGGGGCAATTTTTGAAGGCACCATTCACCTCCCCTCTGTTGCCGTTTCCGATCCTACAAATAATACAAAACAAATTCAAAATATCAAAATTTTCTATAAATAGGCAGCATACCCTCTCATTCATCCACACTCAAACCAGCAATCTCTTCTCCTTATTCTCTTGTGAAAATTTCAAAATACTTTGTGATAATTTGGCAAATATCAAAAAAAATTTGCAAAAAACTTGAAAATTTGAAATCCAGCGTACAGTCAAGGAAAGAGATAACAATACTAATTTTCATGTACTTGTATTGCTCTTATTTTTCTTTATTGTGATATAAAATAGGTAATAATTTAATTTTCTATTTGTGTTTTGCAGTTTTCTGTATTTCTTCATGGAAAAATTATGACGATTTTCCTGCGAGTGAATACATAATTGATATGTAAGATCCCTGCATCCTTCGGGACATCTCCACCTCCCCCTCACATGGCCAAGGTCACCGAGTAAACCATGGCTGTACCATCATTAGGGTCCACCGGTGTTTCCGCGTCAGCAAGCAATAGAGCAAAGAGGTCTAAATTTAGCACGGCAGACATGTAGGCAGATTTTGACGAGGTCATGAAGCAATTATCATCTGAAATTTAGGTTAAAGTTGTTGTTTACAAAATATATCATTATGAATTATCGATAAAGTCTATAAGTGAAATTGGACACTTGCACAGACATGCCCAAAGATGTAAAAAAAGGCATCACCATGAGGCAAACGGAGTTGATGTACAACCCCGACGGTATAGTCCATAACTGGGATTATAATCCCGAGATAGCTAGAGAATTTTAGCCAGTTTAATTGCTTCGCAAGATCTTCTTTTAAACTTTGGTGCGTTAGATGCATTCAAAAAGTACATTATAATTACTCATAATCCTATATTTACTCACGTTTCTAGACAAACAACCATTAGATATTTAATTAAATACTATAATAATGACCGTGATAAAAATTAAAAAACTCTTTGAAACCTGTGCATTTTCGGTGGCCTTGACCTCGGACATTGGAGTGCTCATTTTAGAGAGGATTATCTTAGTATAGTTGCTTATTGTATAAATGATAACTAGGTATTGGAAAAGATAATCACAGGCTTTAAACTAATTGACGTAGCACATATAGGTGAGAATATAGCACAATGTATTATCAAAGTCATGGAAGATTTTTGGTCTTATAATAATGTTTTTGCAATTAATCTGGACAATGCTATAGCAAACTCCAGCACAATGAATATTCTCTCCCTTATTTAGTACATACGCTAAATTCTTCTTGCTACATCAGCGATGCAACTGTCATATTATTAATCTCATAGTTAAAACTGGTTCGAAGAGGTTGGATCTATATTTGCAAGTTTTTGCAATGCAATTTCTTTCGTAAATAATTCTAACCAACGAATTGCAGCATATAAGACCTACTGCATTGTGATAGTCGTACGTCCATGAAAGTTCATTGTACATATACGGGTAAGGTAGAACTCAACTTATCTCATGCTAAAAAATCTTTTGCCCTATAAGCCCATATTTTCTGTTTTTATCCACATGCACCATCATAGCCATACCGGCAACACACTACTGACTGAGCAGCATTGATATATTGTTGAGAAATTACTAGCATTTTTGAACTCTTTTACGAATCCATTGTTTTTTTCTAAGTGTACTATCCAACATCTCTGGTAATTGTACATCATATTCTTGCGATTGCTGTTCACTTAAAATTTTTTGAAATTGACATAGTGTTATGAGAGGTGTGAGCTATGAAAACTAAATATTTAAAATATTGGATTGAGATTCTGTACTTACATACATTTGCATTTACTCTAGATCCAAGAACTAAAATTGCAGGATTCACAAATATTTTCCAATTATAGATGATTCTATAGGGGTAGATTATTCTAACTATTTTACAGTTGTTCATTCATAATTGTCTGAAGTTTACCAGAAATACGAGCATAAGTTTCAGAGAGTTCATTTGCAACGACTTCTACCAGCACCCACCACAGGTAAGAAGGCAAATATGTGGGCACCATCTTTTCCTCCAGAAAATCAAGCTCTACATCATCAAGTGGTAGAGTAATCCATAACAAGGTCTGCGGGGATCTATCAATCTTTTTTGGACAACAATCCCGTGCCTCACCATACAGAGGATTTCAACATTTTGAACTGGTGCTGTGAATACAAGCTAACATATTCGGCGCTATTTATATTAGCATCGAATGTGCTAATCGTTCTTGTCTTGACGGTTTCTTCTGAGTCTGCTTTCAATCTTTCTGGAAGAATATTGGAGTAAAGAAGAACAAGACTCGTGAGTGAGATTGTGGAATTACTTCTCATAGTGAAAGACTAAGAACAAGCTGATGCACAAGCTCAACACTATGTGGTGGATACGGAGTTGGAACATACGTTCAACAATATCTATCTAGATGGCGGCGAAGGCAATCAAAATGCCAACGACATCGTCGATTCTTAGAGCATCCATGTATGCATTGTACTTTTTCTGTAATGCTGAGGTACAGGCTGTACTCTTTTTTTTGCCAATATTTTCTCGAGTTGAGCTTTTACTTGGCAGAGTTTTTAATGAGATAGCTATTTTAACATCAATAAAGCTCATTATTATATTTCTACAATTTATTGTATATTTTTTATATTTTTATAATTTAATTTGTCTTTTTCTATAGTTTCTATAATTTATCATGTCCTTTTTGAATCTACACTTTTTTGAACTATTAAGTTTTTCCAATTTTTCGGGCCAAACAGGCATGCTGTGCCTCTGTGGCCCGTCGGGCTAAACGGGCCACGTGCTAGCCCGGCACGGCACGAACCCCCTCTGGGTTGTGCCTGGGCCATCGTCTCAGTCCACGCGTCGGCACGGCTCAGCTCGTTCCAGTGGATGGGCTAAACATGCTATGCCTAATAGGACTGTGCCAAGCTATGCTGTGTCACCCATTTGGGCAGGTCTGAACGCCAATGTCAAAAGTGGCCCTTTCTTTTCAATGTGGCATATGACTTATGATTTCTCTCGAATAAAATAATTATAACGATTTCTGCATTATTTTTGAAAAGCAGCTTATCGAGACATTATTTTTAAAGTGGCCTATCGGTATTTATTTATTTTATCAATTTATCAACATTTGTTTGTTTATATATATAAGTATTTATATTAAAATTAAATCATCATCCGTAATCATACCTGTATTACTCCCCGGGGATTCCCCGCGCGGAGAGAGCTCCCACGTCACCCCGCCCGCTCGCTCCGGCCGGCGCGTGGCGGGGGAATTCCCGTACGGTCGGGTGCCGTTTTTTGCGAAAAAGCCCCTACATTTTCCTGAAATTACGTAAAGGTCCTTTGTTATCGCAAAAAGGTCCCTGGATTTTTCAAAAAACCCTGCGCATATTTATTTTTCGTTGATAACGATCCGCAATTTCTGAAATTACGTACAGGCCCTCGGTTCTTTCAAAACAACCCCTGATTTTTAGGAAAAAAACCCTCTGGTCACCTTTTATTGCGAAAAGCCCCTCGCTTTTTTTTTGAAAAAACCCTACGCTTTCCTTTAGCTACGAATTTTCGCCTCTTTTACTTCGGTACACACGGTGGCCGCCGCGCCTATGAGGCTAGTTATACTATATTACGCCCCGGGGGATTCCCGCGCGGTGAGCCCATCCACGTGTCAACCTCCGCGAAAAAGGCCGCACAGATTTGGTAATTACGTTTAGGTCCTCGGTTTTCACAAAAAGGTCACTGGATTCTTGCGAAAAAGCCCCTGCACATTTTTTTGCTGGTAGCGACCCGGGGTTTCCCGTAATTACGAACAGGCCCTTATTTCTTTCGAAAAGGCCCTCGGTTTTTTACGAAAAAACCCCTCCACTCTCCTTTTATTGCGAAAAGGCTCTCGATGTTTTGCCAAAAAAACCCCTACGCTTTCTTTTTCCTGCGAATTTTTTCTCTTTTACTTCGATCCACACAGTGGCTGACGTAGCGTGGCGCCACGCCTATGTGGCTAGTTATAAATCATAAACCAGGAGGGAGCTTAGTGTTAAACACCAGTTATAGAAACTGCCCAATGTACAGTTACAAATGTACAGATGCCTTTTGATAAAGGCACCTTTTCTCCCACCCTCTCATCATCTATAAAACACTGTAAAGATTCAGAATAAAAAAACTTTTGCTTTTCATCCTCTTGTCTCAAATTCTTACAACACGTTATCAGCACACGCTCTGCCATCCACACAAATACAACAGAGAAAACGAACAAGAAGGTAATGGCGCTGGCACTATGTGCACATCACAGACAAGCACTACTTGATGTTCTTGCATTAGTCGACTCACTGCACGAAACCCTGCACGCCATTCTTGCTCCTCTCCATGCGGAGTCTCCACCACCACCACCACCACCGGCGACCACCACCGTCATCGCCACTGATTATTGCATGGCTTTAGGAATTCAAGTTCATCATTCGGTCCCATATGTTCATACTCAAAATGGGTTGGCAGAATCTCTCATCAAGAGAGTGAAACTTATTGCAAGACCTTTACTACAGAATTGCAATCTACCAACATCATGTTGGGGTCACGCAGTCTTACACGCTGCTGACTTGATTCAATTGCGTCCAACTGCATACCATGCAACCTCCCCGTTGCAACTAGTACGTGGAAATACACCAAATATTTCCCATCTGCGGAAGTTCGGTTGCGCTACATACGTACCGATCTACCCACCGCAGCGTACATCTATGGGCTCACAAAGGAAATTGGGGATCTATGTGGGATATCAATCTCCGTCGATCATTAAATACCTGGAACCCCTTACAGGGGATCTATTCACTGCCCGGTACGCTGATTGTATCTTCAATGAAGATCATTTCCCGGCATTAGGGGGAGGAATTGAAAACCACAAAAAATGCCAGGAAATCAATTGGGATGCCATAGACATCTCCAACTCTGATCCACGTACTTCTGAAACTGAACTCCAAGTTCAGAAGATCATTAATTTGCAACACATTGCAAATAACATGCCAGAAGTATTTACTGATTATAAGGGTGTTACAAAATCCTATAATCCTGCGAGAAATATGCCGGAAAGAGTAGAGGTACCAAATAAAACTACTCAACTCCAAAGTAAGAGGGGGAGAAGTACGGCTATTTCCACAGATGCAACTTCTAGCAAGCAAAGGAAAAGGAAGAACAATTCTTCTAACCCAGTAAATGCAACTCAACCTCACGTTGAGAAACACCCTGTGGAGGTTCAACCTTCACATCCCACATCAACAGTGCACTCAATTACTGATGTTGGGACATCGGAACGCCCTGATGCAATCATTTTGGGAAATAATGATACATCACAAGGGGTGCTTGAAATTTCCATCAACTATATTGAATCTGGAGAATCATATGACAGAAAGTCTACAATTGTCGACATCTATTTCTCTGAAGCAATTGCAGAAATCATCCAAAATGATCCAGATCCTAAGACCATGGCAGAGTGCAGAAAGCGCTCGGACTGGAATCAATGGAAAGATGCAATTCAAGCAGAGGTAACCTCGCTCACTAAAAGAGAGGTATTCACTCATGCAATACCTACACCTCGAGGAATCTTTCCTGTGGGATTCAAATGAGTTTTCGTCCGGAAACGGAATGAGAACAATGAGGTGGTGAGACATAAAGCGAGGCTTGTAGCACAAGGGTTCACGCAGAGACCCGGCATTGATTTCAATGAAACATATTCTCCAGTTATGAGTGGAATAACATTCCGATATCTTATATCTCTGGCTGTTCAAAATCGTCTATCTATGCAGTTAATGGACGTAGTGACCGCATATCTATATGGGTCACTTGATTCGGATATATACATGAAGGTCCCTGATGGAATCTCTATACCGAATCCAAACGCAAATCGCAACATGTATTGTGTAAAGCTTCAAAAGTCACTCTATGGCTTAAAGCAATCGGGAAGAATGTGGTATAACCGACTTAGTGAGTTCCTTTTGCAGAAGGGATACACTAACAATGATGATTGTCCATGTGTTTTCATCAAAAAGTCCCAAACAGGATTTTGCATCATATCAGTGTATGTCGATGATTTAAATATCATCGGCAACCCACAAGATATTGATGAGGCATGCAATCATCTAAAGACGGAATTTGAAATGAAGGATTTGGGTAAAACCAAATTTTGCTTAGGAATACAACTTGAGCACCTTCATTCAGGCATTTTAGTGCATCAATCAGCCTATGTCCAGAAAATATTGGAGAAATTCAATATGGACAAAGCATATCCATCGAAAACCCCTATGGTTGTTCGATCTCTAGACAGGGATAAAGATCCATTTAGACCCCGAGATGACAAATAAGAGCTATTGGGACTCGAGGTTCCATATCTCAGTGCCATCGGAGCGCTTATGTACCTTGCAAATTGCACCCGACCGGATATTGCATTTGCGGTAAATCTACTTGCTAGATATAACGCTGCTCCAACCAAAAGACATTGGGTAGGAGTGAAGAATATCCTTAGATATCTTCAAGGCACTAAAGATCTTGGTCTATTCTTTCAGAAGAATAACAATGTGGATTTAATAGGATATACAGATGCTGGCTATTTATCAGATCCCCAGAATGCCAGATCTCAAACAGGCTTTGTATTTTTACATGGTGGAACAGCCATCTCTTGGAAGTCTTCGAAACAGACTCTAGTGGCTACATCCACTAATCATTCTGAAATAATTGCATTATATGAAGCATCACGTGAATGTGCATGGCTTCGTAGAATGATTAACTACATACAACAATCATGTGGTATAGGTGCTATCGCATCACCTACCATTATCTACGAAGATAATGCTGCTTGCGTTGTTCAAATGCAAACGGGTTACATAAAGAGCAATATCACAAAACATATTGCACGTAAATTATTTTACCCACATGAATTACAAGAGAGTGGGGAAATAAATATTCTGCAAACTAAGTCTTGTGATAATCTCGCAGGCTTATTCACCATGTCATTACCAACCTCCACATTCCAAAAATGTGTTCATGGTATTGGTTTGCGAAGACTACGTGATTTGCAGATGTCAGGGGGAGAAATCTCCTAAGACTTAACCCGTTCAATACAAATATTATACTCTTTTTCCCTTTATGAGTTTTCCCTCTAAGGTTTCTCATCAAGGTTTTTAATGAGGCAATATAACAACGTAAACATAAATATATCTCTATTTTCCCACAAAGGTTTTTAAAGAGATATAATCAAATATATGACATATCATTTTTCTCCTTAAAATTTTCCCATTTGGGTTTTAAAGGAGTTTTTCATGGCATATCTACTCTACCGGTTTTCCTCATATTTTTCCTACAGGGTTTTGGAGGAGTTTATTTCAAGATGATGAATCAAGGTGATCATGTGAAGATACATTGGTCAAGGGGGAGTGTTAAACACTAGTTACAGAAACTGCCCAATGTACAGTTACAAATGTACAGATGCCTTTTGATAAAGGCACCTTTTCTCTCACCCTCTCATCATCTATAAGAGCAAGTTTAATAAGGCTGACTGTGCTAGCTATAAGGGAATCCATGTCAGCATAGTCCTATGTGGAGGGGGGAGAAAAGGAGAGAGAGAGAGCCAAACTGACTTCCATGCAAGAGTCAGGCTATAGCACAGGAAAAGAGACATTATCCATGTATGTATCCATACAACTAATTGTTATACCCATGCATGTATTAAATTATCAATACACATGTATGTATTAAATGATTGAGAGCTCTTGTGGAGACAACTTATAGCCAGCTTATTGTATGAGTTGACTGCATTATTATCTTTTGATGATATGGAAATGTATTAGAGGTAGCAGCTATCTATACTATTAAACTTGCTCTAAAACTCTGTAAAGATTCAGAATAAAAAAACTTTTGCTTTTCATCCTCTTGTCTTAAATTCTTACAACACTTAGCACTGACTTCGTAGGCACAGCCGCACGTGGCCACTTCGGGCTCGACCTCGAGACTCGAGACTCGACCGCACCCAAGAAATACCGACCGAGCCAACCCCAGCCCATTCCGCGCTCTCCCAAATCCGCCCGCCCTCTCCTCCATGAAACCCTAGCTCGGCGCCATGGACAACCACGACCACGCCTCCGCCTCCGCTCCCAAGCGCAAGCGCGGCCGCAAGCCAAAGCCGCCGGCCGCCATCGCCGCCCCCGACAATGGCAGCCACGACTCTGACTCCGCCCCCAAGCACAAGCGCGGGCGGAAGCTGAAGGCCCCGGCCGCCGCCTCCCCCGACAACCACCACCCGTCCTCCCCCCTCGCCGCTGCCGCCGCATCCGACTCTCCGGACCCGGCTTCCTCACCCGCTCTCCGCGGTCGCGTCCGCAAGTCCCGACGTGGCCGCCACGGGCCTCCGGCCGATGCCGACGCCGCCCCCCGCGCGCCTCCCTCCCCGCCACGCCGCGGCGCGCCGAAGGGGGTGGCCAACATCAAAGCGGAGATCCCCGCTGTGGAGCCGTTGCGGTGGGAGCAGGTGGCGAAGGTGATGCCGTCGATGGACGCTGTGGTGAAGGTGTTCTGCGTGCACACGGAGCCAAACTTCTCGCTGCCGTGGCAGCGCAAGCGACAATATAGCTCCAGCAGCAGCGGATTCATCATTGGTGGGCGCAGGGTGCTCACCAATGCCCACTCCGTCGAGCACTACACCCAGGTCAAGCTCAAGAAGCGTGGCTCGGACTCCAAGTACCTTGCCACTGTCCTCGCCATAGGCACCGAGTGCGACATTGGTATGCATGCCTGTACTCGCCTCTTTAGCCTGCAAATTATTGTAAATTTGACAGATCTACAAGCGTTCTCTAATTGTGAATTAGCTGTAATGTTGGCAAGTAGACTTCTTGCAGTGTCCAATGATATTCCATTTTTTTATGGAATTTGGTAAAAAGGTTGCTGTTCCTTTTTATGATTCAATACCATGTGCGCTTGCAATTACATATGTGCACTACACAGAGCTGGCAACATTTAGTTTCAAAAAAAGAGAGAGAAGAACTGGCAACAGTTACCATTTATTATTGGCAGACTATTTATGTTTGGTTCTTTTGCAAATCCTCATGTGGGAATACCGGAATAAATGATCAGGTTTGACATTGTGAACTTTGTATGTATAATCTAATCTGAGACGTGGGAGGGCACCATTTGATGGATTTGGTCATATAGTATTGTGTGGTAACAGGGGCCAACCTAGAATCACCAAAGTGTGTGTCAAGCTTATGTAGAAAGCCTTGTGATATTTTTGACAGGATAAGAATATTACAGGAGTAGCTAAAACAACGTGACAAAATTTTGACGTAAAAACAACTAAATCTTGTCTATGCTCATACTTTTTTTTATCTGGGAATTTAATGTTGCACTTGAAATGAACTGTCATCAAGTTGTGATAGTACTCAATTAACACACTCAGAAGCTAGTGCTAGTTTTAGTAGCCTGGGATTATGATTGCCCGTGAAGAATGTACTTGTTCTTCTTCTGTTCTGTTCTCAGGAGCAGCTATGTGGATTATTGGGGATATTGGCCCTGTTCAAAAGTGCTATGGCTTTTGGCTGATTATGAGAAAGGTTGAGGGAGTAAGGGATACAATGAGAAGCCCATCTGTTCAAAGCGGCTTCTACAGTAACTTCTACAAATGGCCCATAGAAATCACCTTAAAAAGCCACTTCGTTCAAAAACTGGCTTTTAAAAGCCAAAAACCAGAAGCTATTTGGAACATGGCCATTGTCTTGCATAGGCAAGCAGAATATCAAAAGCATATGTAGACACAGGGTGGATAACTTGGAAGGATGTTGCAATTTTTACAAATTTAAAAGGCAACAATATAGATTGGACTAAGTATATAAGCAATATGTTGTCAAGACAAACTAAGTTATTGTTTAGTTTACTTTTTTTATTTTCTTTCATAACTACAAGTTATATTTCTGTTTCAGCAATGTTAACCGTTGAGGATGATGAATTCTGGAAAGGAGTTTCTCCAGTGGAGTTTGGACCACTGCCAGCACTTCAGGATGCTGTCACTGTTGTTGGTTACCCAATTGGAGGAGATACGATCTCAGTGACAAGTGGTGTAGTATCTAGGATAGAAATACTTTCATATGTTCATGGTTCTACGGAGCTTCTTGGATTACAGGTATTTTGTTTCTAAGCTCTTTGCATGCTTTTAGTTGTCTTTATATTTTGCATATTGCACACATAGTTTTTCCTTTGTATTCATCAAATTACGAGTGATCTGCTTTTTACAAATTTCATCGAATTATGAGTGATCTGCTTTTTACAAATTTCTGTAACCTGGGTGTTACTTTTGAACAGATAGATGCAGCTATAAATTCAGGAAACTCTGGGGGCCCTGCTTTTAATGATAAGGGCAAATGTGTTGGTATAGCTTTTCAATCTCTTAAACATGAGGATGTAGAAAACATAGGCTATGTTATACCCACCCCAGTTATTAAGCACTTCATTCAAGACTATGAAAAATCTGGAGAGTACACAGGTAAATTTTCCTATTCTGTTATTGCATATGATTTAATTCTTGTGAGCCATGTTTAAGGGGTGTATGTTGTCATGGCACATGAATCGAATGAATGTTTGTTTGCATAGGAACATCTTATGTAGATGTATGTGTAAACATTTTGATGTACTTTTGAAATATGAACCAATCATTGTAACATCTTACCGTTGAAAAAAAGTCGGCGTATTTGGATCATATTCTTGTGTGTGTCTTTTATCAGCTTCCATGTCATTATGACTGCAAAAGTCTGAATGGATTATACTTTGTATTGATTACAAAGGGGATAATTGCTTGACAAGTTGACACATGCATGCTCCAAAATTTTCAGCCTCAATAACAATTACAGTGGGACCATACTGTTCTTTGGAAGAAAACAGCATCTTATCTGTGTTTTGGAATCTTGGTAAACTTAGAAATCGATATTTTCAGCACTATAATCAATCGGTATTTTCATCAGCTATTGAGGTGTGATAATTAGAATTGAAGCTTCATCTTTAGATTAACACCGTCAAATGTTCATCTCAATTATTGCAAATAATTCATTATTAAAACTGACTACAAGAGTTAATCCTTGTTCTTCTTTTGGGATTGTCAGCACTCTCCTGGAAATTATTGTTATGCACTCAGCAAGTGAGCATGTCCTCACATGTATACCAGTTACCCATCACAACTGCATTGCTTGTATGTGTGTAGATCACATGTATTTTTAACTTCATTGCAGCAACAAAAATAATGTTGTATCCCATGCAAACTTGGGCAAAATAGTTTGAATAGTGTTTGGTTGTGCATTTTTGTGGACGTCCCTTACTGATCTTTTGATGGATGGGGATCCTGTTCTTATTAATAGATTGTTTTGTGCTAGCCATTTCTCTTTTATTAACTTCCAGGTCTTGCGTAGTAATCTGATATGCACTCTTTTGACATATATGATCTTCTGAATTTGCCTTGCAATTAGCTTATTATCTCCTGCATTCTTCTGCCAGGTTTCCCTATACTTGGGATAGAATGGCAGAAAATGGAAAATCCTGATCTCCGTAAGGCAATGGGAATGAAATCTGATCTAAAGGGTGTTCGTGTTAGAAGGGTCGAGCCAACTGCTCCTGAATCTGGATGCCTGCAACCTTCTGATATTATACTTAGCTTTGACGGTATTGACATTGCCAATGATGGTACAGGTTAGTCATAGGCTCATATCTACACCTGTCGATGTTATTTCCGCTATTTTTGTTACTGAACGTGTCTGCCATGGTCAATTGTTCCTGTATCTATTTATGATCATGCATTCTTGGTCACTCTATTGCATGTGTGAGATATTTTATTTGCTTTAGATGCTACAGCTCAGCCCCCATTCTACATTGTATGCCTCCTTCCAATGGTATAATTTGAGCTTGGAAGTATTCCTTCTAAGCGAGGTAATTGAATGAAATTAATCTCTCATGACTTGATCATAAAAAACACCATCTGTGTGCAGATATTATCCAATATAAATCATTGAGATGTCTGCCTTTTGTGTTAAGAATCTGTTCGTAGTACTAGCCATCTGTTATCACTAGTTCTCCACTGATTTTCTGCAATTTAGTCACTGAAATATTGACTTGCGAACTTATGTGAACTTCCCATTTCTATGGCGTGCTTGTAGTTAAGAGCCTGATTATGGTGATCTGCAATTCTGTTTGTGTTTATACTCAAATATACACTTGCACTGCTTTACTGTTACCGTGTTTAAGTCCAAACATACATATACACCTGTTGATATGGGATAAAGAAAATCACCCAAGAACTCCGTTGAATTTCTAAGCAGTAATTAGAACATCTTGGACTAACTTAGTATACTCATACCTTTTCATCCAGTTAAAACTTACCATTTCATGTTTCTCAGATAAAATCCAGCCTATCAGTTAAGGAAAACCTTTCTATACATGATTGCCTTTTGCTAACTTTTACTTTTTCTTTGTCATCCAGTTCCTTTCAGGCATGGGGAGCGCATTGGCTTCAGCTACCTTGTTTCGCAGAAGTATACTGGCGAGAAGGCACATGTCAAAGTTCTGCGCAATTCGAAAGTTCATGAATTTAACATAAAGCTAGCAACCCACAAAAGACTCATTCCAGCTCATATAAAGGGCAGGCCACCATCATATTACATTGTTGCTGGTTTTGTTTTTATGGTCGTATCTGTTCCATATCTTCGATCTGAGGTATGTTATCTTCTTCCTCTGTCCTCTAGCCCTAGGTATGAAATAGTAATCAATATAGTACACCGCTGTTCGGTTGTCAAGAGTTCCTACCCCCTTCTACATGTTCAGACGTTCAGTATGATTTCTGTGCAATTTGGTAAAGCTTGATATTGACTGTTAGAAATACCAACACAATCTCTGATATCTGAACTGTGTCAGACGACGAAAAGAGTCGTTAGACAACGAGAATGTAGATAGTTTCAGAGAGAGTTCAGAGCACATGTGAGAGGGATTTTGCGCCGCACTCAACTGCTTGCGACTTGTTCGTTTTTCTTACTTTTATTGAGTGCTACATCAGTCGGTTACATGCAAAGTAGTGGCCCGAATCTTCCTCAGATCAGCCCACGATCCGGAGAATCAGTCCACCAAAAAATACTGAAACAAAATGGAACTTTGACTTACGACTACGTCCGCTACAGTACTCTTACGAGTACGACTTGCAACCATGATGCTACAGTACTCGTACGAGTATGACTGCTACAGTAGTCTTACAACTACGACCCTTACAATGACTGAACCAAACGTGCTCGATGCAGACTCCTCTCTTACAACCATGCAGTGAAAATACATCAACATTCACTCCGTATTTTCACTGCATCTACACCATGCCGATGGAGCTTCTCTACTCTAGAAAGAGAGCACGACCAAGTGGTTTTGTCAGAGTATCCGCCAGTTACTCATCAAACCTGACAAAGACAAGTTCGATTCTCCCTTCCACACACTACCGAATGAAATGGTAGCGCGTATCAATATGCTTATTCCGGTCATGTAGTATGGGATTCTTGCACAATGAAATTGCGGACTTGTTGTCCACCTTGAGAAAAATCTTTTCCGGCTCCTTTCCACCATTTCTCCAAACAACCGAGCAAGCCATATTCTTTGAACAGCAGCTGTAGCAGCAGCGATATATTCCGCTTCACATGAGGATAACGCCACTACCTTTTGCTTCTGGGATTGCTAGCTTATCAAGCACTCCCCAAACATGTACAGTACACCGGTGGTGCTCTTACGACTGTTGACATCCCTGGCTATGTCATTGTCACTGTACCCTATTATCTGAGGTTCCCCTGCTCCTTCCCATCTCGGATAAAAGCACCCCATATCATAAGTACCACTTATGTATCTCAGAATATGTTTCACCGTAGCCTTGTGCTTCGTAGTTGGGGCTTCATGAATCGGTTAACATACCCAACTGAGAATGCAATGTCAGGTCGTGTATGCACAAGGTGCCTCAGACTACCCACTGTAGTTCTATACCAAGTAGCATCAACGAGAGGGCTCAAGATTCCTTACTCAACCGGAGTCTGGCTTCCATGGAAACTTGACATGAATTAGACTCCTCTATGCCACTTTTCTCCAATATCTTCCATGGAAACGGCGCACGACGTTGCTTGCCTAACAGATAGCCATCACATAGCTGCTCAATCTGTTGTGCATGGCAAACCTCTTACCATGCCTTCACTTGCCAGTTTCCTGAGTGACTGGAAGTTGAGATGGCCATACCTGGCATGCCACCTCCAAGACTCTTTTTCACATCTGGCCGGCAGGCACAGGGCTTGCCAATTCAAGATTAAGAATGTATAAGCGGCTTGTTCTCTACCTTGGCAAATAGTTCCTTGTTGCGATCACGGATTCACATATTGCTGTCCTCGATAAGTACTTGACAGCCATGCTCATCAAGTTGTCTGAGACTCAGAATATTGTTTCGGAGCTTGGGATGTAATAGACATCTGAGAGCACCTGATGCTCACCATTGAGGCAAGTGAATAGGACTGCACCACGCCCACAGATATCTACCACAGATCCATCACCAAACTTAATCGACCCTTTAATGGTCGTGTCAAGCTCGGCAAATTCGTCGCGCTGGTGTCGAGGTACTAGCCCTCATCTTGCTGCTTCTCGTGACCAAGATGGACTTAAGCATGGACTTCATTCAACACAATGTGATCCTTCTCCTTCTTGGTCATCTCTGTGAGGGAGCAGACATGCGCCATCAATAGAGTTGGTATGTCATGTTGGGACTGCACAAGGTTCACTCGTTCCTTGTGTTCCTGCCATGGCTTGCAACAATCTCATGTAAAGTGCCCAAAATTATTGCAGTTGAATCACTTAACCTTTGACTTGTCGCATATGCCAGTTGCCTATCCAGCCTCCTTGTCGTCAGGACTGCCCTTTCCCTGATGACCCTGCTTGTAATTGCCTCGGTTTTGTTTGTAACCGAAGCCGACTGGATTGGGCTTGCCACCTCCTGATGATGTCTAACCTTGAGACTTGTTCTTGTGGCGTGCCAGCCACTCCTCTTCAGTGAGTAGTAGGCGGTCTCCTCCTCCACTTTCTCCATACTCCCAACGTTCCTCAACAGCCCTAAGACGGCCTGTGAGTTCTTTGAGTGACAATGTCTTCAGATCAAGCATCTGCTCAGTCGACATGGCCACCATCATGAACTTCTTTGGGACTGTACAGAGAAACTTCTTGATGATTTGTTCCTCTTCCAGCTGATCACCGAGCGCCCGAATGGAATTTACACTTCCACTCAGCCACAACGCGAAGTCGTCGACGGCGTTGGTGTCCTTCATGCACAATGATTTGAACTCATTCCACAACGTTTGTACCCTTGCCTCGCGGACACGCTCGCCTCCCATCCGCATAGTCCTTATTGCCTCCCACGCTGCCCTGGCTGAATCCTTGTTGCCGAGCATCGGCAACATCTCGGAGGGCACCGCTTGAAGGATAGCCGCCAATGCCATCCGATCAAGCTGAAAATCCGCACCGCCTGGTTCAATTGCCTCCCACACTCCCTGAGCTTGGAGGTTAACACTCATGATGAGAGCCCATTCGGAGTAATATGTCCGCATGAGCTGCGGATAGCATAGAGTCACACCGGCACCGTCTGTGTCACAAGCTCCCTGCGGCCGCCGCTGCGTTCACTCTCGAATGGCGTTGGCGAGACGGATCTGGCACCTCATGGCATCTTCACAGGACCTGCTACAAACCGCTCTGATACGAAACGTTAGAAATACCAACACAATCTCTGAATCTCTGAACTGTGTCGGACGACGAATAGAGTCGTCAGACAACGAGAATGTAGATAGTTTCAGAGAGTTCAGAACACACGCGAGAGGGATTTTCCGCTGCACTCAACTGCTTGCGACTTTTTCGTTTTTCTTCCTTTTATTCAGTGCTACATCAGTTGGTTACATGCAAAGTAGTGGCCCGAATCTTCCTCAGATCAGCCCACGATCTGGAGAATCAGTCCATCGAAAATACTGAAACAAAATAGAACTTCGACTTACGACTATGACCGCTACAGTACTCTTGCGAGTATGACTTACGATTATGACACTACAGTACTCTTACGACCATGACGCTACAATACTCTTACGACCATGACGCTACAGAACTTACGAGTAAGAATGCTACAGTAGTCTTACGACCACGACTAAACCAAACATGCTCGATGGAAACTCCTCTCTTACGACCATGCAGTGAAAACACATCAACATTGACAGTAGTCACTAGCATGTGCCTTCTTATCTCAAGCTCTTTAAAAGATTATTCAATTGCTTCTAAGGAAGCATCTCTAACTGTACATTTTTGGGGAAATTAATGCTCTACAGTAGATATTCTTAATTATTTTAAAATTAGCAGCGATCTATTTCTTTTTAAAATAAAAAGAATCATGTGCAATAGCCTCATATATGTGAACGAACTTTGACAAACTTCATATGTTGGGCCATAAATAGTTTTTCTAGTATAGTGATTTGTCATTTCTGTTCATCATGCTCCGGTGCACATGATAACATGGATTATTTTGGCTCTGCATCATATGCACAAAGATCAAGGTTCAAGGAATACATTTATGTGTTGCTAGTCTTTCTTTTTTGCTGCTAAAGATTCCTCTATTAGTGTAGCTTAATTTTGTGGAGCAGTTCTCTACATCTTAGCATACTTTCTCAATTGTTTTCTCGGAAGAACCACCCCAGTACACTTTGGTTACCCATAAATGTGCTTTAATCCTGCTTTCACAGTAATTTTTTCAATTGCCACAGTTTGTGGTTTCACTTAAAAAATTGCTGTGGTAGAAATTTTTATCCTAAAAGTAACTATGCTACTTATTGATCAGTATGGAAAAGACTATGAATATGATGCCCCCGTCAAGTTGTTGGACAAGCATATGCATGCAATGGCGCAATCACCTGATGAGCAGCTTGTGGTGGTGTCACAGGTCTCAAGTTCTTTCTATATTAATGGTTATGGAAGTTTTTGTTCTTTCTATATTAATGGTTATGGAAGTTTTTATCCTATAGGCCACGGTTGATCTGTCTCGCTTTGCTTTAGACTTAGTAAAATTATTATTTGACATTATTTTTCTTTTTAATTTGATGAATTTTCAGGTGCTTGTGGCAGACATCAACATTGGCTATGAAGAAATTGTCAATATTCAGGTAGATCACTATGATGAGGATTTTGTTGGTTTCAATGATTTTTGCCCAAAATTACTGTTCAGAAGTCAGAACTAAAGCTTTGTGTCTGACCCCACATAAAGTTTTTATTATTCTCCCATGCATCAATTGATTAGTAATACTTATCGCCCCTCCAGTTCAAATGTTTGTTATGCATGCTAGCCAAACTCTTTAAAGAACTTTGACTGTTGATATATTTGTAAGTATTTAAAAATAGACATGAGAAAATGACAAAACATGTTGGTCGTCAAAAGCATTTTCATAATGTTATATTTTGCTAGTTTAAAACTGCAAAAGTTAGTGGTCAAAGTAGTACTTTGGAGACTGCACCTAGTCAAAAAAGGGGATTCCTTTTGAACTGGAGGGAGTACAATTTCAGAAATGAAGTACCAGCTTTGGTACTAAGTATAGTGGACCATTTAGCCATTCTTAGTGCTATATGTGATTCAAATTAACATTTTCTGTTTTTGGAGAATGCAGAGTTTTGCCTTTTTTAGATTGTAATCCGGTTTTCGTTGTCTCCATAGGTTCTTGCCTTCAATGGCAAACAAGTAAAAAATTTAAAGCACTTGGTGACCATGGTGGAAGATTGCAACGAGGAATTCTTGAAATTTGATCTGGAGTACGATCAGGTATCAGACATGCAAACACTTAGCGCCCTTTTTGTTCAATGCTGCTGCATGTTAAGCCCTCGTGAAGTAATTGATGCATGATCTGACAGGTTGTTGTTCTTGAGACAAAAACTGCAAAGGCTGCTACCCAGGATATTCTGACAACACACTGTATACCTTCGGCAATGTCAGATGACCTGAAGACCTGAGGAGAGCAAAGATGCTGGCTGATACTACAATATCCTACGATCCTATCGGGCACATGCTTCAACCTTCAATTGATTAATACAATCCACTTCACGACACCGCGGGAGAAGCCCCATTTTTGGAACGAGTGCTGCGAAGTTCTGGACGTCGGAGAGAAGACTGAAGTCTGGTTGCACCAAAGAAAGCCAAGGATATCGCATCCTCAAAAGTTAGATTGATTAGATAGAATGGCAGCATTGAGCCTTCGAGAAATTTATAGAATAGCAACAAAGTTTTGTTCTAATTTCATTGGTTGAGTCAATACCAGAACTAATCCTGCATAACGTTCGCATTTACCCATTATTAAGTTTGGTCTGATGATATTTCACTCTTTAGGCGTATTCAGTCGTTTGCTCAAACGGCAATACTTTTCTGTACCATTTATTTGCCTTTTGGAGTGCTTAAAGGGTGCGTTCTTTTGGATTGTAGTTTATGGCGTTGGGCTTAAAATTTTGAATTATATCTGTTTGTGCGAGAGAGTACGAAGGAAGATATACTCGCATGTGATTTGGCCGATATAGATGAAGTCAGAACAGCGTCTACTATAATTAATTTGTAGACATTGTTTTAGAAAAACACTCGCTTGAAAGTTAGTTGCTGTAGGAAACTAAGTCATAGGCTGGGTTCTTGTGGGTTTAAAGTTGACTTATGCTTATACTGTCTATAGTAATTAACTTTTAAATAGTGCGTTTTTTTAAGATGAGTTCAATAGGAAAATTGTAGTAAAAAGTGTAGTGAGTTTTGTTGTATCGGTTAAAATCATATGTGACTATTTTTCTGTGTATTGTCTCTTATGAACAACTAAAATTTAAATATTTAATCTATAAACTATAAAACATCAACTTAAAAGAATTCACCTATAAGTCTTCCCATTAGTCAACCTAGCCAAAGTGGTTCCTCAGATCTGACGTGCCTTCTGCACCAATTTTATTTGCTTTGATGTGCCGGATTCTTGTCGATCCCATGAGCCGTAGTAGTTGTCACGTCAGTTGCTACGTAAGGGAGCCTGGCTTCGAGCTCAAGGCAAGGGGATTTGGAGTTTTGGACCCTCGACGCCTCTCTTGCTTAACTTTTCCTCTTGAGTCTGTATCCCTTCGTTCGGAAGCAAATCCGCCATACCTTGTGTCTTTTTGGTCCTGTTTGGCATGATTCTGGTAGGTCGCCTGCATGATTCCCATCGCTTTCGTTCCAGTCGCTTTGATCCAAATTGTACAAATGTTGACAGGTAATGAAATGCTTGATCTCTACGTAGTCTTCTGCATGGTCCATCATTGATGTTGGGCTATGTTGATCACTCGCACTCAATCTGGCAAGAGACAACGTGATGGTATCCATGTGCCATACATGCATGGGTACTTTCGGAAAGCATATTTCTGAGTTGGCTATGGTCGTACAGTTAGCGATGTATAGGTGTAACGGATCTAGGGGCTGATGCAGGTACAGAGGTACGAGTAATTGTAATTTTCACAAAGTCACAGGTAACTACGGCGCAGTTTTCTCTGGTAAATATCTCCTGAATTTGACCAGAAATCCTTTATGTACCACACTGTTTATCCCGAATCGTAATATGAAGGAACCCTTGTTGCCAACAATGATAGGACCATGTATAGTGATAGTCTATGTTATATTTTTGGTTTCTTTTCTCAGAGTACGGGAAATGCAAATCTGAATCTAAACTACAGTTCCCTTTTCTTTTCAAACCAAAAAGTTTAGAAGACACTCGCGTTTAGTTTAAAAGTTTACAAATCCCTTTCTCTATCTAAGCATCTCCAATGTACAATAGAACTGGTGGTATGGTATTCTTTGGTTGCTGGAACAGAGTATATACAAATACAGGTGGGTGCTAGGAAAAATTTGTTGGAACCGGCACCTCAACTAGAACTGACTATAGCAAAATAAAAAATCCCACCTATCAGCTCGGAGTGCCGTCGAACATGATGCGGGGAGACCCGTGAATGCGCCTGTGCTATTTGCCAAAGTTGGAGTCACTCGCAGCCGACGTTACGGGTGTGTTTGGTTGGTGCCTAAAATTTTCTTGCCAAAATTTGGGTAGTCCCAATAATTTAGCATTTATTTGGATGGTAGCCAAATTTTTTTGTAAGCCTATAGCTCTATGGGGTCCCCTATGTATTTTTTTTGCTAATCTTGGCCAAAATGTGGGCAACCAATACCCTAACCAAAATTTTGGCTAGCCAAATTTTGTAGGGCTAGTTTAGCCACCAACCAAACACACCCTACATCTTATGCTGTGTCCCCACATGTCGTTGAGGCCTTTATGACGCCATCGGGCGCTTTCGACCGTGCTAAAGCTATTTTTCAACTTTCATTAGTTTTTAAACGGAGTATCTTTTTAAGCCGAAATTTGTAAGTTGATTGCAGTACATACTGTAGCGACTTCATTTATATCGACTAAAATCGTACGCGGCTTTCTCTTACTTCATACTCTCTCTCACAAACAACCTAAAAGTCACAAGTCGCGGCAAAAAAGAACATACCCATATCCTCTAAGACGCCGGGGCATGACGCCACCGTGCAATTTTTTATACTTCGTAAAGTACGTCGGGGCATGAGGCTGCTGTACGATTTGAGCACACATCAGATCTATCTCATGGCGACGACCACAAGGTGGTCGTAGAATGCCTCATGATTACGTCTATCATGACGTGGTCATGGGCGTCGACGACCTACTTTTGGCGTGCCCCGGTTGGCTCTTCTTCATACAGCTTCTTGCGCGCTCCCCATGGACGACGCCAACTATTGTTGTATGAGAACAACGGTGGGTACATGATACCCGTTTCCCCTTGGAGATATGGACTGAGAGCTAGAGACGATTGACAGAGAGAGACAGGGCTAGTAGAAATGAGTAGCACTGGCCCTCTTGCACCTCTCTTGAGAGTTTATATATACATGAATGGGATAAGATGGAAAATTTCCATTCTACCCCTTAATAGTTACAAAAGGTAAATATATATTGATACATTCTCTTATACTATTGAGCCTATTACAAGACTTAGTTGCTTGAGGCTGGGCCACCCTTACAACAATGGATACAGGGTACCCGTTTCCCCCTTGGGGATATGGAGTGAGAGCTAGAGACGATCGACAGAGAGAGACAGGGCTAGTAGAAATGAGTGGCTCTAGCCCTCTTGCACCTCTCTTGGGGGTTTATATATATATGAATGTGATAGAATAGAAAATTCCTATCCTACCACTTAATAGTTACAAAATGTGAGACTTACATTATATTGATATATTTTTTTATACTATTGGGCCTGTTACAAGGTCCAGTCGTTTGGAGTTAGGCCACTCCCACAACAAGAACCCATACGTTCCCATCATTTGAGACACACTATGATTATGGTCTATGGATATTGTTCTGTTCTATCTACTAAACATGTAGGATTTTGTTCTGAGTTGCATCACTGGTAGAGTTATTTTATAATCTGTTAAACCCTGCATGAGTCTAACAAGTAGTTCTTTTATGGTCAATGCCCAAAAGTAGTTCGAGGATGCCAGTCATAGTATGTATCTACCGTATATTAAAGTTGGGGGACTTCTCGTTCGCTCGCCTGTGCCACGTGTGCGTGCTGCGCTCGTTGTCTGACGCGTGGGTGCGCGCTATGCGTGCGGACTGGTTGCGCTCGCTGCGCACTGGTAGCGACGTGCGGGTTCGTTGTGCTCGCGCGTTGTCTTCTCTCCGGCGCCAGAGAAACAATGCCGCTGAAAGCTTTCAGGTGAAGGGCGAGCTGGCTTCGTTGCGAGCTGGTTTCGTTTGTTACGTGGTTTAGCGACAGGCTAGTATCTATAAAAAGAAGCAAGTTTCCAAGCGAAATGGCAGGCAGAGGAGAAAAAGACGTAAAGCACAAAATGTCAAGAAAATCCAGCTCGCAGCAACGTGGTTTCTTGCGATCTTACATGTGTGCTTGCAAAGCAAGCCACTGCACAATCGTGGTCAGAGAGAATTGCTTGGAAAATGGAGAATATACTGACCTACTGATCACTTGCACTCAGTCGTTGGCGTGTCTTTTGTTCACTTTGCATTGAGTAGTTGTAGGATCGTTGATAGCAATCAGAGGGGGGTGAATGATTGCAGCGCACAGCGGAAACCTTTTTTTAGATTTTTTACTTTTTAATATGCAAAAACTAGAAATAACAAAAACCCAGGGAATTTTTCCCGATTTTACTGTAGCGTACTGCAGCGAATTACTGTAGCGTACTGTAGCATGGCACTGTAGCAAAAATACTGTAGCAGCGACTAGATAATGAGATCCGAACGATCGCTAAACGTTCACGTTTTTTTCTTAATCTTCTAATCAATTTTTTAATTAAAAATAATTTATGTATGCAAGCAACAAAAAATACCTGGACATATATCAATGCATGGAGAATTTATAGGAATCAAAAAACAAAAAAAAAGATAATAGATGCGAAATAAAAAACTCACAAACTTTATTAAAAAACGCAGGCACTATTCACGTTGAGATCCATCGGCAATTTTGAACTCAATGCATGCGTCGTCTTTTTCTTCGCTCAAACCGCGCCGTTTCAAAGACGCGTTCTCTTTTTCCCACAGCCCCTCGGTACCCGCTCTTGCCATACCACCGCATGCATATATATACACACATAGCCCAACTCCAACTAGACCTTAGAATCCTAATCCAACTCCAACTAGGACTTAGAACCCTAATCCAACTCCAACTAGGACTTAGAACCCTAATCCAACTCCAACTAGGACTTAGAATCCTAATCCAACTCCAACTAGGCCTGGCCTTTTTACCTCAACTAGACTTTTGGCCCACTAATTTTCAAGAGACCCAAAACCCTTCCTAACACGGGTTTTTCACACTCACGACTTTTCTAACGCGTCACGTGTCGAAGCCTCCAGGACCGCGCCTCCCGTAGCTTCTGCACGTATCATCCACCTTCGATCTCCATGTGCCCCAAGCATGAGCCCGATCATCTCGTGACCTCCTTGACCGTCTGAACCTCAGATCTCCCCATTCTAGTTCCGGTCCACCTCGTCACCGACCATGATCGCCTCCATGCTCAACCTGCACATGCAAAGACCAAAGAACATTCTTCCGGCACAAGTTCGTCTCAACTTGGCCAACATCAGTCCGCACACACGCAACACAACTCGCATAACACCGCTAAATGGAATCACCAATTATTCATCATAACAAATTAATCATTGTCAATTATTCATCACCAAAAAATCCTAAACCTAGCCACATGGTCTAACAATGTCCCCCTTGATGAATACATTGACAACACCACAGAATTGTATGATGAATTAGCTTCAAATAGATATAAATGAAGAACTGAAGCCGCAAAAATATTTTAAACTATAAGTCTCAAATCTCTCCCCCTCAACATAAGAGAGGTAATTTTAATCTCCCCAAATTTTCTTTAATTTCTCGCAAAACACACCAAATCTCTCCCCCTTTGGCAATGTAATCATCAAGAAAATTTAAAGAAAGAATAATTCTAAGACGGAGCAATGAAAGTAAAAATCAAGAAGCTTTGTAGATTATCCAAGTCATTGTGCATTTATTTAATAAAGCAACCAAGATATTTTTTTGAGTACAGCTATCTAGATCATATTTAAGCCATATATCACATAGCAATGTCAAAACAAATTTTCAATATGATTAAGCAATTTATATCAATGATAGACATCTCAACAATGACCAAACCAATTATAGAGAGCACAATGAGATATCACAACGAAAAATCAAAACCTAAGAGTGAAGCAAATTTTAACTCTAGACGGGCTAGCAGTCTCATGTAACAACTTATTTCTCCACACTCAATTTTTTAGGCATGTGGCATGCTTGTAGCATACTTCTTTTCAAAATGACATACTTTTCTTCTTCTTCTTCTTTTTTGATGGTGGCATGCTTGAAGCATACTTCTTTTCATTTTGCGCACTTTTGTGCCTTTTTTGTTCACCATGGCATGCTTGAAGCATACATCTTTTCAATTTTTTTTATATACTCTCTTTTTGTAATAACATGCCAAATTAAGTGATCATAAAAATTGGAACATGAAACATGCGAGCCTCATAACCAAGAGTTAAAATAAGACTCACAATCAAGCTAATCCTTTTCAATGGACATCGCAAAGTAATAACTATAATTAATCTAGTCAAAGTATTCCGCCATGTCATACTTTTAATTCAAATGTAGCAATTTAATTATAAACAGTCCTGATCAAAGCTGCACAACATATGAATAGATATGATAAAGAGAGCTCTACTACTCAATTGATTTCAATGACTTGGATTTGATGAGTTATTTGACAAGGATAATAAACAAAACTTCCGAAATTTTTAAATAACAAGCTCCCCCTCAGAATAATCCCATAAAATGTAATACTCCCAACTCACTTCGCAATTGAGGAAAACGAGAAGTATCAAACGATTTCATGTGCAAATTAGCAACTTGAGAATTTAACAAGATGTAAGACAACATCACCTTTTCCACATGGTCTTTCAAAAAGTGAAATCTCTTGCAAACCATCAAAGGAGTGAAGAACCATCAAATGTTCCAATCAAGCGATGATAAAAACGAAACCCAATTTAGCTCATGTTCTCCATCCTTGTCAGCTGTTCTTACATGACAGGAAACATCGGTCTCACAGTATTGGGGTTAGTAAAATAAGATTTAGGAATCCAGTACTGTGACACATGACGAACAGGAGCAACAAAGCTAGAACCAAAATCACGTTCATGTGGATGATTAGAATGCCGAAAAGAACGTGAATCATTTGAATTAAATCCCAATCTAGCATGTGAAGCAGATTTAAAGCCATCACGAAAGTTCTCAAAAAACATAGCTTTAACATTAGTTCTAGGAACAAAAGACATTGCATGTTTTTGTCTCAAAGCATTCAATTTTTCATTTCTCTCTTTCTTGACATGTCTAAAGCAAAATTCATTCAAGTGTCCATCTCTTCCACAATAGGTGCAATGAAATTTAACATAACCAAAATTCTTTTGAGATGATGAGCTAGCACCTACATTATTATTTGATAAACTTTGCACAAAGCCAGCTGATTTAAACACAGTTTGATTTGGTTCAAGTTTCACTTCAATTTTTCCGGGTTCAAGAGACTTAATAACCTTAGGAGGATTATTCTTGGCATGCTCAACAGAATTAAATCCTAAACCATGATTTTTCACACTTATTTTTGACTTGTCTAAAATCATATTCAAAATTTTCATACCAAAAGAAAATCTCTCTAAAGTGTCTTTCAGGTACTCATTCTCTTTAGCTAGAGTGGGACAAGTTGCGCATTTGACATGTTCATTCACAAGATTTTTAGAAGCACTAGACTGAGCCAATCTTTCTTTTTTAGCAAAAACATTAAGTTGTCTAGTCAAAGCTTCTATTTCAATGTTAAGCTTAGGACAATTTGAGCAGGAAGATATCCCATGATAAAACATCTGTTGAATTGTTTCCTGAGATGAGTTGAGTCTAGCTTCTAACAATTCACATTTAGAACAAGCTTTAGAATGAATATTTGAAATACTTGATTCTAAACATGAAGAATAGCTAAGCTTAAGCTTTCCAATTTCATCATTAGCACTTTTCAATTTTTCATCACAAGAGTCATGTGCTAATCTTAATTCATCAAATTTAGCAGTTATATCTCTAAGTTGATCCATGTTTAAAGCATTCAGTGACCTAGCATTCTCTAACTCAGAATGTAAAATTTGACAAGACTCACAAGATTCATCATTAGGAATTAAAACTCTAAGTCTTGCAATTTCAGAATTTAGAGATTCAATTAAAGTATCGTATTTCTTAATCTTTTTATCTTTCTTTTCTAGCAAAGTACCAAGTTTAGCAACAGTTTTAGCTAAATCATCATAAGAAAGTTCTACCTCATTGTAGTCGTCGCTGTCAAGATCATCATTGTCGGTGGAGCTTTTGCTACTTGCCATTAGACACAACCCAGTTAAAATTTTCTTACCTTTGGGAGTATCATCCTCGCTGTCTGTGTCCACATCACTCAAATTAATTTATCCAAGAGCGGCAAGAACACGATGCACCACCTTGCGATTCATATAACCCTTCTTTTTATTCTTCCTTTTTTCTTTCTCCATCTCTTCTTCCTTTTCATTCTCTTCCCTTGCAAATCTTGCTAGAAACTTTGGACATTTGAGACAAATATGATTGAGATCACCACACTCATAACACTTTTGAGGACCAAAATTTCCTCTCTTTCTTGATCTCACATTCTGTAAGGCTCTTGTGAAGCGTGTAGAAAAGAGTTCCAAAACATCTTCCGGGAGTTGCTCTAGCTGTTCATCGGTTAGTAAAGACAAAGAAGACAAAGCATAGCTAGTAGAAGAATTATCACCATTAGACTTGCTAGATTGTGAAGCTAAAGCAATTGATTTATTACTATTATTTTTCTGTCAAAAACATCTAATTCATGAGTTTTTAATTTAGAATAAAGTACATCTAATGTAAGTGTACTCATGACAGTAGATTCTCTAATGGATGTAACCTTCATCTCCCATATCGACATATCTAATGCTCCAAGTAATTGACGTGCATTTTCAGCATCAGTATAAGTAACATTAACAGCACGTATGTTACTAAGAATTTTATTAAAGCGGGCAAAGAAATCATCTATTGATTCACCAGGTTTCATCTCAAAACGCATGTAATCTTTTTTGTACATATCTTGACGTACCTCTTTAATAGTAGATGAACCCTCATGATAATCACATAATGCTTTCCATACCTCATATGCGGATTTAAGATGCACGACACGATCAAAATCACTCCTTCGTAGTTCTTAAATTATCAGGTTCCTTGCCTTGCTATTTGCCTCCACTTGTGCCATGTTCGCCGCTGTCACAGCATCGTTCTCGGGCACTTGATAAGGCTTGTAGACCATCTCCCATATTGCAAAGCCTTGAGCTTGAATATATGCCTCCATCTTTGCTTTCCAATACTGAAAATCAACACCATTGAAAACACAAGGTTTTGTGGAATACCTATCCGTCGACATGTTTTCTAATCACCGGTTAAGATCAATTAGAAAAATAAACCTGCTCTGATACCACTTGTAGGATCGTTGATAGCAATCAGAGGGGGGTGAATGATTGCAGCGCACAGCGGAAACCTTTTTTTTAGATTTTTTACCTTTTAATATGCAAAAACTAGAAATAACAAAAACCCAGGGAAAAATATTTTTTCCCGATTCTACTGTAGCGCACTGTAGCAAATTACTGTAGCATGACACTGTAGCAAAATACTGTAGCGACACTGTAGCAAAATATACTGTAGTAGCGACTAGATAATGAGATCCGAACGATTGCTAAACGTTCACGTTTTTTTCTTAATCTTCTAGGCCCCGTTTGGCACAGCTCTAGCTCCGAGATCTATGCTGAATCTGTAGTTTGTTGACTAAATTAAAGTGATTTAAATATTTTTATTTAATATATAATATAAATGAAATGAGTCATGTAAATGTACTTAACATGCCTACAACTCTAGATCCAGGATTTTCTAGAGCTACAGATGACCAGTTCTAGGAAATCTACGATTTCCTAGAGCTAGAGCTCTGCCAAACGGGGCCCTAATCAATTTTTTAATTAAAAATAATTCATGTATGCAAGCAACAAAAAATACCTGGACATAGATCAATGCATGGAGAATTTATAGGAATCAAAAAACCAAAAAAAAAGATAATAGATGCGAAATAAAAAACTCACAAACTTTATTAAAAAACGAAGGCACTATTCACGTTGAGATCCATCAGCAATTCTGAACTCAATGCATGCGTCGTCTTTTTCTTCGCTCAAACCGCGCCGTTTCAAAGACGCGTTCTCTTTTTCCCACAGCTCCTCGGTACCCGCTCTTGCCATGCCACCGCATGCATATATATATACACACATAGCCCAACTCCAACTAGGCCTTAGAATCCTAATCCAACTCCAACTAGGACTTAGAACCCTAATCCAACTCAAATTAGGACTTAAAACCCTAATCCAACTCCAACTAGGACTTAGAATCCTAATCCAACTCCAACTAGGATTTCGAATCCTAATCCAACTCCAATTAGGCCTGGGCCTTTTTACCTCAACTAGACTTTTGGCCCATTAATTTTCAAGAGACCCGAAACCCTTCCTAACACGGGTTTTTCACACTCACGACTTTTCTAACGCGTCACGTGTCGAAGCCTACAGGACCGCGCCTCCCGTAGCTTCTGCACGTATCATCCACCTTCGATCTCCATGCGCCCCAAGCATGAGCCCGATCATCTCGTGACCTCCTTGACCGTCTGAACCTCAGATCTCCCCATCCTAGTTCCGGTCCACCTCGTCACCGACCATGATCGCCTCCATGCTCAACCTGCACATGCAAAGACCAAAGAACATTCTTCCGGCACAAGTTCGTCTCAACTTGGCCAACATCAGTCCGCACACACGCAACACAACTCGCATAACACCGCTAAACGGAATCACCAATTATTCATCATAACAAATTAACCATTGTCAATTATTCATCACCAAAAAAATCCTAAACTTAGCCACATGGTCTAACAGTAGTGCTAATTCTTGGCAAAACAATTAAAATGCCACCCCTTAAAATTTAAACTTTGTTTAAAATGTCTTTGTATTTTATCCACACAGTGTTAGTTTCTTTAGGTGTACTATCCTATTAAGAGTTCTAATATTTATCTGATTAATGTACACACCATAATAATTAATTGATTATATTTATCCTATTAATTGATTAATGTACATCAATATACCATCTATCTTTATCTTTACTTTGGAGGCTCCTTCAGAAGCCCTCACAATAATTCTAGGTGATAAAAGCTAGAAAGTCCCACATTAATTAAAAAATAAAAATAGCTAGAAATATCCACATTAATCGAAGAAAAAAAGGTCTTGATCATCAAACCTCGTAACCATTGCTATATCACGCAACAGAAATTGAGTTCGACTCAAATTCCATAATTAATGCATGTGCTCATGCTCTAATAGCTGATGGAATCCCAAATGTAGATGCTGGACTCCCGGTCTGAAGCAATCAGAAAAAGATCATACCAGGGATGCACATATACGACCAACCTATATACATCTCGCATACAGCCTCAAATTTATCATGTGAAAAACATCAACCATGTAATGAAGCTTAGGCATGTGAAGCATGCATCCTGGTAGTGGTATCCATACTAGCTAGCTTACATGGCTTTCATATAATCAACTTACATATATAAAATGAGAATACATATGCATGAACATCATTTATGGCTAATCTAGTATAGAGGCTCGATAGTCGACACAAATTATAACATTGAGTGTATGTGCGATGTTTAAAGTATAAGTTTGAATTAAACTAAAACAGGTAAGATAGTAAAACTTAAGTTCAAAATATATACATATACATATACATATACACACGGGCGGAGCTATGTGGTTGGGCCCGGTGTCACAGGACACCGGGTCCAAAATTTTTTTCTACAGGTATTAATATCTCTATTCCATACGTGAACCCCCTAATCTAAACTTAGTGCACCCGGTATTTTTTTGAAGCCAAACAAAAGGAATACTAGCAACCTAAATTTTTAGTAGCTAGCAGTAGTCCATGAGGAGTCTTCACTGTCCCGCAACACACGAGGTCACTGCAACACCCAGCCCAAGAGAGAGGATCGCAATAGGTCATGGTGTCTATTTGATCAATCCTGAAGCATGTCACTTCGCACAACCCTCTACACCTGTTCATCTCATAAAGTCATGCAGAAGATGTGCATCACGCCCGCTACAGCCACACCCAATCAGGCAGCAAATATTCACAAGAAAACGTGAGAAATCGATGCCACCGGTGGCCCTCGTTTGCCATCTGGCTACAGTGCCGCTTGGCCCTTGTTGCCATCTTGAATTGTTGAACATACAAATATCTAATTGACCTTTTCAATTATTTGATGATTATTCCATAAATGATAGACTTATTTGTTATGTGGAAAAAATAAGAATTATAGAAAATTACCAATGATATTGTGGTTCATCGCTTTATGAATTTGAAAGAACACAAATACTAAAAAGTAATGTTTTTACTTATATTTGATCATTCTTTTTTTTTACTTAAAAACTTTTTCTTTTTTATAGGCCAATGAGATCGGATGATGTATTTTACTAATGCTGAACAACTTTTTGTATGTGATTTCGTACTTAGTTAATTCAGTTTGCTGCAACTAACCAATATTATTATCAGGTTTATTTATTTTGGTAAGTATTTCGATCGTTACTTCTTTATTATCATATACTGCTATCGATCATATTGAAGTATTGATGTTAAAAATTATCGAACATATTACTATTAGGCATAATATTGATTGAAAATTATATATATTGTTATATATATGATGAAGTGGTGAACCCCGGTTATTTTTGTTCTAGTTCCGCCCCTGGGGATGCACATATACGACCAACCTATATACATCTCGCATACAGCCTCAAATTTATCATGTGAAAAACATCAACCATGTAATGAAGCTTAGGCATGTGAAGCATGCATCCTGGTAGTGGTATCCATACTAGCTAGCTTACATGGCTTTCATATAATCAACTTACATATATAAAATGAGAATACATATGCATGAACATCATTTATGGCTAATCTAGTATAGAGGCTCGATAGTCGACACAAATTATAACATTGAGTGTATGTGCAATGTTTAAAGTATAAGTTTGAATTAAACTTAAACAGGTAAGATAGTAAAACTTAAGTTCAAAATATATACACATACACATACACATACACATACACATACACATACACATACACATACACATACACATACACATACACATACACATACACATACACATACACATACACATACACATACACATACACATACACATACACATACACATACACATACACATACACATTCAAAACTAAAATTAAATCCATTAAATTGAATATGAAGTAAAATAAATTCAAAACTAACTAAAATTGAATCCTAAATAAAAGTTCCAAAATGAAGTTACGTTTCTAATAGAAAATTCAAATGGGATTAAAACTAAAGATAAAATAAAATTGGGAACAAATAAATTTATATTAAATTAAATTTAATATTAAAATTAAATTGAAATATATTGATATTAAAATTTGGACATAAAACTATAGCAACCACATGTAGTTATGTTTGTAATAAAATAAGAAAATTTAAATTAAATTCAATGCAGAAAACTTTCAATCTCAATGTTAAAACCCCAAATGTAAGACAAATTATATCAGTGAATGTACGTGTCATGTTTAAAGTATAAGTTTGAATTAAATTTAAGCAACTAAGACAATCAAGCTTAAATTCAAAATATATACATATATACATACATACATACACGCACATTCAAAACTAAAATTAAGTCCATTAAAATTGAATCCGAAGTAAAATAAATTCAAGAGTAACTTAAATTAAATCCTAAATAAAAGTTCCAAAATGAAGTTACATTTGTAATAGACAGATTAAAATTGGGAATAAAAGTAAATATAAAATTAAATTGGAAACAAATAAATTTATATTAAAGAAAAATAGGATTAAAATTAATTAAAATATATCAGAATTAAAATTTGGACATAAAACTATAGCAACCGCATGTAGTTATGTTTGTAACAAAATAGGGAAAATTTCAATGTTAAAACCCCACATATAAAAATTGAATATGGATGAAAAATAATAGTTTTGTTGAAGCTTGGTATTAAGAATATAAAAAAATTAAATTAAGATATCTAAACTAAAACCTTGATGTCCAAATATATGTAAATCCGGAGTTGTGCTTACAGATTATAAATTTCAATATTCAAAATTTAACATTATGAAAACATTTAGTGCTTAATATTTGCAATCCTTAATATTTTACCCTATTATGGTTAGAGTTCAACACAATCTTTAACATAAAAATGTAACTTAAAATTGCTGCACGGGTTGACGACCAGTTTACAGAATCCGACAGCATCAAATGCCCAAGCAGCATCAACAGCTCCTGCAATTCGCTACCAGGTTAGTAGACCCATTCTGTGAGAGGATCGAGATCCCAGTAGGCCAATGTCCGAAACAGAACACGCCTGCTCAAAAGAGCTTTTTTTAAGTAGCTTATAGTTGAAAAACACTATAACTGACTGAAAAAAACATTGTAACTGATGAAGACTTATTTACTATAATTAAAATTTAAAAAATTTTAAAATAGAAAAAACATGTCACGTATAATGCAAACAAATATGAGAAAAAAAGAATTGGCAAAAAAGCTAAAAAAAACCAAAAGTATAGAAAAAGATGAAATTTATGAAAAGTACAAAATAAATCAGAAGTCAGAAACTCAAACCGAAATGAGTGAGGCTTTGATCTCAAGCTAGCAGTAGTGAGAACGGGCAGAGACTAGAGAGAGGAAGCATCGGGCCTCTCTCCCTTCAGTAGAGATGGCAACGGGCACAAACCCGCTGGGTTTTGCTATCCCAAACCCGTGCCCATAAAAGTTGGACGTGCCCGCTAAAAAACCCATGCCCGTGACGGGTGCAAATTTTTGCCCAGACCCATGCCCACTGGGTTAATAGGTACCCACGGGTCGCCCGTGGGGTCAGTAATGCAAGCTGCAACAATGGTTAATGAAGAGAAGGAAGAAGTTCACCGGCCATCTTCGTTGGAGCCGAAGGGCAGCACCATCGGCAAGGGCCTACTGCTGCAATGCGCGTTGGCTGCGGCGTGGGGGGCGGGGGGCTGAACTGGAAGGCGAGGCGACGGCGAGGGCGTGCGGAGGAGGAGCATGCGGCGGGAGCAGGAGCGGGAGCAACGGGAGCAGGAGCGGGAGCAGGAGCGGGAGCTGCGGGACGGGAGGGTGAGCGTGGAGACTGCCGGAGACCGAGCGCGGAGCGCCAGATGTGCCGCCGCTGCGGCGGCTGTTGAATCGAGGTGGGGACTAGGGAGGAGTAAGTAGTGATCGTGACCGAGTGCTAGCTAGGGTTAGCCGTATGGGTAATGGGGCATTGCCGCATTGGATTTGGGGGCTTGGGGCTAAATGGCTAATGGGCTATGGGCTGGGCTGGTTTGCCTAGGAGGTTGGGAGCCTGTGTTTATAACTCCTATGAATCGGGTTTATATTACCCATGGGTTTACGGGTTTGGGTACTATAGGAACGTACCCGAATCCGGCAGATCCGATGGGTTGGGCTTTTTGCCCATTAAGAGACCCATGGATTAAGAAATTGACTCAGACCTATACTCTAATAGAGTAAAAACCCACCGGGTATCAGATTTCGGATACCCTTGCCATCTCTACTCTTCAGCCTTCACTTCACCAAGAAGCCACCAGCACCACACCAGACACAACCAAGAACAAACTCCTCTCACCCCCATTCGTCTGCTTGTTTCGTTATCTTTGTGATTTGGCCATGGCATCCAGCGCCTCCCGGTTCGTCAAGTGCGTCACGGTGGGCGACGGCGCTGTAGGCAAGACCTGCATGCTCATCTGCTACACAAGCAACAAGTTCCCCACTGTAATGATAATGCACGCCCTTTTTCTATCTGTTTCTGTCCATTTGTAGCGTTAAAGATTCAGGCTTTCTTGGGTTCTTGGAAACTTCAGGATTTCCCCTTTGTGCTTCTAGGTGCGATTTTTAGATTCTCTTTTGCCGTTCTTGATTATTCGGGGACCGTGTGGTGTGCTAGGATGGGAGCAAGAGTTAGTTTTATCTATCTTGGGGATTATCTCTTCTTTTTCGGGGTGTTTTCCTCTTGGGGGTCACCTCTCCTGTCAACTTGCCTGTGTAAATGCTTTAAAATAATTGCTAATTTTCATCTCCATTAGTACGTATTATGAAATTGTTGCAAATTTTTTTACATATTTTTGTTTGTATTCGGCCCTTTGCAGGATTATATACCCACTGTGTTCGATAATTTCAGCGCAAACGTGGTGGTCGACGGCACCACGGTGAATTTGGGCCTCTGGGACACTGCAGGTAACTTCGCTCTCTTATGCGGATGCTTTGTTTATTTGTTCTACACTCGCAGTTTCTTTTTGCTATTATATATCAGTATATCACTCCTTGCGGCAGAAATTTGTGCGTTCTTGGTGATCTTGATTATGTGGAGCTCAAATTGTTAACAGGGCAGGAAGATTACAACAGGTTGAGACCGCTGAGCTACCGGGGAGCTGATGTCTTTGTGCTTGCCTTCTCGCTCGTAAGCCGAGCGAGCTATGAGAATGTCATGAAGAAGGTGCGTATCTATACCAATTAGCATCTTGGATTGATTGGCTCGAGAGTTTCTACTAGTGTTTCTAACCATCTTGTTGTTGATAACGTGGATGCCATTCAGAGATTCAATTAGTTTTATCGCGTGCTTATTTTTCGCTTTCAGTGGTTGCCGGAGCTTCAGCATTATGCACCCGGCGTGCCAATAGTGTTGGTTGGGACCAAATTGGGTGAGTTGTGCGACAACGAAAGCACAGTTTCCATTTGATTGCATATTTGTCTGTGATATACTGAGATTGGTGGGTTGTACATTCTGTCTTGTACCTTGTTGGTAGTGGTTACGACCTATTTGTCTTTTCATTGTTGGAATTTTGTTAGTTTTTAGTTTGCCAAGATTAATCATTGTGATGTTTAAGGACTATGGTTTGTCCTAATTTGCTGCATCGTGTTGATGTTTAAATGCTATAGGATGTAAAGTATAAATGATAGGGTCTGTTTGAAATGTAAGAATTTTATAGAAAACAGTTTAATTCGAAAAGTAATCTGCAAGAATCCGTGTATTCCAAATGGGCCCTATATTGATCAATTTGTCTTTTAAAACTACAATCAATGTCTTATGACTACAATTTGATTTGGATCTTATCTTTTTTATTTTTAACGAAAACAGTAGTAAAATCTACTATGTGTGTAGATATATATTAATAAATAAATAAGAACAAAAAGTATGCACAAAAGAAAGCAAAAAGAGAGAGGAAAGCTTATCTTGTTTTAGTAGCAAAGCTTGGGAAGAAGGATTTCTCCATTTCTTCTACTTTGTAAACTTGCTGATGTATAAAGATATAACATTTTCCATAATAAATAAATAACTTCTCAAATGAGAAATTCTAGGGTTATACAAATAGCCCTAGGAAATCCATTCAATGTTTTTCATTTTTAGTAAGGGAGAAAAAGTTAGTTTCTGCAAAAAATGAAAAGGGTCTACAAGATGAACTAATAGAGTTTTTCTTCTGCTAGCTTTCAAGAATTTCTAGATCTCCATAATGAAAAGGAGACTATAATGCCACCTATATATAATACTAGATATGCAGAAATATCAAATAATGTTTTCTACAAATTGAATCTCCTTCATTATCTTTGCAAGAAGTAGGACTTTATTTTTCAAAATTTCAAAATCCCAGGCTCTTGGCTAGAGGAAGACACCATGCATTCCTTTGTTAGTTCGTCATCTAACCTCCTTCAGTCATTGATCGGATGGTAAATTCATAACACTAAATACTTTGGTAAAGCTTTGTTGCATTTAAGTAGTGTTGGACAAAAGATGCTCGTGAACTGTTAGTCAATTACTAGTTTGACTCATATGCTAAATTGATAATCAGGTAGGATGAAAAACATTAAAAATATGGACTCATTTCCTGGAACATCAAAAGTTTCATTAAATATGGATTATAATCATATCTTGCAAATGGTTTCTTAATTGGACTATAATTTTTGTCAATCATGATATTGCATACAGATCTTCGTGAAGATAAGCACTACTTACTTGACCATCCTGGCATGGTGCCTGTTACTACAGCACAAGTATTATTTCTACTACGTTGATCTATGTCTTTCTTCGATTTTAACCTAATTTGAGGTAATTATGCATTCCAATATCTCGTATTTCTGTGCCCTCCTTGCCACCCTTACCTTGCAGGGGGAGGAACTCCGCAAGCACAATGGTGCAACCTGTTACATTGAGTGCAGCTCAAAGACACAGCAGGTTGGCTCCCTGAGTCCCTTAGTCTATATGAAGGCCTACATTTATCCTTGTTGCTGTGTTCTGGATGCATCCTTTAGCTTCAGAATATTTTACTAATATGTAGAATGTCAAAGCTGTGTTTGATGCTGCCATCAAGGTAGTAATCAAGCCTCCAACAAAGCAGAGGGAAAGGAAGAAAAAGAAAGCACGGCGAGGATGTTCAATATTGTGAGCGAATATAACTTTCTAATCGGCATTTGCTCGCTTCTCTTTTTATACACTGGCAGTCATAATGCTATTGTTATTTTTCTGATTACTGCTTGGAGACAATTATTTTAGCCTGGAATCTGATCTACAATTGTCAAAGTGGCCTCTCCCGGAATCCTCTTGAGCATATACTGAATTACTTCAAAGTTATGTATGTTTTTACGTTCATCCGCCATAACTGGAAAAATTGATGCGTCATGAATGCCTAACAAAAGTAGGGTTAGTCTGTAGATCACTCTTGAATGTTTAGGGAAGTGTCTTTTTGGCACTCTGCATGCATTGCTCTTGTACTAGGAGCCTCAATTTTATTGTTAGTACTTGATATTGCCATTGCCTGGGAAATCAGGAGTTTACATTCTCTGAACTGTACTATAAGAAGCAATAATGTGAAAAACACCATGCCAAGGATTCCCATAAGTTGTGCACAGTTATTTTTTTTTTCTTTTGAAAAGACTAAAGCTTTTCTTTTTGGTGGGTATTGCAGTTGCAGGGGTGTCTTGTCCAGAAGGAAACTAGCATGCTTCAAGTGATCAAAGGCGTTGTTTGATGATAAGAGGTCTGTGAGACTAAACATATCATGTGCGGTTTTATCGCAAGTTTCAAGTTGCTGGTTGCACTTTGCAATGTGTATATTTCATGTTTAACAATTAACTACTATGGAGGTAGGTTACTATGCTTTTCATGTTTTGCCAGCTCATAATGAGTCAGGAAGTTTTACAACCTGAGCAGTGATGAGATCTTTCTTTGATCCTAACAAAATAGCTTCCTTCTGCTGCTACCGAAGAATTTATCTGGAAATTCGGTTGTAGAATTATTGTTTTCTGATGACATCGACTTCGATCCTTGTGTCACATTGCAACATACAGTGAACTCAAAGCAACGGGATGAGCAAAGCACGCACACTCATGCACCACACTCACATCACATGCCACACATACATATGTGCGTTCAACTGAAAGACTTAAAACTAGAGGAATGCTGTTAGATAAATTTTAGATTTATGTTAGTGCATGAGCGTACGCTTTTCACTGAAGGCACCACAGCAACCTCACCAGGGAACCACGCTCAGTTCTCGAGCCTGACGGATTCTGAAACAACCTTCAAAATGCTAGAAACATACTGAACCAACAACAGGTCAACACCCAGCGTCGACAGCACCTGCGTCACTGGACAATCGCAGGCGGCGAGATCTCGACGAGCCGCTGGAGCCGCACCTCGTTCCACATGTCAATGGGCCCCGGCAGGCACAGGTGAGGGCAGTCGTTGGCGTTCCTCGGCAGCCACTTGTTGAAGTACCCGCCCGGGTGGCCGTCGGCGCGCATCAACATGGCCTTTGTCACGTCCAGCACCCCGACCCTCATGTTCCCACTCGTCTACCTCACCCTCGCCTCCTGGATCTGCGCCCTCATGCGATGACTTTGTAATACCTGGGCCGGATTTGGCCTAGCCCGACCCATATTGATGCTCATATAAAAGAGAGATGTAGTGGGGGAGGAGGCAAAAGCCGAGTTGTCTTTCCCTCCTCCCGTGCTCTCTGCCGTCGCCGCTCTCTATGCACCTCCTCGCTCCTGCTGTCGCCGCTCGCCGGCCCTAGCACCGTCGCTAGCTTGCGCGTGTTGCTGTCCTCAGCTTGCGCGTGTTGCTGTTGTGCGCGTGCCGTCGTCGACCAGCTGCCGGTGCTACTGCTCCTGCTGCCGCTTGTTGCCGCCCTTGCTTCCCCTGACCTCTTGTCGCTGTCGCGGTTCCCTCGCCTTCACAGTTTCGGAGCGCTGCCCTCACTCACGCCTTGCCTCCCTGCGCGCGCCACCGCCGCCGCTCCACGGGGTGGAGGAAGGGAGAAGAGCGCCGGCCGGTGAGGGAGGAGAAGAAGAAGAGGGAGTCGCGGAAGGCGCCGGCCGTGAGGAAGTGACAGGAGGAGTTGGTCGACGGGGGAGAAGAACAAGAAAGAAGGGAGCGCGGCCGACGGAGGAAAAGAGGAAGAGGAAGAGAAGAAAAGAGGAGGAGGGAGCCGCCGGTTGTGAAGAAAAAGAAGAGAAGGCCAGGAGAGAGAGCCGGCCGGTTGGAAAGAAAAGAAAAGGAGAAGAAAAGAGGAAAGGAAGGAAAAAGAAGAGAGGGAAAAAAGTCTGACCCGCCGCCAGATCTGTCAGATCCGGCCAAGGAAAGGAAGATAGTACCCCGATCCAGTCGTTTGGGGCCAGGGTAACGCCTCGAAAACCCTTATCCCTGCTTATTTACCGAGTCGTGCATAAGTAATATGCCGATAATTAGAATTGATGCATGTAACCAGTTAGATATCATTTATTATTATGAATGCTTGAACGGTGAAATCGGTATTGCCACTATTGATCTGGTCGATCTATGGCAGGAAAGGGAGAAGGAGAGAATAAACTGAGTCTAAACAGTGTGATTGATCGAAGAGAGATTAAGCGTGTAGAATTCGATCGGTGAGTATAGATAATGAAAACGCTAATTTTACCGACTGGTTAAGTATCGGGACAATGAGAGATTGCCCAGTGGGATAGGGTTTGATTATGTCGGGTTGGACGATTGAGCGATGTCATTTGCTCATATATGGATGTATTGTATTAGCAATGAATTGAAAATAGTTAATGCTTGTTCAGGTGGCGGTTCGAGTCTGGTGTCATCCACGCACCGTCCACCAGGTTAATAGGCAAGTGCATGGTAGAATAGTGGATTATGATGAATGCCTAGTGTTGTGGTTACAGACCAAACAGAGAGATGGTAGTATGGTAGTAGAGATGTTAGGTGAGCAATGCTTGGGTCTTCTCCATGCCCAGGATAGCATTATATATATATATATATATATATATATATATATATTCACATGGAGAGTATTTTACAATTATGTCCTTACACCCAAGTATCCCTATTAAGGGCATTTATGTCATTATACATGTCCCATTCTGGGCTTTTGCAACCCTCTAACAGGCTGGCTGGACTTAGGTGGGGGTGTAAGATCGAGGTGGCCGACTAGAGCGGGGGTGAATAGGCGGTTTAAAAAATCTCTTCAAATTAATAGTAACCAATTCAAGACCTTTTCTATTTGCCTAAACCAAGTATATAATGCGGAAGCGAAATTCAATTTGGTTTAGCTCAAATAGCGCCTAAGTCAAGCAAGAACGCCTAAGTGCACTAATAATTCTAGCCTATGTCAAAGTTTACAATCCTAGGTTTACAAGCAATCAAATTGAGTCTATGAATGTAAATTGCTTGAAAGTAAAAGGAGTACAAGAAAACAAACCACAATTGACACAATGATGTTTTACCATGGTGTTCGGAAACTTGCCGGTTTCGCCTAATCCACGTTGAGGTTAGCCCGAACAAATCGGACCGGCTCCACGAATTAAGCCAAAGCACCTCCAATCCACTAGTGGTAGCTCTTTCCCGCTCCGGGTAGGTGAGCTCCGACCTTCACAACTTCGCCGGGTCTTCTCACAAGCTTCTTGAGAAGATCACCGCGCACGTCGCCTCCCACGCCATCTAGGAGTCGGCAAACTCCAAGAGTAACAAGTCAAGTCCCTCACTTGACTCTCACCACGTGCAACGGTTGCACAAGCTCAATTGGACACTAAGTCCACCTCTAGATGCAACACATACACTCTAGATCCTCTCTCCCTTCTCACAAAGTGCAACACATACACAATTGAGTGGAAAGCCTCACTCTAGTTCAAGAACACAGGAATGAATGAATCAACAACTTCTCCAACCGACCACAAGGGGGTATTTATACCCCACACAAGAAAACTAGCCGTTGGAGCCAAACCCCTGAAAAACAGGAAAATCGGAACTACCGCAGTACAAATTGTGGTACTTCCGATTTCCTCGCCAACAGTCAGAAAACTAGCCGTTTCTCAGCGAAATCGGAACTACCGCAGTACAAATTGCGGTACTTCCGATTTTCCCGAGGCCAAGTCATTCAAAAAGTCGCTCTCTGGAAAAAACGTTCCGCTCGGAAATCGGAACTACCGGAAAATCGGAACTATTGCAGTACAAATTGCGGTACTTCCGCAAAAATCGGAACTACCGCAGTACAAATTGTGGTATTTCCGTTTTTGGTTTTTCAGCACAGACGACACTCGGAAAAACGGTCATAACTTTTGACTCCGTTGTCGGAATTCAGTGATCTTGGACTCTATGGAAAGCTTATTCAGAGGGATACACAACCCATATATTTGCATGACCTTAAACACATTAGATCAATCCAGAAATCAAAGAACATCCAAGGAGTCACTACCATGGTCCAAGTCCAGGGAAATAGCAATAAACAATTTTAGACCATGCCAAGGGATAATGCATGATCTCCAACTTTTGCAAAACACATTTGCAAACTTAGATCATGCCACAAGGAGTAGGTGCATGGACTTCAAGCACTTGCAAAACACATTTGCAATGCATAGTCCTATGTTGCTAGAATTCAACATATGAGCTTCGACTATTTGCAAAACACATTCGCAAATATAAGCCTCATGTCGAGATGAGATAGAGCAAGTGAGGTTTGAGCTATCAACACATGATGAGACTCAAACTACTAGACATGACCCCTCTTAATAGTACGGCAACCTACACTAGCAATCCGGTCTTCCAACCAAACACCAAGACCGGTAAAAGACTAGAAACACATCCTTAGCCCTAACTAGTCATACCTTTGCCTTGGGTCATCGTCTTGATAGGCATCAACTCATGATGCATTCTTTTCATCAACTCCATCAATACATGATGGTCTTCACTTGTCTTGATGATCAACACATGATCATCTCCATTTGAACATGCATCAACTCATAACGCATCTTCTTCTCGATGGCCTTCAACACATGAATCCATCTTCTTCTTTGATAGCCTTCAACTCATGAAACTATCTTCTTCTCAATCTTGACTTGATGATCTTCAACACATGAAGTCATCCCAAGTCGTTCTCATTTGTGGAACCTAACCTCTGCATCCAACTCATGGAAACCATTAGTCCACAAAATAATTGTCATCAATTACCAAACTTCACCTTTTTGGTAATTCATGACAATATCAACAAATAATGAGATATAAAATAGATTTGCGAGTATACAATATGTACACAACAAATGTATACTCTAAGATAAGCTTTAGACAAAGGTTACTTATCCGGTTGTCATTAATCATTCAACCATTAACATATAATGGAGAGGTTAAATGACAACCCGATTGCACATGAATATATATACTACACAAGTTATATATACTCAAAAATGTATTTCCAAGTAAAGATCCCAAATATGCGTATTGAAAGAAGCATGGATCAATACTTATGAAACTCCAAAATATATAGAGAGCTCCCCCTAAATGTGTGCATACAAGTGTATATAAATAAAGACATATGCACATATTAATTTTAGACTATTTGAGGATTTCAATCTATATTTTGGATCTAAGGAATGCATTTGTATATGAGAAAAACGATTTCGAATACATACCTCTTTGATTTCACCTTTTCATCCAATTGGGACTAACCAAAGATAAACTCAAATAAACATATTAGTCTCATAAATTCATTTATCATTTTCACCAAAACATTATAAAAGTATGTGTCATTAATATCATAATGTTATAATGGCATTTATCATTAACACCAAAACCAACTTAAATGGAGCTTGATTTTTCAATCTCCCCCTTTTTGGTGATTGATGACAAATCTTTTTATGATAATAGCATAAGGGTGAAAATGACTAAATGATAGGCAATTAAGTGCATAAGAGAAGGTGAAAGCATTATTCAACATATAGATTTAAAATTTTTAATTTCTCCCCATTTAACATTATTCAATCAATATCACTTTTCTCCCCCATTGGCAATAGCATTTCTAATTTTCTAATATGCAAAGCTATTTTTTCTCCCCCATCTATTGTTTCTCCCCCATTTGGCATTACCATAAGTTTACTCTCTCTTCCCATTATCTATTATCACAAATTTCTCCCCCATTTGGCATTAAGCACCAAAAAGAGACAATTAACACTTAAATAACATAGATTAGTATCAAAAACAAGGGAAGAAGACAAGTTAAGCCATTTAAAGGAGATTTTGCATTAAGAGGGGCTTGATACCAATTTTCATTATGAGGAGCTTGATACCACTGAATCTTAAGAAATGAGGAGCTTGATACCAATTGTATTGTTATTGTAATGAGCTTGATACCAATTTGATTTAACTTGATATGGTCATGACGAAATATGAAACGAGATGCAGATGACCAATTGATACCACTTAAATCAACTAACGATATTTGAAACACAATCAAATGATCTTACTCATTAGAGCTCCTTAAAGGCTTGATGCCACTTGATATAATGCCACTTGAGTTGATACCACTTGTATATAAAGCACTTGAAGCATGTGGATCATTTTCTGATTTTGCAATCCAAGTGGCCTTCAAAATCTTCCTGAAAAACTGACTTACAAATATCCAATAAATCTGAGAAAATTTGTCAGTATAGATGAATATCAGAGGGTCAAAAGTCATAATTATAGCTTCCTCAGATTATGAGCCTAATTAAAGATACAAAAATCATAAATCAGCTCAAAACATGAGTTTTCAGAAAAACTGAAATCTGAAATTTCAGACTTTTGCATTTCACTTAAGCTTCTAGAGAGAGATGAAAAATTAAACAACTGCTCTTTATAAATTCTGATAAAATTAGACAATGGGGATCAACTATAGAGGATCAATTTTGATTATTTTAGCTTCCTTTAAATCTGAACCCATTTGGAGATATAAAAATCACAAATTGGCTCAGAGTTCTGAAATTTATGAATTTTCAGCACATTTTCAAAGAGAGAAAAGGTCAAAACTTTTTCAAATTAACTTGAAATGATTTCAAATTTTCCAGATATGAACTTGATGCTATTTGTGACCTTTTCCAACAGGAATTTTTGAAAAATATTTCTCCAATCAAAAGATATGCTAAAATGCGCATTGAGAGCAAAAGAGTAAGTTGATTTTGCATTAAAGGCTTGAAACCCAAACAAATTGGATTTTCATGGAGTAATTTGCTTTCTTAGCTTCATATGAGTTATAAATACTATTTCAAGCCAAGATACACAAAGAAATCTTGCTCAAATAGCTAAACTCATTATATGCAAGATTATGTCGCTTTGGGTCAAATGAAGTTTTTGGATGAGATTCAAATGAATATAACTTTTCAATGATTGGTCTTTTGCAAAAACTTTGAACTAGAGAAATGTTTGAAATGACCAACCATACGAGTTTGGTATTGACCACTTTTTCAAATAATCAATAGATTTTGATATAAGGAAATATCTCGTTTAATTCAAAAACAAGATCATACAAGATCCTTTTGGGGCCAAATCTTCCTTTTGATTTCTAAAATAGAAATTTTTACTCAAAAGGCTTTGAAATCATTTGAAATACATAGTTAAGTACTTTTATTTAGTTTTTCACAACTTTTAGCCTTTTAAACAAGATTTTTGATTTTTGACCAAAGAGGCTCTTTTGAAAAGGTAATCTTGCATATCATTTGATTATTACTCCATGAATAGCAAAAGAGAATGAAACACATTCATTCCCAAGAACCATAAACCATTTTGTTCAAATAAGTAAAATAATTTTCCCAATAATAATATTTTACCCTTTTTGTTTTAGTAAGCACAAAAGTATTATATATGTTTTTCACAAAGAAAAACTCTCCGAAATTGTTTTCTCCTCTTTTGTGTAAGGGGGATTCTCCTCTTCTTGTTTTTTTTCTCTTTTCACATTAGATACCACTTTGTGAAACAAATACCACTTGAAAGATTTCTCAAGGGTAATAGCACTTGAGGTAAGAGTATGATATCATATAGAAGAGATACCACTTGTAAGGGTGGTTACTATATGGAAGAAGTTGATATCATAGGTGAGGAGCTTGATTAAGAGAAGAGATTTTGCTCGGCAAGAGAAAAGAGTAGATATCACTTGAAAGATATCATCACTTGGAAATCAGTGATATCATATATGTGAAGAGCTTGGTTAAAAAATATTTGCTTGTCAAGATGAAAAGGATATCAATCCAAAAGAATAAGGATACCACTTAAGTTTCACAACTAAAGGATACCACTTGAAGGAAATGATTGATCACTTGAAAAGATTGGATTGAAGCACATGCCATTGTCAAGTTAATTAAGAGTCCACCACTCTTTTAGAGATAATGCCATTTTATGAAAAGAATCAAATTAAGAGCATAATGGCATATGGAGTCAATAAATACTTGAGGGTAGTTAACAAGGATTTATAAGGATCAACTTGACTGAGAGGAGCAAAGGAAATGGCTGAGAAAATTGGAAAAGAAATTTTGAATCAAATCAGCCATTCTTCAGAAATATCGGAAGTACCGCATTTTCACTGCCGGTAGTTCCGAAAACCGGAAGTACCGCAGTTTTGCTACCGGTAGTTCCGGAAAACCGGAAGTACCGCAGAATGACTGCCGGTCGTTCCGATTTTTCTGGGAGCATGCCAAGAGTCGGATTTTTGAGGAGAGGTTTGATATAGTGTTGTACCATGCTCCAAAGTTTTTCACAAAGGAACATAAACCACTTGTGGAGCATTTCCAACTATAAGCCAAGCTTAAAAACTCATTTAACATAGCTTTTAGCAAATTAGTCTTTCAATTTTCAAAAACAAACTCATTTTCAAAAATTCTTCAAGATTGCAAAAATGAGCATCTAGGGTAATTTTAAGCATTCAATTACATGTATGAGTTGTAAATACCCTTGTGAGCTAATATATGTCAATAGATTTAGCTCAAATGGTAAAACTCACTTAAGTGCTAGATTGTGACCATTTAGGTCAACTCACTATTTTGGATGAGTTTTGAAATCAAATAACTTTTGATTGGTTGGCCTTTTGGAAAACTTTTGAATACCAAAAATGTTTGAAATAACCAACTCTAGGTTTTTGGTATTGAACACATTTTCAAATTCCTTTTAGAATTGATTTTGGGGAAATTTTTGAGGTTAAAGCCAAAACAAGATACTAAATTGATAGTTTTGTGTTGGAAACTCAATTTTACTTGACATAAGTTTTTCTAAAGCCAAAATCTTTGTAAAGCATTTATATACATTTTCCAACTAATTTTTCAAAGATATACTAATAATTTCAAAATTTTGACTTTTGGCTAAAATGGCTCAATTTTGAAAAACAATACTAGCACTTAGTTTCTATGGGCACACTTAGGGATGTGATATATATGAATATGATTTAGCACTCCCCTTAATGTGCCACTAATATCTTGCTCACAATTTATAATAATAAAATTTTAGCACAAGAGCAAAACACCCCTTTTAAATGATTTTCATGCAATGCAACCTACACAAGGCTAGGGGCTAAATACTTCAAAAGTAGATACTTGTTACCGAGATGGCATTGGTTTATAATTTGGCAAGATCATCCTCAAGCTTGGCTTCCATTGTCCATGTGGTGGGATTCACCTCTTCATGAATGAGCCAAACCTCCAATGCCTCTGCAAGTACCTATTAAGCATTGAAGCGCATTTTGGTACCCAAAACTTGGTTGGGTCCATGAATGTTAGTCACAATAGATTTGGGCACCCAAATGGCCCTAGGAGTGGTTTTATGTAAACTAACATTCCTAGCAAACACATTGTCATTTTTATCCTTCTTAAGCAAATAATGTTCATTAACAAGAGATGGCTTAGGAATGGTACCTTTGGGACAATCCTTACTCAAATGTCCCTTTTCCTGGCAATTGTAGCAAGTTTGGCAATTATTTCCTCTTCTTATTTTCTTGTCTTGCTCATTGCCGATTTGCCTCTTCATTGATTGATTTTTCTTGTTTTCCACATTGTTGGGGCACTTAGAGGCGAAGTGACCCATCTCGTTGCAACCATGGCACTTGACTTTCTTCGTATGTCTTGCATTGTGCCTTGTTTTGCTATTCTCCTTCTTCTTGGAGATGAAACCAATACCTCTCTTGTCATTAGATTTTCTTTGACTACCCAATATCTTGTCAAGAGAGACTTCCCTTTGTAACTTTTCTCCAAGTTATTTTTCAAACTTATGAATTAGGCCTTGAGCTCATTATTCTCCTCTACAAGGTTAGTCTCAGCAAGCATAGAGGAGGTGGAAGCATCTAATTTAGAGCAACAAGGTAAATCTAACAAATCATCACATGATGTTGATACGCTAATTTTAGATGAATAGCTAGAGCTAGGAACTACACATGGCATATCATCTAATAAATTGCATGTAATTCCTATATCCATGCTAGGTTTTGAATATTCCTTGAGAAGAAGAATTTCATGCTCTTCTTTTAACTTGTTATAATCAATTTGAAGGGAAACATGATTATTCTTCAAAATTTTATATTTGGCCTTTTCTTTTTCAAGGAATTCATTTAATTCTTCTAGCATGTCCATCAACTCATCACAAGAAGGTTCATCATCATTATCATCTAATTTTACCTTCTTGTTACCTTTTGCCACGAAGCACCGAGTTGATGTGGAGGGAATAGTGGATTCTTCATCGTCGAAGCTGGAGGTTGAGCATTCTTCTCCCGACGTCCACTCTTGTATGCAATCATCATCGGTTGATGTGGACGCTTCATATTTGTCTTGAATTTTACTCCACATATCATGAGCATTATCGAGATTGCATATTTCATTGAACACCTCTATACTCAAAACACTAAATAGAGCATTAGTAGTTTGAGCGTCGAGATGTGAGCATTTCTCATCCTCAATTGTTGGAGCAAGAGGATCCAATGGAGGAGAAAAGCCCACATCTACAATCGGCCATATTTTTGGGCTCATGACCTTAAAATAGCAAATCATGCGGATTTTCCAATCATTATAATTTAAGCCATTGAATAGAGGTGGTTCATCTAGGTGCACAAACCCACTAGTCGCCATCCTTTAACTCTCTAGGCGATTAAGCCTAATATATGAGCGACCAAGCTCTGATACCACTTGTAAGATCGAGGTGGCCGACTAGAGGGGGGTGAATAGGCGGTTTAAAAAATCTCTTCAAATTAATACTAACCAATTCAAGACCTTACAACATCTGGTTTTTGATTTATGCCATGATTTATGCCGTCATATGAAATGATATCACGACTTATCTGCTGATTGTATTGCGATGAGTGATGCTTATGATTGAGTATCAACATTTGAAGAATGTTGCATTCACATTGCACCATGAGCATCATGAAATCCCTACGACGGTAGGCGACCCACGCTGTGGGAATGACAGAAACTACTTCGATAGGCGCCTCCAGGGATGGAGGCAGAGGGGCTTCACTGACGGGTGAAGCAACTCCACTATACCGGTATAAACAACATACAATGGCGCATTATGCATTGTATTCATGGACCTACAATGGCAGACCTCCCACGACGGTGGGGAAATCGAAACCTACTTCGGTGGCACCTACAGGGATGGAGGTAGAGGGGTTTCACTGACGGGTGAAGCAACTCCACTATACCGGTATAAGTTGCATACAGAGGTGCATTGCATCACATTGCATTTGCAGGAAATGAATAGGTGTCAGGGAGGAAACCCAGAGATTCTGGGTTACAGTTCATAAATGTGGTTTGGTGGTTACTGTACAAATGACATAGAATTGATTTACAGTTTACAGTTACGGATTGGATCTACAGTTTACAGTTACAGATGCATTACAAATGCATTGCATAGCATTGCATTGCATGAAAGTGAAAGAGAAAGTGATACAGTTTACAGTACAGAATCTACTTACAGATTACAGTTATAGAGTTGATTTACAGTTTACAGTTATAGAGTTGATTTACAACTTACAGTTATAGAGTTGATTTACAGCTTACGGTTTATGAAATCGATTGAGTTGCTAATATGATGTCACTGTTTTATTGTGTGCTTGCTGAGTCTTCGGACTCACCCTTACTTTATCGTTGTTTTTTAGGAATCTAGTGAAGGCGACATGCATGGGCGGGGATAGCACAGTTATTTCACGTGCAACAGTAATTCACATATCATCTACAATTGACATATTTAGTCTTGAATGGTTGAGTACTTTCTTAGTAATCAGTAAATTTATACCTCTGCTGTGCTTAGTGTCAAGTGTACAGACTTTTGTCGTTTGGTTGATATTTAAATAAAATAATTGATTTGCAAGACCAGCGGTAAAAGTTGGAGTTGGTAACATTATAAAGTAGGTAGTAACACTTTGGGCTCAGGGAGGAGCCGGGGTTTGCAGGCTTCCAAGCTAACCTCTCCTTCCTCCAACGGCTGCGTCCGGTTGCTGTTGCCGCCGTTGAACCACGAGCCGTGCTTGAAGAGGTCCGGAGTGTAGGTCCGCAAGAATGTGACGAGGCTACTCTTGCAGTCCAGGCACTGGACGATGGCCTTGACGGCTGCCCTCACGACGCGGCCGACTGCGTAAGCCATGCCGAATTGGGTGATGTTGACTTGTGGCACTGGACGCAGCCGACGCGGCGGCCGCCCTCCCGGAGGTAGTTGGCGCGGAAGAACCAGTGCCTTCAGAGATGACAGCGTAGTTGAGCTCCGGCAGGCGCCGCGTCCAGTTGGTGTTGAGCCTGTCGAGGTGGATGTCGGAGGGGCCGGTCCGCTTGCAGTCGACGACCGGGACGGCGTATACGTAGAACTCCGTCCACAACGACATGAGCCGATGAGCGTGAAGTTGTGCTCGGGGAAGTGCCATTTCCGGAAATTGTTGAGCGTGCTGTCGGCGTTGGCGTACAAATCTGTGGCCTTCTCGGCCTGCGTGAACATTAACCAACTGTCTTTACTGAAATCTTGTCTAGTATCGAACAACTGTAGTGGTCAGAAGTAGAGAAGAGGCAGAGCAGGGACTCCATGTGGCTGCGCGCCAGCGAGTCGCCGATGAAGGCGAGCCGCTTTCCGCGGACGAGGTCTAGCAACCGCTCCGGCGAGAACCGCGGCAGGCCGCACTTGTCGGGCGACCACCGTCAGTAGAGGTAGCCGTGATCCTTGCCGTACTTCTGGCAGTTCACGTAGTCCGCCAACATGGAGCAAGTAAGGAATAGATAGCGAAAATTGTATCACCGAAATTTTGCTGGTAATCGGTATTATCGGTGGAACTAGTAAAATATTATACTGGGAAAATTTCGAATTCATCAAAATTCATCTAAAAATTCAAAAAATAAAAAAATTTCAAATCAAAAAATTCCAAAAATTTTGGTAACTAGCAGTTACCGATCGTATTGCTGACATCCGATAAAATTTTTGACCTAAATAAATTTTTTTGAGTATAGATTAGGTTCCTTGGCTCCCTCACCCACTTTCCCAATATGTCGCACTTCACCACAACTTCTACCTCCACAACACCTTAAGTAGTAGATAACTAAAGTTATTCGAACACGTTGTAAAAGTGTAGCGCTTGCTGATGACACTAGAAAATCAATAATTCGTTGGTGGACACTACTACACTAAAGAATCATAGTTATTTTCCATAACGCACCGTTAAAACATTATTATTTTGAAATTTAGGAGAGAGGGGAGCATGAACTGCTCTATTTTAAAAGACTTTTAAAAGACATGATTTCCTATTTAGGGGCTAGGGTAGTTACCCACGCCATTGGATTTGCTTCAAGATTAGCACCTTTTCCCCTATCTTGTCTCCTTCCCTTCCTCTTATCTCTTGCCTCCATGTTCAACTCAAATTTGGCAACTTCCAATTCATGAAAATCGCGATCTTTCAATTCAAGATTGGAAACTATCAATCCGAAGCCCGGAACTTTCAACTCGAAATTAAATTTCATTTGATGTGGAGGGTGATGTAGCATGCCAGTGACCATGCACACACAGAGAGAGAGAGAGAGAGAGAGAGAGAGCGCCCTGGAGGGATGGTACCTCCGAGCAGTGAGCTATTCTCGCTTTTAAAAGTTTGACCATTGAGATTCCATTAATTCGGCATTCTCATTAAGATTTTGCTTACAATTTTTAAGCAAATAGGACTTTTCCCGTGCTCGCTCTCTTAAAAATAGTATTATTTAGTGCGTACAGTGTGTTCTAGCAAATTACCACACTTAAGTAGCGTTCATCGGCGAGTCATCAATTTTTTATTGTCCTTCAGCGAATGCCACACTTTTGTGGTGTCCTAAAGCCAAATTTGCGAAACATTCTGAAAGACCGAATATAGTAACAGAGCGGAGTGAATGATGTCTTCTAATTTTCCCCAAATATACAACACTCCTTCGTTCCAATAGCTACAGAGCAATGAAGATTATGATGAGAAACCACCAAAAGAAAAGCAAGGGAAGCCGCTGAAATTTTAAATTTTAGAGAAGAAACAACAAAATTAGAAGTACCGCTGATTATACTGCGGTACTACCGATTTTCGGAAGTTCCGCGGATTGTTGCGGTACTACCAATTTTTTTGATGAACAGAAATTTCAACATGAGTTGAAACACAAGAATCAAGAGAACTTTTGACTTGTAGATCCGAATGACATGAATTTTACAGGGATCTATTCTAGTGTATTGTGAACCTATTCCAACAAACGATCATGAAAATTATAGCCAAATATGAGACCTTTTTTTCAGTTTGTTGGAGAGTTGCACCAAAATCAAACAAAAATCAAAATCGGTGAATACAATCTGCTCATGGAATGATGATGACGAAGAAGGGTCTGGATGTATTCCTACGCGTCACAACAAGCTAGAACACCGAAGAATCCCAATCCAAACCTTCGGATCAAGAAATGAACCAAAGAGGTCAAAGTCAAGCAAAACCGAGTTTTCTTATGAATCTTACTATCAAAGTGGCTAGATGGGTGGAGATGTATTATCAAGGATTATCTCCATCTCTTACACGTTCTTGGAACAGCAAGATCACAAGAGGGTAAGAGGAGAGATTAAAACCAACCAAAAGTCAATAACATCAATCAAAAACAAGAGAGACACAAGAGATTCAAAATAATTAATGTAGTGCTTACTTGAGAATGTAGGTTTTACAACCACTCCACCTTGGAGGACAAAGAGTACACAAGGCACTCACTCTCAAATCATAACCTTAGAGATGAGAGCACATGAAATGGGCTGGATGGTTAACCATCCATGTCTCTATCCCAACCCCCTTTTATAGGTGGGCAACCAGCCACCTACACCCCTTAATGGATTCTATCTACTATTACAATAGGAAAACTCTGTTAACCCCACACACAGGTTTTACTCTCATAAGATCACTTATGCACGCTTTTCAAAGCGTATAAGTGTGCATCCGCTAAATTCTTAACCTTGATTCAACTAGTTCCACCTTGACCTAAACCGCTCTCCAACGCATTGCTCATGTGTCGCGGTTTTGATCTATTATTGTTCCTGATATTTTGGTCAAACTACCAAAATACTCTTCCTTACCCGGTCATCACCAACCACTATAAGCAATCGCCATGCATGTCACGTGTAGGTGCACTACTAGCTTGCCACATGTCGCCAAGTCTCTCCTATCCCGGTTCCATTGAACCATGGGTCACTTGGCCTGTGCAAGCTACATGGCACTATTCCGCTGATCGAACTCGCCTTCAACATTCTCGCCTTTCTCGTACTATGTTTGAGCTCACCGTCTCACCTAGCATCCTTGATCGTTCTACGCCTCAACTCATCTATGAGCCTAGCCTCGATCCTCGCCGTTGACCAGAATTGACTCCAAGCGACCATGCACATCCAAAGATAAAGAAATCGTTTCCAGACATAAGTTCTTCACAACTGGACCTACATTAGTCAAGACATACATTATGCAACCTTAATCCATTGACCTAGGTCAACCCCACTTAATCCATGACTCAATTCCCTAAAATCTTGTTTTTCTGGGAAGATCGGAAGTACCGCACTTACTATGCCGGTACTTTCGCTCTTTAGTATTACCACTCTCCAAAGCGGTACTTCCGCACGTTGAAAACCTCACCTAAATCTCTTTGGAATGAAATATACCGCAACTCAACCCAACACTTCCACCAAGTGGTACTTCGCACTTATGCCTGCAGTACTTTTGCAAAGCAGAACTATTGCACTAATACCTGCGGCACTTCCGATTTTCCTAACACTTCCAGAAAATAGCCCAAATCAAATGCAATCTTTGCAAAACCATTTCACAACTCCACAAAACTTAAATTGGTTCATCACAACAGTATCCTGGACCTTCTCATATGGACCTTCTTTAAAAATGCAAATTGGAGGTGGTTTTAAAAAGAGAGGAATTTTGCAAAGAGTGCTCCAAATGGTCAAATGAAGATTGCAAAGAACTGAAGATGACCATTTGAAACAAAAATAGATAGAAGTTGCTGAAAATGACAGTTTTGCGCAAAAACTTCATATCCACCCAAAAGTGTCGAGAAATGTCACTCTAGATCCATATGAAAGAGCAATTGCTTGATTTGACCTTAGTCATAGTGAGAGGTGATAGAAAATTGCATCAATACAATAAACTTCAAAAATCGAGATTTTGTACAAAACACCAAATCACACTCTAGATGTGCATTTTTACTTATCTTTCTCTCCCTTTGACAATGGAATCATCAAGATGTATGGAAGAAGATAGAGCATGAATGAAATGAACTGGCTACAATTTATTCATGTTAAGTATTAGGAGCAATGAAGATTATCCAAAGTAATATTCGAAGTATAACACTAAGCCATAAAAAGTGAAAGTGTTATCTTGATCATGCCAAAACATATATAGCCAAGCTCAAACCAAATAAGCAATGATTCTGAAATTAAGTGGATTTTTAGCATATCAATATATCCAAAAATGAGCTGAGCCATGTCCACAGACTAAATGGAGCCAAAAAGCTATAATTGAGTCATTTTAGAGTACTACAAGTTCAAAATTGAAATATTTTATTCAAACAATTGATATCACTTGCAGTTGAGCAAATTTAGCACATTTGGCAAATTTTGAATTCATTTTTGGTTTTGGCTGATCTTCAACTATTTTTCACAAAATTTAATTTCTTTAGCCATGTGCTAGATCTCAAACCTTTTGTGACTATTCCAAGCAAGAAGTTTAAGAAAGGATTGGCGAGAACAGTTTTTCGTACAAAAGAGATCATTTTGCATTTTCTTGACTTAGTTCAGGAATAAGGAGCTAATACTAACTCATATTTCAATAAAGAACTAGCATAACTTAATTTAAAGCTCAATTTAAGTCCAAAACTCAATTTAGCTAATTTGACATAGCATGAATCATAATAGGAAGCAACACATGATTTAGTTCAAGTTTTTCACATTTAAAGGAGATATCATGGTAAAACCTAAGCTACACATGAAAGAGCATGATAAATATAGCAGGCTGAGCACAACACATGGCAAGATGTAAAGCAATTTATCATGTCACACTAGGATAATAATTAGGGCTTAATGTATTTATGTTGCAATGTGAATTGCCAAAAATAAATATGATGAAATAAAAACCCAGCTCCTCTAACAATTGAGTCAATTTTAGAAACAATTTGGTTCAAGTTGAATTATGTCATTGTTAAGCTCCAAAGAATCTCAAATAAACTCCCCCTGAATCAAAGCAATAACAAGAGGGAAAAAGCTTGGACAGAAGGAAGAAATAGCAGTCCTTACAGCATAGACAAGATAGAAGGAATATTATGGCTCAGATTTGCTCTCATCTACCTCATATGACTCTAGGACTATCAGGTGGTTTTTTAAAACACTAGAAAGTAAACACGTTCCCTATCTACCTAAGGAGGCCCAACCCTTGCTAGACCTAAAAGAAGTGAGTGAAATCAACTTAGTGAGAAGAGAAGCAACTAATAAGCAGCATCCTAAGATTACAAGATGAGAGGAATAATATTAAATAACTGAGAATGGGAACCACTCTAGTCTATGTTAGAAAAACTAACCTAAGTGCAACAAAATAAAAAAGAAGCATATAAACAATATAATACAGAAAGTACATGATGCTCCCCTGCAGATTAAGTCATATGGACAAACCGCCCCAAGATCTCCCTGCAAGGTCATGAATCTCGAGCTATTTAAAGGCTTGATAAAAATATCAGCCAAGTGGTGATTACTCTCTACAAACTGAAGCACTATGTCACCCTTCTCCATATGGTCTCTAAGGAGTGGCATTGAAATATGTAAATGATGCACTTGGCAACAATGTGGCACAAATATTAGGAAGACAGATAGCATGTGATGCATGGTTGATTTGTTTTTGACCTTTTGAAAAAAAATGCAATAACAATTAAATTGGATAGCTTATGGCATATGAAATTTGAAAACTACTGTGTCTCAGTTATATATAAATCGTTAAATCTACAAGTTATGTGATCATATGTTATAAATATGTATTTTTCTCACTATTTCCATGATATGTCTCCATTGTGTATGATATCGTGATGTCCCTATATGCCTGTACTCAGGTCAGATTGTAGCTAGTCCGACACCTCTGCCGCTGCTGCGTGCTGCGCCAAGTCCAACTGAGCTCCTGTGGTTGCCTGCTTGCTACACCTCACATAATACTGCCCGACCATGACAATGTATGTTCAATGATGAACGTTGGATGGAATTCACAATCTAACACATGCAAACATAAAGGAGAGTCAAGATCTGAGTGAGGCTTGTAAGTTTGGATGAACTTGTTGGGGGATAGTCAAGAGCAAAGCATTCGGTTCCTATCCACATTCGTGAAGTCGACCGACCGGAACAAATTGTTTCAACGCTCCGGTTGAAAATTAGTACCGTATTGACCAGCCATGGCATGCTATATAATTAACCAGCAAAAGGTTCAGAATAGCTCAAGCAATGCAGATTTAAAATCACCCGAAACAATCTTGAACATGGCAATAGAACAAACTTTAAGTAGTTTTGCAAGTGGATGGAGAACAATCTTGAAATTGGCAACATTCCAGCTATTTGAAACATATAGATAATGGATGAATAAACTGGAGAGGAGATCAACAAAGAAGCCTTAGAACAAAGAAGTCCAATAACTTTTCAGAATAGAAACTCAGGAAATAGGCGCACTTAGACTAGAGTTATAAGATATTTCACAACAGTGCACTCAAAAAAAAAAAAAACTCGACCTGCAGGGGTACAAGACACCCCCCGGCATTAGCTTAAGAAGAAAGATCCTCTCACAGATCGAGAAAATCCCCGAACCCTTGCCCCACCCTGACACAGCGGCATCAGCCCAAGTGAGAGCGCCTAGGGGAGCTAACGCTCGGCCCAGACGACCTGGGCCCTGACCCTAACGACCAGCGATTGGGCGAGCCTTTCGGCCTGTGCTTTGGCTTATGGGGCAAGCGAGGGGATTTTTTTGCCCCCAGCCTGAGTCGAACCCAGGATCTGGGGGGTGCTACTAGAGCGCTGTACCACTACGATAGAGGCTCGTTCGCACAACAGTGCACTCAGACACATAGCATCACCAGCATTACACAAGGAGGAAAAACATGAACCAAAATTGGAGCTTCCTGCATCCCGTCCTCAAATTTGCTAGAATTCAACCCAGGTTCCTGCATCTAGACCATCCAAATTGAGGTATACATTTAAGTACTCAAAGCACTTTCCAATGAAAGATGATGATGTGGACAAATACCATCAGCACAAGAAAATATACTTCACTGTGCAATTAGATTGTCATACAGATCCAAAAAAACTGGATGCCTTTCGCAGAGAAATACAGCAGTACAACTTGTCGGTCTTCTTCGATTCACTGCAGCTCATCAGAACATACTCTTATTTTCATTCTCTAACCAACGCTTGGGCTAACAAATACATTCCTTTTCTTCTGCCCTATTGCTTCGATGCCCATACATACTTCCCACCATACGAATCTTCGGCTTTCTTACAGAACCACCGGCGGCCGAGCCAACACTCTCCTCCATCCAAATCGCCCGCTACACAAACCCACAACACGCACGCATCGACAACAAGGCACAAGAAATAGCTAGCCCACGTCGCTCATCCGCACCACCCACAAAACGTATCCACGCAGCAGTTATACCCGAGGCCCATTCCACAAACGCAAGCCCACCTAATTGCAACACGCTTAACACACATCCCGCATGATACGGACCAACAATCCATTCTACGGAGACTTCCTATTACCATACTGAACAGTACGGCGCAGCGTAGCGCACTGTTTTCTCTAGTATATACATACAACACACACCATATATGTATGTATGAATGTATGTATGCATGCATGCATGCATGTATGTATGTATGTATGTATGTATGTATGTATGTATGTATTCCCGTAACCAAATTGCACAGACTACTTCTCTAGTTGATGGGGAATGACATGGTGATTTCCACGACGTGCAGCGTCGTCAAGGGGTACCTTGTCTTGTGGACGTAGCGACCGTTGCCCAACCGATCATCGACGTTGCCAGCACGTTGCGCATGCCAACCAGGATCACCAGCACCGGCAACGCAAGGAGGCAGATTGCAAATAGGGCGATTTTATGGGAGCAGCTAGGGAGAACTCCCTTGCTGTATAGCCTCTATTTCTGCCCCTTCCCTTCCCCGCTGACCTGCTTCCCCTCTTCTATGGCTCCCTCTCCCCTTCCCTCCCTCGCTGACTGCTAGTCTGCCTCCCCTCCCCTTCCTCTCTCTTCTTTGGCGTCGTAGCAGCTCCACACCCCTCCACCATTGACGACCAACGACGACCTCATCACCTCGCCATCTCTACCCTGTCCAACTTAATATTTAATACGTCGCGCCTCACCGTGCCTCCATCCACTGTTGCCCACTACCTTCCACCGCTGCCCATTGCCAGACCGCCGCCTCTATAATATCGAAGAGGTCAACTAGTTGGGAGAATACTATTTTAAAATCTCTTAGACCAAAACCAAAGTTTATATGCGGAAGCGTAAATCAAAACGGTTTTGTATAATTAAGGTCTAAATCAACTAGTCTCATTAAGTGCACCAACAACTTAATTCTAGATCAAGGTTCACAATCTTATGATGTCAAATAAATAATTTAATTGTAATAATGTAAATTGCAAAAGGTAAAACGCAAGAGAGTAAACCAACATAAGGTGACACGATCTCCTTTTATCGTAGTATTCAGAAATTTATTAGTCTCTCTTAGTCCACATTAATGTAACCCCAAATAAATTAGACCGGCTTCATGAATTTAGCCAAACACCTCGATTCCACTAGTGGTAACTCTTTTCCGCTCTGGTTAGGTGAGCTCTAACCTTCACACCAATATTGAATCTTTCCAAAAACCTTCTTGAAAGAGATTGCCAATTCTCACACCTCTAAACCGTTTAGGAGTTAGCAACCTCCAAGAGTAACAAGTCAAACCCTTTACTTCACTCTCTCTAAGTGCAACACATGCGCAAGTGAATACTCAATCTACCTTTAGAAACAACACATGTATCTGGAGACTTCTCTTCTTACTCATAAGGTGCAACTCATGTATAATTAAGATAAAAAGCTCACACTAGCTCATAAAAAGAAAGACATCACCGCATACTAGAATTGAAAACTAGATCAAACAATGTAATAGGAAGCCTTAGCTTTTGAGTGTTATCATATTGATAACATGTTGTATGATCGAGGTTGTGTTGTCGATGATCGAAGCTCTTAACTCGCAAACAAGATTCAAGTAGACAATGCAAGTATACAAAGATATAGTTTTAGCATTATCTCTTTATTGATCCTTATGTCCATAGTCTTATGTGTACAATAAAAGCCCCATGCTACCTTTATAAAAGCAGAGGAGGTTTCTTTTATGATTCAATAAGCAATATGAGGCTAATTCAATAAGCAATATGAGGCTAAATTAGCTAATTGGTCTTGTAGGATGGTAGCCTTCTAATGAGGTTTTCGTTTAGATAAAGTGTTCACCCATAATTAAGTATTGGACGGCCGATATACAATAGTATGAAAGGATGTGCCTATAATTTTTCCCCTATGGCCAAGTCAAATTTCGGTTGCCGAATAACACATACAACAGCTGTAGCACACATCTTCAAAACATCTAATTTGACATTATAATTAGCAAAATCATTCCTCCAATTCAATTTTTCCTAAAAATAATTGAGAAATCTTTGTAAGAACAATTTTCGTTGGGAATTTGGTAATCATCAAATTCTAAAACAGCCTTTGAAATGTTTAATTTCTTAATAGGACAGAACAAACACCGCTACAACGCAACCCCCCGCATGGCCGCATCACCGCACGACGGGCGGCGGTGAGATCTCAGAGAGCCTCTGGAGCAGCACATCGTTCCACATGTCGACGGGCCCCGGCAGGCACCAGTGCAGGCAGTCGTTGGCGTTCCTAACCCACCGCTTGTCGTAGTGCCCGCCAGGGTGGCCGTCGGCGCGCAGCATCATGGCCTTTGTCACGTCCAGCACCCCGAACCTCCTGCTCCCGCTCGCCTCCCTCACCCTCCTCACCTCCTCGCTTTGCACCTTCCTAAGCTCCCACGCGATGCTTTCCAAGCTAATCTCTCTTCCCTCCAATGGCTTCGTCCTGTTGCAGTAGCCGCCGCTGAACCATGAGCCATGCTCAAAGTGGTCCGGCGTGTAGGTCCGTAAAAACGTGACGAGGCTGCTCTTGCATGCACGGCACTGGGCGATGCCCTCGACGGCCGCCCTCACGACGCGGCGGACGGCGTATGCGATGCCGAAGTCGGTGAGGTTGGGCTCGCGGCAGTTGACGCAGCCGACGCGGCGTCCGTCCTCCCAGAGGTAGTTGACGCGGAAGAACCAGTTGCCGCCGGAGATGACGGTGTAGTCCAGCCCTGGCAGGCGGCTCGTCCAGTTGGTGTCGAGCTTGTCGAGGTGGATGTCGAAGGAGGCTGTGGGCTTGCCCTCGGCATCGAGGACCGGGACGGCGTGCGCGTAGAACTCCGTCCACATCACCATGAGCGTGAAGTTGTGCGCGGGGAAGTGCCACGTCCGGAACTTGTCGAACGCGTCCGAGTACACGTCCGTAGGCGTCTCGGCCTGCATGGAGCCACGGACATTATCCGACTAACTTGTCTTCGTCGGAGTCTTGACTCTTCACGAGCATCTACAACTATTGTTAGTACTTAGTACACGCACGTACCTGAGACAAGAGGCAGAGCAGGGAGTCCATCTGGTTGCGCGCCAGCGAGTCGCCGATGAAGGCGAGCCGCTTCCCGCGTACGACGTCGAGGAACCGCTCCGGCACAAACCGCGGAAGCTCGCACCCGTCGGGCTGCCATCGCCAGTAGAGGTGGCCAGGATCCTTGCCGTACTTCTGGCAGTTCTTGAAGTCCGGCAGCATCGGGCATGTCAGGTTTGTGTAGATTGGACCGTTCGGCTCCCTCACCCATTTTCCCATTGACATGTCGCATTTCTCCTCAAGTTGTATACCTACCACTCCTAAGCATGCATGCATTAGATAGCCAGAGTAGTTGTCCAACACTGAAACACGTGTCGTCCCGTACGTAGTAGTACGACGACGTATAATGCATCTTGTATAGCATGGCCATATCACATATGGACAGTGCTGCACTGTAAAATGCACCTACTTGGATCAGCTGTCTGTTCAGCTGTGCTTGGAGTAGGAACTACTGCAGCTGATGAGTTCGCCGATCGCAAGGAGATGTCTGCAGGTGCGCTACGTTCAGGTTTCACATTGTTGTCTGCAGGGGCGGTTGGTTCATCATTTTGATCGTCAACTCCTGGCACCAGAAGGCTCGTGTCAATTGCTGTGAGAAGGGGGCTCTGCGCCAGCGCTTCGTCGGTCGTCGCTGCGCTGAAGCTGCGCGACGAGTACAGGATGGAGAACACGAAGAGGGTGGAGAGCACGAGCAGCAGCAGCAGCGAGGACTTGATGTTCCTCTGCACCACGACGTTCCATTCGTTGCTATTGCTGTGAAGCAATCTTGGGCTAGCAGCACTGCTTGAGGAAGGAGAGGGTGGAAGAGGCGCCATGTTACTAGTCTCTTCAGAACTAACTTGCACCGTGGGTGATGATGCAAATGCTACTAGGCGGGTCAGCTTTTGAAGAATGTGTTGAGTGCTTTCGGCCGTATGGACTATAATTGATCAGCTCTTGAATGTTGCAGGAATATTTTGGTCACTAGCTTCACTTCTGGTAAGCCTAAATTCGCAGGAGGTTGGCACGGGTAGTCATGCTAGTAGCTCAACAAACCGCATACATAACTAGCTTTCAGTTAGTACTTGCTTGGGTTCTTGGATTTTTAGTTAGCCCTTTCTTGCGGCTTTCGATTTCCCGGTGCGAAAGTAATGTATACTTTGTTGTGGCGAGACAATTAATATTGTTTTCAGATGTGATTATTAACTGGGGCAGTTATCTGATCAGCTATACACGTGCTCACATAATTAGTGAAATCAGCAGGCCATGAGAAAGCTTCTGATACTATGGCAGTACAAACGTGATACTACCAGAAAGTGGTACTGAAAGGTGTGCGAGGGAAGGACCCGGAGATGGTTGAGGTCGGTTGGCCAACACATGGATGCAAAATGGCAGGTGTCATTGAGTTATGCTGACTTGATGCTTTCATGGTGTAAAGGTAACACCAGCCAATTTATCAATTGGATGTGTGGGCGATGGGCTTGACCTAACCACGTTTAGATTTGCCAAAATTATTCGGGTGGTTAAACTGTCGAAGAAACGTCGAGCATGGATGTATGATGTATCACATTTTCTACTCGGGATTCGGTAGGGCTGCCATTGGGTACTCATTATCTTCATTCAAACTCATACATATACTATTGAGTAGGACATAGGTAAGAAATAAAATACCTATTTAGATTTAGGTATAAGGAGGGTAATACTCACTTACTCATGTTTATCTATATACATTCAAACATAGGGTTTAGAGTGCACTTAGACTATTCATGGGCTTGGACTACTCATACTCAGTTATATTTTTCTTATAAAAGTATGTGGGAGCTACTTGTGCATCTATGCCCGCTAATTTGCATAGAGTAGCTCCATACATACAGAATTATTTCCAACAAATTTTAGACGATTTCGTAAAACTTTTGTCATGTGAACGTGAGGTTGAAATTTCAAATACCGAGGTTTTATGAAACTTTCCTATAAAAGCATGTGGGGCTCACGTTTGCGCATGGCCCGGCCAATTTGTATAGAGTGCTCCCCTACACATAGATCATCTCCAATAAATTTTAATTGATATCGGGAAACTTTTATGGTGTACACGCGAGGTTAAAATTTTAAATACCAAAGTTTTATTCCTTTATAAGCCTCTTTGACTTAACTCTCTTTTTTCTTCTCTTTTACCCACAAGGTTACTTGAACCCATTAGGTATACTCTTTTTCATTTAAGCATGGATAATATCACTTTAAATATGTATAGATAAAATTAGATATATATGTAGGTTATCTATATCCTATCCAGTGGCAACCTTAGGATTTGGCAACAAGCTGAGCTGGCCCAAGTGAAACTGCTGCACTGCGGCACAACCAAGTGGTTGTCCAACGCGCCATACTGTCGTGCTGCCTATTCCTCTCAAAAAATAAGAAAAGAAAAGAAAAATACATCATGCCGCCTGCCCTGTGGACCGTGGACGGCATGGTAGCATTGCCCCAACCGCGCACCCCATCATATGCGTTGCACAACCCTTGTGTTGTGTGGCGATGGCCCCTAGGCTGTTCCGGCCTTCTAGTTGCTACCCCTTCAGGCCGCGACACCGTGGAGAGGAAGCACACGAGGGACTCCGCTAGGTTGCGTGCTGTGGAGTTGCCGACGAACGCCAAGCACTTGCCCTGGACTAGCCGGGGGAATCCTGCCGGGTCGAGCATTGAGAGGCTGCACCCCACTGGCTACCACCGCCAGTACAGGTAACCATTATCCATCTTGCCATTGATACCGCACTTCTCCGTAGGGGTGTAATTGGATCGGATTCGAACGGATATTGCTTAAACCGTATCCTAACCCATATTTTTTCTTCGGATTCGAAATCGGATTCGGTAAGACCGGATACGAATACGAATTCGGAATATTCGGAGTTTCGAATATGGTATCATCGGGACGGATATATATCGGTTACGGATCGGAAACGGATAATATAAGCGGATATCACGGACGTACAAAAAGGAACATTTTCAATAGTGTCTTCTCATTAATGGACAAAGAAGACAATGGAATAATTAATTAATTGGCCTAGCAATACTAAATCCAAAATGTTAAGGAATTTCTTGCATATATCCAAATGCCTCTTCACATCTGCATCATATTTCCTTGTATATCAGATTTCCAATGGTATGACCAATGACCATCATTTGCTAGCAGAAAGTCTCTTATTAGTAAATATACGAATCACACTACAAATCACACTACAGAGTAATTGGCCAACAAATGCAAGCAATTCAGTGACCGCATAGAATAATTAGCATAAAGTACAAGCAATATCTCGAACACTGTAACAATGTAGAGTAGATGCGCAATCATTCATCCCGTATGTTCAATCAATTTGTAATATCTGCATCGATGAGATGAACAACAATACTGTAGATGCAGAGAATAGAAGTCCCGTAGATATACAATTTTAAGCAGAGTTTCTCCATGACGCTAAATCGGCACTACGATTCCCCGTGCGGCATTCAGATTTAGTATTTCGTTATTGCAATACGACTAAGCGCAAGGTTAGCGAGCTCACTATGCAGAGGAGAGGGAGGAGTCTCCCGCAGAGATGTGGCGAGATGGAGGAGTCTCCCGCAGAGATGTGACCGGCGCGACGCTGCAGCAGCAGCTCCCCGGTGCTCTCGCTGTCCTACTGTCCCGGCCACGAGTCCTTGCAGTCGGCGCAGCGCTGCAGCAGCTCCTCCCCGGTGCTCTCGTTGTAGATCCACACGTGCACCGTCCGGTGGTAGTCGCCGTCCCTATGCACCTCCGACCTGCAGAAAACAAGCAACAACGGAGGGGGAGAGGTGAGATCGGTGGAGGGGGAGCGATGCGAGTGGCGGCTAGCCGGTGACCTCTAGGCGGCGGCGGCGAGCAAGGAGGAGCGATGCGAACACCAGGGAGGAGCAGTTATGGATTGGGGGTCAGCCGATGCGCTGGGTCGCTGGGAGTAGGGGAGGTAGCGGCCGATGCGGATCTGGATGGGGAGCTGGAGCAGCCGAGCTGGGGAGTGCCGGAGTGGGAACTGGGGAGGGCCGGAGGGGATCGGATGGGGATGGCCGGATGGGGAAGCCCGAGAGCGAGAGGAGGAGAGGCCGCCGAGAGCCGAGACGATAGATAGATCGGATGGGGAATTGGGGAGGCGGCCGAACCGGTTAGGGACTTAGGGTTAGGGTTACCTGCTTGTCTCACTTTCAGATATCCGACCGGATATTATCCGAGAATCCGCAAACCGAAGCAACCCGGTCGGATTTTTGCGGTCCCGAATCCGGTACTGAATCCGATAGTAAATATCCGAATCCGGTATCCGAACCGCCCGGATTTTCCATTTTCTTCTCGGTTTCGGTACAAATCGAATTCGATACCGGATCGGTCGGGATTAACCCAACCCATTTGCACCCCTACTTCTCCGTGCTCTTCGTGTCGCAGTTCTCGCTGTCATACCACAGGCCGGTGGCGCTATCATCCCATACCCACCTCCTGTCACTGTAGTCGCATTGCAGCCAAGCTAACCAAATGAATTAGAAATGCAAGAAATGTAATTTAGATTGGTGAGATCAAGTTGTGTCTTACGTGTAGCACTGTAGCGTGACATGTATATGCATGTGTACAAAGGCTCCAACGTCAGATAGGAAATATTTGTATTTGATGCCTCGCCTAGACTGAACCACTACCACATAAATATCAATCCTATCCTCTCCCACCGATAGTTCTCTTCAGCTGCTTCTGCCCCCACCGCGTCTCACTAGCGCCCAGGAGCTCGGTGCTCTCACTCCCACCCTTGGCCCCCCTCTCTCTCTTCTCACACCTTGTGCTCGAAGAAAGCCATGAGCCAAGGCTGAAGCTCACGTGGAAGTGCCCTTTCTATGGAGAGGCTAGTGTTCATTGGACCTGTCACCATCGTGGTCGAATCTTGCTGGATTTGGTGGGGCCGAGGCTAGAGAAGTTGGGGTGAGCAGTGCTAGCCTCACCCTGCTACTGGTGAACGGGGTGGCTCGGCCCTATCCTCCTTTATGCTCATTTCAAATGTTGATACTATGTAAGTCGAGTTGTTGCAACAGTTGTTTTCGAATGTTGCAGTACAAGACATTAAATATTTATAGATATTTCAATGTTTTCTTTTTTGTTGTACCAAGATTTAATTTTGTAGCAATAGGTTTTTGTATTTGTTTCCTAAGAGTTTAAATTTGTTGCATATTTTTGTTTATTGATTTTGTGTTTATTACAAGCAGATCAAAGATTTATTGCAAACTTAGGAGCTAATTATTGTGCTTCTAGGATGGTTTGTTGCATTAGATCGAATTAGTTGTTTCATCTTCATCAATTCACCCACAAGTCTACGCCTACTAATCCCTATTCTCACATCCTAGCACTTCCCCCCTCTGGTAGCTAGCAACAATCGCATCCATGCTACTCCCTCTCTCTTACTTTCCCTAAGTGCGCCTTTTTTTTGTTAATTTGTTGTAACTGACTGGGTTCATCCTCCTCTACCCCTCCTATTCCTCCAGTAAGCTGGGGCTCCGGTGAGCCGGCAGTGGCTGGGACATCGTCCTCTCCCTCCTCATGCCTCCTCTTTACAAGCAGATTATGACCACTGGTATCATAAACCCCAGCACCGGTATCCCAAGCTCTAACATCAGCCATTGGTCTAAGGTCAACGTCGGTACTTATGCTCGAGGGAAGCTGTCCGCCATGGTCTCCTCCTCCTTCGGAAAGCTGGAGTTTAGGGGAGGTAGTGGCTGCCAGAGATCGAGCAGAGATGAGTTTTTCTATTATGCCAAATCGAATGATCGAAACCCATCTGAATTAGATCTAACAGTGGGGGAAGCATACTATAGGAAGCTTCCCATCGTACATACAAACATTTGTCGCTCCCAAGAAAGTTTACCTTGAGGAGGTAGGAGAGTTAGGTAACTGGTTGTCTGGTGTCTGGAGCTGGGTAAACAGATCGGGTGAAGAGAGTAGAAGAGCAAATAGATTAGAGACAGGGTGAAGAGTGTGTATAGGGCACAAGTAAGGAGCTTCTTGGGAAGGGAACCATGGCTATGGTCTACTGTTGTTGCTACTTGTGTAATTCCCATTGTCTAATGATGGTATGTCCTTCTTGGTACTATGATCTAGTGCTGGGAGTTAGGCCATGCCATGCCAGCACGGGCATGGGCATGATAGGCCACGGTAGGCCATGGCGTCATGGAACAGCCAGCTTGTCTGTCCATGCTGGGCTGGCACAGACAGCCACCAGCGAGGCCTGACACAACATGATGGCATGCTAGGCCGCAGTTGGGCTATGCCGTCACAGGTATGCCACATGACACTTACCAACCTCTGTTCGTTTTGCCCATCGCCACCGCTTGCACACCTCAGACCTGTAGCCGGCAATGCTGAGGCAAAGGCGGTGTTAAGGATGAGTGGTAGATGGTGGATGGAGACGAGATTTGGACCCAGGCGGCTAGATCCAGAGGGTGGCAGCATCGGTAGGCGAGCATCGGTGGTAGAGGATGAGGATGGAGGAGCCAGGAAGGTGCAACTTTGGTGGTGGAGGAGGATGGTGAGGAGCAGCCTATGGACTCCTATCCTCCTACACACACTGCCTCAGGCATAGTCGCCGCTTGCCTGTCTTGGACCCGTAGCCAGTGACACAGAGCTAGAGGTGGCATTTTGGAGGAGTGGTGTTTAGTAGATGGTGATGGGATCTGGACCAGAGCAGGCGGATCTAGAGGATGGCGACGCCGGCAACTGAGCATCGGCGGTGGAGGATGAGGATAGGGGAGCAGAGGAGGTGTGGCTCCGGCGGTGAAGGAGGAAGGTGAAGGGTGGCCCATGGATTCCCACCCTCCCTCACACGCCATTTCGGTCATCACCACTGCTTGGCTGCCTTAGACCGATAGTCAACGACACGGAGCTAAAGGCTGCATTGATGATGAGTGGTGGACGGTGGACGGTGATGGGAACTGGACCTAGGTGGCCAGATCCAATGGTAGTGATGTCGACAGGCAAGCATTAGCCGTGGAAGAGGAAGGTGAGGCCGTGGGGAGAGAAAAAGAAAGGACACATTGACGCAGAAAAAGAAAAGGAGAGGAGAGAGAAGTGGGAAAAAGAAAAAGAAAGGAGAAAAAGGGAGGGAAAGGGAAAAAAGGAGGGAAAAAGAAAAAAAAGTAGGAAAACGCTGAAGTTTAAGTGATTACATAAAAATATGGACACATAAATATTTGGGACAAATAGTAAATTTGTTTGATATTTTACATATACAATGTTGCTGTCTCGTCAAAAACCTTATATTCCAGAGTAAAGTTCTCTGGTAAGGAAAAGAGTACAGTAACAATATGTATTTATACTAACTACTTCCCAATGTCGAGATCATTCATGTGTTCCAGGTTAGAATACGTCTACACAATCTTGGGATCCTCTAGTTGATGTTGTTATCACTCTTTTGCCAATTCTGAGTCCTTGAAGCAGGTGATTGTCTTCACCATCTTGGGCGTGAGGGGTGACCTCCTTTCTTCAATTATTCTGAGATTAGCATTAACAATCTGAATTAGTAACTACAAGTTCATTATCTAAGAGTTAGCATTGACAAAGACATATGTAATATGATCATACCCTTGTACCTTATTTAGCATGATGTATGTCAAGTTTCACCTCACTTTCATGTCAAGACCGAATTTTCTTGGGTCCTTGTCATTGGCTATGTAGTACTCAGTGAACTTGGCTACTACTTATGGCGAACTTATGAGGTAATGAAGGCCCATAGATATTATTCAAATATTCATAATCACTTGGTTACCATCTTGCACAATGAGATTCAAGATATGACACACGCATAGCCGTCATATTCGTCGATGTGTTATCAAGAGTTATAGAAATAGTCTTATTATCTATCTTAAAAATTATCAATTATGTCCAGTATAAGCTTGGTAATGGCCACTCCCATGTGTGATTCGTCAATTAACTTAAATCCTATGATTCTATCGTTTAGCTTGTAATCATCATCTAAATAGTTAGCTACAACACTACGGTAGGCACTTCTCTGGTGCGAAGATGTCCAAATATCTAAAGTTAAAGCAAAAGAGAACTAAACTTATATGAGTATTTTTTTAGTGCTGCTAGCCCCCTATGATAAATCTGTAAAATATCAAATATGGTAGTTCTACTGACATGTTGGTACTGTGGGCAAAAGCTATGTTGGATAATTCTTTCAAACATGCGACTTTCATCCATCCTAATCGGTTGATCTTTGGAAATAATATATTTAGCAATTTTCTCATGAACAAAAAGAGTTGTATACCCAAGTACTAACAGAGCCATCGACCTCAAAGTCCAGCTGCGTTTGGACTCCTCTCCCTCACCTGTGCACCCCCATCTTGTTCAAGCATGTTTGGTAGTGTTGGTTCAAGTGCCTCATCTCTCCACCTGTACAAGCAATTAATCGAGCTTTGTAATAATTACAAGTTACGATCTCTACCATTTGGCCATCTCGGATTTCCTAGCTCGAGGTCACATGTTTCTAGCATGACACCCTTCATCCAGTAGTGCCAATGCCAGACTTGGACCCAACAACGTTGCTATCTGTGGAAGGGGGAGAGAAATCTAGTGTCCTGATCGGCTCTGGACTGCTTGGTACTCCTCGTAGTCCTCTGTACCGTCCATATAATTGTCCTCTATATTGTAATCTCCCATGTTTGGAGCTCAGCATCAATGGGAGTTGGAGCTGGAGGAGGACTAGGGGAGCATTGCTACTGCGGGCCGCCACCGCCTTCGTGCTATGACTCCTCGATAGCAATACCGTTACTAAGCTTGGTCATTCCCACCACCACCTTCATGATATGACTCCTTAGTAGCATACTGCTACTGAGCTTTCTATTGTATAGATTATTGAGATTACTGAGTAGAGCAAAGAGAGAAGAGAAGCGTGATGCTTCAATGGTGAAGAAATTGGTAAAGGAGGTGGGTTTTGTAGCCCTGGAGGAGAACGTTGCATTTGCCCATTGTCTCTCAGCTCCACCAATGCTTTTCCTTCTTCCTCTGCTTTGTCTTGTCACTGGAATGGGTATGCCACTGTTGCAAAATCTGCTTCCCGACCATTGCCTCTCTCCCTCCCTACACATTGCTTCTTTGCTCCATCTTGTCACTGGTAGCATGCTAGTTGCTAGGCAACCGTTGTCTAATACTTGCCTCCTGTGGCGCCCTTGCTGCCTAATCCCCTCCAGTTTCCTTTGTCGTCTCTCTCCCTTTCCCTCTCCGCCTCCCCAGCTGCTTCTCCCCTCTCCCTCCCTACCTCCTCGGCTGCCTCTAACCCACCCCACCTCCCCCGCCGCCTCTCCTCCACCCCACCTCCCTCCCTAGCCTCCTCTCCCCTAGACCACCTGCCTCCCCTGTTGCCTCTCCTCCACCCCACCTGTCTCCCCTGCCGCCTCTCTCCCTCTCACATTCTAGGTGCAGCATGGCCCGCCATTCATGCTATGCTGCTCTAGCATAAAAACGGTTGTGTCGTATCGTGCTTAGGCCAAGCCATGCCAGCTGGGCCCTGAGCTGGCCTAGAAATGGCCAACCTAACTCCCAGATCTACTATTATCTATTGGGAAGGGTACTTATTGCAAATGGTCTATGGCAACGCTTCTTGGAGTAACAGAGAAGGATCCAGTAAAAGCTAGCTAAAAGAGAATATGTTCTATATGTATGGTCTGTGTGGATCTTGTAGGTACTAATTGTTGTAACGGTACAAATGAAAGTTTGAGCTCAAGGAGAGCTCAGCCGGTTGGAAACCCAAGAGTCAACGGAGATATTTTCATTACCAGTTCAAAGATGCACACTTGTGATCCTATCGTCATGATGATAGATTGGTGGCCTTGTCAAACAGTTTCATGATGTTGCATATCTAACTGTAGCTTTTTTTTAATTTTGATTTGCTCATGCTTGTTTCTCCACATAATTGCTCAGCTAGATTTTTCGCCAATTGATAGTTATAAAATAGTTTCTATGGATGTACAATACTGCCATCCCCTTTTTTGTGTCAATGTTTAGAGTTCATTTCTTACATGATTTCTTTCCCAACTTAAGCATACAAGTTTTTGTGGATCTTATCATATTTTTTCAATAATAAATATCATTTGTTATTGGGTTGTACTACCATCTAATAGATGGATTAGATTCTTCGCTTTTTGACTGATTAGTGAACTTCTATTTTTCCGCTTTTCTTGTTTAGTTAAAAAATATGTAGGTTTATTCTTCTTTTGTGATTAACATAGAGCCTCCAATATCCCTCCATTTCTTTTTGGGAATTTGGTGTTTCTGTCCCTGTTCTCGACTGCAAATGTGATTTTACCCCTATTTTTTTAACTTTGTGATTTTGCCCTCGCGATTTTGAAATGAAGACTCCGTTACGTTTACCCCTGTTTTGTGAGACCGTTAAGACTGGAGGATTAAATGGTTAAAAAAAGATGCCCACGCGAAAAGACAAGAATGCCCCCACTCCCTCTACTCCCTCTCGCCTCCCCGCCCGCACTCCCTCTCGCCTCTCCACCCCCACTCCCGGCCGCATCTCCGCCCCCTCGGCCCCTCCGCCGCTCCACCCTGCACTGGGATGCCGTCGCCTCCTTCTTCGCCCCGCCCCTCCGTCCCCCACCAGGCTGCCGGCCTCCTGCTCCGCCCCCACCAGGCCACCGGCCTCCTCCTCCGCCCCCAGATCTGCCGCCTCCTCTTCCTCCTCCTCCGCCCCCACCAGGCCGCCGGCCTCCTCCTCCGCCCCCAGATCCGCCGCCTCCTCTTCCTCCTCCTCCGCCCCCACCAGGCCGCCGCCCTCCTCCTCCGCCCCCAGATCCGCCGCCTCCTCTTCTTCCTCCTCCGCCCCCACCAGGCCACCAGCCTCCTCCTCCACCACCAGATCCGCCGCCTCCTCTTCCTCCTCCTCCGCCCCCACCAGGCCGCCGGCCTCCTCCTCCGCCCCCAGATCCGCCGCCTCCTCTTCCTCCTCCTCCACCCCCACCAGGCCGCCGGCCTCCTCCTCCGCTCCCAGATCCGCCGCCTCCTCTTCCTCCTCCTCCGCCCCCACCCGGCCGTCGGCCTCCTCCTTCGCCCCCACCCGTCCGCCAGCCTCCTTCTCCTCCTTCATCCGCCTCAGCCCTCAGCGCCTTCGCCGCTCCACCCTGCACTGGGACGCCGCCGCCTCCATCTTCGCCCCGCCCTTCCACTCCCGCTGTTGCCGCCGCCGCGTGCCCCCTCCGGCCGCGGCTCTGCCCGTGAAGTCCCGCGCCCGCGCCAGGGCTGGCCTCCCTCTCTCTGCTCCCGGCCGACGACAGCGCCCCAGCTGAGCCGCCGCCCCGCCGCCATCGTCCTCCAGATCGAGCCGCCGCCGGCCTGATGGTAGCAATGGTTATGCAATCAAGTAGCAATAACAGAGCTCTGTTGGTAATGGTAACAATGGTGACTTGTGAAATTGTCAATTTGATTATGCGTAAGTAATTGCTGTCAGTTCGCGGGCTAGTTGCTGAAGTTCGCGTACCCATCTTCTTCGTATTTTTGGTCAATGCGTGCAGCTCTCAAGTTAGACAAGTTCTAAATTCAAGATGGCACATGTATAGGTACTATGGTCCCTACTGCCTTTTCCACTAACAGCATATGGATGCTCTCCTGGGTTGCCTATCTGGTTTTTGGTGCAGTCATCTGCTGTCTGCCGAACCACCAAAATGTAGCCTTTTCAATTAAAAAAAAGAACATTTAATGGTTGAATGTGATGTTTGCAAAAATTTGACAAATTTTTGCAAAATTTGACAAATTTTGTCCAAATTTATATTAATAAAACGAATGCATAAATTTGTGTGTAATTCTGTTGACAACATCCCTACCAAATATGTCAAAACTTCAATTTCGAAATAGGGGTAAAATCACAAAGTTCTCTAACAAAACAGGGGTAAAATCATATGGGCAAACTTGTCTATTCGTGCAAAAGTTAACACCGTTAACTGGCTTTAACGGAATAGGGGCAGACTCTTCCTTCAGTTCAAAAACACAGGGGTAAAATCACAAAGTTTAAAAAATGAAGGCAAAATCACCATTTTGCTTGAAAATGAGGGCATGAACGCTTAGCCCCCTTTCTTTTTATAAGGCTTATTTTGAGCAAGCACGTGGATTAACAAGGTCATATGATCAATACAATGGTATATAGAAATGGCTATAATACCCCTGTGTGTATTATATATTGCCTTAGGAATAAGGTAGAAAATAGTTTGTGTGAATAATAATTTACTTGCAAATACTAGAGAGAGAAAAGATAAATGAGAGCAAAAGAGAAAAATATATTTTAAATTTTATAGCGAATTTAATGATGCTCTCTATTTTCCCCTTTCATATGATCAGTGTATATGGAGTACTCTTTTTATTCGGGAACATAACCCCTTTCCATTAGCCAACTGAAATATTCTATATACTTTTTACATATATTAATGATTAAAGTTTTACACTTCCTCTGTCCCGTAATACAAGTCCCTATCCTTAGGAAGCATCGTCCCACAATGTAAGTCTCCTGTAGAGATCAAATGTGTGACTATTGTAATATTTTTATGATATATCTTAAAGGGTGGATGTATAGTCCAATAATATTATTATTTTTTTTATCAAATTTAATGTTTCTTTGGTTTGTACGTGTAGTGAATTTTGAACTTATATTATGGAACGGAGAGAGTAACTTTGACAGCATGGCCCCACGCTGACAGTTGTTTAGTGATGGAGGGAGAAACAAAATTCAGAATAAAAATAGATGCTAAATTGCGTGCATGTTATCTCTCTTCAAGGCTTGAAAGTCAACTCTCCTAGTATCAGAATTTTCTTCACTCCAGTTCTCTTCTCCTATTGTTTGACCTCAAATTCACCACTAAATTTACTTCTGGTACTGGGATTTGGGTCTATTTTATTCCGAAACCTTGATATCTAGAGCTAACTGAATAAGGCACCTGGGTGCCTAGACACCCACATCAAGAATCGTCCGATACACGTGTATGATTGATAATTCTTTTGAGTTTGGGTATGAAAATGTTTTATACCCTTGATATATTTATGGTAAGTAAGTTTTGAACTCAGTTCAAACTAGTTTGAACTACTTTTGAGTTCAATGCGACTACAGTGAGTATATATCATAAAATAGTTCAAACTAATTAAACTCAAGTTAAATTTAATTTTTTTTCAGAGTTTGACATCTCAAATATACTTTTTATGGGTATATGAAGATACCCACATCAAACGTTGCAAATCTCAAAGCAAATCAACGGGTATTGATATGGGTGCCTAGGCACCTGGGTGCATGAAACACTCGTCCTATATATATATAGCAATCCTTCGCATCCTAGTTTACTTAGAAACTCTTGATGTCAGGCCTCAAAATTTGATCTTGTGCAATAGCAATCCTTCGCATCCTCGTTTACTTAGAAACTTTGATGTCAATACGAAGCCACCAAAGTGGGAACCACGTGTGGAACTGTAAAGACAACGCCTTCAGGAAGGAACACGACGTAGCCGCCGCTGCCCGTCCAACATGGACAGGGATTTCTCCCGCAAGATCCACATCGAGAGAGGAGGGGTGCATCGACAGACAGACGCCTCCAAGGAGTAATACGGCTCCCAAAGGTATCGTCATCGTCAGCCCAACAGCAAGACAAAGGCTTTCGCCTGACACCCAACCCACTCCCAACGACAGCACGCCAACGACTAGCATAATCCATCGTTGATGGCTGCACATCGACCACGGCCACCACCGCACAATCCCATACACCGACGACCGTGCTCGGTGACACCAGATCCACAACCGGAACTGCCGGATCTATGCACGGAGCTCGGATCCAGACCCCCAGTCGCCGAGCTCTGCGAGCCTTTCCCTGGCACTAGGCCGACGCAAGCTGCTGCTGCCACCAACAATGTCATGTCGCCGCCATCTCCGTCGTGCCCGTGTGGTCAATGACCCTTGACCACACGTGGGTGTCCTCGCTCCTCGCCACCACCAGCCCGCTGACGCGCCACCCGTAGCCGGATCTGCGAACTCGTCCAAGCCGGCATGGTCGCCGCCTTGGATGCGGAGGGCGGCCTCTGCTGCCTCCCGTCGCCGGATCCGTTCTCCCCCCGCGTGGATCTAAGCCACCGCGCAGCCCTTCCCGAGCGCCGGCGAACTCAAGCACGGCACCTTCCCGGACGAAGCCGGAGCCTGGAGGAGCGCGCCGAGGCCTGCACGTGCAGCAACCATGCCCCCAACACGCCGCCTCCGCACAAGCCGTCCCCGCCATCGCCGGCAAACTCGATGACCGCCAGTCGCTGATCTGCCCAGATCCGGCCACATCCGTACAGATCCGGGCGAGATGGCCCCGCCGCTGCCTTCCTAGCGCCCGCGCGAGTCTCGGCGGTGTGCTCCAGCAGCGGCGAGATGAGGGGCGAGGTGAGTGAGGGGTGGCGGCGCTTGGTCTGGTGGCCGCTCGTGCCGCCCCGAGTGAGCGACGCGGGGGCTCTTGGTTTCTCGACCGGCTCGGGTAGGTAGAAGTGGAGGCAGGCGATCTGCATTCGCTCTGGCACGCCGTTCGCGAACGGGTCGCGGTGCATGTACGGGTCGGGGTGCCTGTCTGGCCGCATCGCCGCCAGCTTCGTCGCGTCCACACCTCGAACCTCGTTCTGCCGCCCCACCGCCGTTCCTCGTCGCCGCGGGTTCCGCCTCCTCAAAGATGACGCTCCTCAGCTCTTTGTCAATGCTGCTTAGCTCCTGCTCCCCCTCCTTGTATGGCTCCTTCGCGCGCGCTGTGGGTGTGGGAGAATATTAGTTTATTTTCTTAAATAAATAAAGTAAAATTGGATTAGACAAGAGATGACCTGCATGCATGCATTCTGGAAAGATACGAAGGATTTGCCGACATATGACAATGCTTCTATTAAATCCTTGAGGGTGCCTTTCTACTTGATAACTTTGGGTCAATGACGGTAAAGTGAAGTGTCAAACTTTACTAGTAATGCTGCTAGATTTATACTGGAGTTATGTAAGATACTAGCAATACACTAGCTTGCACATATGTAACGTGAACTGTAATTGTCATGTCGGTTTAAGTTAAACTCTGTGTTTACAGTCTATAAATAGACTAGTATGCATCCTTTGTAACATAAGCTTATAGCTTCCCAAGCTTTAGCTGTATTCTGATGAATATCAATGTAGTAAGAGATTGTGTGATCAAAAGATTGAGAACTGGAGCTCCTCTGTTTTCTCTATCCCTTGCTTTCTTGAGTGATCTATTCCCACCAACTGATATCAGAGCCCCAGGTTCAAGTCTAGCGTAGTGAAATAGTGCGGTGTGTTTGTGCTGTTTTTTGAAGTTGAGGCTATGGCTTCGAGTTCAGGCATCGGAATGGCACAGTTGATGATTCCCATATTCTCAAAAGAAAATTATGATATGTGGAACATCAAGATGTGAAGACTACTACTATCGTAAGGGTTGTGGGATATTGTAGAGAATGGCTACAAAGAGTATTCTTACAGTAGAGCAGAAAAATCTCTGGTAGAGAACCAGATGATGGACGCCAAGGTCTTATTTCTGATTCAATAAGGTATTGCAGAAAGTTTATTTTGGCAGAATATTGGCGCAAAGAAATCGAAAGAAGCTTAGGACAAGCTAAAGGGGAGTTTCAAGGTTCCGCAAAAGTTTTAGCAGTAAATCTACAAACTTTGCAAAAGTAGTTTCAAAATCTGTAGATGAAAGAATCTGAGAAGATCAAATATTACTTCTCGAGGGTCATCGAGGTTGTGAATCACATGCACACCGATGGTGAAGACATTACCGATCGAAATATTGTTGAGAAAATTTTGATCGGTTTACCAGAAAAATCTAAGTATATTGTTGTTGCAATTGAGGAGTAGTGCAAAAATTAACGAGTTCGTTGGAATCACATGAAGAGAGAAAGCTAGAACGAGAAGGGAGATCAATTGAAAGCACTTTCCAGTCAAAGCTGAGATTCACATCCCACAATTCTAGAAATAGTGAGAATTATTAAAGAAAAGGTGATCCCATGTAAGATGTGCAGAAAAAGATGGCCCAACATAGAAGAGAAAAGGCATATCTAGTTCTAAATTATGGTATGATATTTGTAAAAAGTACAATCACACTGTAGATATGTGCTAGAAGAAAATAACTTGCAATAAATGCAAGAGGCAGGGTCACATCACTAGATATTGTAAATCCTGATATAACAATTAGGCAAATTTATTCTTTCCAAATTGTCCAAGGTAAAAAAAATAAGATAGTTGGATTATGGATAGTGGATACACAAACTATATGTTTGCCAATCAGGGTATATTTTGAGAAGTCGACTCGTCATATCACGCAAAGGTATGCATGGGAAATGGTTCTTTAGTCCAATCTGAAGTTAAGGGCTATATAGCTGTCCAAATGGAAGATGGTTGAAATTTTATTTGAGATGTTTTATTGTACCCAATTTGAAGCAGAATTTACTATTTGTTGGGCAACTGCTAGAACATGGGTACGCTATTCATTTCGAAGATTTCTCTTGCAAGATATTAAATTGTAAGAATGGGAATCACCCTATAGTAAAGGCGGATATGGAGAAAAATAGGAATTTTCCACTAAAAAATTAGTTATCCAACTCAATTGGCTTTACGAAGCGGGTTGGTGATAACTCCAAATTATGGCATAAGAGATTTGGCCATCTCAATTACAAAGCCCTCAAGTTACTTAGAACCAAAGGTATGGTACAAGGTTTATCATTTATTAAGTTGAAGTCTGATCCATGTGAAGGTTGTATTTTTGGCAAACAAATTTAGGCATGTTTTCCTCACGAAGGAGCTTGGCGAGCATGTGCACCTTTGGAGTTAGTGCACGGTGATATTGTTGGAAAAATACCAATAATGTCAGAAGGCAATAATTGGCATTTTATCAATTTTATTGATGATTATACAAGGATGACATGGGTTTATTTCTAAAAGAGTGATCATAAGCACTAAGTGTTTAAGAAATTCAATGCTATGGTGGAAAATCAAAGCAAATAAAAAATTAAGGTGCTACACAGTGATCAAGGTGGTGAATATATCTCAAAAGAATTTGATAGGTATTGTGAAAATATTGGCATTCGAAGATAATTGACAGTTGCCTACAGCCCTCAGCTATATGATGTTGCTGAAATAAACAATCACATAATTAATGATATAGTCAATTCTATCTTAAAAAAGGATGCCGACATCATTTTGGGTAGAAGCTGTGAATACACTAGTTTATATTCTAAATAAAAGCTCAACAAAGGCGGTTATGAACCATACACCATTTAAAGTATGGTATGGTCATAAGCCAGTGATAAGCCATATGGAGGTATTTGGGTGTGTTTGTTATGCCCAAGTACTAGCTCAAAGGTGAGTTAAATGTGATGATAAGAATGTCCTTTGTATATTTGTCGTCTATGCTGACAGCACTAAAGGATATCAGCTTTACCACTTAGAAAAGAAGATCATAATCAGCAGAGATATGATCTTTGATGAAAAGGCTTCCTGGGACTAGGAAGCAACTAAGATTCAAAATAATTAGTTGATACAACAATGGTTATCTCATTAGGCTAACCGTAAGTTTCGGTTGAGCAACAGGAGCAAGGTAATGCTCCAAGTCAAGATGGATCGAGTTCAAGTTCGACCTCGTGTTCTAGATCAAGTTCTACCCAAGTGCTAGTGAGAAATTGAGTGCTCCAGATTCAGCTCTACGATTGGTAAAGAGTCAGCACAAAGTTTAGAAGAAGCAGAAAATCACCTGAATTGTGTAAAAGACATGGAAGATAAGATTCATATGATTGAGAAGAACAACACTAGGAGATAGTTGATCGACCCAAGAATCAAACAGTTCAATAGTCAAATGAGTTTATAAGAAAAGTTAAACCTTGATGGCTCAATTCAAAAATATAAAGCAATATTTGTGGCGAAAGACTTTAAGCAATACTGGTATTGACTAGTATGAGACATAAGCTTCAAATAGTTATTGCTTTAGTAGCTCAAAGGAAGTGGAAGCTAAGTTATATCAGTTTGATATTAAATCGACATTTCTAAATGGCTATCTTGAAGAAGAGATTTATGTCGAGCAGCTAGAAGGGTCTTCTGTTGAGGGGGGCGGAAAACATGGTGTTCAAGCTTAAGAAGGTATTGTATGAACTCAAGCAGGCATCGAGAGCATGGTACAGTCAAATCGACAAGTACTTCACGCTCCAATGATTTGAAAAAACAAGAGCGAGCCTATCTTATATATCAAGAAAAGAGGTATGGGTATACTAGTTGTCTCGTTATATGTTGATGACTTGATATATACAGGCAATATGATATAGACGTATGAAACAAGTGATCTCGACTTGCTACATTATTTTCTAGGCATAGAAATATGCTAAAATGATAATGGTATTTTTATATCACTAAAAATATATAGAAAGTCTTTTGAGGAAATTCAAAATGCATGAATGCAAATCATTTGCAACCCTCTTGATGCCAAATAAGAAATAGAAGATCGAGGAAATAAAGCATATCCAACAAGTTACAGAAGTTTAGTTGGAAGCTTGTTATACTTGACTACGGCACGACCATATATTATGTTCACAGCCTATTTGTTATCAAGGTACATGGGTAACCCAAGCCGATTACATTTTTTCGTTGCAAAAATAGTTTTGTGATATGTCAAGGGAACATCATATTATGGCATTTGGTATAAGCCAGTAGAAGATTCAAGACTAATCAGATACACAGAGAGTGATTGTGTAGGAATGAGATAGTGACTAGACCGGGGGGTGAATAAGAGTTAGCATGATTAAATGCTTTTCCAAATCTTTTTTAAAGGAGAAAGCAAAGCTCTTCATTCTAATAGTTATAAGAAGCTATGAAGATCTAAAAAAATCAAGCAAAACAGAGTTTTAGCCTTTTAGCCAATCAAACCATCAACTAGGGGTCGGTTTAACTGGTCTAGGCTGGTCTGACCTCTACAAGCCCGATCTGATCACTCCCTCCTAGCAGAAATGTTTTTAGCACTGTTTCAAATCCAAAAATTGACGAAACTTTTGATCAAGAACTCCAAAAGACCTAAAACTTGGGATGCACCTTCTCTAGGATATTAGAAATCTATTCTAAATATGGATCATGAAGATCAAATACCAAAGTTTCTGTCTTTATCCAACACATGAATGGTTGCACTAAAAGTGGGCAAAAGAGGAAAATAACGATCTGCTCTTGCTCATGAGTCCTAGATAATCTAGGTGACGTTAGATGAGTTCTCACATGTCATAGCAAGCTAAATCATAATACGAATTCAACCCAAAACACCCACAAGATCAAAACCTAAAAATCACCTCTCTCTTGAGAAAAACCAAGCAAACTCAAAAACTTCCCCAAGATCATGCCTAGATGGGTGTGATCTTATCTCTAGAAGATATCTTCACCTTTTACACATACTTGGCACAAAAAAGATCAAGAAAAGCGAAATCCAAATAAGAAAGCCAACAAAAATCAAAAGCACAAGAGGAAATTTACGGCACAACTCATTTGGGCAAACTTTAGATGCTCATTTCACTTAGAGAGAAATAATTTATAGTCAAACCCTTAGGAAGATAGAACTCTAAGCCTAGAAAACACACACAAAAGGCTCCAACATAAAAAAAACCCTAACTCTAATTTTGGAGTCTAACATGACTCAACTCAACATAAAGCTTATATAGTGGAGGCTACTCACCTCTCACTTAATCCTAACAAATAGGTACTCCTTAGTGGATCACACCACTTACATATGGGAAAATCGCGTAACCCACATACAAATGAGTTTTATATTAAACACACTTGCACATTTTTCAAAGCACGACTTCCCAAAGACTAGACCTAAACATCACCTAAACAACTTAGGCTAGCATCACAATTTTGCAAATCGTCACTCTACCTGGTTTGGACAATTTCCTCAATTGCCACCCACCAGTCTTCATGATGATGCGATGTCCATAACTTGTCATCACGATCATATGCCTACGCCAAGGTCAACACCACTTGAAACGTCCAAGGCCTATGAAACACCACATCACTCCATAGTCTGTGACGCCCATCTCCTTGCCACCAAGATTGTATACCTACTCTTTAGAATGTCACCACTTGAAACACATAAGTCCAATTGGCACACCACATGCATGCGTTGCCTCTTCATGACCCTTGTCTTTCTCCTATGCTTCTTGACTTGAGATGTTGCTCCACCTAGACTTGCATGACACACCATGGCCTCAGGACCCCTTCCGTAGCTCGGTTTCGTGCTAACCACAATAATAATCAAAGCACCTACAAAAGCAATTGATCCAAGCACAAATGACATACACTTGAGTCTCAATTAGTAAAACATATGCATGGACCTACACCATGACTAACACATACATAGAAACCCCATGACTACCACTTGCATAGACACACCATGACTAACACTGCATGGACACCTCCATGACTCACAACCAAAACCATAGACACCTCTATGACTTACAACCAAAACCACATAACAACCTCAACTCAATAGGGACTGGTCTGACCGTGGCTAGCAAGCCAGTCAGACTGCCCTAGTCCCACCGGTTAGACCGCAGGCCAATGCCGATCTGACCGCAACCTGTCAGCGATCGCCATTCTAGGCAACATATGTGACAGTGCAAAAACTCACAACAATCAAACTCAATCAAAGAAAAGAAAACTTAATCAATGTCAAATACTCATTACTCTCATGGGGGTGCCACCACATAGTCTTACATAATGCTTATTTAGGGTAATCAAGCTGACATCAATCCCCATACGCCAATACAAAGCCAAGCCACCATTCCATCCCTCACAATCCTTCACCACCATATTCACCATACCCAAGATCCACTTGAAACATTGCGTTCTCTTCTCATCCAACTTGGTTTGAGACAAGAAAAGAATGTTCAAAACCTCCTACTTCTGAATATCCAGAAGCCCACGAACTGTCGGGCGGTTCCCCAAGCCCCGACATTCCAAGCAATTAGCTTCATTAGGCTCGGTAGGGCTATCCCAGCAACTCTGCCTTCTCAATGTTTGTTAGATTGGTGCTACCCACCTCCTGAACACCTTTCCTCCTACAAATTTTCTTCCCCTCATGCTCCTACTCCTCATCAATGTCCATATCAACCCCAGCTCTGTTTTTTTAGACACCTTCATTCCTTCCCCTTGACTACTATTCACCCTCACCTATCTTTTAAATGTGACTCATGTCTTCTTTTCCACATCCACCTTTTCCTTCCTCATGGACTCCTTAACCATGACACAGTTTTCTTCTTGCATGGAATTAGCCCCCTCAAACTTAACACCATCCTAGTCCTTCTCACGTGCTAGCTGCGCAAGTGTTCTACCTACCTAAATAACATGTTTCCCTTCAATCTGCTACCTATCATCAATCACATTTGTGTTCAATTTTGATGCATTGTTGAAGTCCTACCATCCCATCTCCTTCATTACTTCCTGTAATATTCAAGGGGCTTGTCACCTCCTAATTCTCCTTGTTCTCACCTCTATCCCCATCACCATTACATGAGCCACTTCCTTTCTTAACTTTTCTCCAATCACTCACATCACTTTTGCCACCTGAGCGGCTCCCCCATGACAGAGATCTATCAAAGACGCGCCTACGCTCATCTTCCTTATACTACCTTTTTGGGGGATTACCCTTAGCCAATTATCGTAATTACAAGTTCACCCTTAGCCAATTATCGTAATGACAAGTTCCGCTATTACGATCACCTATCAAGCATGATTTATCAATATAGCTGATAATCCCATATAGATGGAAAAATTCGAGTAGAAATTCATATTCAAAAGGACACCATATTTTCTTCTCTTCCTCAACCTCCATCATAATGCCCCTTAGGAGAGGTTTATAAATGTCAATGCGAACCTTGACTCAAAGATAGCGTGCCACTATTGTACCGTCTTCATCCACATTAACATCCAAACACTGGCCAACCTACTCATTGATGATCTCCCCTATCTCCTTAGACATCATCATCATAGGCAATTTACCCACCTTGATCCAAATGGGAATTTGGTTTAATTCCATCACCTCCACCACCTTAGCCTCATCATACACCATTACCAACATGCCATGTCTATGCCCGCCGACAATGGACCCTCCTCCAAAGACTGTTGTCTACCTTTAGGTTGATTGAACGAGAAGAGAAAATATTGTCCCCCATCTCCTTAACAACTATCCCCTTGCTAGGGCACCAAATCTTTCCCAAGGTATGCAAGATAACATTAGTGTACTCCTGTTTCTCCAAAATCACCTTCCCCACCATGTTCCAATCACTACCCTTCTTCTTCCCACCCGCCTCCATTTCACTTGATGCCCAGATGTTCTACCTCCAAATGCAGATTCTTCATCATCTGGTTTAAACCCTCGTCCCGGTCCCCCGTGGTTCCCTCCACACCACCAGAACAAAGTGTCCTGCCTATGGATCAAGAACTAGGAGCAGAAAGAGAATGAATCAAAGTACCTTGGCTAGAAACCCTCAAAACAAATGGCTGCTCTAAACAACTGATACCTTAGAACTATGGCTTTTGTCGATTAGGAAAGGGTAGAGATGTACAAGGAGACATTAGATTGATGAAAAGAAAAGGACACCCATCAAATCCGATCAATTTTGGTGGAGATTTGGTGGAAATCCTAGTGTACTGATTATCTCCTCTATCTCCCTAGACATCATCCTCACAGGAAATTTATCCACCATGGTCTAGATGGGAATTTGGTTGATTTCCATCTCCTCCATTGCCTTAGCGTCATCATATGCCACCATTACCAACATGCCATGTCCATGCCCCGCTGATCATGAACCATCCTCCAAAGCCCACCGTCTACCTTCAGGTTGATAGAATGAGAAGAGAAAAATATTATCCACCATCTCCTTAACAACCATCCCCTTGCTAGGGCACCAAATATTCCTAAAGGTCTAAAAGATAACATCAACATGCACATGTTTCTTTGAAATCACATTCCCCACCATGTTCCAATCACTACCCTTTTCCTTCCCTCCCCACCTCCATTTCACTTTGATGCCCCAACGTTCCACCTCCAACAAATGCAAATTCTCCATCATCTAGTTTAAACCCTCCTCTCGGTCCCCATGGTTCCCTCTATACCACCAAAACAAAGTGTCCTACGTGCGGATCATGAACTAGGAGCAGAAAGATAATGAATCAGAGTACCTCGGCTAGAAACCCTCAAAATAAATGACTACTCGAAATGACTAAAACCCTAGAGCTATGGTTTTTTGTGGATTAGGAAAGGGACAGAGACGTACAAGGAGAGATTAGATTGATGAAAAGAAAAGGACTCCCATCAAATCCAATCAATTTTGGTGGAAACCCTAGACTGAATGGACACGCCGTTACCTAATCAAGTCGCTAGGAGACCCAACGCTGAGACCCAAATAGCCAAATACATAAGAAATGCATAAAAGAGGATGAGTGAGTAAAAATCTCAAAGTTGTATGGGTGACAGAGCACATAGGGGGCATGCCTCCATAGGGGTAGAAGATCCTTTTTCCAATACCTTCATTAATTCGATGACCGAGGACCTCGTAAAAAGCATAGAAATGCTAGAAAATTCTATAACATTCACTAGCCATCAAATGGAACAACGATTCACCATAGGATCTAGTCCTCTTGTGTGATCTCATCCATAGACAACCACTACCAACAATTGAAGTCTTGAACCAACTCATGCCCAATTCGAGTTGTTCCCTTCCACTCCTATCTCTCTTTCTAATACTCTCGATCCCCTTTCTCACCATCTCTCCAGACTAGATCCCTCCTCTTGTCTGTCTCCACACTAAACACCGTGGCTGTGGACATGAACCTCATGTTGAGTCGCCTCAATTTGGTTTTAGCGGTGGTGGTGTTGTGGGAACAGGGCACAGCAGTGAGGCTAAGCATGTACGGGTGCAATTTCTGAGAAGGGTGTAGTAGCATCGAGTCTAAGCAAGTGCACCAACCTCGATGGATCTGACACCAAGCCATCTCCATCACATGCTAGCAACGACGAGCCCAAGGAGGTGCAGCGGTGATGGTGGATCTAACGTAGCGATGGGTGAGCAAGTGTGAGGGAAGCGTACGATAGTGGTGCGTAGGTGGGCGCGGTGGCAATGCTCAAAGTATGAGCAATGGTAGCACTTGAGTTTTTTGTTCTTTATCTGATACTATGTGAAGCATTCATAGATTTTGCTTGATACTATGTTGAAACTTACTCAAAACATTGAAAGTAAATTGAAACAATGATATTTTGTTGAAGCTTTTTGAAACTTCATTGAAACTTTACGAAACTTCTTGAAACTTGCTTAAAGCCTCTAAAACTAGTTGAAACTCTGCTTTTTGAAACTTCATTAAAACTTTATGAAACTTCTTAAAACTTACTTAAAGATTGCAAAATTAGTTGAAACTCTGCTTCTGAAATTTTGTGGAAACTTTATGAAACTTGATTGAAACTTCTTAAAGCCTACAAACTTGTTGAAACTTTGCTTTTGAAACTTTCTTGAAACTTACTTAAAGCTTGCGAAACTAGTTGAAGCTCTATTTTTGAAACTTCATTGAAACTTGCGTGAAACTTTTTGAAACCTGCTCGAAGCTTGTGAAACTCGTTGAACTCTTCATTTTTGACATACTTGTTGAAACTCGTTGAACTCTTATTTTGAAACTTTTGGAACTTGCCACACGTGTCTCTGGCAAGCCCCATGGAAGATGGTGAAGTTCCTCGTGCGTGCCATGGACAGGCGACATTTGCACGCTGCGTGCGAAGGTCAGCAACAAGGTTTTGCACATGCTCCCATGCATGCAGGAGGGCGATGCGAGGTCTGTGTGTGCAGGAGGTCAGCGACTAGGTTTCAGGAGGATAGCGACGGTGTCTTGTCCGCAGTCAACCGCACTCCATGGAGGACATCGACGACAAGGTCTCTTACAGAGTAGGCAGTCAACAATTCAACGGTGTCATGGCTGAGCAGTTTATTCTGATCATATTGCCGCAAGCGACCCTATTGCACCATCTGACTATAATTGATCTGCTAGTTGGGTCCTATGCCATCATTTCCTATCTAAACTGTGTAGTGTTGTGTAGTCGCTTCAAAAAAAACAACGTCCGAGGTCAACTTATCTCCTGTACGTACAACTTCCTTTTGACAGAATCCTACTATATATATATATATATCTAGCTACCTACAAAACAAGACTAACTCTATAATTAGAAAAGGCGACCTTTACTACCTAGGCCATGCTAGAGCTAGCTCGAGATGGGAGCATTCAAGCCACTGCATCACCACAGCCATAAGCCGTCATCTTCCAACAGCACCAATCCTAGCTATTTCCTTCCCAAAACCGTTTACACTTGGCTTGTCTGCGCCTTGCTCTCCTTGGCTCTCCTCCACCTCCTCTGTTGCTCCCCTCCCGGCACTCAAGAAGCAGTGCTCTCCTCTACTGCAATACTTCAATGATACTTACTCCTACTTTTCATCAGGGTATGTAATTTTTATTAAATCCTCATTAGTTGCTTTTGCATTTGCATGTGCACACAGTCAATCTACACAAATTCTTTAACAGAACTGATCTGCCTTGGGTTTAACTTGTTTGGGAGAAGTACTATTGAAATAATCATCCTCTTGGAAAAAAATGACAGATGGATCATTTTGGTGGGGTGACAATCTTAAATTACTAGATCAAGATGAAGGCTTTGCCAAGTGTACAATTGGCAAGGGCAACACAGCTCATTTCTGGACTGGTATATGGAATGATCAACTTCTTCCATCTGTAGCACCCAGAATTGTTTTCTTTTGCCAAATCTGCTAGTGTCATAGTAGCATACATGCTTTTGCAGGATAATCTACATGATCATTTCACCTACAACTTTCAGTGGTGGCTTAGAATCAATTTCTACAGCTAGTAGAGCTCATCCAGACAATTGCAACTATAGAAAATTAGGACATCTTGACATATATGTGGAACAATGGCACTTATTCATCAGTGAAGGTCTACAAGCTTCTGCTAAGCCAACGATTGATCCCAGTAGCATACAAATGGTTATGGAAAAGCAATTATCAACCTAAGCATAAATTGTTCTTCTAGCTTCTACTCAAAGACAGGCCCAATGCAAAGGACTTGTTAAAAAGGGGGAAAATGCTACAGGATTAAACTTGTGTTCTTTGCAATCAGGTAGTGGAGGAATTTCTTGAGCATCTTTTCTTTGGCTGCTCTTTTTCTCAGCAATTTTGGACTTACATTTGTCCTTCTAGACAATATAATCTCTCAGCAATTAATATGCGGACCGCTCACTATCATGGTATCCTGAAGGCTATGCTCCTTTAGGATATAAGGCCCCAGGAACACTGCCGCAGCCCTCTCGGCCTCCGCCAATGACAACACTACAATGGTTACGACTGATAGGCATCACAACCATACCAAGCCGGAGGGTTACACAATGTAGACATAGGATACGAGGCATGTGAAGCTTACAGGGATCAAAAGGCTTTGCCAGCCACATCAGGGGGTTCGGATGTCGTCCTCCCAGGTGGACCCAATCTTCAGCTCCTAGCAACAAGCTAGGGGGCACACAGAGCATGCATAACTCCTCTGCAAGATCCCACATGTTCATGTGGTGCATGATCACACAAAGCCTCCTCACGCTCACCTCGTCATCCCAATCGAGCATCACGCACGGGGATGAACTGAGGTCTATGAGGCGCCTAGTCCAATGAAGGCACTCCCTGGCTCAATAGTGTGGTAGAACCTTCTAGAGCCAATTCAACTCCCACTTCATCCATGTCGATTTTGAAGGAAAGTCCTTCGAGCAGCCGGAGTGCACTTGAAAATTGATGCTAGCTAGGTTGGAATACTGTCCACTACCCACTTGCTTCAGCTAGCACTGCGCATCATGGAGAGAGACGAAGAGTGGCGCACTGGGAATGGTGACCTTCGATCGAGGCACCTAGGAGAAGACTGTCTGATGCGCGACAGTGTTCGCCGTAAGCTATAGAAGCTCCAAGTTGTACGTACGGAGTACTTTGCCAACAAAGCGCACTACGGGAATGTGAAGCCCCATGTCAAAATATAGCGAAGATGAGTGTCTTGCCCTCCTGCGATCGTGTGACGACTTCATTGGCTGCTGGCCAACGAAGGAGCTAGCGGTCGAAGACTTTCCCATCTCAAACAAACTTCCCAGCAGTGGGCTTAGACCGCATGTTCCCGCTGCCATGGCTTGAGGAGGTAGCCAACGTAGTGCCACGACTGACGCATGCACTGCCCTAACCCATTTTGAC